>HG995243.1:8767500-10017500 GCA_905332985.1 Mimas tiliae
TTTATACCAATGTCTACTCTCTCCTCGCAAATTCATTTATTTGTAAACCGGACCTATCGCACACAAATTTATAAATAACGGAATGTTATGACATAATTGCGAAATACTGTTCAAAAAGCGTGGGCAAAATCATTTTTCATAAAATAATGTTTGCAGACAATGCCGGTCGGCGCAATACCGCGGCAACCTTGCTGTGACCTTACCCCCACCCGGGTGGCACGGGGCACCCTTCACCGCAACCCACCCAGGACACCGTGTTAGCTAAGCAACCTTGAAAATATCAGGGAAGCTCCTAGAATAAATTTTATTTTACTCATTTACAATTCAATAATAAAATATACACAGTGTTTTTATAATTAAAGTAAAACACATATTTTTAAACAAATTCAAATTTAATTTGTATACTTCTTCAAAAAAGGAGAAGGTTCTCAATTCTAAAGATTTTTTATGAATGTTACGTGATATTTCCATAAATATTGTCTAAATTCTGATGAACTTTTGTATTCAATAGTCAAAAATAGCTTCGCAAGTCAATCCATGCATGATATAAACTTAATTTATATGTAAACACTATTTGTGCATTTCTTTAATTTAACGCTGCATAAAGACTTAAGTTGGTGATAAAGTCGTGTGGGCTCTATAAAAGACATAAACAAATAAAATATGTTAAACAATTGTAATGAACATTTACAAGTAACTAACTACAATACTAATTACGCATTACGCAGTAATATTGAATCTATAATGTGAAAATATGCACTAAAAATATCTTATGCACAATTAATTTAAATGGAGAGAGTTTATCGCACGTTTTAGGTGAGAATAAAGCAGAAAACTCTCGTTTACCAGCCCACGTCATGCAATTTATCAGCGAGAATCGTATGGCGCGGACTCGTGAAACAGAGTTTGCTGTTATAGTCTCGCTTATGTCGTACGAGCTTTTACAACTTCGCCGCCTTTTACGCTTGTAGCAAATATTTGTTCCAGCTTATGCCATCAGGTGGCGTTATTTTTAAGTTTTATGGTCATAATTCAAAAACATAGTATAATGATGATTTTAATTTTCTTCATAGTCCTAGTTACCGAGTATCCTTACCGTCTTAAAAGGCTTAGCTGTTTCCATACTATTCTGTTTCGGCTTTTCGCAGGGCAGTGGTAATAAATAGTAAATCCCCAGCTCCGATCTCATCCGTCCACGGGTAGGTAATCGCCCGCGTAGTCATATAATAATACTTTGTTTTAATTTACCAGAAGCAACACTAATAACAATACATATTTGAATAGTTTAGAAAGTGATATACACATATCTATATATGTCTGTAATTGTATATAAGTATATATTTCTAAATACAAAAGACCTTAATCAGAATTTTACTAGTTAAAACTAGTAGGTATTAAATGTACCTAAAATGTAGGTCAATCCATTATATATGGCTTATCTAATAATTGTGTTGTCTGCGATCCCTTCGCCTTCGCGCGACCTACATTCCAGGCCGAAATGTCTGCCATCAAGGCCGCCGAGGCTTAGAAACAACAACCTCACATAATTCAGTAGTCCTTTACTACCTGAATGTATATAGTGGTCTCTGTATTGAAATCCAGTCAATTATCAATGTTTAGATTCTACCTAAAATCTGAAAATTATATTATCACAATATTACTATGTGTTGTGAAGACATTTCTATAAGAACAGTACATAAACACAACTTGCCTTAATTGTTTATTAATTTATACATATTGGTAAATGTAAGAATTTTTATACTTAGGTACATTGTTCATATTATATTTTTGGTGATGGAAAAATATAAGGTCGTTTTCACGGAATTGAAAAATCTATTTTGCTTATTTTGGTGATGCGTACCTACATGCATACACAATAATCGCAATTTAACTTCTTAGTCAGTTCATCCGCCCTCTACGCCGAGCCGCTAGCGGCCGCTAGTCTAAAAACAATGCCTACGACACAGCTCGTGACTATCTTCAGGCCGGCTAGTTTAAATTGCGTATATATTGTTCCTGGAAATATAAAACAATTTCCTTAATTTAAAACCTAATCTGTGTATTTTTTTGTTTCATAGTTATATTAAATTTGTTTTAAATAATAGGTATGACTCGATAATTCTTAATTATACCGTCAAAATCATTTTGTTAAGCCGACAATATTCATAAACCATATTCAAACTACTTATCTAAAGATGTTTAATGAAAAATTGGCCAATTGTGACATTAAATATAACCAATTGTAGATTATATTAAAGTCTCATTCGTTTTAGTTTAGAAGTAATTTAACATGTTAGGTTCGATTTCTAACAAAAACATGGTCGTAGGCTATGCTATGGATTTAATTCGAATACAGTAGAAAATTCTATCTATAATGCCATCTGTATCTATCGCCAATAAGAATATAAAGAATTAAGAAGAATTATATTAAGAAGGGCTCGGCGCGGCATGCGCCGCGATGTGCTACGTGTCTACGAGTCTACGCTACAACCTTGGCTACGAACTCGCATGAGCCTTTCTCTCACACACACCTATACTCAAACTAGAAAACAATAGAAACAAAGGATCCGTAAATCAGACCTAGAAGGTTGTGCCTTTTTTTCTTATTGATGTATTCTGAAAGAAGAAAATCGTGTTCTGTCCCGTTTTACATTACAAATATTTAATTCTTTCAAATACATTAATCAAAACCAATCAGTTATAAACTATTTATTCCCGTTTATTAGAATAGAATACCGATGAAAGATTTAACAGAAAACCTTGGAATACTTTTCGATTATTATTATCACTGAGGTGTGAACACGTTTATGGATCCGAGGTTTCAGATTTAGTCTGAGGTTCTTAGCTTGCGATTAAATATCATCAGGAAGTACACTTTGCCATTTATCCGATTAAACTTATCTATATTTGCTATTTAATCGTACACGGCTAAGGTATTTCAATTGATTTCAATAAAATAATTATCTATCGAATGTTATACTAAATTGATTATTTAAAACAAACATATTAAACTCAAATGTCATCATAGTTTCATAGAACGTATTACGCAACACTAATTGTCTTTATTTTATTGGGAATGGTATAAGTAACAAAAAAAAGCATATTGCGCCGACCCCACTGCGAGTGGGATAAGGACAGATGGAAGAAGAAGAAGGGTAACTTTCGGATCTGCCAAACTCAAGACAAAACTGTACAAATCTCTTATTTTTATCAGATATGCTATCCATAGCATGTAGCTGCTGTAGGTAAGTGTAACAAACGCGCGTGTATCTGTTTCGAAGGTCATGAGCCAGTGACGATGTGGGGGCTCCAGCCAGGCGCCACTTATCGCTCCCGGAAAGTTAGCTTATCTTTTCCATTAATTTTTGTACAATTCGCAAGGTCGTTGAAACGATTTACGGCTATTTGAAGGTAGGCATTAGAATGTTCTGGAAAATACATTTCATTAATATAAGGGTATTAAAGTTACAAAATCCCAATAGGTTATTTATTATATTCGAAAAATCGGCAACAATACTCGATGTTGTAACATGTGCCCGAAAAAAAGCATTAAGTATTTATATAATTGTTTCTCCAGAGTGGAGCGTGAATAAAGGTCACGTCCCACGCAAATATAGGGTGATACCGGGTGTGAGGGATGTTGGTGCGGGGAGGACAGGCACGCGCGGGCACGCGCGGGCACGGTGACCTTGCCCGGCTGTGACTCTGCGACCTTGGAGCCGACCGTCCGCGTCCCGTGCTCCCCTCGCATATCCCGCGCGCCCCAACTTGCTGCCACCCCGAGCCGCCCACGCTCACCCCTCGTTTCCATCTCCCACCGCCCACGCTCTGCCTACACCTCGTGCAAAATTTAATATCCCTACAAATATCGAGGTAGATGAGGAGCACGGAATTGACGTAAAAGTATCTTTCTGTGATTTGACCAATAACAGTATTGCTATTTAGCCGGGAAGAGGACGTCATATAATAGAAAATAAATCATAGTAAGTATTATAAAGTATTTCCTTATTTGCGCTTATTAAATGCAAAAGTTACATTACAAATTCGGTAATGATAAATTGAAACTAAACAGTCATAATTAGTAATATTAAAGCTATAAAATACGTGGAAGTGTCCTGTTTCCGTAGTAGAAGCGGGGCCAGGGTATAACCTCGCCGATACAAGGCCGTGGGTAACCTTATTCGGGGTTTTCCGTGTGTCGCCTGAAGGTCTCTGACATTGACTATTTACGGCACAATTTACAATAATAACGTTCGGGTTACAGTGTTAGCAAAGACACAATGAACGCTCTTCTTTATTTACTGCGCGTCAAAACCAAGACAATAACTAACACTTAACTGATGTTTATTCTAAGTGGAGGAAATAAATAATCAATGATATGCAGATAATATAGTTGGACGCTTAGTGGAAAATTTGTTAATATAATCACATAGACAAACCCCATTACATCAATTGCAATTATGTTTATGCGTCCATAAACTCATGGAGTCTATAAATTATTCAGTATTCATCCCTACTTCTAGTTCCTACTAAACTGCAGTTATTTGTGTTGTTCTAAATTTGCCTGTTACAAATGACACGAACAGATGTTTAAGAATATCGTACGATTAAGTCAGCACATTGAGGACGAAAAATTTGTCTAGACATTGTTACAATCACTAAAATGAGATCATAAACGCTTTTAGAGCTTCATGGAATACTACAAGCTGTAGCGGGAAATAAAGTACCTATTGCTTGAATTTTGTACCTAATGAGATGGATGTCTGAAGACATATTTGGAAATAATAATAATACAATATAAATGGTAAAAATATATTATATAAAAATTAGGTGTAAGGTAAAAATTATTACCTATATTTTTGCCATTCATAGCATATCGATAAACACGTGAGTGTTGTATCATGTATGCGATATTACAGTATCGAATATTAAAAATAAAAAACATTGCGATATGAAGCTATTGTTTAAGGTCGCGATGGTCAAGGTTTCCATAGTGTGCAGATAACTATAATGCAAAAAAACCGTTTTGATATGTTATCAGTAATTATGTAGGTACATAGAAAAATAAAATATTAAATTATTTTAAACAAATTATATAATTATAATGCTAGTAATGAATCTGTAACCAAACGAAATGGAATTCCTTACAGAAACTGAAGTGATATTGAGCACTGCATCTCGCAACGTAATAAAGCTCTATTTTAAAGGGATTAAACGTGATATTAGGTGGATGGATTCTGCAGAGAGGCGGTGGTGCGGTGGTACGGTGCATGGTTTGGGGTGGTGGTGGTTCAAGGGATGTGCGGTGGTGCGGGCGGGTGCAGGGGAGGGCGGTCGTTGCGCGTGGCATCACACGGGCGGCCGATGCACCGGTACAGAGCGAGTCAAGTGCACGGCCAGCGCGGCTCGCATTGCGCTGTTGCACGCGCCGCCATGTGTCATGCGCCCCACATCCGGTCAATAACTTCCCTGCCAATATCCTTTAAAGGGCAAATAGAAACATCTCGATATCTGCGCCCTACACGTGAATGTTATTATGAAATGTCAAATGGTTAGGGCGATGGTTATCTTCTAACTTTACAATATTTGAAATTCATTTCCAATCACGTGTTATATGCTATTTTATTTCAATGTTCTCTTTGCAGGCTACATTTATCTGTAAAGATGATTTAAGTTTAAGTGGACCACCAATATCGCTGGTTAAGGGACGAGGCAATAGTGAAACTAAGTTATAGGGGTCGATCGGTAGGCCACATCGGCCACCTCACATCTTTTTCTTGTTCCACCTGCCCTTATCTTACTTGCAGTAGGGCGGCGCAACATACTTTTAGTAGTTTTTACGACCAGCCGCCTGCCTGACGTCAACCCTCCTGGGGAGGAAACACCCAGACCCGAAACTAATATTTATGGATCACACAAACATAACTGCCTCGGTGGCACATTGTAATGTGTACGCGTTATGACTGAAGATGACGCTGAGGTCTCGGGTTCGATCCCCGGGTCGGGTAAAAGTGATATTGGGTTTTTCTATTACGAAATGCTCAGTATCAGCCCGGAGCCTGGAATTGTGCCCGGTATGGCAATAGGCTCGCCTCCTATCACATCATGGGATGGAGATACGCTCGGCGAAATTTGGGTGTACTAGTTACACCTCTGCCTACCCCTTCAGGGATTACCGGCGTGAGTGCGTATGTATGTACAAACATAATACCTAAACACCATCAATATTGTATGGACAGAAAAATTAAAAGTGATAGATATAGTAAGAAGGCGGACCCTGGCACTAAGCCGGGATAACGCCAGGCAGAAAGAACTTACAAAGGGGATTGTTGCGTCATCTTTGACTATGCTATACCTACAGTTCTATAATTTTCTATGTAATATACAAATCACCAGGCATAAGTTGGCGAAAGTATGCAGCGATTTGTCAATTTCACGCTGGTAGATTTTCGACAAGTGATGACGATGATAGATTATTTTATATACTTTCACGTAGTTTCAATGAGTTCTAATTCATGATTCAATGAGTTCTTCGACTTTTATTGCACCCAGTTTGATGACTCATTCAAAAATCGAGCTAGATAACGACAGATGAAAAACTCGCCATAGTGACTCGTTCTGGTGAGTCGTATTCCGGAATCAGTCAGAGTATATTCAGTAACTTCAGACCGATATAATTCTGCCAACCGTGGCGGGACGCATTGTCTCTCGACGTTGAACATAAAATTTGGACTGAATACTATCGCGTACTAGGTTTTTAAAACAACGTACAAGCAAAATTAAAACTGTCTCCTAATCTAGCTTATTTCCAATTCTGCGTCGGCGAACCGACCAATAATTGACGTATAAATCTGCAATATTGTTTAGATTGGCTATTATATCGCATAGCTTCTTATTAGAATCATTTTTGCTTGTTAGTTTTGTTTCAGTTTTAAGAGTTTATGGCATTTTACCACACATATTTCAACCTCTGTTTGTATTTCTTGGTGGTAGATCTCTCGTATGCGAGAGGTTGTCTGGATTGGTACCACTGCTTTGTCTATTTCTGTCGCCAAGCAGCAGAGTTTAAATATTGTTGTGTTTCAGTTTGAAGCAATTCAAATTACTGGGCATTATGAGACTTAACAACTTATGTCTCGGAGTGACGAGTACAATGAAGTGCCATGCAGTGCTTTGTAATTCAAAGTTCTGTGTATTGTGTCTGTGTCTGTTTATGGGCAGTCGTGGCGCTTTCCAACAGGCGAGCGGCCTGCTCGTTTCGTCATTCAGGCTAGTAAAAAGTATTTTATCTACAACATTTAATAAGGCCAGTCTGCATTAATATCTTAATAGAGTTAATGCTTGCAAGTTTTTTGATCTATTAATCATTATGTATGGGATACATAACTTGTTTATCACATTGATTTGAGTGGATCCAAAAGTGTTTAAGGAAATATATATCAATTTTAAAACCGGAATAATGTAAGACTAGTGTGAAGAGGAAGTACGGCCGTGTGTTCGGAAGCACAGGTGTGCTGACTTCGAACGCATGACGTAGGTCGATGACCGTGTGCCCTTCTGCGACTGTTTAATACTGAATATTTTATATACGGAAACTTTGTGTGTAAATAAGAGATGTCATGAGGTCCTTGAACTCTATATATTTAATTTCTTAGTATAATTTGTGACCATATTGGCCACAAATCTGCATTATTATTTTTTGCAGTGTTTAATAATACACTTTGCTGTAATCTACAATTACGTATCACATGTATCGTATTATATAAATTGTATCTGTGTAAGAAATGTATGCAAAACTTAAAGAGTTTGTTATGTGATGCAAAGTTCATTCAACTCAATTAGTAGCCTTCAAGCTGATATATCTACTAATAATATAATCTGTGTTTGTTTGATGTGAGTAATTAATAGCGGGTACTGCTTACGCTGGAGTTGTAGAAATAAAATTCATAAATAATTTTTACAAGTTTGTTTTATTTTAATTTGACAACCTGTCATTATATTAACAAACAAATGACTGAGCACGCTCACATACGCACATACAATACACACATAAACACACCGCGACCGGCGCTGCATTGCATTATAAATTACACTTATATAGTCTTAAATTATTTTTCAGTCTATTGCGCTCTCCTCGTTCGGCGCCGGCCGCGCACGCACGCGTCCTAAACGAATTATCACAAATAATATATTAAAACGATCTGCGAACGATTACTATTAACTAGTTCATTTAATTTAAAGTAGGTCGGGGTGGGGTCGCGGAGACATGTGGCTCCGCAGGCCGGCCTCACGCCTCTAACATCTGCGGCATGTAGGTGCGCGGCGGCGATGGGGATTTTTTGGAGAGGTTCAGCGGCGCGTCGGTGACGTCAACTTGTAACGCCAGCACAGACTGCGGTGCCGGCGATGCACCTCGGTAGCATGTCAGCAGACCGCCAGCACGCAGCGGACAGCCTTCCGCCGGAGACGCGGTCTCACCGCGACGCATGTACTGCTGGATGATGTCGGTGCGCTTCAACTGCTCGGGAGTCATTCGCGGACCCTCCATCAAACTTTTGGCGAGCACGGAGTGCGTGGACGAGAGAGACGCGCGCTGTGGTCTCGGCGAGTGCGCGGGATGAGCTGGGTTGGCCGGGTGAGGATGCTGAGGTTGCGGCGATGGCGTCGGCCGAACTGTGCGAGCCTCTGCTTCCCCTGTGTCACGTCGCAGTGCGCGGAATTTTTTGTGCCGTCTGTAAGCCTCGTCCATCAGAGAAGGAGTACCTCCATATAGTGGTGGAGCCTGCAGCACCCGCTTGAGCACTGGCATGTCGTCAGCAGACGCGGGTGGCCGTCTGTCCTCCGTGTGTTCTTCGAGTGACGACCTTGGGCTCGAGCAGCCGGACCCGGTGCCGACTATCCTTTCATGCTTCTCATTGCCGGACTCAATACCGGAATCGGTAGGAGAGTCGAGTTTCCTGTACCGAGGTGGCTGACGAACTGGCGTCACGGTGAGACCATTGTGTGCGAGGTGAGCGACGCCGAGTGCTTCCTCATCGACGGAGCCGCGAGAGTCGAGTCGTCGGCGGCCGGCCAGCGTGGCGGCCAGTAGTGGTGTGCCGCAATCTCCTGCAGCCTCGCCGGACTCGCTGCTCGATACAGAGCCGATGGGGCTGCGAGCCAATTCGTCTGCTCCAGAGTCGACCCAAGAAACTGCTTCCTCCTCGCTCCACATTTGTTGTCGTAACAATTCCTTATGTTCCGTACGGAATACAACAAGTTTTTCCGTGTGAAGCGTGCTAAGAGTACGTAAATCGGGGAGAGTTTCCATAAGTTCTCTGAGAAATCCGGGTCGGTCGGGCCTGTTCTGTGTGATCACCGTCTGCAAGCACGCCTTGAGTCGCGTGTGCATTCTTTCTACAAGTTCCACGTTGCGAAGGCCAGGCCTGTCTGGTGTAATGAGCACTATTGCACAGAATAAACCAATTTCAGCGTCTGTCAAATTCATAGAATTCATGCGCTCTGCAAACTTGAAAGTAGAATCGACGAGGAACCTCGCATTGGCACCGCTTTGAATGGAATCTCTCTTCATGAGTTGGCCGTTCAAGCATATTATACTATTGAGCGGTGCATCAAACATACATATTAGGCGAACAAACAGTGCATCAAAGAGACCACTCTTTAACAGCGTGAATTTATCGTCCTGTGTTAGCAGTTGGAATCCGGGTATGAGGCCGGCGAAGTCGATCACACCACGTATTACGTGTGCGAACCGCTGAGAAAATTCTTTTTCTGATTGTAGTTCTGGTGCCGGGTTCAGTGGACAAGCCTAGAACAATGGAAAAGCTATTATTAGCAAACATATTAATTTTGCTTATTACGAAAGAAACGATGTGTGTTGGTATAAACAAATCATGTAAATAGAAATGGATATAAGCTCACCAGAGTAGGTTGTGAATAGGTGGGACAGTCGCGAGCACGCGCGCGCATTGCAGCGACGCGGTCGCGCGTGAACTCGCAGGTGTCGAGATGGGCGCGCACCACTCGAGCCAGCAGCCTCGGAGCATCATCCAGCTCCGCGGCGGCGGCTTGCTCGTGTGCACGCGATGTCGACGACTGCTGCATGGCGGCTAAGATACGCGCCTTCTCCCGCTTGGGCACTCGCCCAAATCGCACGGCTGCAACAATAACAGATTACATTATATGCTACTGTCGAAAATCTCAATACTAAAGTGCCGCTGAGAGACGGTCCGTCAGAGACCACGATTAACAAAGGGGATATTGTGCAAGGTCGTGGATAAACATACAGCGGGTTGCAGCTGTCGTCAAGTGTGCATGTATGCGGGCGCGCGAACCATGTGCACGCGCAGCTGACGGCGAGAGGGTAGAGTTCATCGGCCGTGGCGTCGGGCACACACGCGATACACCCCTGTTTGGCTAGCTGTTTAAATCCGTGGGGTTCGGCGAACGCGTCGCGTTTAAGTGAACTAGTTTGAACGAAGAGCTACAAAGCGCCGAACGCGAGGTCATACTAAAAAGTGTTACGACTTTCTCGCGCTAGGCACGGCGCAAACCGAAAAGTAACATGCGCCCGAGGCGTGCGCGCCGCTTGCGCCGTTCGTGCTGTACATTGCGCCCGCGCCACGCCGTGCGGTGAAAGTGTTTACGCGAACAGCTCACGGTTGAAAACGAAAGCGGAGAGCGCCCTCTCGCCATTTCTCTCGACTTTCGCTTCGCAATGTAGGCCACACCAGATGCATGCTCCCATTGTTCCTCGCTCACGGATTGTATACCATTTTAATGCACCCACACGTTATTGCTTTTGATTTTCAACAATATATAGTGTAAACCTATTTATACATTTATGTTTGAATATACCTAGTTTTACAATAAAATATATTATTTATAATTTTAATTACGAACCGCTTCATAGGTTTTGGTATTTATATCATGTATTATCTTTTCAAAAGTATTAAATCCCGAGTCATAGTATGTTAAAAGTTCATTATTTGAGAATATATTTTATTGGCGGAGAATATATGGGAGTTTTGTTTAATTTGTTTCGTTTATTTGTTGTAAGACATTAATTTAAATAATATAATAATATGCTGTTATAAAATAAAAATAACTATAAGTTTTTCATTCAAATATACGATATACATATATAAGTATACATTCATAATATCATAAGTCATAACTGCTTTACTTAAGTGCTACGCAACTTGTAGCTTTCGTAGCACTGTGCTACGACATGACAACTATACTGCAGAATATGTTTATATAATTAGTACTATTGCTAAAATATTAGATTATACATAATCTAATACTTCTATTAATCTAATACTTAAGATTATAATGTACACAAAATAATACATACGTGCATTGTGATATTTCACGACCCCATTAAGGATCCCTTTAAGAATTGGCAAATCTTCTCCCATGTTTGATAACATTAAAGTTTTTCACTAAAACTAAGTTCACAGCCAATGGCCACTGATAAATGATAACTATAGTTGGTAACTGTATGTTAATTAATGACTAAGGTATTTTTTTATTCACAAAGTAGAGTGTCACATATCACAAGTAAATTGTTTAGAGTATTTTCACAAACACTGTAATCCCAAATGAATGAGTTGCAATCCAATAAGTGTGAGAGCTGATCGCACCGCGATACATTCAGCGGCGTACACCAAAGGCGGAGCCGGAGCGGTCACTGTGCGAGAGTGTCGCGGTCTCGAGTCCAACTGGCGAGCGACTTATAAACATAGCGATAGCAATAGCGATGAGGGCTGACGACCGGTGCGCGGGCCGGACTCCCTCGCACTGCGCCGCGGCGCGCGCCGCGCCAACCTTGAACTTGACGCGCGGGGCGGTGGAGCAGCGGGGGGCGGCGCGCGGGGAGGGGACCGTCAATAAACTCCGCGCAGGCCCCTGCCCCCGCGGACCATCACACACCGCTACTGAACCCTCCCCCTCCACCACACGCGCCATCTAACAGCTCTAACTTGCCTATGTGAAGTGACGCGCGAATTTTACGAGTTGCTTTTGCTCTGAGCTTCTGGTTTCTAAATATTGCTCAATTATGTTTGGAATTCGTATTGTCTCCACGCGAACACTGATGGTGAATACATAGATTCACGGAGACCTTGTTTCGATCATTGCCTTTTTTTCATAGACACTTACGTCATGATATTTATTATGTATGTCACCTTGCTCTCTAATTTACAAGTTATTATGAAAATTATTGGCATTAATAATCGTAAAAATCGTCGATAAATTGATGGACATGGACACTCTACTTGAATTTATCTTTCATTTGTTTGTTTATGTATTTTGAAACCACACCTAACAATTTAATTAGTTATTAATAAAAAAAAAACATGTCTATAAACACAACAAATAATTATATCAAATTGACCTCTTGTTTATAGTATTAACTGTTTTGTGTTTATTTAAATTTAATTTGAAATAAATAAGAGTATTATAAAATTCTATTTATATTTACTATTTATAATACACTTCATTAAATGCAAAGCTCCAAGGTTCCACAAATTTCCGCAAAGGCACTAGTATCGCTTGTTGCCACTTTTAGCGCCATCTGTTGTCGAGTGGATGAATTAATAAAGTTCAGCTACCACGGCATACATTTTCTAAGTAGTGGTTCGTAACAAATACTCAGTCTTTTTATTTTCCAGAAAAACGTAAAATACCTTGCCTACCTATATGGTATAAAACATTAGTATTTTATTACAAATTCTCAATTAATGTTTGAGATCGTAATATTATGATATAGTGTTTTTGTACTTATACTTGTTGCAATTGTACTTTTTCGTTTAAATGATGCTTTTAATATTCTAGGACAGTTGTGTGTGTATTATTATGCTAATATTTTATTAATAATATTAAAATCAGTAATGTAACATAACTATGCCTATATATTTAAGAAAACTTTGTTCAAAAGGTGAACGAACTGCATTACGAAAGTGAAAACAGAAATTTCACTCTCACGCTTACGAAATGCGCCTTTCTCTGCTTTCACTGCGTATGCGGTGGTTGTGGTGTTAGCGCGGGGTTTCGAGCGAATGTCGCAACGAGCGGAGCCGAGCGGAGTTGAGTGGTGCGGGCGCGGCCATCGACCCGCTTAGCGTGCGCTCACCCGCGCTTGCATAACCGACCTCCTACACCGAGACCACTCGTGCCCCCGCGGGCCGTGCGGCTCGGAGCCCTCCCCCCTCTCCTTCACGTCCCCGCACACTGTAAGCCCTGTACTGTGCACTCGCTACGCGAAATAGGATCTGGTCACACTGAGGCACGCGTGCGCGCCGCGTCCCACTTGGCGCACTGAGATGGCGCGCAAACGACCTTCCTGCGCTAATTGCGTATGTGTACCCACCGGCCACTATCCTGCATGCAACCTACTGCAAGCGCGCAAATTCGCCTCATGCCCTATATAACTTATTATACGTCAATTTTATAATACAGAGGACTTTTTAAAATAAATTTACAAATTTAATACAATATTTTGAATGAATATTCCTTAAAATCGATTTTCTAATATAATAAAATGTATAAAATATATGTAAAAAAATGCAGCTAAATGAATAACTGAATAGAATGGCTGAAAGCAAATAATTTTACGTTTGTCTAAATAATTTCTTGAGTCAAAATTATTTTCCATACATCATTAAAATTAAATAAAATAAAGTAATTGAACTCACCATCTCTGCTCATGCCCACAGCAATGCATTTTTTCAATCGGCAATATTGGCACCGATTTCTGTTGATTCTTAGGATGGAGCACTGTTGGTTTTTCGTGCAGGGTCTGTACTGGATCTTCTGTTGTATGGAGCGCCGAAAGAAGCCCTGGGGATCACATCGGCATTTACAGTGTCTGTCGAGGTCGGAGCCGTCGTCACTGGAGCAGCCCGAGTCGCTAGACTCGCGGCGCGCCTCCAGCATGCTCACCAGCACCGAGTGCCGCTCGCGCAGCTCTGGGCCACACGACATAGCACGCACCATTCACTAGCACACGCACTCGCCACTAGCACCAACGCGACGTCCACAGCGTAACTACAGTCTACAGCGCACGGCGACTCTTGTGATAAGGATCTGACGCGTTGCACCGACACGGATGGCGGCCGACAGCGGACTGTGCGGGCGCTGCGTCGCGCGGCGCACAGTTACCCGCGCGACCTACTTGTCGGCCGCCGACCCAACCGAGAAAGTGAGAGTGCCACCGGCCCCCGCGCGCCCGTCTCCCTCTCGCGCTCCTAACGGTCCACGTCGCTCTAGAATGCGCCGCTGCCGCTGCACCGGTGCGCCGGATATAGGCCGGGCGCATCCCGGCGGCGTCGCGGCGCGCGGCCATTCACCCTGGGTCGACGACCGCTCGATTGCACAACCGCCGTCACTCCCCTCGCACACTTCTTTGCCCGGGAGCTAGGACACGAGCCCGTTCGGGTCGTCGACCAGCTCTACGCCCGGTGACGTCAAGTATGCGTCACGTCCTACCTCAATGCGCGCGCGCTCCTCTAGGGGTTGCAACATTCCAATTTAATTACTCAGTTACTACAACATGCCAATTGAACGCGTGACTAGTTAAACTGTGACCCGCCCTCATTGGCTGCTGCTTGTATAAAATTTAGCATTGATTATTTAAATTTGCTGTAAATTTAAATAGTTTAAATAGGTATAACTAATGATGTATGTCATTTAATATTTCTAATTTATGATTTTAGCCCTTTATACTATGATTTCAAATAGTGAAAAATAAGTATTAGAAAAGCTGACTACTCCACTAGCATGTGGGACGCATAGCTAGGAAAAGAGATTACTATAGTTTTCTTATTGGAATACTATCATTAATTAGTTGTTTTTTGTAATAGAATTGTATTATTACAGCAGTTGTGGCGAACACAGAGGCTGCGCCGTTACGGTGTTACAAGAGAGTGCGCAGCGGGGGCGCGGGTGGCGGTGGCGGGGGAGAGGCACACGGGTCGGTGGCCCAATTTTGCGCTGCCATCGATCCATTGTGCGCTGTGCGAGTGGCCCATAATTGGTCGCAGCGCGGCCAGTGACCGGCCGCGCGGTCATTGCCCTCTGCCGCGAAAACAAAACCTTCCCGCCCGCGCTGCACTATACCTTACTTATCGTGTGTATAGTCAGCAATGTGACAGTGTGTGTGTATGTATATATATGTCTATGAAAAAAATCTGAATAATCAATACAATTAATACTCGATAATAATGAATGTTCTACCATTAATTACTGTTAATTATTTCAATTATATTTTACTAGTCATATGATTAAATGTTTACGACTACGATTTAAAATATTTAAATCTTAGATTGTTACAAGATATTACCTAAATACTTGCTTATGTATTATTTAACCAAAGGTTTAAGTATCCATATAAACCGTATTTTAATGAAAAATATTAGTGCGAGTCCGTCCTCCCAAATTAAATAATCGATGGGTCAACGACCGCTAAGTAATTAACACGGTGACTTCCTTTCGAGTTCTAAAAGATATTAATTTAGTCTATTTGTGCCCGATACTTATAAAATTCTGCTTAGTTGTATGTAGTACACTTTATTTTAGGTCATTTTGATAATGTTGTGAGTCAATAATATTTACGTTCGCAAATGAATACTAAAATTATTCGCTTACATGAATTGTTTATTATTATTTTTATATCTATTTATGCAATTTCTACGTCAACACCGTGTTTTGGATTTTGGAAGTTTTTTATTCCATTATTAAAATCCTTCATTTAATTTAGAAAACAATACCTAAATTATTGTTGTTTAAATAGTTGGATTGAAAAAATATACATATAATAGTTTATGTAATATAAGAGCATCGGCACATAAACTAATAGAGTGGCGCGAGTAAATAATGACGCACTGGTTTGCGTGACAGTTCTGGCGACTGCTTCTCACCTATCTATGATTAATATATGGGTGTATAAATAGTTACAACATATGAAGTACATAGAATAGTTCACAGGTCGCAGCGCGAGGGTTTTAGCGTTGTAGTCGGTTGAATGTAGATGTAGGTCATACTCGAGATCTATCTAGACTTTTCGACAGAACTCGGTGTCGACTGCTGCCGGCCGTGCCGCGGCCCGCAGCCGCGGACTGATAAGCGATCGACCAACACTTTTTGTCGTTAACGTTACATTAACACACTTTGTATGGCCCATTGTTTGACGCGAGTGACTCGTAAATACTTTAAATATATTACATGCATACAAAATATTTTTTACTGTTAATGTTGCTACAAATTTTTATTCGCCATATTCTATACCAAAAAGCCAAATACAGAATTTGCTGACTGTAAAATGTACCTGAGCCTTAAATTACCTACTTTCTGAATAAAACTGTGTTATTTAGTTATGTGAAATTCGTGCATAGAAATAGATATCGACTAGAATCTTGTCTATGTATGTTTATGTGATGTGATTTTACTTGAATTGATTTAACCGTTTAGGTTCTAGCATATTCCACGCAGCGGAGAGCGTCGCGTCGGTGAGCTGATGAGCGGCGGCGAGCGCGGTGGCGCGCGGCGTGCGTGGCTTTCCCGCTCGGTCGTAATGGCGACGGCTAACGGTGCCGCGGACAACGACATCGCTAACACTGGCTTAAGCCGCAAACATGCTGACGCACCGCCTCGCTATATTTTCGAGGAAGCGACTCCAGTGAACGGCGACCAGCGACCGACCTCACTCAGGCTAACAGTCCGCTTTACGTGCCTGCCGGCCGGCTGCCAATGCCCGGTGCACAGATGTTCATACGATAACACACAAAGCCGCTGACTCATGTCGGTTTTCTGATTCATTTTCCATTCACGTATCGCCAGTTTATTCTTAGAACGAACGTAATCCCATTAGGTAATTCGTAATCATTCATTCATTATTCAATCGATTTATGCCGAATGCGTGTGCCAATGCATGCATGTTCAATTAATTGTACGGTGCAATAAAACCCTAGCACGTCACATTCAGTTTATGATCCAATATTTAAAAATATGACATTAATAATTATGTTGTACTACGTAACCATCTAAAGCAATACAATGTAAGTATTTATTGAATCTAAATTCACATTAGTTTCAATTGCAACAACACGAATAACAAATTTAAGAAAATTATAAGTGTTTAGGGAATATTATATTAGTAGAGGAGGTCTAAGCCCAGCAGTGGAAAGTACATAATAACGGGCTGGCATAAGTAAAATAAATAATAGACATTCCTAAAATAAAAAGACATACCTTTACTCTCTTGTCTAACATGTTGTTTATAATTTTATTATGTAAATATACAGATAACTAAGATAGTAAAATACTTATTATAACAGCTGCATTAAAAGGTTTATCTCGATAAAAGTATAGTATATAATAATTATGTAGAAAATACAATAATTGGAGTTGACAAGAATTAAAACATGAACTGCAAAAACGCGAAGTTAGTTATGTTTATAAGAAATTATCCTTATATTGCGGAGAGGTTAACAAGTTGAAATACAGTAAAAGGCTGGTGCGACGCGAGTCAAGTTCGGCAAACTCATGTGTTGAACAGGAAATCATAAACGCAAACGTAACAGTCAGCGCGCGATGTTCTCAATAAATATGACCGCTCAGGGATCAACGAACTTTTAAACTGACAGTTCAAAAATAATGTAGGTTACGTTCACGTTGCGCGTACATTCGTTACCCGTAAAAGTTGTTTACGGTGAGGAGAGGAGAGGCGCCGGGCGCGGCCACTAGCGCGTGAGGTCGATGCCCGGCCGTCCTGCACTGCAGAATTGGTGCCGAAAAAATAAGCGACCCACAACGCGAGGAAATCATGTCGGCTACTAATGAAAACAAAGAATTCCTCAGGTTTTACGTTGTTATAGCAACCAATTAAATTCAAACACAAACTACTATTGGAACAGAAACCACTTGTACAGACTATTTAGCATTGTAACTGTGGAAATCAATACTGCGTGTGTGTCTGACTTAAATACTAAAAAGAGAATAAAAAACAAAACTCCAATTATCGCACATATGTACTTATTAAGTAATAATTAATTTAAAAAATCAACGTAAAATATGTCACGATTCCATTGTAAGCTTTTACTAAATTCCTATTCGAACCTAAAAACTTGATCGATCGAAAAGTAGAGACATTAAGTATTAACATTATTTCTCGCCTATAAAGTAATTAGATCCTTCGCCAAATACATAATTTATAAGAATTCGTAATTAATAGTGACGAGTTCATTGGCATCGATGCGTACGATAGAACTCCTCACACTTAATATCGAGCTATATAGTTACACACCCGTTCGTCATTCATTCATTTTTCGTAGCGAGTTCGCTCCTCGGAGCAGCGATGTACTATCAACACCGTAGCGCCATCTAGTGTCGGATAGCTGAACATAAATTTTAAGTTTCTTATCTATGTCGCTAGCTGGTGCTAAACGTCTCGTTACGTCGTGGCGTTGATGTTGGGATGGTAACTTTTAAATTTATGCGAGTGTTTACACAACAATGCATGACAAAATATATTTAGAAAGTATTTTCTGTAAATAGGTTATTTCAAAAGTTAAAATATGTTGTTATGATCGAATGATAGCAAAAAAAAAAAATATAGAAATAAAATAACAACAATGCCTGATCACTCACGCCTGTGATCAATCCCCGAAGGGGTAGGCAGAGGTGTAACTAGTACACCCACATTTCGCCAAGCGTTCGATGATAATCAATTTATATTAATTATCCTTTGGCTATGCAAATTAGCGAATTTAACACTTGTAATAATATTATTTCTATTGGCCCTCTGAGGAAGCGAAGCGCACTCGTCATTGTGACAGCTATTATCGTTTGAAAGTCGTCTCGTCGCTGCACAATGCACCAGACGTCCGCACGCTCGGGGTCGAAGGACACGCTTTGTCCGCGACCCACCCCAAACAAATACGCCTCATAAACCAGTTCGTACAGCACTTGCATGTGTCCTATTCATTCGTTTTCGAGGTTATTAAATTAATTTTTGCTACAACTCTATTTATAATTTGAATGGATTTCGTTTAACACATTTTAGCACACACCATCCTTGAAGGGCTGCCGTTACAAATACAAAGATAATTATTGACAGGTTCGTACGTATGAGGAAGTAATAAACATAGCTTGTTCTTGAATGTTCCTATAAGTGGTGTTCTGCTTTCGCTTTTTGTTCCTACTTACGATACTCGTTCTTATTAAAAGGGACAAGGGATTTGACCATGACTATCTTCTAAATGTCAATACATTTATTACAAAACTTTAATAAATTTATATTATATTTTTAGTTGCTCCTTGATCCGATTTGTAAATAAAACAAAATGGAATTATACGGATTTTAAATACTTATACGGTACTGTAGTTTAACGTCCGGCGGGACAGCGGTCGGGTACTAGCTCTGTCTGAGTAAACGACCTTGTGTCGTAATTTTTTATGTGGACTCCACCGCGGACAACCTGTTTCTGATTTAGTTTTTTTTTATAATCCTTGTATATGACGTGGAACGCACTAATTAAAATACGTATACCTACCCCGATAACCAAACTGTATATAAGTATGCCAATTTGATTTTAAGGCGACATATAATATTGGCGGGTTAATTTATGTAGTGTCATGCAATGAATGACGATTTGTCGATCGATGATCGACGAGGTCGTAAAATTTCCTTACATTTGCCTATTACATATGAAGTGACTTTCTGTAAAATAAATATACCAAAGTTTTTTTTATTATTTTGTATGACGAGACGAGCAGGTCGCTCGCCTGATGGTAAGCCCACGACTGCCCTTAAACGGAATCAACAACACAGAGCTTTGAACTACAAAGCACTGCATGGCACTGGACTACACTCGTCATAAGATGTTAAGTCTCATAATTCGGAGTAATTTTATTGGCTTCAATGTCCTTCAAACCGAAACCAGTGCTAATACACTGCTGTGTGGCAGCAGAAATAGACAAAACGGTGGTACCAACCCAGACGACCTCTCGCATACGAGGGGCCTACCACCTTGTAAAGTATAAAGTAATACATTCCCAAGTCAAACAAGGTTGGATATCTAGTTTAGTTTTTGATTATAATTGTATTGGCCTTTTATGTGTGTGTTTGTGTGTGTGTGTGTGTGTATGTGTGTTAAATGAATGCGTTAATGATGACTCGTTCCCGTGTGATTGTTCCGGCTGGTATCAGGGATAATACGTATTAGTTTCGGTCGCAGGCCCTGACCGCCCGGCCTCGGTCCCTAGCAGGTAGCCGCCGACCCCTAAACCGCTTTTAGTGTAACAATTTCACACGAACGTTTTTTTTAAAGATTAGGCTAAGTAAAGTGGCGACGACGCGGACGCAAATCAGATTTACATTTTATAAGTAAATAAGGTCATCTGGTCGCTGAATGCACAGAGATTGTCTTCCGCGTATCGCGACCTTGGTGCTGGCGCTGCAATACCAGTCAACGGTTCGTAACAAAAGTCTGCAAGAGACGCTAGAGGGGCCTGCTCACTGCTCACTGCTGTAACCCGCAGAGACACTTCCTGCTTGAGAATGTCGAGTTTACCCGCATGCGTGACTCAATTAATGTCTCATTTATAACAACGATACATCCATACATTTCCTGTTACGTAATGCTAGTGGCAGTGCTTTAGATTCAGTGCTGGTGAGCATTCGGACGTAATTTTATAAAATTTAAAAACAAAAAGATGTTATATTTACCTTGCAGCCCTCACAGGAATGCACGCCGTAGTGGAAACCACTCGCTTTGTCGCCACATACGCGGCATAGCACCGTGGTACCATCAAACTCTGTAACAAAGATATAGTAAACTCATTAGTATCTGTGCGTTGAATGCTAAGTTTACTGTCTGAAAAATAATGTGCTAAACATCCTGACTCGTGCCTGAATAGTGCCCGACTGAGGCGTGTATAACAAACATTATGTTGAGAACACGTGATTTTGATTCCGCCGGCGTCACGACCTTGCCTCAACCAGAACATACACATTATACACGTCGTATATAATTAGTCATAGCGTTTGACGGTGACATGTGATCGATAGGCATTTCCTAAACATTCAGTGATGCTTTAGTTATTATTTAATTTGCTTTATAAGTCACAATTTTTATTTGTGTTATAATCGATTACTGATCTAACTATTTATTATATTGTACAGAATTCAACCCATACAAAATATTTCTGACAGATTACGCGAATACTCGTATAGCCAAAAGTGTAAACAAACTAAAGTGCTGATTTAAAAATAAACGTTATCAGCGTCACATCTTCTGCACGTGCTAAAATGTCATGCAAACATTGATATTGTTTGATTGAAAATAATTACATATGATTTTCGTATTGATATTAAAATATTTAGAACAAACAATAGAGTTATGTCTACCAAACCTACCAGTTTTAGAAGAATGAAAATTCCGTTCGGCTTAATTACATTCACGTAGTGTACAAAACAAAACAGTTGCTAATGAAATCTGTGACGCAACCGTATCATGTTGCGTGCGTCAGGGTGACACTGAATAGTTATTTTAGAAAGTGCCGAGTCTCTCCACTTTAGTTAGCGATGTCAACGACCTCCCACTCGCAACAGACACGAATGTTGTCAAAAGTTTTATACAATGCTTGTTCAAACTTCATGAGCATTCATGTAAACGAATCAGAAGTTGTTTGCTTTTATTATCTTATAATAAAATAAATTAGGAAAATAATTAGTAACAATTGTTATCATCGGACAAATATAAAACTGAGAATCGATAATGGACTAAACAATTTCGTTAGTAGGTCAGTGATAGATCGAAGCCAGTGGCCACTTGGCGCGGCACCACAAGTCCACAACAGGTAAGATATATTAGGAGAATTATGCAGGAGCGGGCACAGGGCACTAGCTTAGACGGGGCGAGCACGGCCGTGCGGGAGCGGGCCGGGCGCGCGGGCGTCGCGATCAGGAAACTGGTTCGGGCGGCGCCCCCGACTGCTCTCACTTTCCTACTTCAATCGTTTGTTTATTTGTTAAGGGAGTAACTCGGCGGGCCGTTTGGAAGAAACTTTCTATTTCTGGCGTGCATCACTCGCAGCGGGTCGACGATCGACGAAGTCGCTTTCTACAGCGTTACTTTCTTTTTCTATAGACGGCGAACGGACGCATTCGATGAATGAATTCGTTCTCATCTCGTGTGATGTCGTAGTGTTCCGCCAATGCGTGGCTGCGAGCATCGCACAAATTCGGGGAGTGGGGATCACAATAGAGCAGGGAAAGCGCTGTCGCTCGTAACTGGTGCAGTTGCAGCAAATTCAGTAGCGTGCAGCCATTTCTCTTCATGTGATGCAACGTGCGCGTTTTTCTGAACGGCGCGTGTGAGAGTCGATCGTTAGTTACGTCAATTAAATGGCAAGGAAAGCGCGCGAGAAAGTCTCTACTCCACGTAACACAAACATCAGCCGAGCGTGCAAGTCAGCCGCACCGGCCGCCGCAGCCACCCGCGCCATGGCGGGATCTGTGTCACGGCGATCGTTGTTTGTAAATAATTAACTCACGGGATCGAACAAATCACGTTTCATCATTAATTTCCTGGTACAAGAGCACGTACATTACTAATGGACGTTGAGATCTGTTATGAATAGGCTAATATTACATATTACGGAATGTTTGCTTTCTAGTTTCTATATAAACGTATAACTTGTACCTACGAGTTATCACATCTTATTTAATCGGTGATTCAAAAACCGGAAAAACGTAGCAATAAAATTGTTGACATTTAGGAAAGTGATAACAGTTATATAAGTGAAGGTTCAAGGGTGCGACATATTTATATATACAACGTGTTACAGAAAGGTGTGGTCATATTTTAGGGTCATTACACACTCCTTATAGTAAGTACCTATGTACCGGATCATTTTAAACCAAGACAGCCTAAAATTTCACGTTAATTTTAATCACTCGTTTATTAAGATCGATAAGTTTGATGACACCACTATTAATTATTATGAACAACACTCACTTTTTAAAAATGTAAATACTTGTACGTAATTCTACGGAAATATTACGTACGTAACTTCTAATTTAAACACAAAATAACACCTGCAAGAGACTGTTTGCTGAAGACGATATAGGTACCATCCTCTGAAGTATTTTAAAGATTTCATTGTCGAGTCATCCATCTATGAATTTGGCTTAATACAGTCGACGAGCCTCTTATAAGCCATTATCAGTTGCACCAACACACAATACAAATACATAATACTTATTTTTAGTTAAATACAACATATTTTTTGAACTCGTAAACATACTTCATAAAATCAGAAATTACCGAACTGACTGCGTCAAATAAATATTGACAATTGACAACTCTTTAATGTTTTTTTAATTATAAAATAATTAAATGAAAGGAGGTCTCTAGTATCATTGCTTATCATTTAGTGTTGTCCAAAGTTGAAAATCGATATCGACATGTTACTCATTCGATAAAAAAGAAAATTCTATAATTATTGTCCTAGCAATGCAATCGGATTTGGTACTATGGGAGATAAAATACTTATACCCTACACTATACATTGCTTAAATTTGCCCGCCCCTTTCTACAACACGTTGTATATATCGATCATGGCAAGTGCATCAACAACTAAAAGCGAATGCTCCGCTGTTGCACGCATTGAGAGAAAAGTAAAAGTGGTGTGGTGGGATAACCAGCTGTCGCCACGTGAAACCTGCCACAAACAACTGCGGGTTATAACATTTCTCATTTCATTTGTTCGAAATAAACAATCATTAATAGAATTTTTTGGAACGTTACAACGGTTAACTCTTTGTTGCTCTCAGTTATTTCACGAGAGAAAACCATCAATATCGATAAGATCATTAGCGATCGAAGGCAAATCAATAAAGGATCCCCGCAGTTACGGTGCGTAATGCTTATAGTTTGCCCCCTAAATTTGTACAAGGGAACTTATGACCAATTTCTTCAAGTGCTGTACATATTTGGCACAATACAATTTAATTGTTTTTCGCCGAACCCTTCCGCGCGGAAATGTTCAACGATCCATCAATCAAATATTCGTTCCGTTCTGCGAGTGCTTTTGATGTTTAAACTAAATGACATTTTGTTAGCATTGTGTGCTTTCATATTTTAAACTTTTTTAGTGTATAATCATTATTCATCACGTTATACGTTATGTTTCTGACAAATATTTACTCTTTTGATTAAAATAATAATGTTATTCGTAGGTTAACGTTACATATAGTTATGATTATATGCAAATGTATATTTTTATACGATAATAATTTATGATAGTGTTGCCAAAATCGTCTTAAAAAAATACGCATTGTTGACATTTTTTTATTAGGTTGTATGACGAGAAGCGCAGGTCGCTCGCCTGAAGGTAAGCGCCGCGCCTGCTCATAAACAGAATCAACGCCACACAGAACTTTGAATTATAAAGTACTGCATGGCACTGGACTGCGCTCGTCACACCGAGACATACGTTGTATAGTCTCATAATGCCCTATAATTTCACAAGGCTTCAATGTCCTTCAAACCGGAGCACAACAGTGCTTACACACTGTTGCTTGGCGGCAGAAATAGACAAAGCGTTGGTACTAACCCAGACGGCCTCTCGCATACGAGGAACCTATAAATTGATTTGTCATCAAATTTTCCTATGTTTTTAAATCATGAAAAAAATGGTTCTATATACGACACGTTTTAAGTGTTATAATATTTAACACATTCATATTGCCTCCAATTAAAAACATGTACCATCAAATATTATGACTATAATGTAAAAAGTAAGCGTAAAAAATATTATATTAAAAATAAGTATTCCATGCGCGGTATCATAATATATTTACCAACCAACTGTTATATAATATTTAAATAACTATAAATAATAACCTAATATTTTGAGTGAATTAATCCTGTTTATCTATACACCTAAGCAACAATATTATACTTATGTCAATAGAACCTAATAAAAATAATACGCTACCTACTCCTTTAACTTTCAGGAAAGACATTTGAGAAAGATGTCAATGATAAAAAAATACATTCATAATATAAATCCAAGATGAGGACGAAGGATAACTAGAGAAATACTGCAATAATAAGTAGAAAATAGTGGGAGCGGTGTACCTATATGTAGTTCTGGTTCCCGCTCCCTGTGCACCGGACTCATCACATCGGTCGGCGTGGGCGCATCGTAACGCCCGTAGCTGCTATCCGGAGACATCACTAGAGTCATGTACAAGTATTTCAAACTATTTATTTGTCCTCCCCCACACTGCACTGCACGTTAACCACATCGAAGCCTGCTGCGTCGGTTGTCAAACATATAACGTTCTACGCGCTTTATCACTGAATATAGGACAGAAGTGCATGGGCCGAAGCACCGGCTCCGAGCACGTCGCGCGTCGCGAGGGATGAAGGTCGCTCGTCTGTGGACTACCGTGCACGCGTCGCGTGCGTCTCTCTCGAGCTCGATCGACGAACTGAGCGAGTGTAGCGCGCGCTAATGCTCGCCGACGTTCGAGTCTCCCCTTAAGAGTGAAAGTCTGCAAAAAGATCGGCGTTCCGTGCGATACAATCGGTTCGACGACGGGGTCGAGTGCGTCGAGCGAATTTCGCCTTTATCGGCTTCCGAGGCCCATCCGTCTCTACTTCGGAACGAGGATCGGCGCGCTTCGAACTCCGGTCTCCGAGGTCATTGCCGCGCGGTTTGCGGACCAATCACAAACACGCACAGACGAACGCGGCGAGCGATTGGAGGGCTGACGGCTCCGCGCCCCGCGGCCCGCGAGCTTCGAGCGCGAGTTCGAAGACCCGAACCTTGCGGCTCACCGCGGCCAAGGTCGCGCGAGAGCGGCACCGACAGAGAATCCGTCCGAACGTTCGAGTGGGACGTAGCCCACTGCCGGTTGCCGGTTGCGTCACACTACAAAAATATTTTTGGTGATGGAACGCGAGTGAACTTGAACACGAAGTCGAACTAATGGATGGCAAGCGGCAAGCGGCAGGCGCTGTGTAGGTCGCCGTGCCGTCGCGCCCCGGCCGCGTGACGGACTGACCCGCTACCACTTCGGCCTGTTTGCCCGCTTCCCTCCTAGCACACACCATCAGGATTTCACAATTGAATTTGTTTACGCATCCCTTCTTATTTACGTGGCCTCGCTATTTACGAACCAATTATTGATTATGTACATAAGAGACGTAGACAGTACATAGTCAGAGGTTCATATTTCAGTAAGCCGGCAATAGTCAACCTAGCAGCTAATCAATAACAACAAGCAAATTCTGTCGACAAAATAGAATAAAATACAAAAACTTCGCAAGTTTCTTTTCATGAATTCGTTATTATATAAGTCTCATATGTATGTGTATGGGAAGTGATTCCGAGCGCCATGGATTGTTGAGATATTCTACGGCACAATGCGCATCATACGAGTAATATTACCGGCAATCGAATGTAATATGGCATTATGTGTAACTTCACACGTATTACCTACTTGTTATTGATAAACAAGTTCTTTTAACAATAGATACATAAACATGATTTTATATAACATCAGCGGCTTTGAAAATTGATTTTAAAAATACGCCTGTACCATGTGGCAATAGAGTTTACATTAGCGCGAAACGTGCGTTATTTATGCGAGATAAAACGAGTGACGGTGGGCGTCGCGCCGGGTGAACGACCTGGAAATTTTGGCGCAGGCCGGTCAAGGCCACTAGCGCGCAAGCGCTTTGCGATGTACAGCCGTCAGCCACGTAGAACCTACATACATTTGATGAATTACGATTCTTGGCCAATTTTTCGTTGTTTGTTTGTCCGCTATTCAATAAATTTAGGTTAAAAAGTTACATATCCACATTGCTACGTAATTGTTGACTTTATATTGCAACTATAACTTACTATTATATACATACTGTTTGGATAGATAATTATTTTAGATGGTCTTTTACTAACATAATATATACGGTTATATATAGCAGTTACTTGCGGGAGAGGGAGAGGCTACAAAATATATTTTTTTTATCAAAATAAATGTGTGCAAAAAACAAAACACAAACGTTAATATAAACAGTATGTAATAAATGTCTGCCTCATGAATTGTGGGAACTTGTGATATTTTTTTTTACCCTGATACAGCAAAGTGATTACACTGCACCTGATAATAAGTATAGTGCAACCCAAATAAAATGCCTACCGTCGAGACATTGCGTCCCTCGATAGTTGGTATTATGTAAAATTATGCCGCGGCAGGCCTGAAGTTACTGGATATTATACACTAGAAGATTTTTTATTTCGAGTAATTTAGGCACAAAACTTTCCCCAGAGGGGTTGATGTCAGGCAAGCGGCCGGTCGTAAAAACTACAAGCCAAATCTTTCTGTAGCATGTGTTAAAAAGCATGTTGCGTTGCCCCCAACACGAGTGGGCAGGTGAAAAAAGAATAATTTACGCACAAAACCCTGTGGAAAACACTGTATATTGGTGGTTAAGTCGAGCGTCCACCCATATTGTGCATTTGTTTTTAACAAAATATTTAAGATTGTACAGAATAGTATTATGCTTCAGGTAATAAAAAAACGTCTTAACCTGATAGGTATGAATTAAGATATTTATATAAACAGTGGAAATAGGTAATACGTTTTTCACGGAATATATTTTTGACGTAGATAAAAAAAAAATAATTTGATAAGTTATCGCGTAATTGCGATCACAATTTTAACGACGATTTGCGACAAATTTATCTTATAAAATCCCGTAAGAATGTTTTAAAAATCCTTAAAAATACTTTATTCGAGCATCACGTAACGCCCATGTCCATATCGATCCCCCTATTCTTTTTTACAATATTGGACTTTTCCACAGTAAAGTAATTGTAAAATGTATAAAAAGAGTTTTCTGAGTGATAGAGCCACGCTGTAGACAATTTTGTCTACAGCATGAATGGGCCGGCTCGTCCGGGTCGTTACCACTGTCTCACAGAAAACCGGCGTAAAGTAGCAGCTTGCTGCTGCGTTTCGTACCGTGAGTGAGATATCCGGAGACCCAAATTCCCCTTCCCTTTCCCATCCCTTACTTATCCCTTTTCTTTAAGGTCGGCAACGCGCCCATGATTATTTTAGTACTGTGGGCGTACATGGGCGGTGGAGATCACTTACCATCAAGTGACCCACTTGCTCGTTTGCCGGCCTATACTATAAAAAAAAATGAATTTATTAAATGTAACTGCCTAGTGTATTGTTGAAGATGCTTTAAGTTGATATTATTTAAATAAACAAAAGACGATCGATCTCGTAAAAATAAAATAGTACCTTAAAATTATTACGTAAAATTGGCAATTTATATTTGACAGTGCATTTTTCCAGAATAGAATAATCGGACCAACAACAAGTCCACTGAATTTGTTTCGCTGGGTCTTCTCAGGTTGTTTTGTTTTGGGTCCGGTGGTAGATTTAAAACACGTGCCGTTTCGTTATGCCCATGGTCCATATAGAAAGAAATTAAAATAAAATAAGCGCTATTTTAATTGCCTAAAATATGATCAATATAATAATAATAATACTAGCCCTGTATTATACACGTCCCACTGCTGGGCACGGCCCTCCCCTACTGAATGAGTGGGGTTAGGCCTTAGTAGTTCTTTCACCGTTAAAGCAAGTCATAATCGAAAATTAATACACACGTAACTTAGAAGAGTCAGAGGTATGTATGCTCTTGGAAATAGTTTCGAACCTGTGACTTTCGTCTCGACAGTCATTATTATTATTTGTCATAAGGCCAGATGTCCATGCCATCTGATTTTCACAAACCTTTTTACGAATTAAAGCCAATATCTAAACTATAAAGGGTTGTGCCGGCATGTGACTGAAAGGTGTGCGCGGGATGTAGGGTTGTATTTATTTATATTTTTTGTTCCAATTATTTCGCCTCAATACTTTCCCTTTTGCACAAAAGGAAGCTTTTTATAAGGTTTCGCAAATATCCTCCCACGTGCATGTGCGCCAAGTTTGTTTTATTAAAAAGTGCACAATGTACACCGGGAGACAGTTTTATCCAGTGGTGCTTAAGATTTTTTTGTGGTTAAATTACTGTCTTAATATAATCATTCGCAGTGCAGTATGTGACGCATTTCTTACCGGACTGAAGTATGTGGATTCCCACTGACATCACAATGTATCGATTCGTATTTACATTGTCAAATAACATGGTGGAGACAAACATGTTTGAAATAATAAAAAAAAACTCACACACCAATTATATTAAACTATTGTTCATATAGTTATACAGTCAATACTGTGACTATCGAGTAAAAAAAGGTTTAAATCGATGACAGTGACTTAAATTTTAGCCACTTTATTATATTTCTGTAAATGTTGTACATTAAACAATAAAAGAACGGGTTGAACGGGTGCTGCTTATGTGGACTAGTCTACTCGGACTGTTATTATATTGTTTAAACTCTTTTATGATAGTCTAGAAAGAGTAACGTAAGAAGTAAGAAGCCCTAGCTTCTTACCCGTTCTTCTCTAGCAAAACAGCTTTCCGAACTACTGGTAGAGTTATCGCCGAAATCTAAACAATGTATAACATTTTATGAATTATACTTTAAAAAAATGCATAGCGACATATGTGTATATCGATTAAAACGTGAAAGTGAATAGGAACTCAGTTTTTTAGTTCCTTCCGCTGCCCTCACTTTTAATATCGGGGTGCGAATATCACATTACCAAGCTGGCTTTTACTATAAAACAAAGTATGCAATAATGAAACTTTTGTGTATTGATATAAGACGGAAAATAATTTGTGGTTGATTAACAAAAAATGCGGCGTGTATGTCGTCAGGCGGTAGCCACATGTATAGTTTTCATTGTTCATTGTGACCACAGGCTCTGGGATCGACTCACTTTTGATGATTTCGATCCGTCGGACGCATTTTTTTTATTAAATAATAAAAAAAGACCGTATGCCACATTGTTTGCAATTTATGGATTTCGATTTTTTCGCTTCCGGATTAATTTTTCATCCTACCATTGCCCAAGGGATAAATACTTGTAATCTTATCTATGCATGTAATAAACATTTTGTGTCTGTCTATTAATTTGTTCACTCATAACGAAAAAATGATTTAACGTTATGGATGAATGGATTTTAATGCAGGTTTCAATATTATATTAGGCATACATCCAATAAACGACTATCTACTATTTATCTTAATAAACGACTTTCACGAGGGCGAGCCTGCAAGCTAAAACTAGGACTACACAAATGGAATACTGATACATATTTGGAAAAGTGATAAATTACAAAAATCAACACAGTGATGTCACAGTAAGTCCGTTAGCAAAAAAGTTATTATACAAAAAGTTATTTTTATTCAAGATAAAATACGACGATAATGAAGGGGCCTTGCTCGCTGGCCTTCCCGCCGACCGAAGGACAAAAGGACAATAGAGCAAGCGTGCCGGACAAACGGGACTTAGCACTTTATTTATTTCCCATCCATTAACTTGTCCATAAATTTAACGATATTTACTAGCAAGAAATGTGGTCAAGGCCATCTTTTCAAAACTGTCAACCACAATGAACATTATTGAAAATAACATAACCCACGGTACATTTGCCTGACGATGAGTATAGGGAAACACGCCACAATAAATTTACAATGACATACACATAATGCAACAGTGACTAAATACATTCAAGCTTGTATCATGTTCATAATAATATTAATTGCGCTGTCGATGCTTTACATGTGCGAAGTAAGTCAAGGTTGCCGAGTACAAATCTAAGTACCAATTTCTAATGACCACATGTTAGGTATAAACACAAAGTTGAGGCGTAGTAGTGCTGTAATCGGAGTTTGTCGGTTTCAGATAGAGTGGAAAGTTCTGACAAGTCACGAGGAGCTTCGTCGGCAATATTGCGGAGCTGTCCGAATGTTTGCGATTGTTGGAGTCGTCGCGGTCAAGGCCTCGCTGAGCAGGCGGAGTGCGGACACTCGATGCGCTTTAAGAACACGATCCACCCGATTGTTATTGGAACCATATTCGACCACATTATTTAACAACAATGATGCCGTCGACATCGTTTTATAATTACGTATATGGACGGACAGCTGGGCAGCTATATTACATAATATTGCGGGTCAGGCGGTAATTAATGGCTTCGTGATAAACTTAAACCATACATGAAATGCTATGCTAATGTCTGATGATATGCTAAAAAATCTAATTAAACATGTCGTTGTGTATTCTTACTATCACAATAGCCTTTTAATTAATTTAATATAACAATATTGTGTGTAAAACAAAGTGTTAATTTGAAAATTTATGAGGGGTGCAATCACCGTCTGACGGCGAAAAATACCGAGTTGTGACGAGTTTTTCCGAAGCACTGCGAGGTCAGTGCGAGTCAATTACCCCGAGCACGAGCAAGCTGTTGCGGCGACGGTGATGACGACACTACGCCGCGCCGGCGCAGCGCATCGCTCTTTAAATTAAAAATTAGAATCTATGTTCCTTTAGCTTGGTTCTAAATTATAATCTTCATCAATCGCAATGACCAAAAACAACTAAAAGCTTATAGCAGACTTCTATCATCTCAAGATTGTACAATCAACAGGAAGTTCCCTATACCAGAAGGCTTTTATGAGTAAGTTTTGCGATGATCAATATATGTACACTATATGTATAGGTATCTAGGTGGTAGGCCCCTCATATGCGAGAGGCCAAATGGATTGGTGCCACTGCTTTGTCTATTTCTGTCACCCAGTATCTGTGTAAGCCCTGTAGTGATGACGAGAGCAGCCCAGTGTCATGCAGTGATTTATAATTCAAAGTTCTTTGTGGTGTGGCTTCTGTTCATGAGCAGACGTGGTGCTTACCATCAGGCGATCCACTTACTCGTCTAGTCATTAAAACTAATAAAAAAAATGGACATAAGCGCCTTTATTTTTTAATTGCATTGAGTTAAAAGCTAGATTTTTGTACACCTTCAAGAGACCTTATGCTTGAGTATCTGTTTTTAATTTTAAAATAATACTTTTACTCGTTCCTGAGAAAATGAGTCTTGACAAACGGATGGACAGCAATGGGATCCTATACAGATTTTTGTGGTAGGAAACTCTAAAAATATAAATAATAACATTTGTTACAATCTTTTAGTGTAAACAACTACCTTGTTTTATTCAGAATATTTTACATTTTACCGATCAAAAAGGTCGAGGAGGTTCTCAATTCGACGCGTTTGTTTTTTTGTTGTTGTATTTAAGTATAATTACGCATATCTTTTTACAGACTAATCCGGTTTTAATTATTCTTTCTTTATCTGATAAGTTATAGTCCTGTTTAAAGTGTCCATCTCTAAGGGGTAAAATTGAGGATCAAAAACTAAAACTTCATCATTTATTGACCAATCTTGACGATTCTTTCATCAAAAGTAACATCTTTTCTTTAACAGAAATGAAACTGAAAAAAGCAGCGTGGAAAGTTTGATAAAAATTTACGATTTTCACGGCATCTAAACTTACTTTTATGAATTATTATTATTGCAATATTGATGACACAAGAAACATTATAAAACTTGCCAGTAAGATAGTAATTAATCTTTAAGTTTTAGTACTTGTTGACGTATACTATACATATTAGGATTAGAGTGAACAAGCAAGCATGACATAGAGCCGTGTGATCCGGACGCTCTCAATCGTGGCCGACCTCGGTGGATTCGGCAACCCGTGCCAAGGCCAAGGTCGATATGTCGGCTGTGCTCAATTAATAGCTCAATGCGGTGACGCTTGGGGGCCCCGCGCCCGCGTCGGTCGGCAGAACGCGCGTTTTAAGGCACATTTCCAATACTCGCCTCCTGCTTCAGAGGCTGACAGCTAACGTTAGTGATATTCTCGTCTGCCAACACCGTATTTTTCAGCTTACTTAACGTCGAATGGTCACTTCACAAACCGCGTCCCTCGGCACAATCTCAATTCACATATTAGGTACAAGCTTTTGCTCGCGGCTTCACCCGCGTGCACGGCCTTTTCTGTGATAAAAGGAAGTCTATAATGTGATAGGCGAGCGTATCAGACCATAGACCCAGACCGGGCACAATTCCATACTCCGGGCTGATACTGAGCAATAGAAAAACCCAATAACACTTTTACTCGATCCGGGGATCGAATCCGAGACCTCAGCGCCAGCCTCAGTCGTAACGCATAGGCATTACAACTGCGCCACCGAGGCAGTCTGTATCTCAAGATACATAAATTTGAAATATTAAAGTCATTACTCATTAGGTGCCTTTCATGATTTGGATCTCTATATTTGTAGTAGAGTCGTTTGAATTCTTTCAGGCAGGCATTGTTTATTTTCTAAACATTTACATACAAAAATCTTACTAACTTTATGTTTTAAAGTGGAAAGCTTAGTAAAAGCTTAATATGTAGATATTATTTCACAAACAAATATGTAATGCTTAAAATTCCCCGAACAACATGACGCAATTTGGCCTTCGAAACTTGGCAATATAATAATATTAGACGTACAAACTAGAAGCTACAATGACCCCGACGTGATTCAATACTTAAAATATTAGAACCCATGAAACTGGTATTCGTGTAATTGAGTTTAATAATACTATATAGTTACCCAAACGCTAGTAAAATGCGGTGATTCTAAACTTCAGTACGTGAATATTTGTTGTATTAAATTACAGAGCTCGTGAGCGACCCTGCCGAATAAACTAGGAGCACTTCCTCGTTTGAATATCGGAACATGTCAATGTCAAACTGTGCTGAATTAGCACCAATGTCAGAACCCAAGGTGAGGCAGACACAAGGAAACCAGGCCGTTTAACGTACAAAGTATACCCACTCTCAAACACACGCATGCGCACAGAAAAGATCACAACCATGATAATCCCATAAAACTAGAATAACATTGTAGTTGGACGACCTTCTGACTAATATGCTCCTTATTTAACAACTTATATTTAGTTGAGCCTTTTAATACATACAATTGTATAATTTATGTGTATAAATTATTCAAAGACGACAGCTTTTAAACTGTAACATGCTTTTAAAGTGGTAAACAATTAAGTAGCAAAAATATGTATAACAACATAATTATAAATATATTATGTTTTTATAGCGATATAGGTTTTTTTTTATTTAATTTGCTTGAATGACGAGACGAGCAGGTCGCTCGCCTGATGTTAAGCGTCATGCCTGCCCATAAACAGAAGCAACTTCACACTGAACTCTGGTCTTCAGACACTGCATGGCACTGAACTGCGCTCGTTATCCCAAGACTTAAGATGTTAAGTCTCATAATGCCCAGTAATTTGATGGCTTCAATGTCCTTTAAACCGAAACACAACAGTGCTTACACACTGCTGTTTGGCGGCAGAAATAGACAAAGCGGTGGTACCAACCCAGCCGGCCTCTCGCATATGAGGGACCTACCACCTAGTAATTAACGTTTACGTGTTCACCGTACACATTGAATGATGTCGATAAAGGGGCACCTATCTACTTTCGGTCACTTCGCCTTGATATTTACATCGAAATACTTCCTGTAACCTGGACGACCATGTACAATCCACGATGCACTTATTGCCTAAACTATATCGAGACATATTTACGGAAATACACTTATAATTCTATATATACATTTCGTATACAAATAATATTAAATTATGAGCACAGGTGTGGCAGTGCGGATATTGGACGCTGGAACAAGGTTGCGGCTTATGAGGCTATATGCGGATTAATAGAGCTTGAAGATAACGCTACAGTTAATGCGAAAGAGTTATTGCGTGGTATGATTCTGCGTAATTAGAGCATCGCGGCGTCTCCCGCGCGATGATGCACCGCCGTTGTATAATCTTGCTGCGGCCTGCGGCGGTGGTGCAGCGCGGTAGGTGACGGTGTGGTGGCACGCGCGGGCGCAGCAACCATTACGTCGCTCTACTCACCTACTACAATGCTGCGTGCAAGAATGAGGAAGTGTGTCGAACGTTTCCTAGTGTTACATTTTACTCGTCCTACATATTCTGATATGTAACTTGTTGTCTATATAGGCTATCGTGATGTTAATATTGAGTATACAATATAAAGTATGATACCCGTTGCGCTCTAGTTACCGAACTGTTTTCTTGATCCGAATCTAAATTCAAATGAAATATATGAGATGGGAATTTTAAATTATGATGCTTTACTGAGACGTCTTGATTCGTGAAATCAGTGTGCGATGAATAGTAACCCACTTGAACTCCAACTAAATATATTTTCAAACGCTTCTATATTTTTTATAAGACCACAAACAAGGATATATGACAATAAGATCAATTTTTAAAGATCACTACCGAATAGTGAAATTTGTTTACAACACGACTCGACGTCTTAAATTTTGGTAATATTTTCCAAGAAAGAAACCATTATAGAACGATGGTTTCTATGATAAAGCTAAAAGGGGTTTCGGAGGCTCTATGGGCGATGAGAGGTAAGCCGCGCGGTATTGCGTAGTATTCGCTCCTGAAAACGTGTCCGAAGAAAGTTCACGGCCGCGCGTTGACGCCACCACCTGCCGCGCCCCGCGCCCCCCTGTCGCCCCACCGCTGAGCCCCCCCCCCCCCGCACACTCGCCGATCTTCGCAATACTTCCGCCACCCCGCCAATATTCCTCTGCTAATGCCTCAGCCATACTAATGCCTAATCCAGCCCGGGCTATTATCTTTCGATTGTATTACTTGAATTATGTTTCCGATTGTTTTCAGATTTATATTATTACGAAAATAGTTAAAATTTTCTTTGCTTATAATGCATGAATTTATTGTATACTCGTTTTTGATTACTGTAACTTGTAAAAGACCTTATGTTTTATCAATTGAGTTTTGCAATTTTTATAAGGCATAAAAATAATGTGTGTGTCTTTTGGCAATTATTCTGTTAATATACTGCTTTACGACCAACAAAATCTCGCATATATTTTGAAAAGCAATTTTCAAATATACAAAAGATACATAAGAAAGCATTGAAATTTCTTATTGTTTATTCATATACTACATTCCACGACATTACATTAATAATTAGAATGCCACTAAAAATCTCTAATAATTAGCAAACAAACGAATGAAAAAAAATACGCAAGACATGTTTACACCAAATTGAAAAACAACCAATCAACCGCCATGGCAGCCTTGACCTTGACGATTCAACAAAGCAACATGCCATCGAAGGTAAAAAATACAACAAAATGGAATTTATGAGACGTACCATTTATATTTAGGGCGTGTTTGATCGATAGATTTGTGGAGGCTGATGGAAGCTGTGGAAGGCTGCAGGGGCTGGAGCCGTGAGGGGCGAGGAGGCATGGCCTTGGTTCGTTCGTTGGCCGCAGCCCGCGCGACTCGTGTACCGGCCGCGATAATTTCGGCAGTTGCGCGCTCGAGTCTACTGACCCCGTCGCCGTTGTTTGCGACGCAAATGATTCCCTTGACTTTATTTAAATTACCTACTCCACCTACCCATCCATGCCACGTTCCTGTATAGATTTTAATATTATATTTCCGTTTGAATAGTTTTCTAATATTATGTACTTATTATATCTAGCAGCGGCAGCTTAACAGGCCGTGGTACGGACCCCCGAAATGAAAGTCGCAGGTCCGGAACAAGCTCCAACAGCATGTACCACTAAAACTACGCCTGAATTCAGTGTTAATTATCGCATGCTTTAACGGTGAAATAAATATCCTGAGCACACCTGCATACCTGAGAAGTTCGTCATTATAATAACAATAATAAATTACCCCTTTCATTGGTAAAGGAGGCTCGTGCCCACATTGGGACGTACATAATGGAGGACTGATGTATGATTTTTATACCTATATCTAATATCTACTTAGAAACTTCTCTTTCAACGCTGTTAGGTCTTATAAACCAGTCACGTAGCATAATATGTTTATAAAGGAGACTAAATTGAGAAAGCTATGATAATGAATGTTAATCGCGACGTGACCTATCATTAATGGTTTTAGAATTATGATTGATTTTTATAATAACTAAATATAAAATGTTTGTTACGAAAGAGTGTCAAAAGAACGCGGAGAAAGTGCAACTTTCAATTAGATACGGACTAGTTCCAATCACTTTTTAGGGTTCCGTGGCACTAGGCGGTGTTTTGTAACACGACTGCATCTTCTTTCTTACCAATTGAAGAGATCAGACATATGATCGCTATGTTAGGATAGTGTAAATTATGTTTTAGTATTCATAATATCCAAATATGAACGTAATGCCGGATACGTGTTCAAAAAACAAAATAATCACATATATGGACAAAGTATCAATATGCTGACTGACTGACGGACTGCCTCGGTGGCGCAGTTGTGATCCGTACCTACGCATACAACTACCTTCACCGAGATGCTTATTTGATGAAACTTATTTTATATTTAATTTACTATGTCAGTAAATATCTTGCATATGGGTTGCCTAACAAATTTCAGTCCAGGATATGATTACCTAATGAATAATAATTAAAAAAAATACATTTCAACGGTTTGATTATTAGACAAATTCTATTCCAATCGAAAGTATGAAGCATTTAATTTTAATTCAATAATGAGACCGGTGCAAAATGCTAGTATCGATTTACCTGTTTATACCTGGCTATCCGAGAGTTGTGACTGGAAAAGAATAGGAACCTAACGTTTGCATATTCTATGGGCTTCATACTTTCGATTGGTATAGAATGTGTCTATTAATCAACGCGGTGAAATGTTTAAATTTTTTTTTTATTTTTTGTTAAACCAACAGGAACAGTCGAATATACAAAAAAAAAGAAATTGGTAATTTTGTAATTTTGACAGTTGCGCTATGCGTAATTGTTTAAAATCTCAATACAATCAAATCAATTTGATTATATAAAGTTTTAAATAAATAAATAACTGTGTGTATGTATTTATATAGAGCAAACCTTCAATTTCACGATAAAATAAATGTGAAACAAACAGCGGATAATGTGAGCCGAGCGATAAATCATATTACAGTCGGCGTTAAGATAGCTCTAAGTTCATTAAACTGATAATCGGTTACTGTAAACATTCTGCGCGTAGGATGCTACTTATAAGCGCTATAACCATTTTCGGGATTGATGTAATTACATTATAGCACATAACGATTTATTGTTGATACATAATAACTTCTAATTAAATAGCGGAATCCGAGAGCATGCACACTAACCTCTCTCCGAGCAAAAAATAACAATAAAACAGTCGTTCAACTTCTATGATGGAGACTCGTGTGCTGACTACTATTTAAATATAAATAAACATACGTGTAATTGTGCTCTTTATTCGACAATCGGTTGCTTACATAATATGGCGATGTCGGCAATGTGCGAAACTTCCTCGAGTACCATATGACGGTGAAACGCGGCACGCGAGTGCACCTTGTCATTAGTCGAAAAAATATAAGTAAAAAATTGTAATTTACATGGTTTTGAATCTTTTGTGTTTCGGAGCTGTGCGCGGCGGCAGCGCTTTTTTGACACGCATGCCTCACCATTGTAATTATATTCGCATAAAATACCATACATAGAAATATAAATACAAAGCAGTTTATGATAAAGTGCAATATAAAATAATCACATTTTAACTTGATTAAATTGGTTGTATACATAAGCTCGCAAATCATTTATGCATGTATACAATGCGTACTTGCATTTTAGCTCTAATTGTCTAAGATTGGCGTTTTTTACTTTAACTAAAGATTGTGGTCCATATCAAATGAGTACTTACTTAAATAAAATATTATTTAACATGCAATATTTGTAATCTACGATGTTACGTAATAATGAGGCATTATAAAACCAGAAATGGGTTATTTTTAATCACGATGGTAAGTGATCTCCACCGCCGATGAACACCCACAATATCAGAAGAATCGTGAACGCGTTGTCGACCTTAAAGGGAAGAAATAATTAAGGGATTCGGAAAGGGGTATTTGGGTCCTTCGGATATATCACTTATGATCCGAAAATATCATGCAATATCAAGCTACTACTTCACATTGGTATTCTGCGAAACCGTGGTAACAACCCAGTCGAGCCAACTCATTAAGGCAACCCATAGACAAACTGTCTACAGCGTGACTTTACAGCCTAAAATTATTGAAATAAAACTAGTTTATAAGGATTTTATCGCGGTTTAATTTTATTTTAGTCCCGAGGTTTGAAAGCTTTCAGCCTTCGTGGTCACGGGAGAGACTGAGGTGTAGGTCGTCTCGAAAAGTTAATGTTCCATTGCATACCTTCATTTTAAAATTAGAAATTTATTATTTCATTATTTAAAAAAGTTAGTTGACACTAGTCCGATCTACGTAGGAAGAGGTCACGGTGTCTTGAGGTCTGGCAGTAAAATAAAATTAATAAAATAAAATCCGTATAAACTAGTTTTATTTCAATGTGTAATATTCGCGTAAACGTAAGAAAGCAGGCTAAAATTTATAAAGTTATTGCAAAAATGACATTGACTAAGATATCATCTTGATTATGATTTCATCTTATTATTCCTAATAAAATTACCTACATTATACAGATTAAAAAAATATCATTTTCTCAATAACGCGAAAAGAAATCATAATACATATAAGGTATTTATACTTTTGCTAATAGAAAACAATCGCTATGATGTTATGTTGAAGTGGTATAATTTGCCACATATACCTATTTGCCATGGTCTGAGAAGTGGGGACGTGGGTCATTAGTGGTGGTGTCAGCGACCAGCCGCGCGTGCACTCAACTCACCGAGTGCGTGTAACGGTGCACCGCGATCTTACTGCTGCGGCCGCGACTCGCGACTCGCAACTCTACCGTGAGTGACGTGACACTCACCAGTCACCACCGCACCCCGTCAAACTCTACATAAACTGTCTGACTAGGAAAGACCAGGGCTGAGCAATAATATAAAGAATACGTATTTTGCACCAGTGTTCGAATCCAGAGAGAATTGAACAATTGATGTATATATGGCCAAAACACCACTAGCCTTTCCACTTAATGACCCAATTCACTGTTAGTGTCTTGAGTGGTGTTCCACTTAATTAAATACGGTTTATTCCAAGTAAAAGGACGAATGACTGATTATTCAATACTAAAAAAAGACAATACAATTATACATTGAAAACAGTGTTTGGAACTTATTATAGCTATTGACAAAATTATTGGCCATAATGGGTTCACAGAACGCAACCAATAGGACATTTCTTTCTATGAGATCTTTTGAACAAAGTTTTTTTTTATCGGTAGAGAAGTTTTTGTCTCGCCGCAATTTCAAACATTAAAATAACAATAGAAATTGCATAAAAGAAACTGCCCTCGTCGAAAGTATGGGTTAAATGTTTTCGTGTGCCCGGTTGGTCGTGACTCGTGACCCATATTGTGTCATACTCAAGGAAAACGACTGAATTAATGCCATCTGCTTCTAAGTAACAATAGTACGCAGGGATACACTAACCCTTAACTAGAAAACTTCCTTTAATATTTCTCTCAAAGCATAAAATTTTATAAATTTCACAAAAAAGCAGGTAAAAAGCAAATTCGTCCATTATAAAAAATCTATTCGATTCAACGTACCCTTTCCTTTATCTCGGATTTCACAAACAGGTAAAGTCCAAGTTTTTTGCTAAAGGTGAATCTTTATGCAACTTTGTTCGCGATATCTAAGTTTGCGATGCAGTGAAAAGATGTGAGGAATTATTGTTTAATCTAAACCTTTCCGATGGCAAAAAATCCACGGATTGAACCTTTTTATCATTAAGTTTTTTAACTTCCTTTTGTTAAATGGGTTCGTAACCGACATTCCCATAGAGGTGACGTATTGTGTGCTCGCAAAACGATATCGCGATCGAGAGATGCCCTTTCAAATATACGTCTTAATGACAAAATATCAGCGGGACGCTATGCAATATTTTCACAATATAGTATTCTTATATTTTTTATTTTTTCTCCAACGATAAGATTTAGTTTACAATAAATCAGCTAAATGAAGCCGATGTAATAATATTTTAAGAAATGTTAATGTTCACAGAAAAAATAATTTCGTCCCTATGTTAACACTTCAACCATGGTGTTGCCCAAAAAAGTTGAGTGAATAGAACAAATGGTCACCTATTGTCCACTGCATATTCAATGCAACTACGTATTTGTAATGACTTTTATGACTTCAATAATGAGCAACTACACGGTTTCTGCTGCTAATGTTTTTGGCTAAGCTCAGCTGGTGGCCAAAACGGATAATATTTTAAATAACGGTAAACGGTAATATTTACTAGAATATAATGTGGTTGGATATATTGTGAGAACATTGTTGTAATCTTTTCCGCGATGTTCTTCGAAGCGAGCGAGGTGTGGCCGAGGCTGTCAATGTAAGTGTCCAGTGCCCATGCATGCATGTGTATGTAGGTATGTGTATGGAGTCCAGTTGCCGTCGAATTAGTAAGCACGATTGCACGACAATCGCGGCATGATGACGGCAGTTCGCGGGCCGCGAGTCGAGCGGCCATAGGGCGAGCCCCGTTAGGATGGGGTGACTGACTCTACCACTGCAACCTGGTGCATTGTGCTCTAACCAGTACAAGTATTACGTGTAATCATATCAAACGAGCCAAATAACTTTACCAATACCAGTAGATCTCTGCACACTTTCAAATTGCTGGTGTCACTCACCTGTAACAAGGAAAATTTCAAACGTTAATACATGTCACTTGCGTGTATGTAATGTGGGTGCAAGAAAATATAACGATAAATGTTTCTTTTAAGTTTTCGTGGCAGTTATATGTTCGATGTTTCGGTAATCATCGAGGACGTTCACTTCACATAATCTATTGAAATGCAAATGTTGGTATTGTCTCTAAGTCAAAGTCGATTAATGGTGCGCATATATTACAATTTAAATACAAATTCCAACTGATCTATTGACTGTTTTCTTTGACTGGCACAGGAAACAGGGAGGGTCAACGTTCGAATTGATGTCGTTCACTGTCGAAGGTGGCTACTGAACCCAAGCTGGGCGTCCTTGAGACCGCCACAAAAATCGCCATTCGCCATGCAGATGTTATATCACGTTTGTAAAATACACACACATAATTTAAAAAGACAAACAACGCAGCATTTGATGCTTGAAAATTGTGTTCCATATTGGACAAATGCACCTAGTAGAGATATAAAAAGGGCACATTAAAGCAATGTTCTTTAACAAATTGAAATATATTATTACTTATATGGGAAATGTATGAAATAGTAAATGTGTGATGGATACTCCATAATCATAATATCGTGTTAAATAAGGATGCAAATATATACACTCTGACGAATTCTATGGTAGTCTATTTTAAGCCAGAAAATTAAAATTAAAAAACCTGCAGTAATTATTTTAACAACTTTTTGTTTAACCTTTGGTCCATTTTAGACAATATTCCTAACAAAGAAGACGTTGGCATTTATTTACGCATAGCTATTTAATTGGTAATTTACAATTGCGATGATACCATAATTCATAATGAATTATTTAACATGTTATACTAGTTAGCACATATTATATATGATATCATCATATTCAACGTCACGTTGATTTATTAACTACAGGTTGTTCCACATCTTGTTATTTAACTATAGTTAATTGTGTAAAAATATTGAGACAATACAATATAGACATGTATATCACATTATAGATCCGTTAAAATATTCAACAATATTAGCTGTTTTAAAAACATACAGCCGTATAATTCTATTAGGTATATATATTAAAAACTTTGACAATTGTATGCTTTTGAAAAAATATTATTAACGGTCAGAAAATTCATACAGATATATCTTTGACGGTATATTTTAAATAAAATCAATACGTACAATAATAATTATGCGAAGAGATATCAACAACGTGTGAAGTCGTGGAGTGAGTAATTTCCGGGTAAAATTGGCGATTCTTAATAGAACGAGCGGCTAGCGAGCATGTACCGAGGTCGTGTAATAATAAGATTTATATTATGTGCGCGAGGCCTCGGGCAGTGACCGCCGGCCGCCCGCTGCCGAAACTCAAGGTCTGCGCATCGCGGTAAACAAGTGCCGACGATGTACATATAGCTCTCTATCTACATCAATACATGATACATACTTAAAAGTCACGTGTTATATCACATTTGCGGAACGTGAATGTTATATATTGTTATTACATACATAACATTATATATATTGCGATAAACTATATCTACCAATATCTTAGCAACGTCACGTAACCCCAAATGAGTGTAATCATTATGAATACGAGTATTATTATATTTCAAACGGTCCTAGGTGTAATTAGTTGAAAACCAAATAAGTAATTGTTTGCTATTATTTGTACGAAAGAAATACAAGACCATCTTAATTAAATTAGGAAGAACCACCACTTAAAATTACATACATAATATCATATATATATTGAGTGAACCATAACAACACAAAATTTTAAAAGTAACATGACTGTCATCATCGTCGGTTAAAGACGCAACAGATATCCTTGATTCGAAAAATTTATGGACAATGCCACAAGTTCGATACCACATGTAAATCACAAGCTTTATTATACATGGGGTCGTTTGACAAACAGTATTCATAAATGCTTGTCATTCGTTTTTGTTTTTTAGCTAAGTTAAAAAAATCTATATTTAAAGTATAACAATTTATTTGTAACAAGCAACGCTACGATTGCTAAGATGGGGCTACGTTGAAACTCGTAGTCGGCGTAGAGTTGTAGAATGTAGAGAGCGCGAGCGGCGGGCGGCCATAGCGAATGGGGAAGGTATGCCAGTTAGCCAGTGCAGTAATACAGGCTCTCGACTCGAGGTCTGTGGGATAGGCGATCGCACGATTTGGGGAAATAGCCCAACGGTTACGGGGCCGCGCACGGCTCGTTTTATCTGACATGTCATTGGGCTAACGCGAATGAACCATCGTTTATTTAAAAAGAGCCCGAATGTTGTTTGTCTACATTAAATTAAAAATGTGGTAAGCGCATTGGACAATTTTTTTATAGTAAAGACTGGAAAACGAACAAGTAGGTCACCTGATGGTATGTGATCTCCACCGCCCATGAACATCTAGAATACCTGAAGAATCATGAACGTTTTGCTGGATTATTAAGGGATTGGAAAGGGGAAGAGAATTTGGGCTTCCGGATATCTCACTCACCGTACCAAACGCTGCAGCAAGCTGCTTCTTTACGCCGGTTTTCTGTGAGACACCCGGTGGGACCGGTCCATTTATGTTGTAAACTGCCTAAAGTGTGACTCTACCACTAAACCACTACTTACCGACGGCTTTGACGAGGTTTTCGTCATGCGGAATGGTTACATCGACAAGTATTGCCCGCCGCGCCAATCGATTAACTACCACAATATCAGGTTTATTGGCAATAATAGTCCTGTCCGTGATAATAGATCGATCCCAATACAGCGTTGCATGCCCCTTTTTGGAATCGGCTGGGGGACATATTGGTAATATGGTACCTCAGCGGACACAAGGCAATATTGAAGAGCAAGTTATTGGTGTATGATCTTGGCTACTAAGTTATGTCTATGCAAGTACTCGCCGTTAGCAAGATACGAACAACCTGAAGTAACATGCCTGATTGACTCTCCGGGACGGGGCAAGCCCGACAGATGTCGACCATATAATCCTTCATGATGTATTTTCTGTAGTTGTTCGTCTTGATAACCTCGCCCATAATTGCAAAGATAAAACCTTCGGTTTCCCCAAAAAGGTCACCAAAACGTAGCCAAGACACGGAAGTAAGTTGGTCCACATCGGGGCCATTTAGATTTCGATAAAATCTCCCGTGTAGTTCCTTGCTCCTCCACACCTCCCTGCGACTATTATTGGTATTGGTACTCAATACCACCGGAACCCGCCAGTTCTCATTTGCCAGAGAGAGCGGAGTGAATCCTTTATCCACTGTAACCACATCTCTATACATATCTAGTCTGCTGTGAAGGAAATAATCCCTGAGATTGCATACTTCGTGGTTATGCAGGTCCTTAACATTAAGTAAGCCTCGACCCCCACATTTCCGCGGAATATACAATCTCATCACTGATGATCCTGGATGGTGCATTTGAAGTGCAGTTAGTAGGGTTTAGTAAGGTTAGGGTAGTTAGTTCGGACCCTTCGATCCAGGGCATCTAACTCGGTCTGAGTCCATTTGAGTATGCCGAAGGAGTACATGAGCACTGGCATAACCATGCACGAATTTTGTTACCACCTGACAAAAGACTGTTAAATACTTTTGTCAGACGGCCAAAGAAACGTTCTTTCACCGATTGTTTTACGTCTACACTCATTATACACAGATATACATAGGTATTATTATTAAAATATTTAATTACAGTTCTCATTAAATTAATATTCAGATAGCTGTTAAGATCCACTGTACGCTAAAATGTTTTGACTACCTTGTAAGCTGTACGACAGTTGCGTATGCTCAACACAACCACCATGTTTACTTAACAAAGAAACTCGTCTACTCATAGCTCAACGTAATAAACATACCAAACATTCGAGAACGTTCTGCTCGAACAGTTCAACGACTTTTTATCATTTCTCCTTGTAAATGTCGCCTTGTCTGCCAAATAATTTACGTATTCAAACAATCTATTCCATGTGATAAGCAATGTAGATATTCTATAATACACACTTAGATTTAACAATATCATCAGTTATACTCGGTTCGATTTTAATTGATCAACTGGCTTGAATCGACGAAAGCTGTAAGATGAATGTTTGTCAATTTGATTGAAAGTCTGGTCAGACGGTTCAAGTCGCATGCGATTTAGCAGTTGATCAAATGTAACGTTTAACAAAACTTAGAAACCGACTTCAATGTATAGCAATAGCATGTAAATTCCAATACAATAACACAATCGCGACGAGTGTACTGTTGTCCGTTGAGAAGTTTTTTTTTTCTCCGTACTCCGTCATCAGATCTTAACCAAATTTATATGGGACCACATCGCAGCTAAACTCTATCGAGTGAATTTTTTTCCTACAAAATCGGTCCACAGTTGGCGGAGAATTCGATGTACATACATAAAAAAAAGCAAAAAAATATATATAAACGCGCCAAATTGAGAACCTCCTCTTTTTTGAAGTCGAACCGTATTAACCAGCATAAATATGATATTTCCGTTACATACGCATCACGCCTGTAATCGTCGAAGGGGTAGGCAGAGATGTAACTAGTACACCCACATTTCGCCGAGCTTATTTACGTCCCATGATGTGATACCCCTAGCGAGTTTATCGCATTATCGAGTACAATTCCAGACTCCGGGTTGATACTAACCAATTCATTATAGAAAGGGCAATCGTTTCCGATCTAAAAGGAAAGGGATGATTAAGGGATTAGGAAAGGAAAAAGGATTTGGGCCTCCGGCCTCTGCCAAAAAAGAGTGGTGTTATAAGTTTGACACGTTTTTCTGTCTATCTGTGGCATCGTTGCGCCTATGAATGGACAGATTTGAATGCGGTTTTTTTATTTGAAAGCTGATTTAATTAAGATGGTTCTTAGCTATGATAAAAGAAAATCTGTTTCGCCGTCTAGAAATTATATAATTAGTTTTATGAGATTAGATTATAGGTATATATTTAGCAGCGTGGTAGAACACTATCTTTTAAATCGGGAATATAACATAAGACGTACATTTGAAATACAAAAATAAACCAGATTTTCCTCATTGTAGTTCTTAAATGTTGGCATAAGTCTAGCTGAGTCTATTTTAAATGACAAAAAAAAGGATTTTTTATTTCATATTTGTGCCAACGCGACGTTACTAGTTGAAGGTAAACTAAAAAGTGTGTAGTATTTGTTCTATTTTCTGCAAGCAAACAGTGCTACCTTACTATCTAAGTTTAGACTGTGGAGTCTAAAAACATTTTTCTTATTTTATTGCATAAAAAAACATAACTTAAATGTACATATCCACATTCCTGTTGTCCACATTTCCCCGCATCAAGAGGCGTAGCTGTCACGTGTACTTGTCTACATGTTACACTAATGTGGACGGATATCATTTTGCCATGACTGAAAACAAAAAATGACAAAACCAACAAAACAAAAATACAATATTTCTCGTCGAAATATTACGTCTCATAGCAGATCGCTCCGTGACATTAAGTCGTAAAATTTGACAACCGCTGGACTTGAGAGTTTGTCACTCATGATTGTCACAGTCATGCGTACCGGTGTGGCTAAATGTCACAAGTGGAGACGTACATTGTGATTTATTACTTAGTTCACTTTTCCACAATAAAGCCTATAGCACTCAGGGATAATATAAACTTCACCACTCTATAATATCAGTCTAAAATTATTGACTAATACTTATTATAGTATAAGGATAGTAATAAATAGAAATTTGTTATCTTTGCCTATGCCTATGGAAAACTGGCGTGAGTGTATGTATGTATGTGAAAGTTTGTATTATAGTATCTATACTATTATCTATAATATGTTCCAATCCAAATCTATTATTTTAATAATTTTAAATGGTTTTATATAACCACTTTCAAGACATTTTTAAATTTGTGTCGTTTCTAGTAATAATATCGAACAAAATAACTTCACGTAAGATTTTAATTCAGTTTTCTTGACATGGCATATAGCCCTCAATTCAGTGTACGCATACGACAATAAAGTGTAATAAAACGTGACGCTATATCACACACAAACAAAAGAGAAATGAGTTATCAGACTATAATAAATTGATATTATTATCACCATATCCGAACGCTTCGATCATTCTAAACAATTATTACCTGTTGCTATCGTGAAAGTTATTGATCTGTTGGAAAGTATTGTTATATTGGCAACATAGACGCATTTCGATGAAACTGATATTGTTATGATCTTTTGTGTAACAATAATCAAATTTTATCTGTTTTGTTATATCAGCCGTCAAAAGAAATAAATAAAGAAAGTGATGGAAAGTACTGCTGAAATACTGTCAATAAACTTTAGAGTACGTTATAGAATATAATATACTTATTACCCTAGCCAGAAAACAGAACAGATGGTGCGTAGATCCATGAAATATAATCTTCGGCAATGTCTTCCTAGTTTTTTAGTTCACCTGTGATACGCGATACTGCACGATCAAATGTCGTGCGACTTAATGTGATTTTCTGGCGGTTGCACGACAAAGCACCGACAGAGCGGGTTGATGTCGTTGCCCTCTTTGAACTTTCCACTTGATGAACTTGATCATCGTCTCATCATGAACCTAAGCTTGTTATGCGCAAAATTATGTAACAGGTGGATTGAATTACCCATAACTCAGTCGTTACTCGCTATTCCTGTATATAGAGTATTGAATAAATATTAGTAGTGATTTCAAAGATTTGTAAAATTTTCTATTGTTGATACCCTTTGTAATATGAATAAAATTATCTAATTCATAATATATTTAAAACCATAGAGCATTTGAAGTAGTTGAATACTACAACGGATATATATATATATCATAAACCTATGTATGATTTCGAAATGTTTGCATTTTGTGTACTATTTTGGTGGTGCTATAAATCGGTTGTATATTTTCCTGTCGTATTAGAACACAGTTCACGTGGCACATAATGCAGCGTACACGTACCGGTTTACCTGTTCCATAGTTACTCGTAGATAATGTGATACGCATGCGTAGCGCGTAATCGGACAGGATTCGCACGATGCGAAGTGCAACTGATGCATCGCGGGTGCGCGGCCGCGTGGCGTGCGAGCGAGACGCACCGAGTTCAATGGTATTTGATATAGTGCACTGGAGTTCTTTAACCCTTTAGCCTACCTGCGATTCTTGCGAATGAGGCAGTCCGGCCGTTGTCCCTGACTGCGCTACTATCAAGCACGTATCTTTATAGGTCGCTGCTAGGCGCACAGCGTGCCTGCCGTCGCTGCCTAGCCGCCTAGCTTCTATTTTCTTCGAAACATATTTTCAATGTAACTTTTATGTACTTACTTCATAACAACCATATAGCCGGATAATTTGGATGTAATAATATGACGTTTTACGTTGTTGCTTTATGAATATTTGATGTAAGTACATAATTTTTGGTAAATGTTTTGGTCTACACAAAATTGATACGATTTCGTGCTTTATGGAAATCATAAAGTAATAAATGATTCAAGTGATTAAACGGTTTGCATAAAAACAACGCGAAAAAATGCACTTTGCGCTTTACATTACAGAACAAAATGATGTAATCATTAAACGAGAGGGCATGCGAATCACGTCGTATAGGAACTGAACGCATGTCAACTATTATCTAGGATTTTAAAAATTCGCAGCAGGTGTACACGAGGAGGTCGCGCGGCGAGGCGAGGGTATGAGGGGAACACTGGACTGGTTTCCGTTGTTTCGCAATAACGCGGGTTCAATGACGCCTCCATACTTATAATTGCTGGCGTGTCATGAGCGTGCTCTCGACCCCTTCACTTCTGAGTTGTGTTCTGTCTCGTCCTGAAAATATATCTCAATGGAATGTCACTGATTGAGGACACGCCATTCAAAATATGCGAGTTGCGACTTAATTAGATCGAGTTAAGGATGTCACAAACAGGGTAACTAAATATTTATGATAAACATTACCGGATCAATTTCAGTTGTTTTTGTTATGTTTTGGCAAAGACTGTCGGGTATTGTTACAATTTTGTTTTATGGTTACAGATTAACGGGGATTTTTTTTCGCTCTCAATACTAAATTTCATTTAGTAATTGAAATGTAGATCACGTATAAAACTTTCATTTTAAAGTGCCTAAATACTGGGTAGTCTTCAAAATGCAGACACGATAGTCACGTAATGTGTTACGCTTATTTTTCAACGAACGATTGTTAATTGTTCCTGATTAGAATATTATAATCTGGAAAGGGCAGACAAATAGCCGAATATTGACTCTACTACTGACCCACAAAGCAGATAACGAAGAAAGTAAACAGATAGATTCAATAAATAATTCATGTACAAAATAAATACTAATATTGTTTTGATATTGACCTATTTACAATAATAACTTAACGCGTTCGATATAAACATTTCCAATTCAAAAGCGTCTCGAATTCTCGATTTATGGTTAAATTTGGCGAGACATACACGCTTCCATGAAAAAATATATTTACCATAATTGTGGGATTTTTAGGAAATGATTTCGACGGCGCTTTTTGGTTATTACTTCAAAAAAATTACGTTGCTTTTTATGTGATATTTGTGCAGCACAGACGATTACAAGTGCATAGTGGACAGTTATAATAGTTATATACTTCGTTATTGTGCTACATAGACAGTAAGTGTAAATAGTGAACGTTTATATACTTTGTTATAGTGATTTAACAGTTACAGTTTATATAGTGAATATTATGTTTTAACAGTTCTATTTGTGTAGTGTTTATAAGTGTCTAGGTCTTTAGTGTTTTAGTTATTTTAAAGTGTTTACAGTTACAGTTTTATTTGTTGTACATACAGTAGTATGTTATAGTGAAAATAATTTGTATTATGTGTTTTTAATTAAATAAACAGAGGGGTTCTTCTCGTCGGTATAGCCGGTGGCTAGGATAGGGAATTCCGCGATATTTTGTCCTTTTCTGACACATAGGTCCATCTCGCTCCTTCGCTAAGTGAAACCTCACTATGCGTTGGAGCGAGATGGAGCTGAATTTTGTATAAAAAGCGTGCAAATTCTTTCAGCGACACAGTTTACAGGAAGATTTCGGGCTGAAGAAAAGTAATGGAAGAATAGTAACCACCAAAAGTACCAAAGGGGGGCGTGGCTTTTACAGTTTAAATTCAGTGTTTTCTTTCCTATACAGTCCACTCTCACAGACAAAGCAATTTTCATTGCGCTGTATTTTCCTATGATACAGTTTCTGCCCGTACTGGCCTTCCGGTGCCTTTTGTACATATACGAAATATTACAGTATATGTATTGCAATTTTCATTGCAAACCACCAGTACATAAGGGCCTATAACACATACGTACACACATACCACTTACACAATACCCAACGTACGGGATACAAGTAAAGTCCCGTACAATATTAGAAACGTTGAAGTGCTAAAATATTAATAACTGTTACTGAGTAATCTCAGTGTTAGGATGAATTAGTTAATTGTAGTATTTCAGTACAAAATAGAGCTATTTATAATAACGTCGCGTTCACAAACATCGCGTCTCTAGATTCATATCTACCGCATGTAATGTATGTTATTCGAAAATAGTTTGTAGCTTAAGTATATTTTACAACAAATCTACATACGTCCAAAATAGGTTCAAGTATGTCGTGAAAGCTGTAAAGCTAAGCAGGCGCCGCGACGCGGTTGGCTCGCGGCGTTGACCTCGCGCCGCGATCGACGACCCACGGGCCACGTCTTCGATGCCAACTAGACACCATACACCGATTACTCTTCGACTACACGTATCACTCATTAATTATATATTTTAATAAAATTTTAATTATATATTTAAATAAAAATGTATCAGTCAAATAATAAGTGCTATTTCGATACATACATTTTCTAGCTTTCGTTTCTTTTCTACGTTTCTAGCTTGTATAAAATAAAACGAAAAATTATATCTACATTTTTCTTTTATACATGGTATAAATGTTCTTCGAAAATGATATACTTTTTAGTCCCATTTACATACATTAAAGAATAAAAGTCGATTGCTTTTGCTACTATATGTATTGACTCTTGTTTTCTAAGATGCAATAGCTTTATTTCATCGCTTTAGAATCAAAGATTAATGTAAGTACCGAACAGTATTTAATAGTGCATTAGAATATTTCTGTATGTAAATATTTGAGAATCGAATGTGTGATGACCGATGACGTACGTCCGGGTGTGCAGTGTACAGCGTGGAGTGTAGAGTGTGGTGTGGAGTGGTGTTTCGTAAGCGGCCGTGGTCGATGACTCCGAACGTTCTAGTACTGCATCTCTCCGACGCGTTACGTAACTGCGAGAAAGTTGACATCCGCCCGTGCAACGTTCCGGCCAACATTTTCAGCTCAAGTCAACGCACGATGCACCCTATTTAGCACCAATTCAAGTTCGTCACATATTTTATAATCGCCATCACACAGTCCACATGCCATGACGCTTCGTCAGTTCCTCGTCAGCACTCTCTAATTATAAACCACATGAACAGAAAGAGTTTCCTGTTGGAACCTATTTTTAGTTTTATTTTATTTTCCAACGCTGTTAGGTACGTGTAGGAATTTTATGTTAGTTTATTAGAATTCTTTTAAACTGAATAATTTCGATGCAGTCGCACACTATCACATTTAAACTTCTCTTTGGTATAAAAATATGTTCCTATCAACAGAACAATATAGCGTGGGGCGGCGGGGCCGTCATGTAATGTCATTGTCACAGCGTTATCAAAATCGAGGACATTTTTATATAATTCTGGGTCAATGTACCGACGCGATGTTTTGTTCGGCTTATCGCAGCTATGCTATCGAAGCGGCTATGTATGTCACTGATAATGTAGCCTATGCCTTTGTTTGTTTGAATAGAGCTGCGTGAATATACCTACAAATAGTTAATCCTTAGCTGGTGTAAGGTTTTCGTGGATAAAGGTGTCAGTTGAAATTATTTTCACCTGATATTTACGAATAAATTAAGATCGATATGTTAATTACTTCTTGAACGTCTTGCTCGGACGAATAGGCATGTGTTCCAAAAATTTAGTGTCAACGCACTTCTTAAGCGTGAGTCAGTGGTTGTCAGCTAACGTGTGATCGCCGGTGTAGCGGATTCTACATCGACAATCGACGTTAACCGACTGACAAACAAACTGACGTTCGCTACATGATTGATTGTTTTACGGATTGTTCAAGACGGCGTGTTGTTAGAAACCCTGCGAGGAACGAATTACGGCTGATGAGATTTATCGATTGACAAAGGGTTTACAAATGGTTCGAACTATTAAGTACAACTACACGGGTGCTAATCGTTCTAGCAAATTATCCGTGGAGTTCTAACTTTTCCCACATTCTTGTATTATTGTGTATGTGTAGTAATAATTTATTATGATTACTCGATTACACTTCACAACGAACATTATGACAAACAAATCTATTACGTAATAAAGGTATTTCAAAGTTTCCATAAATAAATTTGCTGGCACCATTTCACAAAAACGCTACCGTGTTGTTTTACGATCTATTTACAGTATTGTTTCAACCTACACTTCTACGTATTAACAAACAATACATAAAGACCACACAATTATGTGATAATGATTATACTATGAAGCTTAAACGCAATGAAGCTCGGGCGGGGGTTACTGAACCATTCGCAGTAGATATTTGTCCAATTGTGTTTGTAGATTCGCTTCAAGGACGCGGTTTACGTCAGCTAGGGTAATGTACTGAGGCTGGATTCAGCGCTATCGAGGTATATTCAACTCTACTACCCATAGATAAAGTTGAGTTTGCGAATTGTATTATACGATCACGTGAAATAAACCCAGCAAAAGGTTATCGAAGAATTTCGATATTTGGATAATAGCGACAAATTAGAGGTCAATAATACCCGGATGGATATGTAGATATAACTTTATTATGTACAATGATAAGTAGTGCTTAACGCGACACCGCATAAATAAAAAGTGAGGTAACGGTGTTTTTTTTATTACGTGGGAGTTAAGTGTCGCGATATCCTAAATGATAAGTCATTCCTTCACACATACAAATTATTTATCCAAATTCGCAGATCTTTTATTTTAAAGTATTTTCTAAAATGAGGCCCACGACCCAAGTATAATACAATATGTATACTTCATACAAGTATGATGACAATGAAACACAGGTTTCCATGTCATTATTGTGTTTATTGTGACATGCGTATTTGAGTCCGACGCAGCGATAAATTCGCCAGTTATCGCATCTGAAGGCCAATTCTCGTAATTTTAAATGTTCAAAATATCATTCCGATCTAATCTCAGCGACAAGAAAGTTGCAAATGGTATTCTGTTAAACCAATATTCAAGATCAAATGTGAACATAGATCGCAATGATATCGAAAGTAGAATACAAGTTGACTGAACCAAAACGGCATTCTGGTAACAATTTTGACACTTAACTATATAAAATGCATTTCGTCCATAGACAAACGTCAAAATATTAATTGAGAACGAAATGTGACTGACGGTGAAGCAGTGTTGCCAAGTGCACTGTAATTACAGCAGATCTGCCGTATTTTCACGCCATCTACATTTTTATAAATACAGTATATGAAAACACAGTATTTTTGTACAGTCAAAATTTCGTATTATTATTGTATACTACTAGACAGGTTATTTAAAAGTAAAACTGCGTCACATAACGCGGGAGTTTGACAGTTCACAAACAGGGAGCGCAATAGGGGTTCTAGTTGAGAGTAAGCGAGATGGTAATATTGAGTTACGGTCAATTGACTGCAACTTAGTAATACAACTAATTTACTATACTACAATTTACTTCATTTATTATACTACAATTTCTATGTACCGCGCAGCTTTTCTAGTAGTATACATAAAACTCTTGGATTAAACACATTAAAAAAACTAAACCGATCTCATCATCATCGCAGCTATCCATTTCTGCAGCGATCGATATATACAAATAAAATGTTTAGTTAGTTTAGGATATAAATTTTAAAATAAATTTATATTTTACTTAATAATATAATTATTTCCTTTTTTGTACGTCATTTTATTGCACAGTAAAATACACTGTATTTTTCCCCATCAAGCACTGTATTTATGGCGCAAATACCGTATTTTAATGTGGACAACACGGTATTTTCAAAAATCTGACTTGGCAACACTGAAGTGAAGTGACTGTGAGTTAACTGCAGATAAATTCAGTTATCTTTATTCTCTTTTACTGCAAGCAACTAAAAGTAGTCAAAATTGTTCGACTTTGTGTGCTCATTATTTCAGTAAAGTATTAGAAATGAGTTTACAGCTTATGTTACTCAGTGATAATGTAGCTTTCTAACGGCCAAATTATTTTTGAAATTGGCCCAGTAGTTTTTAAGTTTATTTGTTACATACAAAAATACAAAAAAATCTTTCCTCTCTAGAATATTAGTGTAGATTAAATTATGAGATCAATCGCACTGTCAAAATTCCCGCCAAAACTCTCGCACAATTCATAATTATAAATATGTCCTCAGCAGTGATGCAAAATTAAAAAACCGTAATTCGGTAGAATATCAAATTTCAATAAAATAATCGCGATTGTGGTTATTTCCGGAAAGGACTGCCTCAGTGGTGCTGTTGTGCCGTTTTCCTTCAGTTATGCCATATAACATCCCTATGAACCAAATGGCAATAGGTAGAAATGTACAGGACCGTTTCCATCGCCCAATAACGACCTCTATTCGTTCGTAAGGAAAAGGGTTTTGACAGACGGACAGACAGATGGACAGACAACAAAGAGATCCTTTAATAAAGTATAATATTGATTATTTTTGTTCGTTTTGAGGTACAAAGTCCTTAAAACTAAGTACTGATCACTTTTTCAATTATAACATTAGATCTACTATTTTAATATCAAGGTATTCCCCAAGGTATACCCAACAGGTATTGAAATCAATCAGCCTCAAAACAAAGGACAACAAAATGGCAGCCACTATTTAAAATTTTAATCAGTGCATATTTTTCACTCATGATTGTCAGAACTCCATAGAGCGCAAAATTCAAACTTCGCAAAATACATGGAAATAGATAAATTATTTAAATAAATAAAATACATGGAATTAGTCAAATCAATTAATTAAAAAATCATAACCTCCAAGTACGTAATTTTTTAAACACTGAAATTAGTCATATTGTGGGTATTTTATTGTGAGTAGGTAACATTGATTTTGTCGCTTAGGACATTTTATTTGGATTTTATTTTATTTTAATTTCTAGAATTTAGTCTATGGCAGCTGATACGTAAAATTCGGTAAAATACTTGTCATTGGCGAAATGCATAATAATGCGAAGCCATAATTTCAACAAATGAAAGACATTGAAAGTTGATCTAATTGACAGTTTAAATGCAATTTAACTGAGATGATATCGATTTTTTAAGGAGCAGAATGCTATATTTTTAATTAATTTAAAATCTAATCTCAGTTCGGTTAAAATTCATTCGCAGTGTCAGTTAAAATAGGAGAATTGACCCTCTGGGCCTTGCATTTCACGGTAAAATTTTGGCTGATAGTGCGATGTCATTCATCTCGCCATCTCAAGGTCCGTGGAACCACTTGAAATAGAAACGATATTGGACAGATATCGTATTCTTAAAGAGATATTAAATAATATTCTTACATAAAATCAGACGAAACGTGGGTGCACTAGTTAAGTTGTACCTCTGCCATCAGTTCGAGGATAAAGAAGTGAGCTCATGTTATGTTATAACATCACGCAAGAGATGCAACTAGTGCACCCACTATTCATCTAGCTTTTTTCCATGGCATGATATGATACTATATGTGCCTATCGCCATACAGGGCACAAATTCGATCGATAATTCAAACATAAAATGATATTTTCCTGACCTGGGATTCCGAACCCAGGACCCTCACGGTTTCTCAGCTTAAGTATGCTGTCACTAGACCAATGAGGCGATATAGGGATACATATCATTTTATAATTAATTGTATTAATATGATTAAATTATCTTTAAAATCTATCCAGACACATAAAGACCGTTTGATAATATTAAAGAACAATAACAACCCCAATATTCTGTAATAACATCTTATTAATTTTTAAAGGATATAAACAGAATGATAAGATGTCTGTAAACGCGTTAAGAATGCTGATGAGTATGAGAGTATAGCGGCGGAGTAGCACACGGCGACGTCAACGCGGTCATTAACCCGGCACCACCCGCGCCCTCGCTCACAACCCTCCTTTTCAGCTGTCTTCGAAACTTAAGCTTATTTAGATTCAATTCTTTATACTGCGCTGTTGAAAACAAGGAGCGCTCGCTTATGATTTACTCTCAAAGAATTCCTTCAAGACTAGTCTTTCCAACACAATTCAAATTCCATATTAGCTAACGCGAAGGTATTTTTTAGTTTCGTAAAATGTTATAATAGATAAGTACTTATTTTACCACGGAAACTTTTTGTATAAAATTAAATGGTTATTTTTCCTCATAAGTCTAATAAATCAGTTGTTATCCGAAAATAACTGTCCTCATAAGATAACAAATATTTAAAATGTATTTATGTATTACCTACTTTGTATTTCAGGTTTGTCAGTTGCAGAACGTGTTCATAGCTGACCTACGTAGATCATAATCTTCTCTAAAAATAGGCATATGCTATAAAAGCGTATAAACCGTTGAATCATGATCGCCAAAACACTGGCCGAACGCTCATCAATTCAGGACGTGTCGCTCGATCCTATCGGCCGCGGCGCACAGGATTGTTCTAGGCTAGACCCGTACAGTTACCTACCTAACGGCACCCGAACGTTTCCGTGTCCACGCAATCGCATCTACATTTAACATTACACATTAATATTTCACAATTTACATTATAAAGCATCCATTTCATTTCATTGAAATGATTTCCCCAACCGAATATCCAAACTCCGACACCGAATGACACGAATACCAAAATAATGATTTCCAAAATCCCCACCACAGTGTCCGAGAAACAAACATAACACACTTTGTTTTTCGCAGCAGACCTTGTGATACGAGTGTTCACTGATCAGACGTAACAATTATGTATGCGTGAATCATATTAAACATAATTTATCAAATATGTTATGTTTATGTAGTAAGTATAGAACATCTGTCTGTGCGTGGGGGAGGGGGGGCGCTTTAGTTTTCGCGCCAGTTAGCCGATATAGGGGAGTCGCGCACGCATCGGGCGGGCAACGACCGCGGGAACTTGTAACTACATCCACGTGCTCGTGTCGAAAAGGACCTAACGACACGTTGAAATCGCGCCATTACGTCACTTTCAGACCGGCTGCGCTGTTACTGAGCGCTTTGAACCCACACTCGACAGGGCACACGCGTTCTTTGCAATACCGATAGACCTTCCGCATTATAACGTGCTTAATATAAATTGACGGCTTTTCGCCGCTTGCACGTCATCTTTATCTGATCTTCAAGGAAAATAAACGTATGCCACGTAATACTATCTTCTGCACCTTGACGAGCACACCGAATATAAAAAATAATAGTATAAAATATTTATTGGATCGGTCCGTCACGTCGTTACTTTCTCCTTTATTCTTTTAGAAATTAATTTGAAGTTAATAAAGCTTATTAATGATTATGCAATCGCACCGATGCGACGTAATGTATGATACAACAGAATATTAAATGAGCTATGATGCAAGAACCATATATATGCGGGTACAATTTGTGAATTATTGTAAACTGAACATCATAAAGTCCAGTAAAATTTTAATCTGAGTATTCTATGAATGGCCTTTGCCGGAAGACGTCCTGTGGAAAAAGGTCTGGAAATTCCCCGTCTTACAACATCGACCAACTTAACTGCTGAAATTAGCGTACGGACACCACAGTGGAAATGGAAAATCGCGAAGTGCAGCAAAGGGAGATGGGGCACAGTGTGCTGGCGAGGGAGAGGGGCGCAGCGGGACGAAGGGCTGGAGGGGGCGCGGGGGGACAGCCCGGGCATTCGCGTGCACTGGCCTATATGCAGTGCGACGACACCGGCGCCCGGGAGCGATGCACTCTCTAAGTACCTCGTGGTGGCGCGTACTCGACGCACACTGAAGCACACACCTATTTTTCCCTACATGCCACTGTGTAGGGCGCCGACGAGTCTCTTTACACAAAAAAGTTTACTTGAAAGGAATACGTTCATCAAGCTGAAGAAGACTGAAACACTCTAAGCGCGTACATACTACATAATAATATGTACTTCCTTTTAAGGAAAGATTGTAAAGCCATAGTACATTTTTACGTAGAATCATGAGAAACATGTTGTGAAATTTTCCCCGAGCCTTAATCATGTAAGCAAACTTACGAAAATTCTGTCAATATTTGTCGTTTACTATATGTGTACCTACATAATAGACATAATTATACGTAAAGCAGACTGTTACTTTCAACAATGTTATGCCACCTTTAGAAAAATAAGATCACTTCATTAAGCAAGGGTCGCGTTTTTGAATGGAATGTTCTAGATTTTCAATTTTAGAAGTATGGTTTGCACACAAACTACGACTGTTTGTGTGCAAACAAAGCGGTGAAAAGCTTACGTTTCGTATGGTGACTGAGATTTACGGAGCCTTAAATACTTCCTTCCTGTCCTCTTTACTATTCTTTAGGTCGACAATTCATTCATAGTTCTTCTCGTGTAGTGGATGTTTATGAATAAAGTTTATGAACGGTAGATATTAATTACTTTGAGATGACCCACATATCCGTTAGTCAAACCGAAAAAAAGTAGTCGATAGGGCTTAACGCTCATCGCCAATGATCGAGGACCTACCTACCATTCATGAAATTTTATTGCAGCTTTTGTACCTGTTCTTATACCTTCAGCGAACAATATTTCATATTAATAATGTACGAAACGTAATCTAACTGAAATTCCGCGTGGATGATACGTTTTAAGAAATTCTTCATAAAATGTTTTAAAGTATGTTTGCACAGTAGTGCATTAAAATTAATCTATACTCGTAACTGTTCTAAAGTATTAAGCTATACGTTAAGAATATATGTATATTTAACTCTCTTTAAAACTTTCTTTCTTTAATGCCTGCCTTATCCCGGCTCAATTCCAGGGTTCGGCCTTCTCATACCATTGATTTGACGTTATTATAAAGGGCATCCCAATTTCGTCATTACCTTGTCCGTTAATCAGCAAACTGTACCACGTGCAGGTGAAGTCGTCTTTGGGCCTAAGATGTTAGTGGCTCACTTATTTTACAAATAATTAATTAATTTCCTTATAAAACTCTACTGCTTCCTGCCCTTATAAGGTCGGTGCTTTTTAACATATGTTACAGAAAGATTTGTCTTGTAGTTTTTACGACCGTCCGCCTGCCTGACGTCAACCTCTCTGGGAAGTAATTGCCTTATAAAACTACAGAATAAAAATATACCTTACCTTACAACAACCGTTGCATTAACTTTATGTTCTAGTACGTATCTATTCGAACCTACGACAATAATACCTACTACCTACACTTGACTTGTTGCAAAAGTAACATGCACATGACGTTTGCATTCACGTGACGGCAGGGAACCGTAAATGTGGAACGGATATAGTGCACCACACTGGAATATGCATGAAGCCAATGAAGCGGGGTGACCGTGCTCGACAGGGCGACGAGCTCACCAAGTGTTCCGGTCTGAATGCCGCTGACTCATCAAGCACCATTGACGTCAGCAGGCTTTTTTTTGCCTACGAAGGCAGACGAACAGACCACCTGATGATTTTAAAATGGTAGAGCCGCGCTGTAGAGTCTTGTCTACACCATGAATAGGCCGGCTCGACCGGGCTTTTATAACTGACTCCCAAAAATCTGACGTAAAGTAGCGGCTTGCTGCTGCGTTTCCCAATCCTTTATCCTTTTCCTATAAGGTTGGCAACGCTCTCATTATGCTTCTGATATTGTGGGTGTTCATATTATGGAGATCACTTACGATCAGGTGAACCCCTTGCTTGTTTGCCGGACTATACTATAAAAAATCAGCAATATCGGGGTACAGTTAGGTCGTTGTACTGTCATTAGAGGGCTGGAACCACACAAGAACCACACCTCCACTTCTTATTTGGTGGTGGTACCTAATAAGCAATCATCTTTTTTGTCCTGGCTGTAAAATGACTGTCCAGTAGACTACATCTGACGGTAAATGCAATACAGAATTACAGACTCCAAATATAATGTCAACCCACGGGAGTTCGCCTCCCAATTAAAGCCAGAATTATGACTGTCTGTCTTAACTGGACGTACACTGGCTGTTCCTGGGGCATGACTTGCCGGAACGAGCACTATGACAAGGATTGCCTCACGTATAGTGAAACGCTATTTAGTGACATATAGTGACGAAATGAACAGGTCGCTCGCCTAATGTCATACCTGCCCATAAACAGATGCAAGTCCACACAGAACTTTGAATTACAAAGCACTGCATGACACTGCACTGCCTTCGTAACTCCGAAACATAAGTTGTTATGTCCCACAATGCACAGTAATTTCACTGGCTTCAATGTTCTTCAAACTGAAACACAACATTACTTTCACACTGCTCATTGGCGGCAGAAAAAGCGACGGTACCAACTAAGCGACGGGACCTACCACCCAGTAGGAAATATATAGTGAGTTTTAGGGTTGCCAACGCAACTATTACTTTTTTGAGTCGGTTTTATTTTTGTTAATAAGTTTTTATGAACTCTAGCTACTCCTAGTAGTTAGTCGGCCAAATTATTTCAAATAATTAACAAATTACAACCTAACAAATAATTGAAATAATTTAAGGAGGGTGGTTTGTATGGCACCCTCGGTGCGCGAGTCCTACACGCATTGGGTGGTTTTTAAACCAGCATACAGTTACACTTTGTATAATTTGTTATCATAGTTATATTAACAAATTATACAAAGTGTAACTGTATACCTACATCTTAGGCCCAAAGTCAACCTCACCTGCACGTGGTACACTGCTGATTAACGGATGAGGCAATGGTGAATCCAAGATTCCCGTTGCGGGTTGTGGAAGTCAGATGGCGGGTCGCCCCACATAATACCTAATCTACTGTTAAATCATAACGGGAAGGCGGACTCTGAAATTAAGATGGGATAACGCCAAGCAGAAAGAAAGAAAGAGTTATATGGAAGAAGTGATACATTCATTTAAAGTTCGAGTATTTAATTGTTGGGGGAGAAAGGAGAGGAATTATAGGGTAATATGATACCTATCATCTTCCTCTCGAGATGACGAGTGCAGTGCAGTGCCATACAGTACTTTGCAATTCATAATTATATTTGATTGTGCTACTGTTAATCGGTAGATGTGGCGCTCATCATTAGGCGAACGACTTGCTTGTCTCGGCATATCATATAACGGGTCCACATGGTTCGATATTAGTCTTTTAATCGAATTTTAGTCTCTGAATCGAACAAAAACTATACAGATTTCGTTGAGTAGAACCATACAGAAGTCAGTTGATCAACTAAAATCTAAATGTGTCAACCTGCTAGTAGTATAAAATAAAGTAATAAATAAAGTTCATTGAGAAAAATAAAAACGAGACAAATCGGTCACATAACTTTCGGAAGGCACTCGGTAATCAGTAAACGATTAGCGAGTTAAGCAACCCTTGGCGCGGACAGTCTATGGATGGGTGACCGCTAGTGGTATTTTAACTGATCGTCTCCGAGCTTCGGAGGGCACGTAAAAAATCGGTCGCGGCTGTTATCAACTGACAGCAATCGTTAAACTAAGCCGGAGGCCTTAGGGCGTCTTGAAAAATTTTACACTAGGTTGGCCACTACTAGTACTCGTAGACTTTCGGGATTTTAGTTGGTTTATTTGACGAAGATATACATTCGAAAATCGATTATTGCATAAAAGTATTATTAAATACTCATTTAGACATGACTGTTAATTTATAAATATTAATTTAAATATTTACTGGCCTCGGTAGCGCAGTTGCAATGCGTACGCGTTACAACTGCTGTGCTGAAGTTTCAAGTTCGATCCCCGGGTCGGGTAAATATGATATTGTGTTTTGAATTAGGGAATGCTTAGTATCAGCCCGAAGTCTGGAACTGTGCCCGGTAACAAGCAGTAAATAGGCTCGCCCCCTATTACATCATGGTACGGAAATAAGCTTAGTGAAATGTGGGTATACTGGTTACACTTCAGATCTGCCTGCCTTCGGGGATTACAAGTGTGAACGCATATTTTTAATATTGTGAACAAAATTATATAGTATATTTTAATTTATCTGCAATGTAAACAAATGCAGTACTTACAGAATAAAGCCAATTCAGTATTAACAACGTAAATGGTATTACTTTTTAACAGCCTCATGAGACATTTATAGTAATCGGTTAGGGAGATCGCATGTAAACAAGCAGTAAACGTGGCTAATTTAAAACAGTAAGCCATTATCACCATTATTTAAAAACGTTTCACAGTAAATGTTTACATTATTCATCTGTCAATTGATTTACTTGCAGAAAATATTCTAAATGTATCATTAATTTTCCATAAATATGAATCTGGTATGCGTAGATTGCTACATCCTACTGAAAGGCTTTAATTATATAAACCCTTAAATACACTGAAATATTTTTAATCTATTACTGACAATTAAGTTTGAAATTAAAGCACGAATAATTAAATTCCAGTCGACTGAAATATCCATAAATGTACGCAAAAGGCCAAAGTTCATAAATTCTCCATGTTCAAAGTTCATAAGGTTAAAATAACCAATAAAATAGGAAATACTAACCTGCTATTTCAGGTGGAGGCAGATTAATAATAGCAGTTTCCATGATTGTCAATAGAAAAAAACTGTTTCGAAAAGTTAGGTTATAACCGGCGCGCGACCGACAACGCTTTGGCGCGAAAGTAGAACCGCAGGACGCGGGAGAACGCGTGGGCGAACATCGCGCATGCGCCCCAGTGACGTCAATGGGCATCCCCCTCGCCTGCCACCCACTATTAATTATTAATACTTCTGCTTCAACAATAACCCATTATTAATAATTACACTAATGCGCAATATGTTTTAAACACTAAATCGGACTCAAATGCTTTTGCAAGCCGACCGAATAATCCGGCATTTTTACCTCAGACTCACCGCATGGAGATATAATAAAATGTTACCTTATGTATCCTTATGTATGCTAAGTTCATTAATCTTTAGATAACCGTTGCTCTTACAAAGGAAAAATGTTGAAATAATTCACATAATATGAAGTAGCTACGTACAAAAGGAAAATGTATACGTTTATAGTGCGAGGTGGGTGTACTGTGCGGGTCGGCGGAGTTCACGGCCACGCGGTCTGCCACCCTTTGTTCAACCCCAACTGCCCACACAAATCTAGACCCGCTACTTCTATTTTTAGTGCCTAGGCACTCGTGGTTTTATATATCAAAAATCTACGCATGTAAATACTAATTCATATTTACACAAATGTGTAACAATTAATATTATAGAATATTATGTTATAACTTACGTCACATTCCTAGAATGTAATGCAAGAAACAGAAGTTATATAATTACAACAATTTATAAAAATCATATATTCATATTTGCTTTGTGTAATGATTTGTACAAAGTAAGTTATGAAGGTTCTATAAATACAAAAAAATATATATTAATTATTATTGGAACAAGTTAGTTATTATTACATTTTAAACATTTTGTAATACGTTGAAGTGTATCATTATTTTATTTTATTTCTTTAATTATATTATTTATTTGAACATAATTAGTTTTACGACACCACAAATGGATGATTCATACGATATCAAATTGAAGACTTCGTTATTTTCAGCACTAACATTTCAGGAAACCAGCGACATCTAGCGAAGACGCGCCGTGAGCACTCTACTCGACGCTAGATGGCGCGACACTGTGTTAACGCGTTCGGTGATTAAATCGTAATCTTCCTTTTATTTAAAAACTATTAAACAACACGAATTTATTAACTGAAATAAAAACCTGATTAATTAATCTGATACGAATACACGTGCCGGTCATTGGCAATGAATCAGGTATTACACAATTTTAGCAAACAAAACTATTAAACAGCTGCACATTTGGCATATCTTTGCTATCGATGTACAGAAGACAATAAAAGCAAATAAAAGTATATAAGACATTATTATTGCTTATTCCGTAAAAAATAGCGTTTTTCGTTTTTTACTATTAATAGTTTAGTATTTTGTCAGCGTGGTGTCCACGCAGGCACTTATTTTTTTATAAAATTCCATTTTCAGAAAGCTTATAAGTATGTATTCAGTTATTGTTTGTACATTTTGCTATGTTTTATATAGGACACAATGATTGTGTGTACCTGACAATAGTATACTGTCACACAAATCAAATCTCTACAAGCTCACGCAAATATATCGCAAAGTGCAAAAATGGACCGAAACATCGTGTTTATGTGATGCGATAGCAATAGGAAAGTAATAGTGCCTATGTCGTCAGCAATGACGTACCGATAGATTATACATTTACATCAACATTATCTTTCTGTCACTGACTGATATAAATATTGATGGATATCATCATAAAAACATGTCATCAGGAAAATTTAGTAGTAAGCTATATATTGAATTAAAAAAGTAGGAGCTTATCAATTCGGTGCGTTATTTACAATTATATCACTAATTGTTAAATTATATCGCAATTTCCTTACTGTTCCAATTTATTTTTAGCAACATGTTAAGCAAACGGAATTCCCACCTGCAAATTTATTCTGACGTAGGTACGCAAGTGTCGGATGGCCTGGAAACTTTGGCAGGGGTACGCAGGGCTGGGGTCGTTGACCTCGCTCCCTAACCTACTCTGAGATTATTTAGAGCACACAGGCCGCGGCTCCCGCTACCAATACAGCCTACCACATCTAGGTCAACACTGACTCATGACATGACCCACTGTAGTTAATCATTGACGCGGATAGAGTAAGCATAACGATTACGTAGTCATGTTAGTGCCTATATTGCGAAGGATGCGACCTATTTTTTCTTGTGACGTAAAGATAAAACGTGATTAAGCAAAGTGATACAGCACGCAACAATTAACGCTACTTTTTAAAACAGAAGCCATTAAACGAAAGAAAACGATAATACCGTTATTAGTGGTATGTCAGAAGCGATAGTGTAATTGTACATTTGTAACCATCGCCTCATTGGTCTAGTGTCAACGTACTTGTGAAACCTTGCCGCCCGGGTTTCATATCCCTGGAGGGATTGCAATTTTTTGCTCGATATAACAATAGGTTAGCCACCTATCACATCAAGGGACGGAAATATGCTCGACTAATCGTGGGTACAAGAATTGCACCTCCACCTACCCCTTCGGGATATAGGCGATAGGTTATGTATGTATGAGTAAACTATTTTGTTTACAGCAGAGGCCAGCAAACGAACAAATGGATCACTTGATGGCAAGCGATCTCTACCGCCTATGAACATCCACAAAATCTGAAGAATAATGGACGCGTTACCTACCTTAAAGGAAAGGAATGATTAAGGGATTGGGAAGAGGAAAGGGATTTGGACCTCCGTTTATGTCACTCACCGTAGGAAACGCAACAGCAAGCTGCTACTTGACATCGGTTTTCTGTGAGACAATGGTAACAACCCGGTCAAGTCGGCCCATTCATGCTGTAGACAAAACTGTCTATAGCCTGGCTCTACCACTTCGAAAACTACTAAAACTAAATATGAACTAAATAATCAAGAAGGTGTACCTAAATACATTCAGTTATAAATAATGTTTACACATCAAGAGATGGCGATAAAAAATGAGGTAATGAACACAATGTTCGGCATTCTTACTAAAGTGTAGGTTTGTGTAGCGAAGGAACGCGGACGGGTCAGCGAGACGCAAGAAAAAAAATCTTCACACCGATTGTAGAACGTCGTCATTTCTTCATCTCATTAAGCCGATGGCGCACTCGGAGCGAATAATTTAATGACGGAAATTTGGTCAATAGCAGTAATTCTGATTTAGTCATTATCTCACTTTTTTATATAGCATAAGCCGACAAACGAGCAAGTGGTTCACCTGATGGTAAGTGATCTCGACCGCCCATGTACGTGTCTAATCTTTTCGTTGATCTTTTTTTGGTGTTAAACATAATTATCTTTATGCATATAAAATGCTTAAAATATCCAATATTTCCGATGTAGATATTTCAGTTCATCTTTGCACGTCTTGCTATGTCTGTGTAAGCTTGTAATTATATAGTTGTGATTTGTGTATCAGTGAGACGTAGACGTCACCTTATATATTTAAATCAAAAGTGATAGTACACAATCATTATCTCTATACAAACACCTCACGCATACATAACAAAACGTGCAAAGATGACCTGAAGTATTTTTATGCATGTTTACAAAAAAGTGTTTTATTTCATAAGTTGGTCGTGTTGAAATGATGGGTATTTTCCGCTGAGTGTGCCTGGACAAGAGGTCCGCACTGCGCGATATGACGCGAGCGCAGATCGAATTGGGGTCAGGGCGGCGCGGGCGTCGACCCGCAGCCTCTCGCAACACTCCCCCGCGCGCCCCACACCCGCTCTCCTTCACCCCGACGTAAGTTCTAAATTACCCCATTCCGGCCTATTATTTGGCCCGGTTTCTTTTTTTGTATTCCTAACTTTCTCTGCAAAAGTTTATTCTACAGTGCTCGTATCTCGCAAAAATACATTTTGATACTAAAATTGTATTCCAACAAGTATAGACAACTTGTTTATTTTTAAATTCTGATTAATATCTGGAATCTCTGTAAACATATATTTGCGTGTTAAAATATTTAATGCGGGGTTATACAATGAAACCTTAATTTTAGTATGTTGATCGAATAATAGGGAAATAAACTAGAGTTTGTGTTGACCGAGGGATACACGTGATAACAGTTTTTAATTCAATTGATATGTGCATACACAGATGGTCCTTGTTATTACGGCCAGTATGTTAAATTGTAAATGAATGACGCTTTGTCGTGTGCAAGAGTTACGTCTCACACCATGATCTTAATAATTTACCAAGTATCAATACCGCCGTATGTAATACTCGTACATGTACGAAGTGCCGCGCACCTCACTCTTATGTAACAAATAGGTGAAGGATAATAAAAAACTATGACGAAACTTTTGCAATACTAATAGTGTAATCATTCCTGTTCTCAAAGTAGTTTCGATTGATCCATTCACATCTTTTGTCGTACTATCTCTAGAATTTTTAATTGCTCATACGTAAATAAACAATACTCTAATTAATAAATGTCAGCAATAAAGTGATTTAGTTAAAAATATTCTTTATTATTATTCTTACGCGATTAATTTTGGAATCGACTTTATACCATATAATTTGTTTAAAATTAAAAAATTAATTAAGGTTACCCACATAGCTACTGTGACGTTACAGGCACGGATTTAGTGTGATTTAAACAGTTATTTGTGTGTGGGGTGCGCGGGGTGACAGCGGGGCGGAGGCGGGGCGGCGAGCGTGACCTAATTGTCGCTGGGTGAACGAACTCGAGGCCTTGATCGCAATACCGAGTCGCCGTCCGCCGCCCGCGCCTCACGCCTCTCGCCTCTCGCCTCTCCGCGTTCAACCTACGTCACACACTACACGCAACACATTGTTTCAATATTATTTCTTTACAATTCATGCCTCATAAAAATATCACATTTTACGGTCACACCACGTGCGTTTATTTGCCGTAAACGATTGATTAATAAACATTTCAATTAATTGTGTTTTCGGTATTAGTAAAATAACTGTGCACGACGTGCTACTCATAGTAACTCAATACTATAATAGTAGCGAGTACATATTCATGAGATCGTTCTATGCAACCTGATATCAAAATTCAACAAACAGTGAATTAATGTCTCATAAGGTTCATACAAGTTAAACGCTAAAAGTAAAAGGACATAAATTCTCATTGCAGGTTTAGACGTTACGTAAACCCGAAGGCTCTTTTCAAACAAAAAGTTCTCTTAGGTTTTAATACACCTGCTTAGTCCTAGATTTACAGTCATGCGAAAAAGAGACAGTAATATTTAGTTAGTGACTTCATATACGGAATACCGTAGATGTTGCAAAATACTGGTTGTCGCTATTCGCGGGCATGGAGTTGTCGCCAGTGAGAGTGGGACAACAGTATATTCCAAGGTTTCGTTTGGATTATTATTAGAGTATTGGCGCTAGGTTATTCTGAGGCGACCTAGATAACGCGCGAGGCCGTTGACCGCGGGCCCTCCGACTGCGCGCGCGGCCTCCAAAATAAAATGGCATTCAACGATGGGCTCCACTTGCGAAACTTGACTCGACCATGATGTCGAACAGAGACTCATTCGCTTGTCTTTAGAAATAATGCAGTCATCTATGTTTTACCAATTTTATCCACATTTATTGTGCGTTGCCTGTAAGATGAATTAATCGAAAGTATTCATTGCTATTTTGAGAGTATAATTAAAGTAATTAATTTGTAAATGTAAAATTAATATATTAATTGTTTCGAGTGAAGACCCAACTCAGATGCATTTTGCACTCAAAAATATATTTGAGTACGTCTCTGTAATTTCGAAGCAAGCTATAGAGCGCAGGGTGTGACCAGAGGTGGAGAGGCGGCGGGGTGGCGGTGATTAGCGACGTCGAATATAGCCGGGAAGGCCGAGGGCAACGAACTCCGCTTGACCCAGATACGCGGACTCAGTCCCCCTCCGTCCGCGCGTCTCCCACCTGCCCTCTCGACACAACCACAAAATAGTATCACAGGAAAGTGAAAAGGATATTCTTTAGTAACGGGGATTACTATTTTATTCAAGGAATTATATAACAGATCATTAATATTTAACTCGGTTCGATTATATCACGAAGGAAACAAATTGAAGCGATGACGGTAGATGTCTCTAACGCCAATACTGACATTAATGTTGATATTACGATAACGATTAAAAATCGCGTTCACACAAAACAATCGTCCGATTCACAACACTAGAACAATGGCGCGAACGTGGATGTTGATGTTGTTTTCGGGTGACGCTGTGATGCCGTGACAGGTGAGAGCGATGATCAGCTGATGCGCGCTTACCTGCGAGGACCCGGCCGAGCAGCACGTCGGAGTCACTGTGCGGCGGCTGCTGGGGCGGCTCGGCGCTCTCACTGGGCTCCAGATGGTGATGGCGATGGCACTCTGTCACAGTCATGTCGTTCGGCGGGAGCGACGGCGGCGGGAGCGGGAACAACGAGCGCGGGAGACGCATGAGCCGGCGCGATCGGGGCGCGTGCGACCGGCGGCGGCGTCAGCGCGAATGGCACGCGGTCGGTGCTCGCTACGCCGCCCGCGGCCGCCGCGCCGTAGCCGCTACGAGCCGCCCGCCCCTAACATAACACCCTTCTATACACCTACTATTTGCTTTGCCTTAGGGAATCCGAGTTCATCATTAATCTCAATGTATGTTTTACTTATAAGTTTTGTTCAAAAACTTATATCGCTAACAGGTTAAAAGCGCTTCAGAGTACCGACTCTCATATACCCGTTTTTAGTGAACATGGCAACAATATACATAGAAAATAAAAATGGTTGTAATGCATTCCAAAGTTAAACCTATGTTCCGTGTATATTTTCATGTAATATAAGATATGTTACGTATTATATAAAAAAAAGTTAATTGCCGTGCCCGTGCACAGTTAGGTCAAGTTTGACTGATTATGTTATTGAGTGTATAATAGAAATATTGAGATTTTGAGAGCTTTTTATATTAGACATGATATACATCGTGTCCGCTATCTCGGGCATTTCACATGATCATTGGAAGTGTCCAGCATAACCCAGTGAACTGAAAACCTAAATCTAGAATTGGCGAATCAGTTAGTGAGCGGAGATGTGAGTTAATATAGGCCAAGGCGACCAATTACCCGGCTAGAAGCCAGGGTTACCTGATAACTATTAAAAAAATTGATATTGTCGAAGGACGAGGGTTGCACCATACCTTATATCTCTGGTAATCAAAATATTATAAGAATTTGTATAATTTGGTGTTTACCAAAATAGTATGTTAAATATCTACAGATTAGTAATTTAATGAAAAGAGACTGTCCTATAAAGTTAATGTAAATAAAAAAGCTTTAACAAAACTTAGAAACCAACTTAAAAATAAAAACACCAAGAAGTCAAAAATTTCAATTTCTATAGGTCTCTTTGGAGTCGGTGCTTGTGCCGCTGCCGGTCAAATAAAATTGCAACGACTCATTACTTTACATTAAAAATTTATTTTATTTATTTAAATCTTTATTGTACACCAGAATATACACAGTAAAAAAAACATAAATAGGCACAATTGGCGGTCTTATCGCTCAAGGCAATCTCTTACAGACAACCATGAAATGGAGAAAAGAGAAAAAGGTAAGTTTAAGGCGTATAATCAATAAACTTAATAAATACATATGACATAAATACAAATATAATTACAGTAGGTAGTATATAATAAATAATGATAAAGGAACGAGTACGTAAATACGTATAATATATTAGGATATTAATATAAACAATGTCACTCTATTGTCAATTTCATTATTGGAGAAAGTGTTCCTTGACCGTTTTTTTAAAGACTGCCAGTGATTGCGCATACCTTATTGCAGCTGGCAACTGGCAACACATTCCACAACTTTGTTCCCTGTATAGTGCATGATTTAGCCATAAATGTTGTGCTATATGCCGTCATTTTTAGTTTCAAGTTCTCCGATGATCGCAGGCACCTTGTATGCGTGTCATGAAGAAATATTTACATTAACTTTATAGGAGAGTCCCTTTACATAAAATGTTTAGTTTTACATCAGTAACTATTGCAGCCAATAGTATGTAAATTTCAATAGAATAACACAATCGCTACGAGTATATGTACTGATGTCCGTTCATTTTTTTACTCCGTAATCCGTCATTAGATTTTAACCAAATTTATATGGGACCACATCACAGTTAAATTCTATCGAATGATTTTTTTTCAATAAAATCGGTGAACAATTGGCTGATAAATCGATGTACATACATAAAAAAAAACGCAAAAAACCTCGCCGAATTGAGAACCTCCTCCTTTTTGAAGTCGATTAAAATATATTAAAGAGCAAAGTACAATTTGGATAAACTTCATTCTAAAGTCACAAGCCTTAAACAGTATTTATGTTACTTTAGCTTCTAATAAATTGTAATACGGCAGTCTTATAAATGATGTTGTCCTATAAAACCTCAGCAAGCGTAGTGGCAACCCTGCGCGGTTTTCATTCTGACCATGGTTTATGACAACCGCTGCGAATACAACACGTTTTTATGACGTCCAATAATGAACGTATGCGCGGTTGTCACTTGACCGATATATTTAATGTTCTTTTGTATTTTTGGCATCCATAAATAACAAACGCTCACGCTTGTATACCTGTAGGCGAAGGCAGAAGTGCAACTAGTATAACCATAATTCGTTAAGTTTATTTACGTTCCATGAAGTCGCGAGTCTATCGCCTTAACATAAACTTCAATTCCAGGCAACTCATTTATGATGTTTTCGAATCGAAAAACTACAACACAAATTGTTTTTTTTATTGCAGAGGCCGGCAAACGAGCAAGTGGGTCACCTGATGGTAAGTGATCTTCACCGCCAAGGCGTTTATATCCATAATTCCCTTAAGAATCTTGGACGCGCTGCCGACCTTAAAGGAAAAGGATGATTAAGGAATTGGGAAGAGGGAGGTAAGATATAAGGCCTCCCGGATATCTCACACACCGTACAAGCTGCTACTTGACGTCGGTTTTCTGTGACACAGTGGTAACAACCCGATCGAGCTGGCCCATCATTCTGTAGACAAAACTGTCTTTAGCAATCCAATAATTTCACTGGCTGCAATGTCACAAAATAAACAAAGCGGTGGAACCAACCCAGGCGGCCTCTCGCATATAAAGTCCTCTACCATCAAGAAAATAATAATAATATTGCCCTGTATTATACACGTCCCATTGCTGGGCACGGGCCTCTTCTACTGAATGAGAGGGGTTAAGCATTAGTCCTCCACGCTGACCTAATGTAGGTTGGCAGACTTCACATACTATCGAAATTATGATAAAGAACTTCTCAGGTATGCAGGTTTTTTCATGACTTCCTTCATCGTTAAAGCAAGCGATGATTTACAATACACACGTAACTTAGAAAGTCAGAGGTGTGTTGTATGTTCTTCGGGCTGATTTCAAACCTGCAAATATTATTTTTGGTGCGTGATCGTGAACATTATCGTACATTTACGTCAGTGTCGGCGGCATATTATTATTATCTTATCAATATTTAACCTGATCTTGATCAATCTCGGTCACCCATGTCTAGTTCAGTACGATTTTAGTAACGTAAACAAATATTGATTCATTCATTTCGTGACAATTAAGTAGACTAATATAGGTAGTCACGAAATGTCTTGTCTAGATTATTGTCAGCTTTCAAGTGACTGCTTAGTATAGAGGTAAGGGGCAGTCTAAAATATAAAAAAGTGTCCATAAATATGTAGTTATGTTATTAAGATAGCGCTGATCTTACTAGATTCTAGAGGGTTAAATTTGGTGGTCATGTCGCTCTAAGTATCTAAAATGTACAATAAGAATGGTTAGATTCATTAAAAATATTCGTTTTACATTCATAAAAAAATATAAGGTCGATGATAATAATTATGATTGATTTTAAATGTAGAATGTAACGAACTGATCTTCAAATTGAAGATGTAACCTTTTTAGCCATGCCATAGACCATAGAGCTATCACATACTCTATGCCATATGACATAGACCGCAAGCTCCCGCCTTTTTGTATGTTTTTAAAACTAAGAACGATATACATAATATTCTACGAAACATTGTACGCATGAAGTTCGCATGTATATTATTATCCCTTAAATAAAAATAGTATCCTTATTTTACAACAGCGATTTAATTCTCATTTCAATAGCCTTCTAAAAATACTTTTGGTTATAGAATTAATAATATTTTATGCAATTTCTCTTTGTGCATACGTCACTTTACAGACACACTATCTTTGTTGTTTTAGTTGTCATTTTTTCGGTTGAAAACCCCTAAGAGATACGAATCCTTACCTAGGTGGTAGGTACCTCGCATGCGAAAGATCGTCCGGGTTGATACCATCGCTTTATTTATTTCTGCTGCCAACCAGCCGTGTGCAAGCACTGGCATGTTTCGGTTTGAAGGACGTTTAAGCCAGTGAAAGTACTGGGCATTCTAAGGGTTAGCATTTTATGTTTCGTGGTGACGAGCGAAGTCCTATGCCATGCAGTGCTTTGTAATTCAAAAAATTAAAACAAAAATGTTATGTGTTTTTGTTACTTTGGCTTTTTTGTCGAACTTTAAGTTTATGTTTCAAGTGTAAATGTTATACTCGTAATAACAACTCACAATAACTTTTATGAGTTTCTTTTACCATTAAAAGAAAGTTCCACTCATTATATTTAAATTGATTTATCGGTGGCGCAGTTGTAATACGTACGCGTTACGACTGCCGTGCTGAGGTCCCGAGTACGATCCCCAAGTCAGATTAAAGTGATATTGGGTTTTTCTATCACGAAATGCTTAGTAACAGCTCGGCGAAATGTGGATATACTGGTAAATCTTTACAAATACACCTCTGCCTACCCCTTCGGTGATTACAGGCGTGAGGTCGTATATATATATTAATAAGATTTTACTAGTACAACAAAAGTTTTATCTGTATGCTGTAGGTGCTTTGTGTATATTCATGCACCAGGAGTGCATGAGGTCATAGTTCGGGTTACGCTGAAACTGCGCAGCATCGGGTCATGCTGACGTCATAGCCGGTCGTCCACCCCTATCACACCCCCCCACTCACACTCTAACTTTCTTCTATACTCCCGAGATCATGCACACAATATTTATATCGCCATAATTTTATTCCATCAAACAGATTGCAAAGGAAGATTTTGTTAATTGATAAAGTAGGAGGTCCTCCAATTGACAAGTCTATTTTTATAGCATTTTATGCATTGTTTTTAGCCAAAACAACAATTCAAAAAGTATTTAAAGACTGAAGTATCCTAGGCGGTAGGTCACTCGTATGCGAGAGGCCGTCTGGGTTGGTACCACCGCTTGGTCTATTTCTGCCGCCAAGCAGCAGTGTGTAACACTGTTGTGTTCCGGTTTGAAGGACATTGAAAATAGTGAAATTACTGGGCATTATGAGACTTAACATGTCTCGGGGTGACGAGCGCAGTCCAATGCCGTGCAGTGTTTTGTAATTCAAAGTTCTGTATGGTGTTGCTTCTGTTTATGGGCAGGCTTGACGCTTACCATGAGGCCAGTGATCAGCTCGTCTCGTCATTTAAGCAAATAAAAAAAGCGCTTTCAACCGCTATTAATAAAATCATTGAAAATAAAAATCACATAGGAGAAAAGCTCATCACATAACTTGATAATGACAATAGCCAAATAAATGATAATAGTAATTCCCCGCTTTGTTTTCAAAATACAACGTTATGCAAGTGATTGTTGTCGACTAGTAAACAAAATTGTTTGGATCGTTCACAATGCATACGTAATGTTCGGATACTACAATTAACTCGTAACAACATAGAACTGGGCCCGAGGTTCTTGACCCGTCGTGGAAAGTGGACCATAATGAAACCACCACTTTCATTTTCGCACAACTCTCACTGACGCGAATTGAGATCGAAAGTGTACCACTTTTGCTGCGTGCGCGCACCTACCCCCGCACTAGCCCGTCCCCCTCTCGTAGCAAGCCCCTTCCACTCTTCTGTACTCCCACGCCCCCTCTTTCAACTTTCTTATGTTGGCCGCGCTTTCTTCTGATAGCGCAGCGTGAACACCACTTGTGCAATTCGCTTTCTAATTGCATTGTGATCGCAGTATGACTGATGATGCTTGTCAACGTCATCTCACTGGCACAATTTCATGACGCGATATCGATCGCAATGTGTTAAACTATCTATGCATGTCTGATCGAATAATTTGCTGAGTTATTTTGTAAAACGTACCGTATTTATTACATATATGTATTGTCGATAAAACAAACTAAAAAAACAGATTACTTAAAAATTGCAGAATTATAATAGTTTCATTGCAATTAATTAACTTTCCAAGTTTGTACTGTAGCACAATAAATTGTTATAGAGCATTAGCAAAGAGCTTTCAATTAATAATACGAAATCTTAAAATCTGAATCTGAAATAAAATTCAAATCCTAGTCTGATATAATATTGAATTTAACGTAAATGTACCTAAATGGTTTGATCACATCGGGGTCATTGACACCGCAACCTTAGTTATAATAAAACAATTAAGGTAATGAGGGCAGGAACACGGATTTTTATTAAATACATGACGTCATTTTTACAACCACAAACATGTTTATTTTGTATTTATATATAACAATTCGTTATACTTATACGGGGAAATCCACGATACAAAAATAAAACAATTATAATTTTATTAAGGCTCCATATTAAATGAGCAATTATTAAAGGCGTTGGGGGTCATGACTATTTACTTAATAGCAGTATTTATTTACGATAGTACGTTGATTTTCTGAATAATTTCCTTTTTATCTAACGATAAAACCGCAGGAGGTTCTCAATTTGACGCCTATATTTGTTTTCTTTGTATGTATAACCACGCACAACTTTTCACGGGTTGATACGATTTTAGTAAGTATTTTTTGGTTCGAAAAGGTTATAGCTCAAAGGTAAATATAAATTTGAAAAATAAATCCCATTAATAACACAAATATGGGGCAAAGTTCCGTACAAACGGCATTAGCTTACATGTTTAGTTTAACTGTTAATGTAAGTGAATGCTATATATATAAATAAATAAATAAATAAATAAATAAATAAATAAATAAATTAGAGATTGTCGCATAAACAGGTACCTACCAAGTTCTATAGCAGTCCTCTATATCATAGCTATATGAATGGAGCTATAGGAACATTCTTCAATTAATTGAAAAGAAAAATGTTACACATTGAAATAAAACTAATTAATTTACGGTCAGTCTCTCCCGTGACCACGAAGGCTGAAAGGTTACGAAACAACGGGATTAAAATAAAATTAAATCGTGATAAAATCCGTATAAATTAGGTTTATTTCAATGTGTAGTATTCGCGTAAATAAAAGAAATCGTTTAAAATCGTATTTATTTATCCTGACAAAGTAAAGTGACTTAACAGGATCAGATGTTAAGTCCGATGCAGTCCAATCATAACGTCAACCTCGTATGTGGTAAACCTCCTGATATAATAATTTATAACATACGTAATAAATATCCAAGCTGGAACATTAAATATTGGTTCGTAATTCCCCTCTCACATTATCAACAAGGCGAACCGAAGTGAATGAAAAATAAAATATAACGATACAAGAATCTCATTTAACCTCAAGTGTGGAGGTCTTTGCTCAGTAGCGGTACATAATGAGACAAAGAACTCGAACATTATGCTATTTAAACGAGTTGGAATGTTGTCCAACAACTCACGCACACTGACTAATGAATATGGAAACAGGATAAAATTGTGCACAAAATTGTTCAAATCCTGGACTAAATTATATTACAGAACGCGTACATATATATGGTTATAAATTATTTCGTAAGTCATTAAAATAGTAAATAAATAACACCCAACATTCACACAAATTGTCCTAACCCTACAGTAAAATAAGATTATATTGTCTCGTTAGTGTCAGATTTACGAGAGACTTTCGGTCTCTTAACATCCAACCTTTAAACAAATATTTGTGGATCCCATAATTTCTATAGGCCTCTTTGGAGGTGGTACCGGTGTAGCTGACGGTCAAATAAAATTGCACCAACTCCAAAGAGGCCTATAGTCAATTTAGTTTTGTCTTTGTCTTTTCAGTGTTATTTTTTGAAGACTGTTTTTAAATTTTCTAAAACAATTTTACTTTTTAAAATTTTAGTGGTATGTACAGCTATGGCATGTAAATTCCGACCATGTTGTTATCCATTGAGGAGTTTCATTATCAATATGAATATGGGGTACATCGCAGCTAAACTCTATCGAATGATTTTTTCCGACAAAAACAGTAAGGCGGAGAAATCAATGCATACATAAAAAAGCAAAAAAAGCTCATCGAATTGAGAAACTCCTTCTATTTGGAATTCGATTAAAAACAGCAACTATTAAATTGTTTCTCAACCCACTTTACTTTCGCTGAAGTATAAGTGCTTTCCACCGTATTTAACTTTTTAGGTTATATAAACTCGACATCACATATCCTTTGGTAAATTTTAATCTCATTGCATTTTTGGAGAGTACAATGTTATTAGTATAAATTTTGAATAGTTTTTATTGTAAGTAAAAAATAATAACCCAGTAAAAAAAAATACTGTACACAATAACCCAACCGTTAAAAACCCGACGTCAGTTAGAAAACACCTGAACAGATTTAATTCAAACATGGCGAAGAACCAATCTGATTAAACCTGCTATCAAACTAAAATCCGTAATCAAATCGGTATTTTCGTTTAGTTGCTACGATACCACAGAGGCAGAGGTCAAACTTATACCATCCCTCTTTTTGTCGGGGGTTAAAATATAATAATGCTATTATAATCGGGTATATTGAAAGATTTTTCAAGATATATAAAAATATGTATGAGATGATTGTAGAGGCCTCTGTAAGATTTTTAAATGCAAGTAGAAGGTAATCATTTTTAGAAAAAAATATACACAAAACATACAACACAGATACGGATCTAATACAGATTTTTTAAATTGGTTAAAAATGACATTAAGATAAAGGAGTATGAACTAACATATCCATGTAAAAGATTTTGCTAACGTTCAATATTTTTTAATGCCTATATACAGATATGTATGTATGTAGTCACACTATTATAAGTTAAATAATGTGAACCGATTGGAAAATGGGCGGTTACGTTCGGATCAGTAAGTAGGCGTAGTACAAGTTTTGATAGTTTTATAAAACAATGACAGTTTCTGTTTTCTCTGCATACGTCGAGTAGCAGTAGCCATTGGTGGGAACTATGAATTAAAATTGATAATATGGCTACTTTTGTTTCATACTAGCTTTTGAACGGCCTTTCCAGGATGAAAAAAGAGCCTATATCAATATCTACCAATAATTCAGGTCATGGTCTACTTGTGTCCTTGTATGAAATTTTCATCCAAAACCGTTAAGACGAAAGACGTGATTGACTAACAAACATCCAAATTCACAAACATCGATAGTTTCACATTTATAATAGACAACTATTATAAATATATATATATATATATATGATAGGAAATAGCATAGTAGGATTAGTCGAATACGAATTAGTTTTCAGGCGATTCTTTCCTTTTTTACTGCATGAATTACTAGTTTAACTAATTCGAAAAATGTGAACGTATTTGTAACTCGTACTAGGCCTACAAGCACATTATATTTAATTCCTAAACTATACATTTAGCATTAAATAAGGATTATCCATTTCTCGAAACAGATAAGATTGTTGAGTCACAGGAAATGATTTAAAAACTGTAGTATGTTCGCAATTCATTATAGAGCTAACGGGACTCGCTATTTAGATTTCAGGGTCGTACAAACAATTCACCGCGAGCTGAAGGTTCGTTCGTCTATACGTTAAATTCTACATTCATTTATCTGTTACATATCTCTATATACTTTACTGTACATACCACATCAAAGTTATATTAGATAGAATCTTTCTTTTTACTTGAAATTATCTTGGCTGAGTACCAGGGTTCGCTTTCCAACTTAAACATTTCCACTTCGCCCGATCTTAAGCATCCTCCGTAGTGAGACAATTGGCTCACATGTTTGTCTCAAACACGTCAAGTCAACGCTTTCTGAGCATCCGCGGCATTGTACCCCTGGGCCCTGGTACCTGGCTGGTATCTGGCTCAGGCATCTGCGACCGATGTACTCCTGCACTTTGCTCAAAACGTGATCAATCCACCTCAAGCGACATTCCTAAAGTTTGTCTGCTACGTTGAGAATACCCAGGCTGCCGCGGATGTACTCGTTACATATATGATTTAGCTGTGTAACATTGCACATCAACCACAGCATCTTTATCTCCGCGACGTGGATCTCCTTGACAAGGCGCCTAAGGGCAGGCCACGTGTCACACCTATACCTACAGGGCTACAGAAGCACATGCCTTCTATATGATGACTTTAAGTCTCATCGGCATCTTTCGGTCGAAAGTACAGCCTGTGACCTCCTGAATTAGCCCAAGCGACGCCAATACGCTCTTCACTTACCTTTTGTTTTATTTTTTTATATGGGAGTTATTAAACTTAACCGCCAAGGGTAGGAAATTTGTTTGTTCGGTATGTGATATATTATAGCGGGTTCTAAAGGTTGATTTTAGATAAACAACTGCTAAATCCCAATATTTGATTTAAACCGCCTGAACAGACGTTCAATCAAATTGACCAATAAAAACCTTATAGCTTTTGTTGATTCAAGTCAGTTAAAAAACTAAAATCGAACCTTGTGAACCCACTATTGCATAAAATAAACGTTATTTATTGAACGTCAGAACGCAAAATATAGATGACACGTATTTCGAATAGCAAGTGATTTTTTACTGTAGACTGTAATTTTATGTAGGCAACGACCTCAATAAACGCTGTTCGTACTTGTGTTCATGGTGAATAGCATTACTATGACGTTACTGTATATTGCCTTAACCATCAAAACTTAAACAACTACGAATATGTGTTTAACATAATGTGTTTATTTTTATAGACACGGAAGGTCAAGCCTAAGCTTCTCGTTTAAATTAAAATGTGAGTGGGATAATGTATTAAATATAATTTATTATTAACGTTGTTTTTAAGATCTTTCATGTCGTAAAACCCCCGAGCCAGCAATATTTAGTAAATATATACACGCACGCCCCTAGGCAAAGAATTTGATCGCGTCAGATAAAGCGAACCGTGTCGCGTACGATCTAGGTTTTGAGAACGTAACTTTGTAGGTCTGCATGAATATTGGCAGAAATATATAAGTATGTCAAAGTGGAAAGAGGGCGACGACGCAACCCACTCTTTGCTTTTTATCAAGCTAATAAGCGGAGGTGAAACGTTTACGTAGGTCATCGCGCTGCGTCGCCCGTCATCATCAGGGTTGTGTTTCAGTATCGCTCTAGGTACAAGCTGTTTATAAACGGTCGTGAAGGCCACTCATGAGTGTACACGAGTGTTACGGATGACGTGTGGAACGAGAGGATTTATAGCAAACTGTAAACAATCATGGCCGAGCACTCCCATAATCTTGCGTACAAAGAACGCTGAATGTGCGACTGCGAAGTGCGGAGACACCTACTTGTGTGGATAAATAACCTATTGAACTGAAAGTAATGCCAGATGTATTGAACAGGTACCAACCAGGCACCAGGACAGTGGCTGACCTCGGAACCGATTCGATTGTGAACGTATAAATACGCACCTTTTAATTTTTAAGGGAAAACTAACGGTGTCCAGCCACAACATTATACCGTACTATGATTAAGTTACGAGCTTCACAAATCTTACTTTATCTTAGAAAACATGAACGCCTGATGGTGATGATGATCCATTATAGATAATACATATTATTTTTATGTACTCATTTTTCATTTGAATGCCTGACGGCGGGCGGAAACACCGAATATAATATGCATATTCATACTAAATTGTAAAAAATCGATGATTGTCGAAGAGCATAACTATAACCGTAACAATAAAACTCATCATTGGTATTGTAAAAAGGTGTAGTATCCAATTTTCAATTGTACATTCTCAACATGTTTCATTAATATTCAGTATTTTTTGCCTAAAGAAAACTCTTTATTTTATGTTTGGACTGGTATAATAAGTTGAATTGGCGGGCAGACGCACCACATGCTACAGAGTTCCCGCACATGATGTCTCTGTGGTATTTGCTTTAACACCGTGCGTGGATATTTTTTCCTCACCATGCAACCAAAAGTAAGAGGCTCAATCGGTCCGTGCGGTACGCAGCCTTGATCGCTCTGAATTGGCAATATCCTGGAGCTGCGAAAAGCCCGATTGGCGAAACCTTGCGACCTGCAAAAGTCGGTCGATGAACTCTGCAAGGCCGGCTCGCTGCCGCTTTCTTTGTTCGTGCTGTCGCAACTTCGGGCTCTGACTTCAGCCTCGGATCATTTTATTAAGCCTTCACTCATCTAAATTACAATCGCTCGTAAACATTGTCTATGAACATACTCCCCGGTGACCTCATTTATAAAATAGAATACAGTAATTTTACGCGTTAATATAAAGCCGAACATTTACTCGGAAACATCCAATGGGCAAAGAACCAAAACAAATGTAACTCATCTAATAAGCTTACAAATATTTCATTACTATATCCTAGATTCTTTATCAGTCCTATAGATATTACGTCATTCTCAAAGAGCTTACGCGCAAACGCTCATATCAGTAAAATATACGTTCTGAAATAGGTATTTCGTAATAATCGTTTATTATGTGAGTAAGTGCGTTACATTTACGTAAGATGAGACCTATTCAATCACTGTATTACCGCCTGCTTGTTACATAAACCATTTGGAGTATCGCGCACTATTCTTTGCAGCCATCTGTCATTATTTGACCTACCGTCAGTATTTCCTTTGAAACATCTGCAATGAGACGATGAGTTCACTTCAAGGAAAAACTGTATTTCTAACTAGTTATTGAGATATGAATACACTCAAGTATGAACGAGAATTGTGACTCACGATGTCTATACGATGTAAATTTATCAGTAGGTACCTAATGATCACAAACATTTAACTAACAAATAGGCATACAGTCGTAGATTTCTAAAGGTCTTCAGGTTACAGTTTGGAAAGTCCTATTTTATGTCTGAATCATAATTCAATATACAAATTTTTAGTTTTGTCACAAATTAGAAATATATATAATTAGGTTAAGTTAAGGTTCATTTTTTTCATAATCTTACATACATACACAGTCACGCCAGAATTCCCGAAGAACAAGTATACCCACATTTCCCCAACCTTATCTCCGTTCCATGATGTGATAGGGGGCGAACCTATCGCCATACCGGGCACAATTCCAGACTCCGGGCTGATACTGAGCATTTCGTGATAGAAAAACCCAATATTACTTTACCCGACCCGGGAATCGACCCGAGCCCTCAGCGTCAGACTCAGTATCGCGTACGCATTACAACTGCACCACCAAGGCAGTCAATATTATTATTGAGTAAATAATGAAATAAGCAATATGTATGTAAACAAAGCGAATGGCATTTACGTGGTAGCAACATTCATTGTGGTAATGCCTAGTGGTACACCATATCAGCGGGTTTCGAGTGCATATGCGTCTGATCAAGCACAAATAAAGGCCATACATTTACATTTGCTGCTGGAGCGTTGTTTCGCAGTTATCGTAATAGGTTCCATGGCCGAGTTGCAAAAAGCAGGCGCGTGCGCAGGTAGGTAACTCGTCGCGCCTTACTGCCATTGAAGGTGGGGGAGGGGGCGGCCGGCAGCGGGGACGAGGAGGGCCACTTTCACCCAGCGAGGCTGCGCGGGCGTCGACCCCCTGTGCCCTACTCCGCTGACCTACTATAAACTAACCGAAACACTATTCACTTTCATTTCTGCCGAGACCATCATTAGGTACGAGGATGCGTTGTCTCTTGCGCTACAGCACAGTTACACCATTACCTATTGCGAGAATTATAGTTTAATGTTACGCTCACGAGTGGTTCGCAACCACGTAGCGCAGTGACGATGGCATGTTGACGATGGCGCGGAGATAGTGGCCCGGCGGGTAGAGAGCTGCCGCGGTGACGGAGTCTTGCGTAAGACTTGTTATTGGCGAGAGTGAAAGTGGTGAACCACTGTCTCCATACTAATGAGCGCGAAACGAGTGCGTTGGACTAGCGGAGCAGCGCTCGAGCGATCAGCGGACGAGCGGGCTAGCCGACTCCGGAATATGCAGCACTAGGTTAAAGTGTCACACCAGCGTCACTTTCCGACACATTACATAACGCATTAACTTTTGCTTTTCAAAAGGGAAATTACAAACGTTACGTGTGAAGACGTATTTAATGTAGCAAAATACACATAAGTTTTGCCTTTCTTTTTTGGTATTTTAAATGAAAGAGTTTCATACTTCATTAAAGGTTAGAATTTTGAACGATTCCTTAAATTCTGAAATGGAAATAAGTATCTTAATTCATAGTTTTCAGCGAAGTAATGGTATGTGCCACCAGGATGAAAATCGTTTATGGTAGAACAGTTATTATTCGAATCCATATGATAGGCTCATTCAGAGGCAAAGTGAATTTATTTTCGATTCATCACTGGAGCATAAACTGTTGATCCATTTTCATTACATGGCATAATTTGAAATTACGCGCCAACAGTGTGATCGGTAATATCCGTGAGCGTTCGTGGTCGGTCGGCACTCGGCGCGGTGTAGCGGCCCGAACGTCGTCTCAGAGTGCTCAGCGCGGGCCGCGGCGTGCAGCAGCGACCTCGAGCAGCACAGGGCAACGAACGCTGACTAGGCCGAATGTATTACAAAGTCCGAGTCGACCGCGGCCGCTCCCTGCCACTCTGCCTTTGAGATCCAGTCTAGGCTCGCCTCTTACTGCACGCCTCAATACCGTTCAATACCTATGTTTGTAACTCATTATATCAAGGTGAAATAATGAGCTTGCAAAGCTTTATTAAACCAGATTCAGCCTTGCAACGTGTTTATATTGTTAGATACGATAATTTATGTACTCATACTTTTGTATAATAACATGTACTTGTTTTCAAATATATGCCAGTGTAGGCTGTTTGAGCTTTAATATTTGCTACTGTGGTGTTACGGTACACAGGATTTAATATTCATAACACCTGTGTGTATATCAGTGTGTTCAAACATGTAGTCGAGATAATCCAACAGGCCTACGTCACGTTTACACAACGCTATTGTGAAGTATTCAATAAAAAAAAACTATTAACTACTGATGAAGATTCAAAAATCTTAAAGTGGTAGTGCCACGCTGTAGACAGTTTTGTCTACCGCTTGAACGGGACGACACGACCGGGTTGCAACTACTGTCTCACAGAAAATGTACATGAAATAGCAGCTTACTGTTGCGTTCCGTACGTTGAGTGAGATATCCGGAGGCCTAATTCCCCTCCCCTTCTCAATCCCTTCATTATCCCTTTCTTTAAAGGTTGGCAAAGCATCCATGGTTCCTCAAGTATTATGAATGTTCACGGGCGGTGGAACTCACTTACCATCAGGTAACCCACTTGCTTGTTTACTGGCCTCTGCTATTAAAAAATCAATCTACTATTTCACTTTTTTAAAGTGATTAATACATGTGAAAACATGTTTATAATAATCTAAAAACAATCTTTTAAATCTCACAATTTCATCTCACTCTTATGTTTGAATAAACATAAGTGGTTGGTCCGCGTGTCCCACGATCTTCACGATATCGGATCACGAGAAAACCGAGGTGGAGTATTAACTTTGCAGGTACATTTCCTTCAGCCATTACGACTGCTGCATGCCTCATAAAATCTCATACTTACCTCCAATTCCTAACCTCAGAGGTCGGCAAAATATCTCCGATTTCGCGATGTAGCTAGTACATAGTCAGTGTGCATGGACGTTGATAATCATTTCACATCAGGCAGGCGACCCGCTTGTTCATTTAATATAAATCGGTGCAATTTTATTTGACCCGCAGCGATATAGGCACCGCCTCTAAAGAGATTTATAGAAATTGTTATTTTAGACTTTTCAGTGTTTTTATTTTGTCGACTTCTAAGTTTTGTTAAAAATTATTTAATTTTTCAATTTCTAGTGGTAGTTGCAGCAATAGCATGTAAATTACAATACAATAACACAATTGCGATGAGCGTACTGTTGACCGTTGAGGACTTTCATTTTTTTATTCCGTACTCCGTCATCAGAATTTACCTAAATTTATATGGGGCCACATCGTAGCTAAACTCTATCGAATGATTTTTTTCCAACAAAATCGGTCCACAGTTGGCAGAGAAATCGATGTACATGGATTAAAAAAAACCACGCCGAATTGATAACCTTCTCCTTTTATGAAGTCGGTTAAAAATTGCAGTATGCTTTTATAAGTAAGTATCTAAATGAAATTGAAACAGCACAGTTGTTACTCCACGTCGGTTTTTACCCTCGACAAAAAAGTTTTAAGTTTGACTTTAATGTATATGTGTGTTTGTATCTGAATTTGTGTGTTTGTAGCATCATAACGTCTAAACAAATAGCGATTTTTTTAAAGCTGGTTTCATCAACACGGTTCTTAGTTATGCTTGCAGAAAATCAGTCCAGACATTTAGAAGTTACAGATATTGTTTCAGTTGATGTCGGAGGGTTTAACTGTTAATCTTTGAAACAGTAATAATACCCAAGTCAAGTCCAGCCAAACAGACTACTGTAGTTATAGATAAAACTGGGTATCAGAACTCGGCCCAGCGGTCTTTCAGATGCTTTCCATCTTTCTTTGGCGACAACACACTTGTCCCGCTTCCCTCCGGAAATGAGGCGGAAATAAATTGTTTTTTTAAACGATAAAACTGGGTACACCGTGGCTCTACCACTGCAAACACAGCGGTAACACTGCAAGCGCAGCTCTATCACTACAAACAACAAAAATAGATTGAAAACTCCTTTTTGGTTTGAAAAACAACGTTAACAATTTAGAAAATCAGAAACTATTTTATGCCCTTCGCATTTGCTTCACGCTTTGAATTCTATACGACTCTACAATGCAATTGATTCACATGGAATAAGGCACTGTACACAACAAAAAATATAAATATTATTAATTCATTAACATATTATTTATCATTATCTTACAAGTTACAGCAATATTCAATAAAACGTATTTCGAACTACAAATAGCATGAGAGGGTTATAAGTAATATCGATTTTGCTGTGAATAATTTACCGATAGATTCAAGTCAAGGCTGCATAGATCTTATAGATTATTAAAATACAACGTCATGTACTCGTCAGCCCTAGCTGCTTAGCCCTTCGACTGTTGACTGAAACAGAATAATTACATAATATTATATACGTATATTATTTTATAAGACTGCCCCGGTGGCGCAGTTGTAATGCAACCTGTATCATTAATACACAGTATAAAACAAAGTCGCTATCTGCGTGTGTCTGCTTATTTCTTCTAAAATATGCAACGAATTTAGATGCCGTTTTCACTATCATTTAGAGAATTTAGTCCGGAAGATTTGAATGTATATCAAGCTATGACCCATGGGAGCAAATGACATAGCTGCGGTAAAACCGCGAGGGACTGCTAGTATAATTATAAACACGAATGCAAGAAACGTACTATGTATATCGTTTTGAGGGTTCCATGCTCGAAGGGTGCTAAACCCTAAACTAACTAACTAGCCCTAAACTAATGGCCGTTCCCTATATTCTGTTTACTATAGAGTTTATTATAAATTTGCTTACTGGCAGTAAATTTTTGACACAGTTTGTATGGAAGATCTGTCAAAACACTACTGATAGTAAGCAAATCTATCTGGAAATAGATTATGGGAAACGGCCATAGGCCTACACAATCTGTTTCACTGATTGTCAGACTGTCCTATCTATAAAGAGCTCTTCTTCTGAACTATTTTATAGGTATCCGGCTTATTTTTTTACAGAATATTTGTTATCATGGCGGACACACTAACAAAAAAAAACACGTATAAGGGGTTAAAGAATTTTTGGAATCGGTCCAGTAGTTTTTAAGTTTATTCGTGCATACGTCGAATACAAATCTTTCATCTTTATTATATTAGTGTAGATATATGTGAAAGTTTGGATGTTTGTGACTTTGGATGTTTATTTGTTCATCGCGCCGTAACGGCTTAATGGTTTTACCTAGATGACATTTGGCACACAGGTAGATCATGAGCTGGATTAGGACATAGGCGACTTTTTATGGCGGAGAAAGCCGTTTAAAAAAAGCTAGTATTCAAATAAATAGACTTACACTCATAGGTACTTGAATCCTGAAATATACCACTCCTTTTTGAACAGATGTGTCAAGAGATGCATATTGCAATCGTTTGCTTGATGTTATTTTAGAGAAAAAGTAGGTACATAGCAATGGTATAGTAAAGGAAAATAATGAATTTTGCATTTTTCGCGGGAATTCGGAGGATGCGGATTAATGTTTTATTAACCCGCTACGGGTAGAGTAAATGTAGGGAGCAGTAGTAGAGAGGATTACTTCATTTAAAATTTAATAGCTATGTCTTATTATGGGAAATAATTAGTGTTAACTTATTTTAAAATGGTATAGTCAAGTCAGTTATATGTACATCATGAATCGACCGGCTCGATCTGGTTGTTACCACTGTCTCACAAAAAACCAACGTAAAGTAGCAGCTTGCTGTTGAGTTTCGTATGGTGAGTGAGATATCTGGAGGCCCAAATCCCTTTCTACTTCCCAAACTTTTAATCATCCCTTTCCTTTAGATCGGCAACGTGTTCATGATTCAAATAACGTGGACTTTCACGAGTGGTGGAGATCACCTACCTACCATCAGGTGACCCACTTGTTTGTTTACCGTCATCTGCTATAACAACTTGATAACATTTGTCGTAATTTTACTGTTCTATAGTTTCAAGCAACTGTATAAAATGTAAGAAAGGGTAAATTCGAGTTGACCATGATAACGTAATGAGGGCAATGAGGTAAAATAATTAATTTTATTTATAAATAGACTAACTAAACTAACTTTAAATTTGCAACATACATAATTATATTTATAAGTCAATGATGATGAGAGAGGCCCATACCCAGCAGTGGGACCCTTCAGTCTGTGGATGATGATGATGATGAAATCAATGAAAATATTATTATTTAATGCCTTCCTATTTTAAATTTGTAATTTTATAATTATATTATATTTATTAATCAAAGTCCATGCTAACTATGCATCTTTACCAGCGCAGTGGCAATTTATTAATGCCCTTCTTGAAGAAATTGGTTGGACGGGAGGCAACAAACTCTTCAAAGGCATTTTGTACTGCCTATCCGGTATTGATTTTTTCCTGCACAAAAAGTTGTCAAAATTATGTAAATGTTGTTGTTTGTATTCTGATGGAGAAGCTTGCATATCTGCAGCCAGCTTTGGTCAATCGCTTGTCCCCGCTGCTCATGCGCGATCATACTGTACAACAGACAATCTTCAAGCTATAAAAGCTGGAGTTGGAAGCTCTCCATCATGCGCCGTACTAACCAGACCTTGAGTCTACAGTCTTCTACTTTTTCCTTTTTTGGAGACGATTAAAAACATAATTAGGGTATTGCTCAATTTGTTAATGTGTTCAGGCCATACGTGGTTCATATTTCTAATAAAATGGATATGCTCAATGAATAAACGAAACGTCATATTTTTAGTTTATAGATATTTTTACATCCTATGCAATATTTGCGCCGTCAATTAAACGAAACCACCTTATTGCCAACCGGGACGATCTGTTGTGTCATATAGTGTTCAATTCTATTCTTCTTATATCGGTGTCAAATAGTTGGGCAAAATACTATCGCCGTGTCTGAGTCGATGTGAAACAATAATCCACGGGTTGTTTTTGCCAGCATTAGAATTTGCGCTCGGCGCACGTTCGCAATATAAGTCAGTCAGGGTCGGCGCGGTGCCGACGGCCGGCCATGCACCCGCGCCTTGCGACACCCGCCCCGCTCTCCGCTCACCGCTCGCCGCGCAGCCCCCAGCCCCTTCAGCCGTTCTACAAGCTAGGCCGACAAACACCATGGGGAAAACAACTACGGTTGGCTGACGTGTCACCAGTTACCACTAATCTACAATTGCTAAGATGTAACATGCTGCATGCCACTCATATCGCTGTTGCAACTAATTAGTCACAAAACCACCTACGTGAAATTAATTGTCACCAACAGTTGTGACATATAGTGGTGTTTAAAACGACTTGATGAATATTCCAGATCAAATTACTAATTACAGATTAAAGCTGATCGGGAAAAGATGGATATACGAAGTGATGTCGATTCTCTACTTAACCTGCATTTCCACTGAAGAGAAGCGGGACAGAGCGGACACGAAACATGGGGTAATGGACCAATGTGATTATTCTTGAATACTTGCTCCATTGTGCTTTAGTGGAAACAGGTATATTACACAAACGGGATGAGTCGAGCTTCAAACTAAAAGGAAAGAGGAACACGGCGGGGGGTTTTTATAGCATAGGCTGGCAAACGAGCAAGTGGGTCACCTGATGGTTAGTGATCTCCACAACCCATGTACGCCCATAACACCAGAAGAATCATGGGTGCGTTACCTTAAAGAAAAGGTATAATTAAGGGAAGGGGAAGGTGATTCGGGGCTCCGGATATCTCACTCGCCGTTCTAAACGCAGCAGCAAGCAACTTTATGTCAGTAGGACGATGTAGTCCACCGAATACAAAAAGTTCCATGTTTCGTGGTCTGCATCAGTATGTATAACATCGGGGGTATGCCCCCGAGCCAGCTCGGAGGGATCTGTAAAGGGATTTCCCAGGGTAAAAAATTAGCACCAACCAATCAATCAACTTGTTTGAAATCCATATCGTTACTCCACTTCGCATCAAGTAAAACACGTAACTCTTACGCTCCGCTCTTATCCGATCGGTTCGCTCTGTTTTAGTGGAGACGCAACCTAAGCGGCGAACATCAGTAAATTTTCCTGTAGAAATAAATGTAACTGCGCTCACAGTCGGGAGTTAAAACTTCGAATGGATTCGAAATCACAGACGAGATTCTTATTTCTGTACACATAAGTTTTATTATAGGTTTTTACCTATGAAATTGCCGTTCCGTACGAAACCTATTATTTGTTTGCGCACTCTTGTCATGTGCGATCATTTCGACTCCAACTCGACTTTGCAGTTAGCGACCTACGTTTAATGGCTGAATATTTAAACGCATTTGAAGCATTTAAGTACAATCTTAAGCTTTAAGCATTTAAAGGTCCTCGTATCTGTCTAAATTGTATAAAAATAAGTACCTATCCGTCAGATAGTCGGCCTTTGTATGCCTTTTTAACCTCACCCAAAAAAATATTTCTGTTTCAACCGTTAGAATAATAATGTTTTCATGCTCGTTCACTTGAGGTAGTTACGGCCCGAAAACTTTATACTTTTTTTGTAGTCGACACCTGCGGCACTTGTTTGATTGAAAAACTTTTGCTTCTTTTTGTTTTACCCATTTTTAAAAGTAAATCTGGTGTAATATAATTAATAACATTTAAATTCAAAAAATAAGAAATCCCCGACACAAAGCATATGATTCTTCTCTCACCTGCCCTTATCCCACTCGCAGTGGGGTCGGCGCAACATGCTTTTTAACACACGTTACAGAAAGATTTGGCTTGTAGTTTTTACGACCGGCCGCCTGCCTAACATCAACCCCTCTGGGGAGAAAACACAGAGACCCGAAACATATCTTTGTGAATCACACAAACATTACCTCAGTGCGAGAATCGAACCCGCGGCATATCGCTTCACAGTCGCCCATTACGTCACGGAGGCTGTGAAAACGAGTGATTAAATAGTAAATAACGAATTCTTAATAAGTTAAATGTACCGCTAAAAAGTAAATAACCTAACCGTCAAAACTCTCGACGTTAATTTGAAAAATATCTATAACATTTAAACGGTTGAATAGATTCAACCAAACATAGCTAAGAACCATCTCGATTAAATTACCATTAAAAAAACATATGTAAATCGGTCCATTCGTTAAGGCTCTGTGATACTACAGATAGATGCAAACACACTCACATCCACAGACAGATAAATGCGTTAAACGTATAACACCCTATTTTTTGGCGGAGGATAAAAATAAGTTATCATGCACGTAAATAGAAAAGTAGTATGTTATACTGCATCATTTACCCTTAGCCGCCATGCTCGGAGTAGGGGTGCAGGCTGTGATGGAGACCGGAGTGTATGAGGGAGCGACCCACTTGCCGGTCGACGACCGAGCTATATTTAGCCGTGGCTCCCGGACCGATCGGTGCATCCTACACATCATTTCCATTGCATTTCTTAACGACCATCGCGCATAATCCGTATTTTCTGAATAATCTCGTTTACCTTCTAATGTTTATTTTCAAACGTTGTTATGTAAATATCAGTTGTAAACATTTGGTTTAACGCTGTTCATTAACTATGCCTAATAGATAAGTTTTACAAGGCAACAATAAATATGCTGCGTAAGTGTGTAATGTGTGATAATCCATCATCCACGGTTGCTAGTAATAATGCTGATTTTTACTTTGTCACAAGAACTGAAGTTTACATGATAATCATCAATACATAGTATAAAACAAAGTCGCTATGCGTCTGTCTGTTTGTGCGCTTATTTCTCCTGAACTATGCAACGGATTTAGATTCCATTTTCACTATCATTAAAGAATTTGTTCCAGAAGGTTTATATGTATATCACGCTATGACCCATGGGGGCAAGGCAGCCTGTAGTGAAACCGCGAGGGACTGCTAGTATAATTATAAATTATGTGTTTTATTATATCCATAGAATTATACGTGTACTTACCAGTTGCTAGTTATGAATAATGACTTCTACCGGGAAGTGTTATCTTGCGAGTTATCGGTGAAAATCAAAAGTCAAACGACACTTACCTGAAACAAAGAAAGATGACTTTCAGTTATCATTAAACATTTATATTGACACCTAAAAATCAAGTTATACGAGTAGATATAATATCCATATATAGGTAGGCACATATACGCATGACATTTAAAAAATAATAATATCGTTATATGACCTCAATTAAAGTTAGAGGAAAATTATGAGTATATAGTGACGAGTCGAATGTGTTAAATATTCTCTTTTGTTTTACTGTTTTAGGATTTTTTTAAACATAATATAAGGGGTAGGCAGCGGTGCAGCGAGTGCATCCACATTTCGCCGAACTTATCGTCGTCCATCTTTTGACAGGGGGCGAGCCTATTGCTATACTGGGCACAATTTCCAATCCCGGGCAATTCATGCCTGATTTTTGGTAACGAAAACTCAAACACAAATTCTGATAGGCCGACCAGGGAATTTAACCCAGGACCTCACTGTGCGATTTCTGAATAATTTGTTTTTAATAATGTTTTGTTTCAGTAATTTGTAGTTTACACCAAATACTGTTTGCATACATCTCACAATCAACTGAACATTGGACACTAGAAGTTAAAAATAGTATCCACTTACATCTAAATTCTAGAAATAAATCCTAACATATTATTACCATAGAGCGAGCAGTTCGAGCTAACTCACTGCCGTCGGAGTCAGCGTATTTGCCTAATTGATCAAATACATGTAGTTCAATGGATTGTGTTAAGGCATTATACGCCATATACGCCGGCATTTGAATCAGAAATCGCGTGTAGTGTGCGGGCGCTCGAGTCATTACGTTGTCATCGTCCTAATTTTGCAGTGTCCTCGTTTTTGAGGTCACCCTGTATCGGGGCAACGAACTCGTGCCCTTATCGCGGAGGGAGACGCGGGGCGAGCGGTGTGAACGGCTCCTCGATTCTCGTTAGGTACTGATAGTACAACTATTCTGCAACAGATGGCGTTTTCAAACTTAAATGCATGTCATACTGTGCAAAACTTGAATATGACGCTTTGTCCTACAAAATATAAAATGATTTATATTTGATGTAGTTATTAAATTGTTTTTGTGCAGAAAGCTATTTTTAAAGTAAGAATGATATAAAACATGACGTAAGAGTTCGCAACGTAGTGTGTATTACCCCTATACCTCCCTGCGCTGCAAACGTCAGGCGGCGCATACGATTCGTAGTATAGTTGTAGGTGGCAGCTACGCACACAGAGCTAGGTATTTGTAGGTAGAGCGCGGGTTCGACGACCGGCAACCAGGACAGCCTTGCTCTGTCCTCCGCGCCCTATTTCTGTCGCCACAGCGCACCGTCGCCCGTTCGCCTCGGCTCCCTCTAGTACCATCCACTGAAAATTACTTACTAAAATTTACACTATGACTAGATGTACTGTACAATACACCTGATCGTGCTATATTGAAACCCAGCGACGCACTTTTGAGAATAGAACAAAGCTCTGAACTTTATACGTATTCTAATAATATGTAGGTTGATTTTAAAATAGAAAATGCGCTTTAGGAATACGTGTGACTCAGAATAAAGTGGCAGAAAATTTTATGATAAACAATAATAATTATCTTTTATAGTAAGAGCACGTGCCAGAATAACAATTATTTTTGGCCTAAATATATTGTTTACTTTTTATATTATTATAGAGGAAATGTATATCAGTAGAGTATAAAAAGTTATTCCTGATTTTTTTACTAAGGCAAATATAGTTTCAATAGAAATAGAATGAGATATACTTTCTTTTTTTCATCAAATATATGTAAATGGACCATTTATTGTCACTATTTTAGCTTTAGTCTATCTAACCTTTATCAATACTCAAAAGTATTTTCTGTAGATTTTCAGAGCTTTTTTTCATCAGTTTTCGGTATATTGTGTACATCCGAAACTGTATATTTAATACAATAGAATAAAAAAAAATAGAATAGGTCGATTTTATTTAATTAAGGGTTCAAGTAATTTTTAACCACCAATTAACTTATAGGATAGCTACTTCTAAAAATACCCAATAGACATCTTTGTAATGGTATACATATTAGAGTGTAATTTTTGTATTCGAATCATTGTTTAAGTTATTAGTCGTATTGAGTTATTGTTAGTAAAACACGCAATAACTATTTTTCATTTATAAAAGATACATTACACGGCGTTTTATAATAGTACTGAACAAACAACCTAGTTAACATAACAACAGCAGTAAACATCTATTCTTTTTTCTATTTACATCTATTCTTGAAAACAATGTGTGACAAAATAACAAAACATCTCTACAAGTTTTCTTTTTCTCTCGACATGGTCTTGTTAACATTGGGGTTAAAACTTTCTGTGAAATTTATTGGTGTAATGTAAATAATTTTATAAAATTACACTTATTCGTTTCATTTTACGTACTTTTTGACTTATGTGGTTTAGTTGTGACAAATATTCGCAAGAGAAAATTAGTTTGGCATGTGCGTAAACTATAGAGCGTGTTGCTGTTACAATTGAGCGCTGTAAGCTATCATTAATCTCTGCAAGTGTTATGAAAACATACCCCTAATGTGTTTTACTTGTAACGTCTTCGTAACTTTATTATTAAAGCTATTGTATAACGAGTTCGATTGTAATCAAGTGTCGTCAGTGTATGACACTTATGTACATACACATAACACCCGGCATAGACGCACACTCACATAGACGGGCACACACATCGCCCCGCCGCGTCGCGTCGGGACGTAGGGATGTGTGCATGTGTGACGTGGCGACGAGCGCCGTGTGACGTGGGTTGCGTCAACTTTTACTCGCACTTTCTCGCGGTGCGCTTGCGCAACTCTATAGCACTATACTGGTTCACTCAACTCGCTATGGTGACGCCATTTCCCTCGTAGCCCTTTCATAATTATCGTCTATATAGTTTAGCGTAAGAATTTCAATTCAAACCGTTTATACACAATACAGTGATATAGTCACTTTAAACAAGAATTTACAACAGGCTACGTACTTTATTACGCGAGAACATGTCCTTAATATTATAAATACGGCAACCAAGCCGCAAACAAAGGATCATAAAGATTATAAATTTAATAACACTCACAAAGTATATATCGAAAATAGGAAAAGTTCACGCCTTATATCATGTATGTACAAATGGTGGAAAGTAGGTTTGTTATAATATTATTACACGTATTTCAGGAGTACGAATATTTCAATGAAACCTAGTGGTAGTTAGGTAACGGGACGGCTCGGCGGTGAGGCGGGTCGGGGAGCGGGCTTGGAGGGGGGAGCACGCGGTACATGCCCTAGTTTCGCGCGGGTGCATGAACTCTAATGAGGTAAGGCCGCCGACCGATGTGGTGTTTACGCAAAATTGAACCTTGTGAGTCAATAAAAACAACACAAATTCGTATGAGTGATTAATATCGTCACGAAGCACCTAACCAGCGACACCACATGGAACTGGGCGTGTGATGTTAGATCCAGCTGCGGCGTGACCTTCGCGATTGTTGCCATCACCGACTCCAATCTGCTCTACCAATCTCCGTACTTCACATACACATTTTAATAACATGACATCGTACCCAAAACCTAATCAAGACAATGTTGATCCAAATCTAATAATGTCTCGTTTTGATAGATTCAAACTTTGAGAAGTTTTCCTTGAACGTTTTTAAGCCCTTAGGCAATACATACATACATATAAATAAAACCATAGGATAGTGATCGCTTCAGAACATATAATGATGCAACAAGAGTGGGGTTCTACTCCCGATTGAGGTAATACATGTTGTTTTAGTATGTTGTTACAATACTCAACTTAATGCTAAACTTTTTAAACAATAATACATAACATGTCGTACACTAGGGAATAAAATTATTTCCTATCGAGCAATCTATTGTCTCTCTTCTTAATTAATAATTACTTAATTAAGCTTTAACTTTGGTTCATAACACCGGACACGGGAGTTTTAGTCAACACGAGTTGTGAAAGCACAACAATACAACTTGCCGAACAATTTGTTGACAAAGATTGGTGTGTATGTAGGGCACAATAATTCTAAACTCATAGCCGGAGAGCCATCAGCGAAAACAATAAATCGAAAATATATGAAAAATATCTCAAACCTTTAGTAACAGTTTCATATCTTATAAATTTAATTATTCTAAATATATTGAAGATTGGAATGTGCGTATATTTTTGGGATGAAACTATAACTTAAGACGTTATTATTATTTCTACCTACTATATTTTCTTTGATTTTTTTAATTCTTAAATGGTATAGTTATTATAACAGGCAACAGAAACAGTTATTTTATTATGTTAAGGTACCCATTTATCTTATTACTCGCATAATTTAAGCGCACCTTGTCTTTTTCCAAGATGTTAATCTTTTATCATTAAGTTAAAATTGTTTTAATATGCATTTAATGCTGTATCCTTCTCTTAAACTGCAATTTAAAACCTTCTGAAATATCATTAGTCAAGCAACGCAAGACTATTACTGCAGTAAATCATGTTAATTTTTTTAGTTTAAGTAAATTTTTATAATATAAATGAATATATAATCTATTGCCATTTTTTCATAATTCAATTATTGACTTATGAAAGACTAAATTCAACGTACTAAGTAATAATGTATCTCTGGATTGTTCTTTTTATTAATATAAAGTGTATCATTATACGCCATAAAGACTGTTGAGTGACATGGCTCATGAATAATACGATTGTCGCGATATAGGTCAAATCGTCGAGGGATAAGTAAACAGCTGTGGCGACAGCTCCAACAAACGATGGAATAATTTGCACTTAAGCCGTTTTACATCCGACGCACGGCTCTAGTGGAGACTCAACTAACACGTCAAATAGAATAATTGTGACAACTGTAGGGTTCTTCTGCTGTCCTACATAGCATATATCGCATGTACTTAATATACCTACGCATTTCATTTCCGTTCATTTTTTGTAAGTGGTAGAGACACGCTGTAGACAGTTTTGTCACATCATGAATGGGCCAGCTTAACCAGACCAATGACTGACAGAAATCCGAGTAAAGTAGCAGTTTGCTATTGCGTTTCATACAATGACTGAAATATCCGAAGGTCCAAATCCCACCCTCCCTCCTTCCCAAACCTTTAATTATCCCTTCCCGATAAGGTCGGCAACGGCTCCATGATTCTTCTGGTACTATGGATGTTCATGGGCGGTAGAGGTTACTGATCATCAGATGGCTCACTTACTCGTTTGCCGGCCTCTACAATCAAAATATGTTGACAATGTTATTTTATAGAACTAGGATACAAAAAAAATATTACAGAAGTAATGTGTAATAATTAGTAGGTATAGTAAGTATGCACTTACTAGAATTAATGATAGCACACTTAATAATTACTAAAATGGATACGAAATTCTTTTTGAAATACTACGAATGATTTTTGTATGATATAAGCGTTAAAAATCAGACACTTTATTTACAAAAATAGCAAATTTATTTCAAATTATGCATAGTTATTTTTATCAATCAATACATTATTTAAACATTAATAATTTTCCATAAGAAAAGAGTGGGTAATAATTCCGTTACGTACCGTACGTTACGTTTTAACCAGTATTCATAATTAATCTTGATGTACGCAAAAATGAAGGATATTAATTCGGCAATACACAATGCATATATGCAAAGCAAAAGTAAATAACCTATAACTAGGCCAATAAACTTCATCAAGAACAGTCGATAATTTTGTACGATAGTTAAGTAATTATCTCATTATGTTTTCAAACCGATAGGCATTTATCTTGAAATTTGCATGTTAATGCACGCATGCCAGAACAAAAAGTGACGTTCATATTGCACTGGATATTGTTGTTACCTTCGGTATCAAGCGAAGGACGCACCCCGTCTTATTTTTTTCAGCAACAATGTGATTCTGTTACAAAATGTTTACTTTAATCGCACTCAATAGGTATCAATTTTTATATCGTAAATATAGCGCATTTATAAATATACTAAATCCATAGGTGATAGATAACAGCAAGACAAGTCATGTGTAGCAGTCTGAAAGTGTTCAAAAGTAGAGTATTATGAAATATTTTAACAGATGTTGATTCGCTGAGTGTTTTTGTACTGTGATATCTCGCAGTTAGACCGTGTCACTGGAGGTTAGATCGGCCCCGTCCCCCGGCCCGCGCTGTGTCCCCTCACTCGCCATACAGGAGCAACAAACTCTGCAAGGTTGCGCGGCGACCGACTCTGCTATCGTTGGCTACAGTTACGATATCGCCCGCCCTTCTCCGACATACTACTTTATTTTATTACATTGCTGTCATATTGATATTATGCCTGAAGGTCTTATGGATTAATGTGCCTAGATGTTACAATAAAAAGCACAGTGCCACGTAATTACTTACGTATGAATGTTATTGACTGTTGTGCTACGAACAGTTACACAATGGGTTTGGTATATACGGGTTGTCTTTGTTTACATGCCTTGTCCTGGCAAGTTCGATACAAAACTTTTTATTTATTTATATATTGCTGTCATCTCGTTACATATATATATATATATATATATATACTTACATACATATGCACTCACACCTATAATTCCCGAAAAGTTGTAACGTAGGCACATAATGTAACCAGTACACCCACCTTTACATATTTATGATTAAAATCACGAGATATTCTGTTAACCTATAATTAGACCGGAAAGGCTTTATAATCCCGTCCTATTGAGGGATGTAATGTATCTCGACGGTAAATATTATAGTATGTGGAATGCACTGTACCTACTTAACATCAGGTCCAGTGAAGTCAGTTTGTAATTTCGAGATAAAAAATAAACAATATGTAGGGTGAAATAAATAAGATATAGATAAAGCTTTCTTCACTATAAGGTATAGTTGCGCGAATAAAGCTGCTAAGCAGCGCCATCTATCAGGCAGTAGCAACATTAGAAAAGTTTAACATAAAATTATTGTCTGTTAAAAATAATCTTCGATTTTAAATTGTACTACTTATCTCATTTATTTTTATGGATTTTGTAATCAAAATTAATGATTTTTTTCGCATATACATATATATTGCAAACCACTTCTTATTTCCTTTCTATTTTATACAATTTTCCTTTTGTTTTACAAGTTTAGTCACTAGTGGTTTATTGGCACAATTTGCCACATACAGCCTAAATACACAGTCACAGTATTACTAACTCCAAACCGTTGTTTTGTTGATATGTGATTGTTGGATTAATAGAGACGTGAAAGTCCGAATAAGTATACATAATGGACAATGAAATAAACAGAATGAGTCAGTACGTCATTTGTTTTAAAGAGGAGCGATGACCGCGCATGTGACGCACCGCACTACGTGGTGGCCACGCGACGTGAAGAACCAGCGGCTGACGTCGCGTCGCATCGGCCGCTCGTCTTGCCGAATTAACGCCGGCTGATCCGGGTCCGTAGCCCACATGGTAATCTCCGCGACGAATTCATTTACACGCCAATATATTTTGATATTACTATTATGGATTTCATAAAGCTCGGGTTTCCCAAATATATAATGTGAACTAGGAAGTTACGCAATATCAGAATGATTAAATAACATTTTCCGAAAAAAGATAATTATGGAATACTAATTAACATTCAACATGACTGTTAAGAAGCAAAATATGAGAATTTATAGTGGAAATATTGCACCAAAATTATAACATCACAAATAATTATTATCATTTATGATATCCAGATAATCCGTAAGTATTTCAGTTTAAAAATAAAGCAACAAAAATACTATTATTTTAAGCAAATGTGCCAGTAGCGCCATCTTACCCAAGCTACGCAAACCTTTAAGTCGTGAAGAGCCTTGCAGTACAGCGACATCTAGTGGAATTTCCCGAGACTACGCAGGCTGTATGGGGTAATAGCTCGAAAGAAGATTGTGAAACTGCTACTAGATAACGCTTTTTTCAGTTTCTACTGTTAGATTTTCGTAAAAACTTTATTTTTGGGTCGCTGTATTATGATTAACTTTATGTTGTTTTCATAACTGCTAGCTAGGAAAAGCCCCAGTGTGAAAATTATCTAATATATTATTATATTAAAGGGAATATTATCAACATTTTATTAATTTATTATACAATATGATTGTACTAGAACATCTCTACATAGTGTTCAAGTTTAGAAAGTATTGAATAGGAACGACTTTAAACGATTATATTTATTAATGTCTATTTGGGAAATGAAAACGTATACATATTCGGAAGTCATGCATTGTATGTTGGTATATGCTAACCAAGCCGGTCTAACAAATTGAGGTGGATTTATATTGTTAAAATTATGCACATTTACAACGTAAATAACTACGTAATATAACCTCCAGCCGACTTTCGGACTATCGTCCGGAACAAATACACGACTGACCTACAAACACTCGCGAACACTAAAAGATAATGTCATGCATCTTTCTCTCACCTGAGTGCGTCTGAACAGGGCGGACGAGACAGCAAACCTTGTTACGATGACGAGCCTCCGCTCTCAATGTCAAGTTCACCGATATTATTAGTGCTCAATGCCACAAAACACACGCAAGCATAATGGCGGAACGCCGGCCAGTACATACCTACGGCACGAGAAAAAATTCCAGAACACGTGCTTTCATGGCGTAAAAAATTAAGACATCATATTTTTAACCCAACCATCCCATAAACGAGGAGCTAATATTGACCAAACGTTCTTGTTGCTGTTTCATAATATTTTTAATCTGATTTAACTTACAATATTTTTTATTGAATTTATACTGATCATGATCTATTTGCAGAGGCGACGTACCTCTTTACAATGTCGACAACGTGATGTCAGAAATGTAAACAAACATAGGCGAAACAAGATCAACAGCTATGTATTTTAACAGCAATTAGGTTTTTGTAGATTGTTGATTTTTCCACTTCACCTTATCTTTTAAACCAAAACCCAGCCTTCTTTTATATCTCAATAGTTAATTATGCAACTAATTATGCTAATCTGTAACATTAATTTTCAAACGTCACAGAAACAATTTTTAAATAATGTTGCATATGCTTCTGTAATATTGTATTAGAGTTTAATGGATAATTGTACTGTGGTAATCTCTATGATAAATAATTGATCGTGCTCACTTTTCGTTTTCGCAATGACATTTAAGACAACTACAAAAATACATTTAATTTTTAAAATTTATAATTAATAAGTTGTTTAAATATAGCAGAGACCGACAAACGAGCAACGAATTACGGCCCATCACGGAGAGTAATTTAGATTCAGAAGGGGAGTGGGGATTTAGGCCTCCGGGAATCTCACTTACCGTAAGCAATGCAACAACCAGCTAATCGCGCTGGTTTTCTGTGAGACAGTGGTAATATACCGACCCGGACTGCATATTCATGCTGTAGACAAAAGTGTCTACAGCGTGATTTTACATCTTAATTGAAGCTATTTTGATTACTATGTTATCTCTGTATGTTCTGCCATAACTATCGTGTTTTGCATACTAATGAATGCGGACAAGAGTTTCAAGGCATATTGATAAAAAAAAAACCTACAGAAAAACCTTTAATTTTAAACTTCTTAAGCAATAAATGTAAATACTCCTTCTTACGTTTAATGTTATATCTATTTCCGTTCATACAGCAACGTTCAATCTTATAAAAGATACATATTTACTAAATCTCTAAATATTAAATTATTTTCAATGAGTTTTTCGATACGAAAAATCCACACATGAGTTGCCCTGGATAAGAATTTCTGTTCGACAGCTTCACCTCTTATCATGTCATAGGGTGGATATAGGTATGATTGGCGAAACGTAGGTGGATCAATTGCACCTCTGTGTACCATTTGGGGTGCAGGCGACAATTTATGTTATGTTTGTAAATCTCTACTAATATAATATTTGTTTACTATCTAAATTCTGATACAAAGTCCACGAGTTCTTTAAATACATTTATACTTTAGTTTATGTAATTATTGTAATACAAATGTTGCGTAATTACCGTAATAATTTAGCCAGACTACCGACTAGTGACTTCTCGAGTCGTTAATTACGCACCTCAACTAACAGGAGTTCAAATGCTCCCGCCAGATGGCACCTTTCCAGCAAAACTCGCCATCGCCAATAGACATGTCACTAGGTACTCACTTCCATGTTCCATGAACATTCTTCTTATATTGCTTTAAAAGAGTTGGACAAGTCACGTTTTACGTTATACACCTTGTTGTAACCGATGCCTATAAATATGTTTTCCTTGGAAAACTAGCTCACAACAATTTTATCTCATTTTTAGCGCACGTATTTCCCACTCTAATCTAGAGTCACCGCCGATCACTAATTAACAGCTGGTCATATTATGATTACATATTTACCGACTTTTAACGTAAATAAACATTTCACTTCTTTTACTTATTTTTTTCTTTTTTTATGGTATAGGCCAGCAAACGATCATCTGGGTCACCTGATCTCCACCGCCCATTTACGCCCACAATACCAAAAAAATCATGGGTGCGTTGCCGACCTTAAAGGAAAGGGATAATTAAGGGATTGGGGAGGGGAGGGGGTTTGGGCCTCCGGATTTCTCACTCACCGTATGAAACGCAGCAGCAAGCTGCTACTTTACGCCGGTTTTCTGTGAGACAGTGGTAATGACCCGGACGAGCTGGCCCATACATGCTGTAGAAAAGTGTCTACAGCGTGGCTCTACCACTCAAAAAATAGAGACAAACCTTATTTTCTTCAATTTACTTTATACACATACAGGGCGTCCCACGCGCATGCCATATGAAGGGCAAGTACTTGAAATATTGAAGATAAAGGTTGTACATAAAGGTGACCATAAAAAACAGAAAGGTTTTTTAAAATTTGGCCTGTTTGATTCATGGCTCGGACAAGCCTATTATCGAAAATCTATTGTCTATATTACAATATGCACGAACATAGACTACTAGTACGCATAAATGACGATATTCTAGCATCGAAATAAGATAACAAGAACGATAACTCTCATATTATGAAAAAAAGGTTCCACTTACTTACAAATGCAAAGGTAAAATCACACGTAACACTCATATACGCGCAACAAAAATTAATGAACGTTCAAAATAAACTTTATTTCATAAAATTTAATGTCTTAATATTAAATTGACAGCCTCCGTGGCGCAGTGGGCGAGTAACCGGCTGCGAAGCGAGAGGTCGTGGGTTTGATTCCCATACAGAGACAAATGTTTGTGTGATCCATAAAAAATAGTTTCGGGTCTGGGTGTTGTGGGACCGCAAGTCCCTCGTAGTTCCTGATACCCACGATACAGGTTTATCTAGCGTGGGGTCAGGGCTTTGTGTGTGACTGTTGGGTGTATTTATTATTATTATTTATTATTAAATTTATAAATCGAGATACGACATTAAACTAGATGTTACGACAAAAAATTAGATGTATTAAGCGTCAACTAGAGATCATGAATATTTTTTTATGAATTGATGAATGAACGAGCTACCAAGACTTTTATAGCCCCGCCCGCTTGCACAGAGTTTTGCTGGGGTATTTTTTTGCTTGAGTTACGTTTCTTCAACAAAGTCGGAAAAATTATGCATATGGACTTATATAAGTAACGATGTTAAAGTTGTCCTGCTCGTTCCGGCACGAACAATTAAGCAGTAGTGGTAATGGATGTATGGAGAAGTGTAGGTGAAAGAGCGCCATTGAAAGCACATGTCATCGTACACACCATGACAAACTCGCCACAATGACTTGTTCCGATGAGTCGCATTCCGGATAAGCCAGTTTATATCTAGTAACTTTAGGCCGATATAATTCTGGCGGCCTTTGTGGGACACAATCTTTCCATGGTCGATATTATATTTGACTGCATTGTGCTTATCATTAGGTGCTGTAGAGTTTTTTTGCCATGCCATGTATAAAAAAGTCAGACGTTTTTTATACTACAATCTACTCACGCTTATGTATTTCAGCATATGTAGCTCTTTAACGTCATACACTACAAAATCTGTATTGCGCAGAACTTTGTTGATCAAACGTCAGCCAACGCCCAGCGTTAAACAATTGCCGTGTCTCGTCGCGTCGTCGGGCTGGCGGTGGTTTGGGCAGCGGTGGCGACGGCGTGTTGTTGGTCACGTGGGACTATGCAACTACGCATTGCCTTGCAGTATTGATCGGGAGGAGGCAAGTCGCGGCCGTGACTCACGCCGCCCTTGCCCGACATTCAACTACCCCACACTGCCGACTCACCCGCGGGCCCCGACTGCAAGCGCTCTCTCACATCAAATTACAATTTTATTTTCAGGAGGAGGAAGTTGGCAACAACGAACTGACTTTGAAATTTCGTAAGAGATTTCATCAATCATGGGATTATTTTACTTTTACGGCGTCTGTTGTAATAAGTGGTGCTTGATTATTGATTTGACAGCCTCTGTGGCGCAACGGGCGAGTAGCCGGCTGTTATACGAGAGGCCGCGGATTCGATTCCCGCACCGAGACTTATATGTGTGTGATCCACAAATATCGGTTTCGGGACTGAGTGTTATGGGACCGTAAACCCCTCGTAGTTCCTGATAGTCACGGCATAGCTTAACCTAGTTTGGAGTCAGGACTATGTGTGCGTCTTTTGGGAGTATTTATTATTATTAAATCAACTTAGCCTATAGTACAAACAATGGTATATCATCTTATGATCTTATTATAATAATATGTAATAATTAACATTACTGACTTAACATTAAACTTAACTTGATTAATTAACATTATAAGCATGACTGCCTCGGTGGTGCAGTTGTAATGCGTACGCGTTACGATTGAGGCTAACGCTGAGGTCTCGGGTTCGATCCCCGGGTCGGGTAAAGTGATATTGGGTTTTTCTATAACGAAATGCTCAGTATCAACCCGGAGTCTGGAATTAGTGCCCGGTATGGCGATAGGCTCGCCCCCTATCACATTGTGGGACGGAGAAACGCACGGCGAAATGTGGGTGTACTGGTTACACCTCTGCTATCCCTTCGGGGATTACAGGTGTGAGTGCGTATGTATGTAATAATAAGGTCTGGAATGTTTTTATTAATTTAATACTCAATACTATACTACACAATGATGATACGCGGCTATTTAAGCAGTATTTAACCACTACTGCTTTTAAGCCACGCCCAAAGCAAGGCAAAAGGTGGTAAATAAATCAATCTTAATTTCATAACATTCATAAGCTCATGCCTGTGAGGTGTAGATAGAGGTACAACGAGTTCACCTAGTTCGGCAAATCCCATGATGTGATAGGGGGGGAGCCTATCATCATACCAGACACAAATGCCAACACAATTGTTTTGTCGAATTTGAAAAACTCAACACAAAATTTAATTGCCCGATCTGAAAATCAAACTCTGTTAGCTTTACAGTCTATACGCCATACGCCACTAGACCAAAGAATCTTAATTATTCTAATGATATAAAGTATTTTAAGGGCCTGTTCGACAATATTCGAGTTAATAATATATAAGAGAACTATGTTTGAAAGTAGTAGGTACCTAATAGATATCTTTCTTCCGGTATTTAAATATGTCAGAATGTGACTTTTATATTTGAACGTATCATATTTTATTTACTAAGTAGCGTTCACTTAGATGTGTTGAAACAGGCACTAAAATATATTTATACACAAACAACTATATGTGCATTTGGTTCAACTTATTTTCTTATCGTAACACGGCTATTTCTGCCGCCAAACAGCAGTGTGTAAACACTGTTGTGTTCCGGTTTGAAGGACATTGAAGCTAGTGAAATTACTGCGAATTATGAGACTATGTCTCCGGGTGATGAGCGTAGTTCAGTGCCATGCAGTTTTTCATAATTCGAAGTTCTGATTGATGTTGCTTCTGTTTATGGCCAGGCGTGAGCTTACCATCATGTGAGCGACCTGCTCGTCTCGTCATCAAAAGATAATTTAAAAAATGCGCCTACACTGAACCTGATTTTAAGTACAGTGTGGCCAAATATAATGTCGACCGTCAAGAGACATTGCGTCCCACAACCGTCGTCGCGTCGGTAAAATAATGCCGGCCTGAAGTTACTGGCTATATGGCTAACCCCGGAACGTGACTCGCCTGAACGGGCCATTATGTCGGGTTTTTCACCATATCTGGTCGCTATACAGCCAGGTACAAAAGGGTAACCGGTACCACCACCAACCAGGATTCCGCTGAACAAAAAAAATCAGAGAAATGCGAACACCTTTGAGGATCTATCTATATCCTATCCTACTTTCCTACTTCCTACTAATATTATAAATATGAAATTTGACACATAGGTAGACCATGACCTAGATTAGAACATAGGTTTTTTTTACTCGTAGAAACACTGTTACGCAGACAATACCGCCAGCAAAATCCAGTTGAAAAATAAAATGTGCAAGCCCCCATGTCTACCCCACTCCGTGCGTGCTCCAAAGTACGGAGCTACCCCCGTGACCGCCACCCTACTCACTTTTATTTTGTTATTAGATCGAAGGGATAGCAGCGTGTGGCTCCAACTTGTCTTTATTTGCTTCACTAACCCACGACAAGATCCAATTCAATCACATTCGACACGCTTCTTCTGTATAGTTTAAAAATCACTACTCATATTACAAACTAAAATAATTTGTTTCATAACCCATACCATACCATACCATTAGAATGATATGGTTTACTACATTTGGAACTCTCAAACATGAAACATATGATCTTATATTTGTTAATTTTTAATGTCTGCTTAAAGTCCCATTTACAGGAAGAGAATGTATCGAACGCCAGACTCGAGGATGTAACAGAAAACTCGCAACTCGAAAGAATTTATAGCGTCGCAATATGCAGTTTGACAGCGTATATCTTATTTTGTGGCCTCGTAAAGCACAATTTTCTATCATATTTTTGCTCATGTTGGATTTTATACAGCATAGGCCGGCAAACGAGCAAGTGGGTCACCTGATGGTAAGTAATCTCCACCGCCCATATACGCCCACAATACCAAAGGATCATGGGCGCGTTGCTGACCTAAAAGGAAAGGGATAATTAAGGATTGGGAAGGGATCTCCCTCGGATTTGGGCCTCCGGATATCTCACTCACCGTACGAAACGCAACAACAAGCTGCTACTTTACGTCAGTTTTCTGTGAGACAGTGGTAACGACTCGGACGAGCCTTAAATGATATTTTCAAATAACGATGGCAACTATAATTATATTCCATTTCCCAACATTAGAGTAACCGCAAAATAAATAGTTTTAGTTTTACTTAATACATCCTTCAGAAAGAATTAAAAGTTCATTTTCTATTTTATACTTGTTTTTGTTACTTAATATTAAAGAGTACTGGTATGATTTATTATTTACTTATTTCGTGATTTTCTTCCTACTATTTTCAACAACTATGTCATACGATAGTAATCGATCCGTATGTCAGAATGTGAGTAAAAAGAACGTCGCGTGGTGCAATCGAATGGCAATAGCAGATATCAAAAGCAAGGCAGCAGTGGCATAAACTTTCCCGTTGCGCGAGGGTATGGCTGCCCGGATCGATTCCGCCCCACGTTCACGGTCAACGCCCTCCGCCCGCCCTACGCTTCCGCGTCACCGGCGGCCCCTCTTTGCCGCCGCCGCCGATCCGCGCGTCTCGACCTCACCCCCTCACACGCCACTCTAAATATACCACGCTTCGAAACGACCCTTCAAACGGCGTTACGAAACACAATTAGCTTAACTATTTCCAGACAAGTATTTCGTCTCGACTAGCTATAAGACAACATACTATGCTTTAGTTAGTTATTACTGCTAAAATTAGAACGAGTATGCAGCTGATGATTTTGAGTGAACTCGATGACCCACATTTCAAGAAACATAGTTATGAAACACCAGTTAGATTTAGTTTTCTTTCAGTCTTTAATAAATAGACGTAAACATAGGAAAAAATATATTTACCACCAATTCATTATTACTGACACAACTATTTTAATAGAAAATTGATCGATGCGCTTTCATCTATGAAACAGATTAAGGATCTATAATCGAAACGTCACAATACTATGTATTAATTAATTAGATTTTATTGCATGACAGAGGCGAGAATATAACAGAATCCTATCATCTAAGAGATCGCGTCACGTAATTTGAAAACGAGATTCGTAGATGTCAGTTTTCTGTCATACTTTCGTCTTCGTCGTGCGAGAAAGTTTCTCTATGTACATGGGGCTTTACTGTGATGCAATTGTTTAGGGAATAAACAAAGATTTTATATAGGAATATTATTGCGGTTCCACAACACCCAGACCCGAAACAAATATTTACAAATATCAGCCGGCTGCTCGCCCGCTGCGCCACAGCGGCTATCAATGGTAATAGGATTGTAGTGGTATGGTTGTCATAATGACAACTTACTTAATTTAGCAGATGCAAAGATGCATCAATAGAATGGGTGGTTTCTTTGATTAATATAAATAAAAAAGATGGAATAAATATTTTAACTGTTTTCGTACAGAACGGCAATATCATAGGTAAATACTTATTACATACAGTTGATCGATAGCTTTGGCAAATCAGTATGTGAAAAGAATAATCTGCCAAGGTACCGTGTCAGTGCATAATTTGAATGCTAGGTACATCTTCTATATCACAAAGGCCTGTTACATGGAAACTGCCTATTGTTATAAATTCATAGACGCACCTATTTGTGAACTTTGAATGAGTTGTTTAATTTGCCACAGGACACCGACTGCGACTCCCGAGAATCTAACCGGAAGGTGTGCACTGGACACATTTCTTTACCTATTACACTGCTTTAACATATAATTGCTTATTTTTGGTTTATCCCTTCTATAGTATGTTTACATGCTATTAAGTAGACTGGCATCGTCTTGCTTTCCCGTTCAAAATTTATATTTTTTCACTCAGTTCCTCGTGTTGTTGCCATTTTATTAACATAAAAGTAAATGTTACATAACTATAATATAAATTATATTATCTCAAAATCGTCCAGGTGAAATAAATTTATATGAATATTTTTTTTCAGGATCAATTATCTTCATTATTATTTTTTCTATTTACGTTTTAACATAATTTAAGTCAATCCCATAAAGTCATCCCATCACAGTTTTTGATATTTTGAGGTTTTATTCATATTACATATAGTAGCTGGTAGTTCCTTAATTTAAATAATGACATGAATAATCTCAAAAATTATACTATTAACTGAAAGAATTTAATCCCAAATAAAATTCGTTTGCCATGGTATCACAAAGTTTGAGAGTATTTGCGACATCGAAATATCGATTTTCAGTTTCAACTTCCCTACTGACATCGCATTCCCCCAGTCTAACTTTGTTGCCGTAGAGTTTGCAAAAAAGCTCTATCATCATTTGGCCACTGTATAAATATGTTTATACAAAACGTCTATAAACCAATGGGATTCTAATTATATGAAAATGTATTATTAAAAACGTTTTTCCTGAAAATTATACAAATTAAAAACAAAACGAATAAAATGAATATAATTAAATTATTCAATGATTGATAGCACCGACTCAAAATTGATTAGACGTGGTTTTATTTATGCTATTTTTTTTTAAGTAATATTTATTTTATTATTTTATACATTTTAGTAAAAGAATCAACAAAATTTGGTGTACAAATCCCGATATATTCGTCTTTGATCCCCGATTTAAGCTCCTTAGGGGTGGAATGTCATCTTAAAATTTTAATGAAACTAACATTACCATACCTTTTTTTCTATTTATTTAAGGGAGTTTTAAGATTAGCGTGAGCTAGTCCCACCATACCTTATGAAATAAAAAAAGAATAACCAAAATATGTTTAGAAATGTCGGAAATACAGGATACATATACAAAATGTTGATGATATAGGAGTATATTTATGCATATATAACTATTTATCTGGTAATGTAATATAATGTGTCTATTATAGAATAATACCTATTAAAACTATAGTGAAAGAATCGTTAAAATCGATGCTTTCTTATATGAGAAAATCGAGAACAAATTTACATACATACCCATCCAATAAAGAACCTCATTTTTTAGTAGAATGAAAATAGATGAATCTCTTGCATTGAGATTATGATATTCTGAACAAAGAATGATGATACAATTTAAACACTTGTTTTTATTTATGAATCAACAATAACTTCGTGTTATACAACAAGATCCCTGCAATATTTTAGTGCGTCATAGAAAATTGTACAAAAACCGCATCAGACGCGACGAGGGTCCTCAGACAGGCTGTCGTGTATATACTCGAATATCGTTAGATAAGTACAGTGCAATGAGTGGGTGAGCAGACTGCAGGCAAAGCCGACTGAATCCCGGAAAACTACCGACCCAGTCTAGACATGGGGGCACTTCCCCTCGACCTCTCCACCCTCCCCCCTCCCGCCGCAACCCGCATCCGCGCACCCGATGCAGAGACACCCCCTGTCCCCCCACCGCACCGCATGCACAGACTGACACCCTCACCCCGCTACCCTGGCGCTTTCACCACCGACTTGCAGACATTATAAAAAGAGAACTCCTACGCTTTTGAGTGATGCGGTGTGTGACATGCAAACAAAAAAACTTGGGGAAAATGGAGATATGAAAAATTATAAAAGATGTTTTCATGTAGACAGGGTTTCAAGTGACGATAGCGTCGCGACGACTAGACGGGTGATGTAGACTATGTACGAGTATGTACTCATGTGTACTGAAACTCCATTGTGTTAAGTACCTATTCTAAACAGTATTATTTAATTATTATAGCTGGGTATGTACTTCTATAACAATATTCATTTATTAATTAATTATTAAAAACCATAATGGCCAAAAATAAAAAATGTTACATTTGTTTATAATTAATATGTGTATTATTTAATATTTAGAAGTTATTAAAGCTTCTTAATCTTAGAACTAGAACTAGTGAAGTAGGAAATTCTGGTTTCATGCATATTTGCGTGCTGTGACGAAAATAAAATACCAGTATATCCATTAAATATACTCATTGGTTGTAATTACTTTGAGCAATTAAAAGTAAAGATCAGTGACCCGTGTATAGATTAAAAAAAATTAGAATGGCACCCCAACGTGCGCAGCAATGTTAGCCATCACCTTGAATTAGGTAGACAGTAGCTACGATATGCATGATTGACTGTGCTGCAGTGGGTTAGTGAGAGTGAATTACATCCGAGGGGCGAGACGATGCAGAGGCGTGGGGGGCTTGCAGACAGGGTGGGCCGGTGGTGTGGGGCCAGACGGGAGAACCACGGACCTCGTTTCCGCAGCGCAGTGTAGTGTAACTGTACATGGGTTATGTGCATCGGTAGTACGCGCCAATCGACAATACCGTCTGCATCAGCGGTATCGTCGCCCACCGCCGACTAAGGCACGCCTTTTCATATATATCAAAGATATTGGCGAAGAAATGAAGAAATTCTATGATTTGCATATCCATGATCTAAATGAAATAATAGTTAACTAGTATCACGTGGTTGAAAATCGACAAAATGTGCTTATAAAGTAAAGAAATTTAACTTGTTGCTTATATAATTTGAAAGAAATGGAAATAACGCTATTTAAATGTTTGCATATTATTTTTTATGTAAATACATGATTTATTTCGGGCATAGAATGCAAAGGGATCTTAGCTCATACAGCCTTGAACGTGATCATAACGCTATAATTGGATATAAAATAGCACTTGTTATGGAAAAATCAACGACTTAACTGCAATATACACATATGATCATTATTGTGCACATACATGGTACAGTACATTCTGAATAATATAATTTTCCAGCCACTCCTTTTATAATTAATATTAAATATTATAATAACTCAACATTAAATTAAAAGTAAATGTTAGGTTATTGCAAAAAGACTGATATTCGTGGTATATTAGCAGAAACATTATATAAATTAGATTAAAAACTCCGAAAGAAAAACAATATAAGAATTTGCTATTTTATTAAACATATTTTATATGATTTTGACTTTTCAAGACATTTTTTGTGATACATAAATCGGATACATAAAATTTAAATTGTATCTTAAGCTTTTTTAACCTAAATACAATGTCTGGTACGAATTTCAGAACACTGAGCATGCACTTGCACGTAGTCACAGTGATAGTTCCTTGTCTGTGATAAATGATCATCGCATTACTTGAGTATTATAACTACTCGTCGAGTGTACTTAGCGTACGTTTAATCGAGTTATGCTCCTATTACAATCTTCTCCCATCATGAGACCTTGAGTCACCTTTTTTTAATAGCGTGAATGACGAAACAAGCTAGTCGCTCGCCTGATAGTGAGCGCCACGCCTGCCCACAAACTGAAGCAACACCACACCGAACTTTGTATTACAAACTTCATGGCACCGGGCTGTGCTATCTCATAATGTCTAATAGTTTCACTGGCTTCAATGTTCTTCAAACTATAATACAACAGTACGTACATACACTGCTGCTTGTCGGTCGAAATAGATAAAAGGTAACAACTCAGACGACCCGTCATACACGATGGACCTACCACCTAGCCATCTTTAAGCCAACCACTCGTCGAAACGAAACTACTTTAATGAGCTCAAACACATAGGTCTGCTACTTGATTGGATGAATGGAACTTAAATGGAATAAAATAGAGTCACCTGTAGATAAAATTGTCTATGAATGGGCATGCTCAACAGGGTTGTCACCACTGTCTCACAGGAAACCGACGTGAAGTAGCAGCTTGCTGTAATGTTTCGTACGATGAGTGAGATATCCGGAGCCCCGAACCCTTTCTCCTTCTCAATTCCTTAATCATCTTTTTCCTTTAAGGTCGGCATCGCGACCATGATTCTTCAGGTATTGTGGATTTACATGAGCAGTGGATATCATTTACCACCAGGTGATCTATTTGCGGGTTTGCAGGCATCAAACACCAATAGCTAAAACGTTTTTAATGTAATAAATCTGTCCATTTGTTTAAACACAACAATCAGACAGACAACATGTTAAGTACAATGCCAACTGCTCTCATTAACGGACGAGGCAATGGCGAAGCTTGGTTCCCGTTCCGGGTTATAGGGATCTGGAGGCGGTCGCCCCATATGATACCGAATAACGTTAAAACAAATTCGGACCCTAACTTAAGAAATAATATATTGGTATAACGCCAGGCAGAAAAAAGAATTCCACTGACACACATGGAGGCTCTAACGTATACCCTTTTTCGTTGGGGGTAAAAATAGAATGACACGTATAAAGTACATATGTAAAGAATAAAATAATACATTGCATGTGCTTATCTAAAATTATTGCACTATCTCAGCTACAGTAAAAAAAAGGAGCATGATGGCATTACTAATGTCGCCATTTAAAGTAATAACTAGTCCGTGTGTGTAATTAATTTGTAAGTAAGTGTAAGGCGATAGGAATAATGGAGTTAGATAGCGCGTCCCTGACCGAGCGGGCCTTGGCCGCGGCCGTCGACTCTCGCCCGTGTCGCCCGACCCGCGGCCTCTACCACCACTTTGGTACGATTTAAATAAACACATTGAATAATCATTTCTGATCTCACTCTCATCACGAACGAGTGACAGAGAGGGAAATAAAATGATTTGCGAATTCAAAATCACCTCCTATACATAATAATCTCTGGGATCGTGGGTATCATGTTGTTACCATTGAACGGTGCTTTGACTTTATTAACTATGTTTGAAACATCAACCACAAATTAAGCCAATTGCGTCTTAGGGTTATTCAACTATATTCTCATTAGTTTTAAATTCAAGGATTAGAACTCCATCAAGCATACATATTGTACTTAATAAAATATATATTTAAATAGTCTGTTTCCGAAAACTAATAAATAAATAGATAGGTACAGACAGGTTAATATATTGCACTTATAACATATATTGATTAGCATAACATATAACGTATAATGAGTTTTCTGTGATAATCTCCCTTGTATCGACATACAAGGTGGTAGGTCCCTCGTTTGCGAGAGGCCGGTTAGGTTGGTACCACCGCTTTGTGTATTTCTGCCGCCAAGCAACAGTGTGTAAGCACTGTTGTGTTCTGGTTTGAAGGACATTGAAGCATTGGACTTAATAAAAATAAATAAAAAAACTTAACTGACTTAACATCTTATGTCTAGGGGTGACGAGCGCAGTCCAGTGTCATGCAGTGCTTTGTTATTGAAAGTTCTGTGTGGCGTTGCTCTTGTTTATGAGCAGGCGTGACGTTTGCCATCAGGCGAGCGAACTGCTATTCTCGTCATGCAAGCTAATAAAATATTAATTTGTGAAATAAATTAATAAAAACCTTTTTTCAAACTAAATAAGTGGCCTCGTAAACAAGAGGTTTTTTGTTATATTCTCATCTGTGTCATGCAAAAACTATCTTCATCTATATAAAGCTTAAATTGTCTCGTCGTCTCTACATTGTCTGTCTGACGCTTAGATTTTCATATGATACTCTATTTCAAGTCATATATCTCGAAAACATACCCAAGCAAGTTCAATTTTAACTTCCCTCAAAAAAGAGGTGTAACATCCCCCTTTTGACTTAGGTATAGTTTGACTTCTTTGTCCGTCTGTATGTTTTCGTGTGTGCGTATCTGTTTGTAACGTTGTAGCGCCTAAGCGAATGTACCGAGTCGGGTAAAAGTGATCTTGGGTATTCCTATTACGACAATGCTCAATATCAACTCGACGTCTGAAATTGTTCCTGGTATGGCGATAGGCTCACCCCCTATTACATCATGGGTAAGAAATAAACTCGGCGAAATGTGGGTGTACAGGTTATAAACTCTGCCTACCTCTTCGGAGATGAAAGGCGTGAGTGCGTATGTATGTATACACAATATGAGCACTGAACATAATTGAATAAATACTAGATAGCTTTGTAATTATTTTTATTTTTTTATCATGGGACAGCTAAGAATTTGCCTCAACCCACCCTCATTTATCCTAGCCTTACTTATCCTAAGTGGGTCATAAGAAAGACCGAGAAATTGATTACTTGCACCCTCTTGGATAGCGACCAACAAAATACTAAAAACCCTGTCATAATGACTCATTCTTATATCATGACTAACATTCGAGTCCAGCCTGAATGTATCCAGTTTGTAGACTAGCGTAGTCACCCAGAACAGTTTCATGATCGTCATAATCTAGGGTGGCTATGCAATATATCGAAACGAAACAAAGACACTCGGAAACGTAAATCGTAACGTAGAAGAGTATAGTAAGAGTGTGTTTTAAAATTGAATCTCAGAATATTGACCTAAAAGTGAAAACAAAATAAACAACGTATATAAAAATTCTAACATACCGCGTTACAATAATATTATTCCCCTTTTTATTATAAACGCTTATATTAGCGCCTTTTGCATTAGCAGTTGTAATTTACATTCATAACATTATAGATGGATATTCTATAATATACTGTCTATCATACCGAATTTCGTTTCGTTAAACGGCATTCCCATCCAGGTCTACTTGCCATAATAGTTGAACCGTGATTGCAACTCTGCCTGTCAAATGTTTTCGGGAATACAAGCGTGGGCGTTTTATGCTTATCATCACATTTCATAGAAGTTATTTCATTAAAATGTTAGTTATTATTTTTAAACCGGCATGACAAAGTGCTTCAGCTGGTGCATACAGTGCAGACCAATTAAAATATCAACCAACGAAAGGTGTGGGATCTTTCGAAGTTTGTGATCACATGACATGCCTTAACAAAATAAAAGACTATTCGTTAGTAAAGCGGGATTCAAACATCATAAATGTATAACAAATTAAATTATCAATTGACGAAAGTGACTTATGATCCGTTGATTTAAGGAGGCAGTCGGGTAGTGTAACAGGTCGAACGGCGGAGGTCGTCGGCCGCAGTCAGCGGCGCCGCATCAGTATGCGTGCGCGAACATCGGCAAAAACGCTCGCTTTCGATCGACATGCAGTTTGTATCGAGACATAACTTCATTAACATCTTCAAGGCTCTGCTTTTTATAGTAAAGACCGGCAAAAGAGCAAGTGGAGCACCTGATGGTAAATGAGCTCCATCGCCCATGAACATTCACAATACCTGAGCGATCATGGATGCGTTGCCAACCTTAAAGGAAAGTGATAATTAAGGGATTGGGAATAGCAAGGGGAATTGGGCCTCTGGATCTGCTTGATTGATCAAGCAGATCAAGAGGCACTCATACAATGAAATGAGTAGGTACACCACATAATTTTAATTCAAATTCAAATTATTTATTGAATCCATAAAATGTTATACATCATTTAGATTCAGTCAATTTTTAACTCTACCGCCAGTTCGGAATGCTGTTTCGCTAGAGAAGAACAGACAAGAAACTCTAAAGTTGCTCTTTTCAAAACTGATTTACAACATGACATAACTATCTTATTTTATATTATACCAGATTCTAAATTCAATAGATTCCTAGTAATGAATGTAAAGTAAATACATTTACTTAGTTTACCATATACCTACTTGAAAATCACTGATAAGTGATAACTACTAAAGAAAGTGTAAACGGTATATAAAAGTGAAAACCGTGGTAATTATTCCGGTAGGGTCAGCATGTAGTGTGGATAATGCCCAAGCACTATTGCGAGCTCAGGTTTTCCGGATAAGTTAATTACATATTTCTGACTCGTAATTCTATGCAATGTAGTTCATAACTAGATGCCCAGCACCGTATCCCTTTTGCAATATATTTTCATTATAACTTTCTATTTCAATCAACCCTATTTTAATCATTACAGAAAGAATCATTTTGTGTCATGAAGACAATTTGTTGTGGTCCATTTATTACGAAGGTATATCATATATAATCAAAAATATAGAGAAATCTTTTATATTGATATATAATGGGAATAATAATAATTTATTCCAGATATACATCGGTGGTATATGCCTTTTACTTTTAACAAAAATTAACTTGATAATTACGTAATATATTACTTATCCAATAGGGCTAATACCTATTTATCAATAGTGTCCAATCATGAAGTTTTATTATGCCAGTCTTGGAAACATACAACCGTTTATGTAAAAATGTATATATTAGATATAATAAAATTAAGCCAGCTAATTAGTTTAGAGGGCAACTAGTTAGAAACTGACAAAACATTTGCATAATAAAAAAGTTAACGATACCATATTTAATCATGTAATTTAACGGTACAATTAATTATATTAGTAATAAACAATAAATATTGAGTTGGGAAGCCTCGGCTGTCAATTACAGCTCTACAACGATGTGGCATTGATTTTCCTCACATTTCCAGAGTAATTTTCCTACAAATGCGTCGTAAAGTAAGTAAGTGAAATTGTTATAAAGTATGTAAGTAAATGGTAAAAATATTTAGTTCGCCTAGCACGGCCATAGCGCCGGCGTAAATCCTAAAGTCAAAATGTAGGTTACCTATCTTTTTTTGACCGCGCAAGCAAAACATTTTACCTAATAATAGGTATTTAGCTATGAAATTTGCCGTTCTGTACGAAAATATTAAAGTATTTTTCCCCATATTTTTTATTTCTATATTATTTAATCTAAGTAACCATCCAGCATGGGTCAATGTATTTTTGCCAGCGCAAAAGCAATTTATCGATGCCCTTCTTCGAAGAAATCGGCTGGACGGGAGGCAACAAACTCTTCAAAGGCATTTTGTACTACCACTAGGGTATTGATTTTTCCCCGCCAAAAAGTTGTCCAAATTATGGAAAAGTAGAAGTCTGTAGGTGTAAAGTCAGAAGGCCAATTCTCGTAATTTTAAATGTTCAAAATATCATTCCGATCTAGTCTCAGCGTCAAGAAAGTTGCAAATGGCATTCTCTTAAACCAATAATCAACGTCAAATGTAACATAGATCGTAATGATATTGAATGTAGAATAAAAAAACATGTGGGGCAGTCTTTGGGGACTGCCGATAGAAGTGAAACTTTTTTTCACATTATAGACATTTAACTAAATTTTTTTGAAATAATAATACATTAAACACTGACAAAAACAAACTGTAGTGGAACGGGTGCTAAATTTTCCTCCGGCAAGGGGAGATGTTCAGTCAGGCGGATGTTGTACCTGACCGGCAGCGCGCACCGCACAATGCAACATTAACCAGATCCTGAATCGCGCTAGCAAAGTTTGCGCGACGATTAGTATATATACAAGTTCCGAACATCAACCATCGGAGGGGCCGCGGCCGGTCAGGTACAACATCTGCCTGACTGAAGATCTCCCCTTCGCCGGAGGAACATTTAGCATCCGTTCCGCTACTAAACAAAATAGCGTGCGAACTATAGACGCCGCCATATTGGCCTTGGCTGCTCTGGCGAGCGCCTTTCACTTTATCCCTACTCCGCGGCCGACCGTCACGCGACATGCAACACACAGACCAAAAAAATTGAGACGATCTAATAAAAGTTTAACTTTAAAATAGAAAATAGTTTTTAATTTAATAAATTTGAATTAAAAATAGTTTTAGAAAAATATGGCGCGTAACGGAAAAATGTTACCCAGAAATTAAAGATGGCGCGTAACAGAAAAACGTTACACTATAAAATTTCTCCCATACGCCGATAAAGAAGTTTCACTTCAAAAGTGGACTGAAGCCAAAACTGTATAATGATACTGCTAATGCTAGGTGCATTTGACGTTGATTATTGGTTTAAGAGAATGCCGTTTGCAACTTTCTTGACGCTGAGACTAGATCGGAATGATATTTTGAACATTTAAAATTACGAGAATTGGCCTTCTGGTGTGTACGATGGATGATTAAATACATAAAATATGTACTGACATTAGTTGATCAGTTTTTTTTTGGGTATCCCAAAAAAACCTATCAACTAATGGCCCAAATTCTCCTCCCTTCCCAATCCCTTTCCTTTAAGGTCGGCAACGTGCCCATGATTATTTTAGTATTGTGGGCGTATATGGGCGGTGGAGATCACTTACCATCAGGTGACCCACTTGCTCGTTTGCCGGACTATACTATACAAAAAATAATTGATATATTACTGCTGCTATTTTTATTTTACTAAATACACATTATCGTATCTTCTGTGGTTGTGACAGATTAATACAAACAGAATACACGCTACCCTTAAGAGTAATAAATCATACAAAAATTTAAACCCCATTCTTCAAAACATGTGTTAGAGTTTATTACGCATCAAAATACGCGTTATAAATACATAATTGTTTAATAGTTGGCGTCCAAGTAGCCCATATTTACATTAGGAACGGCGCGGTGTGACTCACTACAGTTGGAACAGGCTATATACTAGGGATTTCCATTTGCACCAGTATTGATCAGGACACGTCATGGTCTGTCGGGAGACGAATACTGCGATGATACGACCATTTCCGCGAACTGCTATTAGTTTTCCCGATACCGATCCCGTTTTGTAACTGTGATTCAGAATTAATATATTATTATAATGTTTATCACTTTACAATCACATTGTATATTATTATTATCACAATATTATTTCCGAGACTCGAAAGTATTTTGAGGATTTATTTAATTACAAAATATTTTGATCCTTTAATACACTAGAACTATTCTACATCCTACTAATCCTACTATCCTATTCTTCTACTTTCTACTATTAAAAGATTATAATGTAAAAGTTTGTATGTTTGTGAATTTGGATGTTTGTTAATCAATCACGCCTTAAACATTTAACGGATTTGGATGACATTTGGGACACAAGTAGAATATGACCTAGATTAGGCCATAGGATACTTATTATCATTAAAAAAATATTCAGGCGGGTGAAGCCGCAAGAAAAACTTATTTAACGTTATAAATACGCAAAGCTCCCTTGGATTCATCGTTCTTTATAGATACAATATGTCAATTATCTCTCACGATAAAGCAAATCAATTATAATACTTTTTAAATGATAAAAGCTTTATATGAAATACAATATTAAAAGTCAAATACAAAGTTACCGGGCAGGGTTAACAGGTTCGTAGCAATGTCGTAGCAGCGCGCTACGATCGCTCTAGTGCATTACACTGCGGGCTGCGACTGCTTGCAGGTCAGTGGCACTGAGCGGCCACTGCACCCGACTTGCTTAGATACTTCTAACGCTGCAGCTTTTTTTCTATTACTAACATTCCCAGCGAGCCGAGCTCACACCACTTTTATACATAATTTATGTATGTAGTTGTGCCGCGGTGGATAAATGATTTTGAGTGAACAATAACAAACACATCCAAGTTGCCCTTTTGTTTTCATAATTATGAATTCTGTGTCATCGAACTCATAGAGGTACAATGTAGAGCAAATTGTAAAATGAATTGAAATACAGAAACAGGCTCTATTTTTCTTATCTTTAACAGTGTATAGGCCTTGTAGTCTGTAGAGCCACGCAGTAGACAATTTTGTCTAAAGCATGAATGGGACGGCTCGTCTGGGTCGTTACCACTGTCTCACAGAAAACCGGCGTAAAATAGCAGCTTGCTGCTGTGTTTCGTACGGTGAGTGAGATATCCAGTGGCCCAAATGCCCCTCCCCTTTCCAATCCCTTATTTATACCATTTACTTTAAGGTCGGCAACGCGCCCATAGTTATTTTGGTTTTGTGGGCGTACATGGGCGGTGGAGATCACTTACCATCAGGTGACCCACTTGCTCGTTTGTGGTTGGTGGTGGTTGGGTCCCTTATATGTATATCGTCGGGATTGGTACCACCGCTTTGTCTATTTCTGCCACCAAGAAGCATTATGTAAGTATGTATGATATGTTTCGGTTTGAAGAACATTGAAGCGAGTGAAACTACTGAGCATTATGAGACTTGACAACTTATTTATTATGGCGATTATCGCAGTCCAGTATTATGCAGTGCTTTGTAATTCAAAGTTTTGTCTGGTATTATTATGTCTGTATATGGGCAGGCGTGACGGTTGCCATCAGGCACGCGACTTGCTCGTTTCGCCATTCAGGATAATAAAAAAAAAACAACAGGCCTTATGATCGTACCCAATCAATATTCTGTTAACAGACAGATTTGCTTACTGACAGTATATTTTTGACACATTTTATATGGAAGGTCTGTCAAAACAGTATTGATAGTATGCAAATCTATCTGTAAATATAATATAGGGAACAGCCTTTAAAAAAAGTCGATCTAAGATTGGTCACTAGGCGGGTCGTGGCTAGGGCGCTCAAGTGACAACTATCTATCAATTTGTCCAACAAAATCACATACCAAGAAAATGTATAGCGATAAAAGATCAGAGTATTGAGGTGGAGTCGCTGAGAGGTAAGGGCAGAGTCGCGACGGGAGCATGCAATTACAGGGTACTAAGCATACTCTATTTTGGTGTGCCCAAACCTTAACTTAATCGTATCTCACTTTTCAGCTAGTGGCATGCCTAATTAATCTTTAATTTTATTTTAGAAAATTCAAATGTTACTGTATCAGTACCAAAGGTACTTTTACTTTTTGTTACAAATTACTAAATAGACACTCAGTAGAGACCCAATATAAATAGGTTTGTGATATTTCGCTTTATTTTCTGTGATCTAAATAGATTTTAGGTGTACAATTAAAAGTAATGTCCGAGGAATGTGTGTCAACAAGAGTGCATGAAGCGCATTATGAATCACTTTCGCGGACGAGCACAAGTCGGTCCCGCGGTCGAGCGCTACACCACTGAACAGTGACTTCGCATCGAAAGTGCAACGGCCCCTTGAACTTCGCGCACTAAGTGGGCCGTGCAACTACGGCTACGTACTACACGGTGTTGAGATATATAGCTCAGGATAGTGTCATAAATATAATTAATGCAAATTAATATTATAGACTATTTATGTTCGCCACCAACGGTCTCATGCGCTTGCTCAATAAATAAAGACTGCAACCTGTTGCGCCGTTTATAATTCATTGGGCCGTTTAGCTTGCTATTTATATTTATTTTCTTATTGGCTAATAACTAACATGTTTTTTAAGTAATATGCCTGAAAAGAATCCGACCGCATCATAAACGGAATTTTCAAGAGACAACTCAAAAGAAGTTGCATTTAATGGTAATGATTGGTGTTGGACACATAATTTTTTACATGTACTTCTCACGTTGCGGGTAAGGCGTTAGTCAAAAGCGAGAAAACAGGAGTAGCCGCCGGCTGACTGGTATCAAGCTGAGCAAGTGTGCTCTGAAATAGTCGGGACGGGATATATTTCCCGAGCAGCTGCGCGCGTTCGTTGCCCTGCCGCAGGGCGTTAGAAGTGCAACGATCTCTGCAATTATCGCTGCGCTCGCGCAACTCTAAACTTGAACTGCGAGCAATGCGCCGGCCGTGCACCTCACCTTCACTGCTTAGAAAGCAACACCTATTACGTCTAACGTTTGGTATGGAGTTACGAGTATCGCGTCGCCAGGCCCGCGGCCCGCCACACCGCACTGCCGAGTGCCGAGCCGCCCCGCCTCGCCGCGCCATTACCACGGGTTGCACGGGTAAAAGCGAGAGCACTGGACTTTTCCACCACGAGTTTCATAACCAAAGTGAGATCAGATTTCCAATCCATTTACGTGTGTTTTGACATAATTTATATTACGGCTATAAAATATTTTTTCAGCAATTAATGTTAAACTTTTCAATGCGCACAAAGTTGGCGCACTTTTTTAAACCTTCTGTTCCTGTCTAATTATAATAATTAAAGAATATTAAACAGGATATTTATATCGGTAAGTTATTATTTAATTATGTTTAACAATAGTTGCTTTTCTCATACTTTCTCATACAAATATTCATCTCAATAACCATTATGTTAACCGATTACAATAAATAAAAATATTTAAACAAGATTGTTTTGATTTTACAATCAAATTCGGTTGTCAAAACAACCCAATTGAGACATCAGATTACCATGACAGTAATATAATTCAGTAGTGTTTATAAAACATCTCATTAATTCTTAAAATATATTAGCAGGGTCAGAACATGGGCTAATTGTTTAAATACAACACTAGGTAATATATGTGTTCAATAGCAGATAACCTGATCAATTAATTTTAATGTCATTACTTCTAAGCTTGAGAAGGGAGTTTTGGCGGGAATTGTGACAGTGCGGTTGATCTCCTGTTATAATTAATTCTCAAACTAGTTTAAAATTGTGTTTGTTGTATAAAACTGGTGTACTTTTGCAATAAACATTGACTGCGATGAACAGTGCATGGAATCATTGAAATTGGTGAATTTAGGTGAATTTTGACCAGGAATATTGATCGACCTTGGTCGTTCGATCCGCTTGGAGAAAATCGTCTATGAAGCGTCTTACTGGAAGGAATTGACACCAAACCACCAACAAGACTTTGAAATCGGCCACACCGGTGTTTCATCATTCTTATTAATACTTGAAAATATATTTTAAACTTGTCATTGGCCATATGCATTACATATAATGAGAAGCCATAATTAAACAAACTAAGTTTGAGAAGGCAAAAGTTCAAATGGGGCCATATGATCGTAAACTTTCTGAAATACGATTATAATGTCGTGTCGTATAATTTCGTTTCAGTTGTTGCTGTATTTTAATATTACTAGTATCGCCTGTGATTGAAATACGATCATTTGAAAGAAACGCATTTTTTTATTATGGCTTCGCATTATTTATGTATATAGCCAATAACAAGTATTTATTATTTTCAAGTATTTACAAGCACTATGGAACACCGGTGTGAATTCCTTCCAGTATGACACTTCATTAGACGACTTGGTCAATACACTTGGTCAAAAATAACCTAAGTTAACTTATTTCAATGTTTCCATGCACTGTTCATCACAATCAATGTTTATAGCAAAAATCCACATCACATTTAAACAACTTTAAACCCGTTTAGGATTACTTACAAACAGGTGACCCGGCCTGTGCTATAAAAAAAATACCTATATTTTTGCTATTTAGGTATAGATCAGTCAGAGTCCACGTCCGTTCTAAAATGTACCGGTATTTTAGGATACTTTGTCCTCCCCGGATAACTTTATTTCAAAAAGAAAAACTTTTTTTATTACCAATTGTATCTGCTACTTCTGCTTACTGTCACTTTAGCACAAAGTTATTTGAATCGCTCTATTTATTTCATATGCGTGGAATAAAATTTTACTTTAATCAGTATTTTGTAGTTCAACATTTCGAAAGGTGTTTCTATAACATGTAAAGACATGTTATACGTGACGCGAGCGATCTGCTCGTCTCGACATTCGGTATATAAAAAATTCCAAAATTCTGACACCGAAGTAATTCGTAACCATAATACCAGCAAAAAAATTAAACGTAATAACCTAACTTGTCCAAACCATTGATGCCAATTACCAAACCATCTGTAACTTTTTAACGGCTGAACACATTTTCTTCGAACATTGTGGAGAACCATCTCGATTAAATCATCTTTCAAATAAAAAACAAAACATCTAAATTTGACCATTCGTTTAGGCCTCATAGGCGCTACTATGCCACAGATGTGTGTAGTACACCCACAAATCGACAAAAGCGGTCAAACTTATGGTAGGAGGTTGAAAATAACCTTAAAATTAATTAAACACTAGTGTGGTAACATGTAGCCATGCACTTGCGTTAATAATGTACGTGTGATGTGATTCTGTGTGGTGAATGTGTTTGTGTATGAAGTAAAAGTGCATTCATTCTCTTGTATAATCATGACGCCTTGGTACTTCGTTGCACTAAACTGCATTACGAATAAAAACCGCGCGCTTGCAACAACTGCATTTTCTTTCTAAGATTCACCAGACTTTGCTTTTTAATGAAAAATAGAAACAACTTTTATTTATGTAAAAATGTTTTCGAATTGTAAAATGCAATTTGTCTGTCAACTGGAAACTTATTTTATAAGATTTAATAATCATTAATTATTTTTATGTATTACCGATATTGCTTATAGCAATTTATGAAAAGTATTCGTTATAGCGTAGATTTGGAGAAACAATTTGTCACATTGAAAGTCAGTGTTGTGTCTCAACAGCGTATACTGAGCCTTCTAGCACATATATTGTAGCAAAATACTTACTTATTGGTTATATTTTGTTTTTAATTTTGTATGTGCATAGAGAAAAAATATGGGTTAAATCATTAAATGGTAAATTCTTTAAATATTTTATTGCATGGTGTTTATTTAAGTATATATGTTTTGAAAAATAATTAGACTTTATGTCACGATTAATAATTACATAAAAATTATTAACATAAATTTCATCATAAATTGTCGGCATCTAGCAATAAAAACAATTTCGCTACGTTAAAGTAGCGGAAAATGCAGTTGCATGGTTGATTGTATTCTACCAGGATGGCTGAAGCAGCAAGGAGATCGTACGTGCCAATAACTGGGGCGTTGCATTTGTATGCACTTCGATAGAATTATTTTGCGCCATGAGTGCGACAAAGACAAACGTATTATGCGCATGTTTTATCCACCGCAAACTTGACATCAACCACGTGCACCGCAACGTTCTTACGCAAACTTGTGAATTTTGTAAATTAGCCCAATTTGTCTGTAATAGACATACACTGAATTCATTCTGAAATAAAATGTTAACCATATAATAATTTTGGATTTATGTACCAAGAAAGGCAGTCAAATAGGTAACAGTTTAATATTAGGAAAACATAAAATAAAACTATCATCAGTTACTTGGTGCCGGAAATGGTAATTTCATTATCATTCTCACAATTAGACATGAACCTAATATCTGCATTTTGAAGCATATTAATATGAGATAGTATATTTATTTCTAGTTTAAATAACCCTAACGCCCGTTTTCCTAACTACTGCAGACACCGACTCAAGAAAGACGACTACGCAACTATCTTTTGTTTTTTTTAAGTCGATTATTAACTGGAAACAAACCACATTCACGGTTGTATATCGCTTAGTTACGAGGAGATAAAAAAACAAATGTTATTAGAGGTTTTCTGCAAATTAGGTTCAGTGCTTTTTTTCTTACAGGGAAAATCCCGATTAGGGATACGTTGCCAGCTATGGGGGAAGGGGGATGGATAACCAGCCTTCCGACCCAGTCTTATAAACGACAAGCGCCTGTGCCACCAAAAACTATCATCAGTTACTTGGTACCGGAAATGGTAATTTCATTATCATTCTCACAATTAGACATGAACCTAATATCTGCATTTTGAAGCATATTAATATGAGATAGTATATTTATTTCTAGTTTAAATAACCCTAACGCCCGTTTTCCTAACTACTGCAGACACCGACTCAAGAAAGACGACTACGCAACTATCTTTTGTTTTTTTTTAAGTCGATTATTAACTGGAAACAAACCACATTCACGGTTGTATATCGCTTAGTTACGAGGAGATAAAAAAACAAATGTTATTAGAGGTTTTCTGCAAATTAGGTTCAGTGCTTTTTTTCTTACAGGGAAAATCCCGATTAGGGATACGTTGCCAGCTATGGGGGAAGGGGGATGGATAACCAGCCTTCCGACCCAGTCTTATAAACGACAAGCGCCTGTGCCACCACCTCAGAGTAAACGTTATTTACAAAATAAAATAGGACTCGTTCAAATACAAAGTATCTCTCTGTTATAAATCCCGGTAGGAAGATATCATAGGTGTTTTAAAAAATAGCTGCCTTATAGGTTAATTGGTGGACAAACTTGTGTCAAACAACAATGTGAAATAGGCTTTAATAGCAGGATATTAACAGGTTCTGATTTTAGTCGATTAACTGCTAAATCGTATTCGATTTGAACCGTCTAAACAGATTTTTAATCGAATTGATCAACAATAACCTCAACTTTTGTTGCTTCAATTATTTTGTTAAAAGCGATTCGACTCATGAACCTGCGGTCTGTCGTAGGTACACTCTGTTTATATGACAGCGTATTTTCAAAATTGTTATTGATATTAATTTGTTTTGTGTCGAACATTTCTATAATTGGCAGATCGTGAACTTGTGCAACGACACAATCCAATCGACAACACACTGTGAATTGTGACGCAGCGACAAGGGCGACGCGCGACCGTTCGACCGCCTGAGAATTATGCGTTCTTAGTACCAAAGGTTCATGCACTACACAACCCTTGTCCTAAAGCTGAAAAGGACACAAAGTTTCTTGGAAAATTTGCTTTTTCTTATAAAAATTAAAGATGATAAAGTTACTATGTTAATTAAAATAATTGGTCCGTTAATGTAGTTGCATATTATTAAAATATGGCGAACCTAGCTATAAGCATTGATGTAGTGAAAAAGCATAACTAGGTTACGAAACCGATGGGTCCTATCATTGATCCTCAGAGATAAGTAAAATTTGTGCCAGTTTTTCGATTCATATACATATAAGGTTATTCTGCGCCGACCAATAAATACTTTTTGTCGTGCTCATATCGAGGGGACAGATAGATGGATCGAGCTCAACCAAGCCCATTGGCTCATTCCACATGGTCGGGCTATTTACACGCCCAACCAAGAAGGTTTTCATTCCATCGTTTTAATTTTGTGATTGTTTTATGTTACCTGATATCTCCGCCGAATGTGCCGCCGATTTTGTAAAATGTGTAAAAAGTAGCATAATATACATATTTTAATAACATCTGAGATATACGAGTGTAATGAATATACCTACTGAAGTAAGACTAAAGAGTATTTCAGAGTATTCTATTAAACATTCGTAGTATAAAGCGTGTAATCTCCATAGCTGAACCAATTTGGATTTGGTTTTTTCAAACGTAATGAGATAAACTTGGGGTAGCTTAGGATACTTGTTGTGTTCCATACCTCTAAAGGAAAAGCAGAACCCTTACAGGATCAGTTCGTTTTTCGTCCGTGTGTCAATCTCTATCTGTCTATCGTCTGTCAACACTTTTTTCTTAGAAACGGATAGAGGTATCAAGTTGAAATTAATATCACACAGGTACTAAAGTCTACAGTCCCTTGTATGTGTGAAAAATTCAAGCTTCTATTCAAAGTCAAGCATGGGATTATTACAAAAAAACTTTTTCGATATTTCGTTTGAAACCTTAAATATAGAATGGTGTCTTCTCTAGCTTGCGTGCTAGTATTTGGGGTCACGATTAAATTTTATCAATCATACATATCCACACTTAGCTCTACATTAAGTTATATTCTGGCAATTTAATTTTCGTGCTTCTTTAAGTTTAGTGTGTGAATTTATAAAATTAAATGTATAGTTACTTTTACGTTACAGTAACACGTCAATGGCGCCGGAATCTTATACCTACATTTAAATTAAAAGCGACAAGCACACAGTCATTGTCTTTAAACACGTCACGCACATAGTATAACAGGACGTGCAAAAATTAATTGAATTATCTATACTATTGGGTCGTCTGAAATGCGTATATTGCAATAATTGTGTGACGTTGTAATATAACGTCACGTGTTGTGACTGTGGCGGGCCGGGCGGGCCGGGCGGGGCGGCGGCTCAGCTCGTTCCATACTTGCCACGTTTGAGAAGCTCTTTATTTTTACCCGAGCGTTCATTGACCCACACGCCTAACACATGAATTGCGTGATACTGTCAGAAACATCTCTCCTACACCTACATAAAAGTCAAAAACAGGCAAAGATTATTTTTGTAACTATTTTCAAAAACTTATTATAATCTACGAACAATCTTATTTCGATGATTAGAATGAATACATACATTTACACATACATAAGCTAAGTAGCCAGAGTTGCAAAGTGCGTCCACTGTTCGCGGAGCTTATTTTGGTCTCATGATGTGATATGTGGTGAGCCTATCGCCATATGAGGCCCAAGAGTGATTTTTCGAAACGAAGAACTAAAAAACAAACTGTCATTGCCTAATTCTGGATTTTTGATCTTACCAGTCATTCAGCCAATAACGTAATATGTCAAATATATTATATTATTATGTCATATAATCTCTTCAATCGTTATGGCCGCTCTGAAGTGAGCCATGAGTGGAGTTATTTAAAGTTATTGTTAGCAAGAGATTAAAAGATGATGGAAGGTGTATGGGACGGGTGAGGTGACTAGTTTCAAAGCGTCCATAAAGTTTGACGAGAACTATAACAGCTAGAAAACTGACGTAAAGTGGTATCTTTGATGTTGTAGTTGGGTCAGCGTGTTGGCTAGAATGTTAAGAAATATGTAAATTCTTTCCAAGATCGGCAACGCTCCCACAATTCTTCTAGCATTGCTGACGTTCAAGTGCAGTAGCGAGGTCAAAATTTTCAAACAGGCAGCAGACGCTTGTTTCTCTTTTATTTACTTTCACTAATAGCGTACTCATAGAATGAATTTATTATTTGACAAGCTTGCAAAGATGAGCCGGTATGGATTGTTCATTATCGAATATATCTGTAGGCCAATTCTCGTAATTTTAAATGTTCAAAATATCATTCCGATCTAGTCTCAGCGTCAAGAAAGTTGCAAATGGCATTTTCTTAAACCTATCAATGGCATCAACGTCAATTGCACCTAGCATGAGCAGTAGCATTATACCGTTTTGGCTTCAGTCAACTTTTATTCTACATTCAATCTCATTACGATCTATGTTCACATTTGACGTTGGTTATTGGTTTAAGAGAATGCCATTTGCAACTTTCTTGACGCTGAGACTAGATCGGAATGATATTTTGAACATTTAAAATTACGAGAATTGGCCTACAGATATATTCGATAATGAACAATCCATATCATCCTATTAATAATCTTCCAATGCCAAATGATAATATTATCCTAATGTATATGGAGAAGAGTCATAATTTTAATAACTCCTCCGTGGTGCAGTTGGCGAGTAGCCGGCTGCGAAGCGAGAGGCCGTGGGTTCGATTCCCACAGCGAGACAAATGTTTGTGTGATCCACAAATATTTGTGTGATCCACGGGTACGGAGCCGGTAGCTGCAAGAAATTGCTTAATTTTGATGAACTACGAAGACTTAAAACTGGTAAAAAAGGCATCATGACGAAACTACTGAAGACGAAAAACGCCACGGGGTGTGCAATATGTGGATGACTTCATAAGCAATTTGTTCAAGCCAGGATGTATCTACACCATAAGCCGTTGGATTTAAAAAATCAAGATAACGCTGAAATATTCGAATGGTCACCCCTTTAACAACAACTTATCATGGAAGAAACCAATATCCAACATTACCTACTTTAATACAGTTTTTATGATTATAATACTGATTATAAATGATCATCTAAATATTTCATTAATATTCTTTCTTTTTTTCTTTTCTTTTTTTTTTTTTTTTTTAAATACACCCAACAGTCACACACATAGTCCTGACCCCACACTAGGTTAACCTGTATCGTGGGTATCAGGAACTACGCGGGACTTGCGGTCCCACAACACCCAGACCCGATATAAATATTTGTGGATTAGACAAACATTTGTCTCGGTGTGGGAATCGAACCCACGGCCTCACGCTTCGCAGCCGGCTACTCGCCCACTGCGCCACGGAGGCTGTCAATATTAAGGTAAAGTTCAGATTGTTTAACAAAAAAATCTATAAAAGGTCTTGTTTAAAATAAAATTATAATAGCTTCTATTGGAAACCTTGAACAAGGAAACGATATTGAGTTCCGGGTGCATCCCCGCGCTCGCATCGATCGGCCGTGACCATGGCAACGTGGAGTGAAGTGCGTGGGTCAGGGGCGCAGACTAACCGCACCCGTTCTCTATCCTACTATTATAACAATGCAATACACAATATACATTGTTTACATCATTGTTCATCTTTCAGTACATATTCAAGGTGAAATATTAAAGGGCAAATGATATACTCGTACTGTATCGTTACCTCATGTTACAGGAACAAGTTTGTTATACTCAGGCATTATTAATCGTCAAGTAATATATTCCTTTTGTGTCGTTACTCTATACCTTTGTAAAAAGTAACTATGTAATAATGTAACGTATTCAGCATTAAACAATACAATTATAATGCCAATTTAATAAACACAACACAAGGTCACGCGATTTGTATAAAAATATAATTATCAAAAAGACCATCGTATCGATTGTGTTCCGTTTTATTACGTTTTAAAACATAAGGCACCTACACGACATTCGTAACATTGCTGATTTCTTATCAGTGACCTTCATACAACTCTTGGACTTGCACAATCATACGCAAAAGTATACTAACATACCTATTTCATTCTAGTTTACTCTCTGTGATATTTAAGACAATAAAACTTATGTAGGGAGCATAGGTACACAATTGAACGATTCCAATCGTTCTATATATTCCCTCTATTGTACCGCACACCTGTATTTTAATGTTTTATAATTAAACGAAGAACTTGCCCGTACGTGATTTATAGACTTCACAAGGTTGGACGTCGCGTGTATTATGAAAAATATAATAATATGCAGCAATAATGGAGTGAGCCACCACCATCTTACGCCTAAAGCCAACCTCATCTGCACGTGTTAAACTGTGCTGATTTACTGTGACGGTCGAGTCAATGGCGAAATTAGGTTCCCGTTGCAGATTGTGGGGTCAGACGACTGGTCGCCCCACATTATATCAAATCCGCCGTCAGATCATGATCTCGATCCAAAACAGCCATAATCATCGTGTAAACAAAAATTAACAATAAAACTAAATAAAGTCCGTAGAAAAATGGAACTTTCAGCAAGCCGTGTTAGAGACTACAATAACCTTGTAATGGAAAATTGATGGAGCATTTGCTTCAAATATATGACCGTGACCCTAGCTCGGTCACAGCAGGGAGGGCAGCGGGCGCGCGGGACTGGGCTCGGTGAAGGACGGATGGAGCGAGAAAATGGGACAGGCAGGGAGAAATCCTTCCAACACGTCGAATTCAGATGATATTTTCATACCGACTGCATAGCGAACAGCTTCTCAAAGCAATTAGGAACACGAGTTGTTATTATGAAACCATTTATAAGTGTTGCGAGTGACGCTCCGCGACCTCGGCCAAGGTTGTGAGCCAACACTTCCCTGTGTACTCAGCCGTTTATAACGTACATGCTTACATAAATCTATGGTCGGTATACACGTTCATATATGACACACATGTGCGTTTTATAATAAATACACTGTAATCAGATCGCACAAGTATTATTTCCGGCATATTTTGTATTAGAAATGATGTTTTTATAGCGAATGCGTTTAATAGATTTTGTGCCAACATTCACCTTGCGGAGCAAGGTCGTGGACTTGAAAGCTTCATTCGCGTACCAAAGTTTTTTATGAAATTAACGTTGGTATTTGTTTACATACGAGACTTTTGCCTCTAAACCGTCTAGTGCATGGAAATAACGACCTTCATAAAGAAAAATCAACACAATTTACCAAAGTGAGAACATTTAAACATAGGATATATTCCTAGTTTACCCAGACATACATAGTACACTTTGGTTCTAACATTACATCAGAGACACTTTGTTGCGCTGGGTAATAATAATATGTTCAGAAAGCCTGCATTACGAGAATTGACTTGTAAATAATCCGTGTTTTACGTGCTGCCAAAAAGGCAAACAAAAAATCAAGTGAGACTCGTGATGGTAAGTGATCTCCAGCGCCCATGAACATCCCCAATACTTGAAGATTCATGGGCGCGTTGCTTACCTTAAAGAAAAGAGATTGGGAAGGGGAACGAAATTTGGACCACCAGATATCTCATTCACCATACAAAATACAACAGCAAGCTGCTACTTTTTGTCAGTTTTCTGTAAAACAGTGGTTCCAACCCGGCCGAGCAGGTCCATTCATGCTATAAACAAAATTGTCTACAGCGTGACTCTACCACTATAAAAATCGATCGATAGGATCGTAGCGTGTTGACATCCGTTGTCTCTGCCTACACCTACGAAAATATGCGTGAGTCTATGTATCATCTGATGTTTATGGAAAAGTGATAAATGCAATATTTTCATATCATTTTATAGCCTACATAAATGGTACAGGTAAGAAAAACAATGCCCATGGAATCAAAATATTACATAATAGCACTAGCTACAGCTGTTATGTACCTATCAATGTTAAAAACGTGGCGGTAGTCACTCGTATTCAAGAGGCCACCTGAGTAGGTAGCTCCGCTTTGACTATTTCTGCCGCCAAGCGTGTGTAAGTAATATTGTGTTTCGAATTGAAGAACATTGAAGCGAGCGCCATTACTGCGCATTATGAGACTTAGGATCTTATATTTCGGAATGATGAGCGCAGTGCATGTCAAGCTGTGCTTTTTGATTCAAAGTTAGTTAGATAATATTGCTATTGTTTATGGGCAGGCGTGGCGCTTACCATCAGGCGAGTGACCTGCTCGTCTCGCCATAAAGTTGTATAAAAAACGTATTGATACTAACATTATATTCTTTTCTAACTCTGCATTAATAAAAATATGTACGGTCAATATAGTTGTAAACGACATTTATGAAACCAGTCATATTTGGTCGTACAAACCAAAAGTCGTACAAACCGGTACTTATTCCCTGTTCTCTTTTTTTAAGCTACATATTAATGGACGTCGATGGGCATAAATAAAGTATAAATTAGCGTCAAACCTACTGAGAAAGCTGACCTTCAACTGTGCTGCACATGTGCCAATGTCGAACCGTAACGCGCGTCACGCTTGTAATATCTAATCTGTGCGTAGAATCTGTGTAAAGTAACAGTTGGTTTGCACTGTCAAAACATTCACACAAATACACGTTCTTTTTGACAGTGTATCGAACCGTGTTTGCATTATCATATAACATGTTGAAGCAAAATATCTTAATAATAATAACACATCAAGTTATAAAATTCAATCAAAATTGTAACCTGTTTCTAGTAGTGTGAACGTAATCATCAACATAACATATCGTACAACTAATAAATAATATGTAACACTCGTGCCGACGATCGTACTGATCCATCGCGTGTCGGTTTTTAAGTGAGAAATAGACTTCCCCACGTAGGCTCATTTAATCAAATATTGATTAGAAATACATACGCACTGTAATCCCCGAAGGGGTAGGCAGAGGTGTAACCAGTATATCCACATTAAGCCCAGCGTATCTCCGTCCTCCTGGGATAGAGCTTATTTCCTACCCATGAGGTGATAGGAGGCGAGCCTATTCCAGGCACAATTTCAGACTCCGGGCTGACACTGATCATTTCGTAATTTAAAAAAATATATAAATAAGTTACCCTTAATAATGTGGACGGAATTTATCAAACAATTTATGAAGATGACTGTACGTTCACAATATAAGTAATTATTTTTATTCAAGAGCATGCAAAAAACTAAAGTGTGATAAGCAGATATTATCACATGTGAATATCACTAGGAAGTAATTTGCTAAATAGAAGGTTATAGTGATAACGCGTACTGAGCAACGAGTAACTCTTGGTATTATGACGTCGCTACACCGATAGAGGAAATCAACCAGTTTTCATATAAAACCTTTTGTATCAAAACATATTAATATGAACCTTGAACAAGCAACAAAAATATTAAGCCTTGTAAAGTTACAGATATATTCTAAACAAAACTAAAAGCAACAGAGGAGTGAAGATTTTTACACTGTATTTATATGAAAAATAAACTTTTTGTACAATTAGCCAGTTTTAATGAGTTTCTAAGTAAAAAAGTTAATACTTCTTTATAGCAGAGGCCGGCAAACGAGTAAGTAGGTCACCTGATAGTAAGTGATATCCACGGCCCATGTCCGACCACAATACCAAAAGAGTCATTGGCGCACTGCCGAAGGAAAGGCATAATTAAGAGATTGGGAAGGGGAGGGAATTTGGGAGTCCGGATATCTCACTCACCGTACGAAACGCAGCAGCAAGCTGCTACTTTACGTCGGTTTTCTGTGAGACAGTGGCAACGACCCGGACGAGCCAGCCCATTCATGCTGTAGTCAAAACTGTCCACAGCGTGGCTCTACCACTCAAACTATCATTAGAAACTCTCAACTCTTTCAAAACTCATTTTTATAGCATAGGCCGGCAAACGAGGAAGTGGGTCACCTGAAGGTAAGTGATCTGCGTCGCTCAATAACACCAACAATACTTGAGAATTCATGCATGCGTTACCGACCTTAAAGAAAAAGGATAATTAATGGACTGGAAAGGGAAGTAGAATTTGGGCCTCGAGATATCTCACACATCAATACATCTATAGTATTACGAGTATCTGTACTCTACAATCTTAAAAGTGCTGTAGTAATTGACTACTAAGGAGGCTGGATGGTAAAATACACTATTAATTAACGTACACGATATCCAATAGGGAATTTTTGAATTGAAGGAATACAAAATCACTGAGGTTTTTAATACAATTTTCCAAAATGACCATTTTAACTTTTGTCATATATATATTTTTTTTAAACAAGAATGATTTGCTTGTCATTGAAATCTTTTTAAAAATAAATTCGGAATCGTTAAAAATTTATGTCGATTCTATAAAATATAGTGACGTTCATAATATAAATATCAGAATCAAAATAAACTCGCAGTGCCCGCTTTTAGAAAAGTTATGACAAAAAGTAATTTATGGGTAACAGCGTTAAATTTTATATTAAACTCTCCAATAATGTGGTCAATATGCCCGAAAAAAAAAAAACACACATTAAAAGTGTGTATCAAGTGCGTGTGTGTGGCCAGAGGCTACTATAATATTAAGCAATATCTAGGGGATAGAGATGTTTGGCATTCGGTTCCTTCTTGTATACTGTGACCTCCTGGGGTCTATAGTTAGACAATATAGGAAACAACTTGTTCAAGTAAATATTAAACATATTAAACTTTCTTTATAAGTATGCATTATTTATTAAAATAGAAGTAAATTAATTAATGAAATGTAAAATGAACGAGCAAACTAAATTTAATTATTAATTAATATTAAAATCTAGGTAAAAATACTATAAAAACGGAAAAATAAAATAATTAAAATACGAAGACAACCCATCGCGTAAAAATAAAATAAAATATAAACGAAGAATTGCAATTTATATTTGACAGGTCATTTTTCAAGAATAGAATAATCTGTCAAAAAACAAGCCCACTGCGTTTGTTTCGCCGGGTCTTCTCAGACAGGGTCGCGTTTGGATCCAGTGGTAGCACTAAAACGCAATGATTCGGAAATACCCATGGTCCCTATCAACTATCTTTAAAATTCAATTATAGGACCTTCTATTTCCCTAAATTTTCTTAACCGACTTCTAAAAAGGAGGAAGTCCTCAATTCGGCGCGTATTTTTTGTTTTTTTATTTATATCGATTGCTCTGCCAATTGTGGGTCGATTTTTGTTAAATTATAATTAGTTCGATAGAGTTTAACTACCATAGGAGTGATCACAGAGTAGGGAGTAAAAATTAAACTCCTCATAGGATAACAGCACACTCGTCGCGATTATATTTATTGGAATTTACTTGACATAGCTGTATCTACGTAAAAAAATATAACCGTATAATAATTTTAACATAAATTGAAAAAAGTCAATAAGAAAAATCCTACTGTAAATCTTAACGTTGTGGTTTTATATTGTGACTGAAATTAATTAATTAATTCTAACGTATTACCTGATTTTCTGAGTAAATTTTTGTTGTTATCGTTGCGGTAAATGTAAATACAATGTGAGTCATTAGTTGTATGAAATCAATTAATATGCTGGTGAGGAGAGGATTCGCAAACAAACAGGGTGCAGGGGTCACGCGCACCTGCTGCGCCCGCGACGTTGACATTGCCAGATAAGATACGGCTATTATTTTGTCACTGCTATCGGCCCAATGTCACAGTGACCTTAATGACATCGAATGACGCGTCGACACCACACATTCGTCACACTGACCTTGCGATATTTATCTAATCTTTTCGCGAAAAATGTATGTAGAACATTTTTTATAAAGGTACACATTGCATAAAACACATTGCAGACTTAGCAAACATTTATTATGACATATTAAAATCTTAACTAATCTAACCAACTTTTCCAACGCAATTACATATTTCCTAAGATCTACATTGGTACTCGTATTATTATGGCAGAAAAAGAACTTGAATTAAAAATCGTATAGAATTTTTCTCGTTTTACTGCCGGCTTTAATTAATATTCAACCTTTTTTTCTCTCATACAAACAGCTAATAAACCTTCAAAGGATTTATAATATTTGTTCACTATAATTTTATTACTAGAATAGTAAAATAGCACAGTGATGTAGAGTGCTGGTCCGGAACTTTAGGGTGTAAGTGGACCACCAACATCTTAAGCCAATCTCACATGCACGTGGCACACTCGATGATGAGGCAATACCGAAACTTAGCTCCCGTTGCGAGATGTGGGGGTCAGACGATGGGTCGCCCCACATAGACCAATACCGTCATATCAATAGCATGGTAAGAGCACTAAATATTTGTAGGAATAGGGCGTCGCGTCGCCGCAAAACGACGTGCAGGCTCATCGCCCTAAACCTGCGATAAGTGGGTTAGGGCACCGCGCACGGTTCGGTATAACAATAGGTCCCTTGTATGCGAGAGGCCGTCTGGGTTGGTACCACCGCTTTGTTTATTTCTGCCGCTAAGCAACAGTGTTCAAGTACTGTTGTACTCCGGTTTTAAGGACATTGAATCCAGTGAAATTAGTGGGCATTATGAGACTTAACAACTTATGTCTCGGAGTGACGAGCACAGTCCAGTGTCCTGTGTTTGTAATTCAAAGTTCTGTGTGGCGTAGCTTCTGTTTATGAGCATGCGTGGCGCTTACCAACAGGCGAGCGACCTGCAAAGCAAATAGTACCTACAAAGATCTGCTTCGCTACGTAGTATATTGGCCCTCTCATCGGACGATGCTAAGAGCTCGTCGATGTACTCGGGGAGGCGTTGGGTTAAAGTCGCGTTTCTGGAAGAAACGTGATGGAAGGGCAACAAATTCCGAAGTATTGGACTGGGTTACCCATTGATCTATAATGGTTCCTCCTCCGGTCGGAACGGACTCAATGTAGTGTTGTCGTCGGGGTGCCATGAAGGTATTCTTGAAGTCGACAGATGGAGCGACCAACTTGTGCGGATGCATAACAAAAGGGCTATTACCAACTTGATCAGAGCAGTCTAGACGGGGACACATGGTGGTCTGGCGAAACGGTTCAGGGTACGATTCGGGTTAAAAAAGCGCGGTTCAAAATCTGACAAGCGACCAACTCCTCCTCCAAACAAAGGACACATAGTTATACCAATCTCACAATCTTAACAGTCTTCGTCGCATGAAAAATCGGAAAGGTTGGGTCTGATAACATTCTATCGAGGCGTAGAAGGCGATGTGCACCTATGGTGTGGAGCTTCTTGCCGACTTGTACATACATCGGCCGACTTAAAGGAGATTTTGAACACTAATAAAATGCCGGACCCTTCACGGATGAGTTTTGTAACTCCTGTGTAAAAGAGTATAGTGTTCAGGATTGCAAGAATTGCCTTGACATTAAGATGATGTGTCACACTATGATGCTCTTCGGAAGTGGCTTCATACACCTGGTGTTCGCGATCAGATTGCTGGTGGATGTTTACAGGACACAAAAAAAGGCTTTGCCTATTGCCTTTTTAGACTTACAAAAGGCCTTCGACTGTGTGCCCTGGCAGACGATCTTATGGGCGCTAAGGGTCAAGGGTGTGCCAACCTCCTAAACCTCCAATAGGAGTCTCGGACTACTATTGACGATACCAACCCCTTCCAGATTACCGTTGGTGTCCACCAGAGCTCGGTATAGTGTCTTGATGTCACAACAACGGATATTCTATTAAAGGATAGGCTCTTGGGACTGGTGGTGAACCTGCTACTTTTGTCTCGGCAGTCCATACCACTCGCTGCTAAGTTATATCTGCTTCTATTCCTAATATTCCAGGAAAAATTACTCATAGGTACATAATGCAATGTTTGGGAGCCAATATAACAACATTATTTGGTGAGCTAGAAGATCTAAGCACAGCTAATGAGTCTGTTGACATACTAATTACCAGTATATAAGTTTGTAATTACGCAATATAATCGCCGAAGGACATCGTTCGACAAATATATAAGTAGGAATTCTATGGAACAAACATTACTTTTTTAGAATACCATTTAAAAAGGTATTTCTTTCTGCCTGGCACTATCCCGGGCTATCCTGGCTAGGGTCCCCTTTCTCGTACCGTAGATTTGACGCTATTTGATATTATATGCCGCGACCCGCCGCCCGTCTGAACCCCACAACCTGCAACGGGTACCAAGTTTCGCCATTGCCTCCTCCGTTAATCAGCATAGTGTATGTACCACGTGCAGATGAGGTTGGCTTTGGGCCTGAGATAGTGGTTTTCCAGTTATACCATTTAATAATGTAAATAGTAATATTTATTTACACAACTTATTAATTTGCCTCGGCGGCGCAGTTGTAATACGTACGCGGTATAACTGCTGTCCTGAGGTCTCGGGTTCGACCCCCAGGTCGGGTAAAAGTGATATTGGGTTTTTCTATCTCGAATACCGTAGTATCAGCCGGATCCTGGAACTGTGCCCGGTATGGCAATAGGCTCGCCCCCTATCATACTATGGGACTGAAATTAGCTCGGCGAAATGTGGGTCTCATCTCTGCCTACCCCTTCAGGGATTACGAGCGGATGTGCGTATGTAACTTTTTAATTCGTGACTCTTTTTAATCAACTTCATAAATTCACGAGGTCATTCATTCAACAGATTCTTATATATTATGTTATGTGATATCTATGCCAAATGTAGACCGATTTTGATGATTATTTTTAGCGTTGATAGAGTTTACCTCAAGGGTGGTCCAATATTAATTTAGTTAAGATCAGATGACAGAGTAGGAGTGTAATTTAACTTAGCGCGTGTCACTCCGGTACATAAGATGTGAAAAGGCTCATAATGTCCAGAAATTTCACATCAGTGCTTATACACTACTGTTTAGTGGCAGAAAAATACTCGTAATAATCAATAATAGGTACTTAACCAGGCGTTCTTTTTTATTAGCCTGGCTAACGACCTCTCGGATACTAGGGACTTGGCACCTTAGTTAAAGCAAGTTACCTTCAATTACTTGACCAACACCTGCAGAAACTAAAGGTAACCGGAATCAAAATCATAATACTTGGACAACATTGTTATGATTAGTTTGCAAGTTAGCGTAACGTGTCATTCGTTTAATAAGCACGACCTTCATCAGTCCGTCATCACCCGGAAATCATTGTATAGCTGTAAACTCGCTGTTACAATTTTCCAAAGCAGGAAGTATAAATCTAGCGGCCAAGGCAAAGCAAAATGATTATTCACAATCATTTTGCTTCAAATTATTTTACATAATGTTGAGGTAAAGAGCCTTATCTTGCATTACGTGCTTTTTCCTGTGCGATGTCGATTTTACGCACAATTTTATTCAGTCCCACGAGCAAGCGGATCACCTAATAAAAGGTTGCCGCCGTGAACATCCTCAATACCATAGTGGGCACGTAGCCGACCTTTGAAGAAAGGTAAGGGGTAGGAGGTGGAAATATTTAGGGCAATATCAACACCAATTGAAACACAACAGTGAACCTGTTACTTCCTATTACTTCACTTCATTCTTCCGTAAGCTAGTGGTATCACTACTGTCCAGCCGGTACATGTTTCATAACATGCTGTAGAAAAAAGTGTTTGAAGTGCGTCTGTACCCTTTGGAATATATCATAATAGAACAAAATACTACGTCTTAAAACCGCGAATAAACAATGTTATTCAAGAATAAATGTAGCGCTTCTATCTTATACCCGCTCTTAACGTCGTTTATTGAACGAAATAAAAGAATTAAGCATCATAGTGGCCTTGAACTTCCTAATCTTGTGGATTAAGTAAATATCATGAAATAAACAAGATCATTGCGCAGATATTATCCTCTTCATCAGATAATACACACGTAGTATCGTGCTTCCGACAATAAATTATAAAATAATACCTCATATTCAAATTGCAAACACATAAAAAAAAAATATGTTATCACTATTTATACCGTACCTATATCGATAAAACAAAAATATTGGTAGAATAAAAAATCTTACCTAGATCTGGAATGGAGCTGGATGGTTCCTCGAAGGATGGCGGCTTGTGTAGGCGCGGTGGTGGTGGCGGCGGCGGCGGGGGTGGAGGCCGCATACACTGGATCACCGAATGCGTCGGAGCCAGCGTTGGCGCCGCCAGCAGCACAGGCGCACGGAACTCCTTCGGCGGTGGAGCCGGCAGCTCCAGCCGCCTCATCCCGGGCATCATCTCCGGCTCGTACCCCGTATCCGAGGGCTCGCGCTTAGGCGACAACTTCGGATAACACTGCATCGTTCCTTGCAATACTGATAACGGCAGTAGTCTCGTAAAACGTACAAATTTTATTAGAAGGAAAAACTATACAAATTTTCCACTCATAACGTTTATAAAATTTCACATATAATGCGGAAATGTTCCTGTATGGTCATATGAGTGCATTGTTTATGTTCAGGTGCAGAGTGCACTGAAGGGCACAGTGGCAGAGCGGCGGAACGCGCGTGTACTCGTACTGCGTGCGGTGCGTGCGCGGCGCGGCGCTCGACTCGCGGGACTCGTTCGCTCGCCGCGGCCAACTTTCTCTCACTGGCGTGGCGGCGGCCGCAGCTGGACGAAAGTGAATCTGCAGCGTGCGCCCCTCGCCCTCGCCCTCGCCCTCTCCGCCCTCAGGTGGCCCTGCACCGCCCGCCCAACGTCGCCGCTGCCACCGCTGCCACCGCCGCCACCGCCGCCACCGCCGCCGTCGTCATCGCTGCCGATGCAACGCCCATCCGACATCAACTTTAACCTTAACTGTGACCTTTACTGGAGTGCACTGCACTTAGCACATAGAAGCTCTATATGTCTAAATATAATTCAAATATCTGCCTCGCTTAATTTAAACTCAGTATAAAAAAATAAAGCACAAGGTTCAAGGACGTTTATTTAATTTATAAAATATGGATTGCTGTATAATATATTTATACAACTTTACACACAATGAAAATCATCATAGATATTAAACAAGGCTATAATTAAAACTGAGTGAACCGTTTTAAACATGAGTTAAGCATAATATCTGTATAAAACAATTGATGACAAGAGGTATATATTGAAGTATATTTTAACCTAAAATGCACGACATGAAGAATATTAGGTATGCATTTTAAAATATTTTCTGGTATGATACCTTTATTAAAGTATATTTTAACTTACAATATTATATTGTTCCTATTCATAATATCTATATTTATATTTTATAAGCGGAAGTATGTTTGTTGGTTTGTCCTTCTTTCACCCAGCAACGGAGCAATGGATCGACATATTTTTTTGCATAGAGATAGTTTATAGGCCGTAGAGAGCATAAACTATTTTCATCCCGAAAATATCACAGGGAAGCCTTCCACGTGGGCAAAGCCGAAAGCAAAAGCCAGTCCATGATAGATATAAAATTGCTATCACTTATGATCAATGACGATAACAAAGCAATGTCGATACCCTTCAGTTTTGTTTTATCTGCGACTTACTAAGAAAATTTAAATTCAATATAAAAACCATTATTAGTCCACTATGAAGGCTTATATATACAATATTGAGTAAAATGTCATATGTTCATTTTGTTTTTTGAAGCTCTATTAAAAAATACTCTAAATAAGCTTATTTTAGTTTGTATACCGTCAGTAATATCACCAAACAGTGATGAATTATATGATATATAGACGAAATTTAATATAAATTTATGTTACTATCTAATACTGTGTAGTTAATATGTATAAAAAAAACTAAATTGCTAAAATCCAAAATAAGTTGACATAGAATAGTTAGCGCTCTGGGTGTTGTGGGACGGCAAGACCCGCATAGTTCCTGATGCCGACAATACATATAACCTAGTGTGGGGTCAAGACTATTCGTGTGACTGTTAGGTGTATTTATTAATTATTTATGATAAAGATCATGTGCAAAAAGATCATGGTATGAATTACATATTGCACAAAGATGTGCAAAAATGCCATTCAACATTTTCTTATTAGTAAGAATCGTCTCGTTATTTATTAATTCGGTCAGTATTAAAGCATATAGATAGACGTAATATTTTGTTATCACTTCCGCGAAGGTATGGGACCGATAGGGGGAACTCGATCGATTCGTCGCGAACGTGTGCACGATGGGGCACGCTTGATGATAATGACTGATAAACATCTATGAGATAGCACACCAACTGGACACGAATAAAACTGCTATATGCCTAAAACAGAGTAAAGTTTTATCGCAATAAGATAATACACGATTTTTTTATCACATACATAACGTGCACGATTAGAAGTATTGCTTTGTAGTTCTACTTCAGATAACGGACCACGTTATTTTCTGCCCTGTAACATTGCACCCATTGGATCAATATAAAATTATACTAATTAGTTTACGCTATATTGCTATTTTAAACTAAGAAGTTTGAAGTTAAACTAATAAGGCGAGACAATTAAATAAAGCGTAATTTAGTTTATACATAGAAATCTAAAGCCTAATGGGGTGATGGGGTGGTTTCGGCAGTAGTGGATAATGTGTAGCGCAAGGTGGTTTGAGGGAAGGAGAGGGAGCGCGCGGTGCAGTGGCAGGGGCCAGGGTGCGACGCGAGGTCACTGCCACTGTCGGCTCACGGCCGCCGCGCCGCGCCGCGCTGCGCAGTTTATTACTTACTATTTTGGCAACAAAACTTAAGTAACCGTAATCATATTGGTACTCCACAGTAACTTACGCATCATAATAAAATCAACCTTGTATTATACACGTCCTAATGCTGGCACGGGCCTACTCTACTATCACAGGGATATAGGTTTTAGTCCAGCATCACCAGTGGTTGTCATCCAAAAGAGTCAAATCACAGTCAATCAAATACACAATTGAAATTTATTCAAAGAGCCATTTTTTAACCGACTTCAAAGAAGGTGGAGGTTCCCAATGCGGCGCGTTTTTTATTGGTGGTTTTTTTGTGTATGTACATCGGTTTCTCCGCCAATTGTGGACCGATATTGTTGGAAAAATAATCATTCGATAGAGTTAATAAGTAAAATAGCAAAATAATAAGTAATACTCCGTGCCTGCACTTAACATTTCGTGGAAGAGCCGCAGCCGAGGAGTCAAAGAGCCGCAATTTTCCGACCACTGCCCTAGACCATCGCCGCTTTTATATACATACTTATATGCATATTTATATGCATTTTTTAATATTTAAATGCTTACATAAGCTCACCTGCATACTTACATAAGCCTGTATCAACCAAGGCGTAGGCAGAGGTGCAACTAGTGTACCCAACGTTCGCCGAGTTTATTTCCGTCCCATGATATGATAGGGGGCGAGCCTATCACCATAACATACTATACCATTCCAAAAATATTTGTGTATATAATATCTTACCCTAATTATTGGTATCAATTAGTGTATACGTTGATACGCTTTTGGGTTATAATTCTTTTAAAGCACTATATCAAAATCAAAAGGTTTATTTTGCAAGTCCAAAGTTTAAAGTCCAAAGTAAACGCTATTTTACTTTTAGAATAAAATTATATTAAATAGTCTCTACCGGTGCTTCGGAAATGCCCACTGGTCTGAGTATAACTTTTTATTATGTATTGTTTTTCTTTTTTCTCATAAAATATTTTTGTACATTTCATATTGTAATAAATTGAAATAGACGCATAAACTTATTATATAAATGTGATTTTACCATATTATTAGATAGAGGATAGATGATGCGCATTATGTTTGTAACTATTATTATTATTTTTTTCGTTTTATTGTTGGTAGTGATGTCGCTGTGGCTGACCTAATATTACCTATTATACCTCTCTAATTTAATGATAAAGCATGCTTGTGGTCTCTAAAAGAACCACCACTATTCGTCGGTTGCACTTATGCATCCCTATATACTAAAGATAAGCTTGCTCAACACAGTATAATTAATATATTTTTAGTAACATGTGGTCAATGATTAAAAAAATATTTATGCCACATTATAAAAATTTACTTTTTTAATATTGTGACTGTGTTTTGATCCTAATAAATAAAAAAACATATTTTTATATTAGATTTACATAATAGTAATCCTGTATAAAATGCCTACGCCTGCAATATCCTTCATTAAGATTATTCTGTGCCTGGTGTTGAGGGTGTGGTAGGTAGCGGTGATCATTTACTACTGAATGACCCACTTATTTACTCCTTTGCTCTAACTTCTACATAAACTTATACAAATAATTTATGAATTCGTCAGTTCAATCGCTTTGATTGGGACATTCTTTATCATAGTACTACAGCTAATCTTATGCGTTTCTACAATCTTTGTTTTTTTATGAAATAGTGCGAATATGCAATTAACATCCGACCGTCCGAGTATGATACCTATAGGTACATAATGTAATGTTGTAGGTGGTATGTATTAGGTGTATTGATATTTTTTTTAAATAGCCTGAGTTAAGAAATGGGCAGGTCGCTCGTCTGATAGTAAGAACCGCGCCTACCCATAAACAGAAGCAAAACTACATAGAACTTTAAATTAAATAGTACTACACGGCATTGGATTGCGCTCATCACCCCGAGACATTATTTGTTAAGTCTAATTTCAATGACTTCAATGTCCTTCAAAACGAAACTCAACTCTCAACAATTCTTACACACTATTGCGTGGTGGCAAAACTAGACAAAACGGTGGTACCAACCCAGACGGCCTCTCACATATGTGGGACTTACTACCTTTCAAATATATTATATTATATACACCCGATCTGTATCGTGAGTATCAGAAATACGAGGGGCTTGTGGTCTCACAACACCCAAACCCGAAACAAATATTTGTGGATTACATAAACACGGACCAAGGCTTCTCGCTCGGCAGCCCGCTACTCGCCTATTGCACCACGGAGGCTGCCATATTCAGTCATCATCATCATGCGATCGTACCTATTTCCGAAATAAATGACAACTACTGAAGCGCATAACTTGAATGAGTACTGTATGTAACGTGTTTACAATTGCGTGATGGTCATATAAAGGGCGTTTTATCGATGATATTTTGTAGCTTCGTAGTAGTTTAGTCCGAGTGAAAGTTAGATGGTATGGTAAGGGCACGAGGACACAGCTATGTGGGGTGCGCCGAGGGTGGCGGAGACGCGTCGAGACGCGAACGGTACTGTGGTGGGCTGTGGCACGCATGCGCTCTCATATCTATGCACTTTCACGGACTACCAGGTGCATTCACACCGATATTTCACCAGATAGTTATTATTTAAAATCACGATGTCATTTCAAGGTTTTGTTCTAAGGAATGAGATCCAAGGTCAATGACAAGACTCTCCCGCTGCCTCTCAGTGACTCCCCGACTACTAGGAGGTTTACTGCAGTAATGACCATGCACTGACACATTCAAATGCAAAATATTAATTGAATCCATAAAATGTTATACATTATTACGATTCTGTCAAAACTCTAACGTTCATTAGGGAGGCTGTTTCGGTAGAGACGAACGGGCAAGAAAATCCAATGTTGCTCTTTTCAAAACTAGTTTACAATTATTACCGATACTTTTACAATATTTAATTATGACTGGTGGACTGGCTCATGTCTGGTTTTTCGAAAGGAAAACCTCAAATACAGCTTCTAATGATTGCCCGATCTGAGATTTGAACCCAGGATCACACTGGTCTCTCAGTCTAAGTACGCAGCTACTTGACCAATGAGTGTCTTCTTCCACCTGTCTTTATTCCACTCGCAGTAGGGTTGACGCAACATGTTTTTAACTTAATATGTTACACAAAGAATTGGCTTGTAGTTTTTACGACCGACGGTCTACCCTGACGTCAAACCCTCTGGGGAGGTTTGACCAATGTACACTCATTGCTCAAACCTCTATATGAACGATGATATACAAACAACTGTATTTTTTATTATTATTATTATTAGCCTGAGTTTCGAATTAGGCAGGTCGCTGATTTTCTTGCGACAAATAAATTAAGTGTGTATACAACGTGTTAAAGAAAGGGGCGGGCAAATTTAAGCAATGTATAGTTATAGCGTATTAGTATTTTATCTCCCATAGTACCAAATCCGATTGCATTGCTAGTATAATAATTATAGAATTTTCTTTTTTATCGAATCAGTAACATGTCGATATCGACTTTCAACTTTAGACAACACTAAATAATAAACAATGAAACTATAGACCTCCTTTCATTTAATTATTTCATAATAAAAAAAAACATTAAACAGTTGTCAAATGTCAATATTTATTCGACGCAGTCAGTTCGGCAATTTCATATTTTATGAAATATGATTAAGAGTTCAAAAAATATTGTATTCGACTAATAACAAGTATTATGTATTGGTACTTTGTGTTGGTGTAACTGATAACAGCTTTTAAGAGGATCGTCGACTGTATTAAGCCAAATGCATAGATGAAAGACGCGAGAATGAAGTCTTTCAAATGCTTTTAGAGGATGGTACCAATATCGTCTTCAGCACACAATCTCTTTCAGGTGTTAATTTGTGTTTAAATTACAAGTTACGTACGTATGTTCGTAGAATTACGTACAACATATTCAAGTTTATTAAAAAGTGAGTGTCGTTCATAATAATTAATAGTGATGTTACCAATCTTATCGATTTTAATAAACGAGTGATTAAAATTAACGTGAAATTTTTTGATGTCTTTGTATTGAAAAGATCCTGTACATAAGTACGCATTGTAAGGTGTATGTAATGACCCTAAAATATGACCACACCTTTCTGTAACACGTTGTATATTCGTTCAGTTTAAACTTACACTGGACTTTTCATTCAATCCGCAAGAATTATTTAATTCAACCTTAAATAATGAGATATCTCTCTATTCTAAAAAAAAGTAACTGGCGCCGCCGCCGCTGCCAAAAGCTTGTCACGCTATCTCCTCCGAAACCGCTGGGGTTATGGGGTCAAGACCGATATCAATCGATGCAGAATAATGTGGGGAAGAAAGTAAGATATGTCTCATATTCGTCGGACTTTAAGTTTTTTTTATTTTATGTTTTGTGGAAAAACATGGGCAACGCCCCTAGTAAATAATATAATAATTAGTCTAGCTTACACGCTTGTTCTAACAAAATTTTGCAAGCATAGCCTAAATCGAAATTTTAAAATGATTTTACTTTTAATTCTAGGCCTTAACGTTCCTGGATTAAATTTATTTACAAATTATTTCAAATACTCAAATTATTACAAATAGAAGAAGAAGAATATTAATAAGAAGAAGTTTAAGACCACAATATCGGAAAATATTTCCACCTGTTTTCTTTTACCTTACAGTTCGAAGTTGTGACCGAGAGGAGTGACTATGACAAACACGCGTGACGGACTCTCAAGTGTGGACATCTTATTTATGGTTTTGTCAAATGATACAGTGCATGTTACACCAGTCCATATAAGCGCAACAAGTACGTATAATAGCCACGTATATCGGTGCAGTGCGGCGAAATGTCACGGAAGTGTTGAAGTACCTTTACATATAATAATACCATTTAATAGTTATTAAAATTGAATTGGAAACATTAACATTTTCTAAATGGTGCAAGAAAATAAATCTATCATCAACTCTATACTCATAGGGTCCTTAAATTCATCACCTTAGATTTACACAACACAAAATCTATTTATATTTTATGACAAGACGATCCTCGGTGTGAATGCATCCAACAAGTGCCGCCGCCGCTGTCGCCGTTTCGGCGATCGATATGCATTCCTGGCTTAAGAACGCACAATAAAAGTTATATACCACTTTTCTTTTATAGATACCATGTTACTGTAGATTTGTCTACTTAAATTTCTAATTAGGTAATTATTATTGCTATTATATTATAATATCCTTAGATCGGACATGTGTTAATCCTAAATTTTTTTCTTGTTTCTAATTAATGTTTACCAATTACTAAAATTATGTTTAAAACTGTAATCTCTTTAAAAATATATGATACTTAATTAAATCAATAGACCTAGGGATGAGTTTCTTAGGGCTTCTTCTTAGAGCAGTGGGCATGTCTGAAGCATCGGTAGTTTTAACATGACACGCAGAAGTGCCCTTGGTAGTCTAGTGACAAAATAAACGATATGAATTTAAATTTGTTATACTAATTTCCTAAATTAAGTTTGAATGCGAGTAGAACATCATGGATATTATTATTTTTTGGAATATAGCATAACATGGCTATAAAAAATATTTTAATGCAATTAACACATAATGGTAGTTATACTCATTCTTGCATGTTTTGTTATATGTGTGTGATGTTTTTGTGTAGAACAGTCACTATATGTGTCTGTCACCACAGAAAAAGACTTATTTTTGTGTTTTGTGACTGTCACTATCGACATAAAAAAATAGGATGAAAACCGATGAAAACCGAATGAAAACTCACTGTCATTCAAATCCAAACTACAAATTTACAAGCACACGGACACGCAAAGAGTAGTATACACGCACGTTCACACAAATAATTGGAATTTTATTCCATAACATACATGCCTGTATTCCGGAAGTGGTAGGCACAGGTATAACTAGTGCTGCATCCACGTTTCCCCGAGCTTATTTCCGTCCCATGACGTCACAGGAGGCGAGCCTATCACTATCATCAGCATCCATCAGCCTATATCCGTCCACTGCCGGGCATAGACCTTACCCAGATCGCACCACAGTTAACGGTCCACCGATTTCCTCATCCAGCCGCTTCCCGCAACGTCAGTCAGATCATGAGTCTAGCGGGCACGACCTCGGCCTACACTCGCTTGGATAGAACACATCACCATACATTATGTGTGTAATTATGATTGCCCGAACTAGGATTGGAATCAAGGACCTCACGCTTTCACAGCTTAAGCAAGCTACCATCAGACCATCAAATCGACTAATATAATTTATGCACAATTTGGTACTTATGATTCTAACCTTCGTAAGTATAAACAAGCATTTGTGCTAAACTGTGCGGATAGTAGATTTATAATCTGCAAAAACCTTGAAGAGTGCAGCAGTGAATGCCCTTGTAAGGGTATCTCAATGTCGGCCTTTAGGTTCCAGTCATCGCCCCCGCATTCTGCGCCACCCCGGGGCCGCGCCACCCTGCGCGCTGCGCTCTTACTAACTCTTCGAGATGCATTGTAAATAAACAATAATGTCCAATTTGTATACACAATTGAAATTTCTCGAATACACGTGTATCCAAATATAAGAGCTTGCAAATATTTCAGTTTAGCATTGTTAAACAGATTACCGATCTTCCATTCGCCATAGATCACCAATACTTTTTACATCAATTTTTAATCAATCTCAATGTATTCAGTACCAGACGTACATTAACATATTAATTTCAAGATTTCGAGATGGTAAGTGCAATGCAGTCCTTACCTACGTTAAAGTTCAAAAATATAGGCAAACAGTAGTTAATAGAATAAAATATTGTTCATAAAAATAAGCAATCAGGGGAGCGACCTGCTCGTCGCGTCATTCAGCAGAATAAAAAATTACAAATGTGAATTAATTTTTTTCACAAAACCTACTTACATAAAAAGTGGTCCGCCATATTTTTAGGATACAGCATGGTTATTCTTTTTAAATCAGTAGGCAAGTTATAAAAAATACCCCACTGGCATATTGTATAGAGATTATAAAATTTCTGGCAATCACAGGGCCATCGGGGTGTCGGGTAAGGCCGTGGTGGTCGCGGTGGTGGTAGTGGTGTGGGGGGTTCAGGCCAGCACGCGTCGAGGCCAAATTTCTCTGTCGTTGACACGGGCCGAGGACGCGCGTTCCAAGGTCGCATGATCCAAAACAACTCACTAAGCTTTTTCTAAAAGTTCACAACCAGAAATTCATGTCATCACTACAGAATTAGCATAACACTTGTACAATATATAAGTACGGGGTAAGAAAATGTTACTTCACTCTGTAAGCGCATTGTTATCGATTAAGGTTAATGAACACAGTTTAACGAGTAATTCTATTTTATTTTGAAAAGCAGTGTAATTATTAACTTTGAAATAAATTCCAGTTAATTAGGTCCTTGGGGCCTGTTTCACAATGTGCTATCAAGTTGTAACCGCTAGAGAACGTAATAGACAACCAATTTAGGAAGTAACAATTTGACATGTACAATCGGTAAAATGTAATCATGACCCATAGTTATATAGTTTCTTCTAAAAAATCAACATAGTTTATTGCGTTTTGACGAGAATAAATCCGAACGAGATCGCCTATACTTCCAGCACACATCCAGGCCACATGTTAGTTGAAATTGTGCCAGATAATTGATTAGGCTCTAATGGTCTTATTCATAATAAGTTATCGGAGCTTTATAAGGCCGTTATTAGATGATTGATAAAAATTGTTATTCATAATCGTTCAATAACGCTAAAACGCTCATTAACTCTCCTATAAAGTGTCACTATTTTATAGAAACTATAACCCTTCTATAAACCTATTTTAAGCGTTCGATAGTGAAAAACATGGCCGACATCGGTCAGCTGTTTCATATTTGATCTGTTTATTTTTACGTCTACGACATATTGTTTTTTAATTTATTACTTTTTCTATATTCATAACGGCTTCGCCCTATTATACATTTCGCCAATGACAAGTACTATATTGTATATTTTCAACTCTTCCCAAGAACGACGAAATATAAGCGCCGCGACGCGGCGTGGTCGATTTCAAGGTCTTGTTGAATTTTATAACTCCTGTTTGTTTACCTTTCTTGACGTTTGACATTGATGAGATGGTAATTTTTTTTTTTTTTGTTTGTTCCTTAAGGAACCGGCTAGGATCAGAGACCATGCTGCCAAGTCATTAGTTATTCAAGCGGGTCGAACGCACAAGGTCGATCGATACCCTTGGTCAAAAATCACCTAAATTCTCTATCTTGATGTCGCCATAAACTATTCATCATCGTAAATGATTATTGCACAAAACCACACCACTTTTATACAACAAACACAACTTTAAACTAGTTTAGGAAATAATTAAATCAAGAGAGCCACCGCACTGTCAGAATTCCCGCTAAAACTCCATCAATTTTCTTTTTATTTAGTTTGTTTCCAGTCTTTCCAGAGACAAACCATATTAAAATCATTCAATCAATCAATCATTTTCTGTAAACTGGCAACTTTGTGTATGATAAACCTATTTTAGTTATCGGAGCTTTATCAAACGATTATGAATAAAGAATTTTATTGAACGTTCTATAGGCTTAAAATACGTTTTAACTAATGAAGGTTTATACCTTCGATAAGCGTTTTATTATGAATAAGACCCTAAGTGGTCCGCTCTTTATCGCGGATCCTCGTAACGCCACAAAGTTAAGCGACTATTAGGGAAACTCTAAAATATTTATCGTCTGAAAAGATGACGTTAGTACAGTCGAAGTCGACGTTGTCATGGTATGTCTCGTATGCCATAGCCTTGCTTACTGAGTACTATAATCCGAATTTTTTATTCTGCCAAATCGGCAATTATACGGTTAAAATGTTTGATTATTTATCGAATAAATAAATAAATTCAAATATATTCAAAATTTATTCTCTTCTTCTTGTTATGGATTGATAGCGACGAGCTCAATTTATTCTTATGATTTTTACTATTTGACATTTGAAACAATTTCAGAGTGCGTCTGACTCATAGAAATTACTATAATACTTTTTATGGTAATGAAAATAAAAGAAAAATAGTTCTTTGTTCTCGCTATGCGGAGCGACAGCTAATTCGAAATTAAAACATGATTAGTGCTTTATCTAAAACATGTATACTGCAATCTATCTATATCAGATGGTTTGTGGCCAGCCTAGTGTTAAAGTTTTCAAACCGCCCAAATGCCTACGACTTAGCTTGGCGACTGCTGTCAAATTGATAACAGCCGGGTCCGACTTTTTACGTGCCCTCCGAAACACGGATAACTGGATAACAAATGTCAAAATTGCATAATTCTCTAACCCGTATTGATGGGTGGAATGTCAACACTAGCCCGTGAAAATCAATTTAATTAACGTTTTTTTGATAATTGCAGCTCGATCCTGCGATTAAATATGGGTAAAAGTGATTTTGCTCCAAATAATCAGAATGAATAATTATACAGGATATAACAATGAAAACTATATATATTGCTTCTAGAGTCATTTAATGTCCAAAATAACTAATCTGAGAAAAAAATACGTTTCTGGACATTCATTAACTCTAGAAGCAAATGCTCAAAGTCAGTTTTATCCATATTTAATCGAAGGATCCAGCTGCAATATTCGAAAAACCAAAATTAAATTAAATTGTATTTCACGGACTAGTACTGACATTCGACCACCTCCTAAGTGCAGCATGTTCGCAAGAGAAGATTACCTTACTGTTTTGACGGTTCAGACGAATTATCCGTAAAGTAAGTAAGTAATGAATGAGTTTGATCAATAGTATATTCCTCCGTATGTATGATGATTTTGTATTTCGCTGTGTTAAATGTTATTCTATAAGTAACGTTCAGTGGTGCGGTTAGTCTTAAACCTCACCACGTACCACCAATGGTTAAAAAATGCTAAAAAACATCACGTGATTAATGTACGCCCTTTAAGATAATTTCAGAATACGATATGTCGTTTGACAGGAACAAACTTAGTTTTACCGATTTTCAGTCTAGCTTAGAAATTTTTTGTGACAACAGGATCGGCACCTGTAAACTAAACGCTTGTATTTTAGGTACCTATTAATTTATTTCAAACGTGAACTACGTTCGAAACATATCGATGAGTAATAATTATTCTCAACTTTTTTTTATAATTACTTGATATCATGTCTCTACGTAATGAAAATATCACTTACTTTATGATACCTTTCCGAATACATAATATTTCTTGAACAATATATAGACAAATATTAAAAATTAAATACGACCGTTTGTAGAGGAGCACGAAATAAAACAATACTCAATAAACAATGAACGAGACATTGTGAAGGTCCTTACACTAATGGTTCAAGGCTTGCCGGTCATAACTTACTATCGTTATCACACGTTCTTGGGAAAACAACACCGGTGACATACCTAGTACGTACTCGTTCGTAGTAATAGTAAGTATTCTGTGTTGTCAATCTAACTATAACTTCAACTTCAATTCAAAAGTTTACACACAATGTTTGCGGAATTCTTATTTTATACTTACTGTGGACTATACTCGTAATATACGTTTAAGAGGTAGAGCCCCGATGTAGACAGTTGTCTACAGCATGAATGAGTTGGCTCGACCGGGTTAGTACCACTGTCGGAAAATATCCGTGCCAGTTTGCTGTTGCATTTCATACGGTAGGTAAGATTTCCAGAAGACCATTCCCCAATCCCATTATATTCCTTAAAAGCCGGTACCCACTAGCAGAACGGCACGACAGGGGGTTTTATATCCTAATATGATGTCATTATCGTTGATATTTCTTACCTGTATGACTCGGCATGTTAGGCATTCAGCACACCTAATAGTACTAGGACATAGTTGAAGAATGCCGACAGTGAACGCTTGCATGTAGGGATGCCGAAACATCCATCGCGGTGCCGCGTCTAAAAGTAACGCATATAAAATTCTTCGGTTTTGTGGGTGTTCATGGGCGATAGAGATCACCCATTTTGTCGTTTGTGGGTTTCCGATGTAAAATTACGAATGGTAGATATTTATTGAACGGTTCGTTCGCCATCTTAGTATTTTCTAATATTCATACCGTCGAACCATTGAACAGATTGATTACAAAGATAACGTAAATTAATACATAGTTTAAAAATGTGTAATGTACATACTATATCAGAGACACAATTAAGGTTGACAGGTCTTAAAATTAAAAAGTCGCCCTCGTCAGTGAGTTTAGCCCGACATAACAACACCGGACACTGTAAAAACTAGAGCATTTTTAGCAAAATTTTAGAGTAATAAACATAGTAATTTAAATCAGTCAGTCAGTCTTCATCATCTTCATCATCAGTCTTCTCATATGTAATAAATTAAAACAAAAGTCTTTACTCATCCACTTTACTTAAAACAAAATGTTGTTGAGGAAGTGGGTTAGCTGAGGGTAATTGATCATCGCCGTACATGAATACTTCTGATGCTAGAGGAATCGTTAATGTGTTCTCACGTGTGTACTTTTTTTTATTTGCTTACTATGTCCGGTTTTATTTGAACGATTGGCAACCCAAGATACAGTACTCCATAAAGCAATAGCTGTTTTCCATATCTGTTTTCGTTAGTACCATGTTTGAAATATACCGGTGTGACCAACAATGATTGATAAGTAATCAAGTAGGTACGATTAACCCAAAAATGATTTAATATAATCCAACAAATGTTGTTTTTTTCATTAATATATGTTTTTAAGGTATTAATGTTGGTCTTGCAATTTCGAAACTTTATTCATACAGTATAATCTTAAAAGCTCGTTAATTTGAATCTCATTTCATTACAAAAAATAAAAAAAATATCAGATTGGAAATATTGAAAATATTAATCGTTAAAAAATTATGTAATTATAATTTTTCTTCAACATTCAATAAAAGCTCTTTAGAGGACCTCAACGAAAACTTGTTTACCATCTCATTTCAGATCAATAGCGAATTCTAGAATATAACTGAGGGGGCTGCAGTAGTCTGGAACTCCGACTAGTTAGGGTGGAAGGAGGGTTACGGTGCATCGTACGAAAGGGCAACTGCAGATAACGCAAGCAGGGCCCAGACAGTCAACGTCCCGATGCACTCCCGGTCCCTCCCCCCGGCACCGCGCACGCCCTTCACACCCGCATCCCCGCGCTGCGCTCTGCACTCCAGCGGGAACCCGTATCCGGCGATCCACCGCCACGCACCACAGTTTTTGCATCGCTCCCATTGCCAATCCAGTCTGGATCACGTCGATTCGTTGAGCTAATGAAAACGATTACGCAGTCGCATACTTGAGACAATAAGTCGCCGAGTGGCCATTTTGGTTTCATTTATCTGATTTAATGTTAGGCGAAGTCCAGCTCACGAGTTGATCGAACTTATAAGTGTATGCACTGTCATTAGAAATATATTTATCACTAGCTTTTGCTCGTGACTCTACCCGCGTGAATTACTTTTTCGGAGACATTAGTCCTAGTCATGCTTAAGTCCTAACCCAGGTCATGCTCTACCTCTATGCCTGGAACATTAAAGTTGAAATCTAATCAAATACTAAGGTCTACAGACCCCTAGAGGTGTGAAAAATCCAATCTTCTAGATCAACCTCATGAAAAGATACATCCGATTATGTAACATATTTTGATAATTACTGCTCACTCATTAAAACCTATAGGGTACATTCGATTGACATACAATCTTGAATTTGGCACATTGAGATGTCTTATGGCATAAGTGAAGGACTAACCCAAAGAACATTAATTTAAAAAACCGTATGGAATTATCAACCCCTTCGAAGCACTTAACGGAAAGGGCAGATCAGAGTCTGCCGGGCTATTTGGTATTTTTAACCGTTTATAATAACGGAGTGAGTTCTCAATTCAACGCGTTTGTTATTTTTTCTTGTATGTATTACCACGACTAACTCTGCCAAATGTCCCGACCGATTTGGATTTGGATTGGACTTTTTTCATTCGAAAGAGTATACTTCAAAGTTGATCCCATTTTAATTTTAAGAGGAAATTTCACCCTTAGGTATGAAATTGGGAATGAATGATTCAAACTTCGTCATTTATGCACCACCATTGAGTGGTAGAGTCATGCTATAGACAGTTTTGTCTAGAACATGAATAGGCAGGCTCGTTCGGGTCGTTACCACTGTCTCACAAAAAACAGGCGTAAATTAGCAGCTTTCTGCTGCGTGTCGTATGGTGAGTGAGATATCCAGAGGTCCAAATTCCCCTCCCCTTCCCAATCCCTTAATTATCACTTTCCTTTAAGGTTGGCAACGCACTCATGTTTTTTTTTGGTATTGTGCGTACATGAGATCATTTACCATCAGGTGACCCACTTGCTTGATTGCCGGCCTATGCTATAAAAAACCAATGCGATAATTATTTCACTAAAAATAGTGAAATAAAAACATTTCAACAAAAATAAAACCGAAAAAATCTAGAATAGACAATTTTGAGTCGGGCTTTTAGATTTTTTAGCTTTTATTTTTGTTAAAAAGTTTTATATAATTTGATGATATTTGCCTTATGGATACATTCAATACCTGAGAGGCAGTATAAAATACCTTTGAAGACTTTGTCGCCTGCCTTTCATCTTCATCTTTTCAAGAAGTCATCGAGAAATTACCACTGCGCTGGCAAAGAGGCATCGATAGCATGGGAATACAGGCGTGAACTGAAGATATCGAGTATGTTCAGTTTTAATCCTATGAGCACTTTTTAATTAGTATTAATCAATAATATGATTTAAAATTAATATTTTTTAGATTTAAATAAATAAAAGATAACTTTCCATAAATTAATTATATTCCACAAAAAACATAATTATGAAATGGCTACCATTATCTATACTATATTAAAACCGAAGGGGCACTAAATATTTTTTCCAAATTTTGATTGGGTTACGTTATAATCTTCTAATATATAAAATTCTCGTGTCACAATGTTCGTTCCCATACTCCTCCGAAACGGCTGGACCGATTTTTATGAAATTTTATATGCATATTCAGTAGGTCTGAGAATCGGCTATTATCTATTTTTCAACCCCCTAAATGTTAAGGGTGGTTCACCCCTAAATTTTATTTTTTAGACATTTTTTTTTGTTTTTTTTTTTGATATAGCATTAAAAAATACATACAACCCTAAATTTTTACCACCCTTCTACCATCAACCCCTATTTTTTAATAGTCATTTTAGTATTTTTTTCAAGCGCGTTTCTCACCGGGGGCGCCCACTATTTTAATCCTGGAAATAGGCATTCACGCGGGCGGAGCCGCGGGCAACAGCTAGGAACGATATAAAACAATTTTTTTTTTTAAATTATCGTCTGTCTGTCTGTCAAGGCATCACGTCTAAAGTACTGAATATATTCAAAAGATTTCATAATTATAGAACTATAAATAATACCTATAAGTATTTTTGAGGAATGTCTATGATTTAAGAAAAGATTTTTGGAAATTTACATTATAAGGAGTGAAACTGAACTTTGTATGAAAACTTCTTATGGTGAGGAATACGGTTGTGAAATTAAAATACAAATATTGCTTATCTTTATATATATAATTCTACTGTACGTGTGTATGTCACTGAACTCCTCCTAAACGGCTGGACCGATTTTTTTTGTATGCGTTTGGGTGGCGCCCTGGATGGTTTAGATTCACAATTAGACCCGGTAGGTGGCGCTGCTGTAGTTTCGGGTGAAAGCGCGCGGGACAGCTAGTTAAATATAAATATTATATTTAATGAGACACATGTTCCACATTTTTGGAAAATTCAAGATATGAATAAACTGCCTCGGTGGCGCAGTTGTAATACGTATGCGGTATGACTGCGGCTGAGGCTGAGGTCTCGGGTAGTGATGTTGGGTTTTTCTATTACGAAATGCTCAGTATCAGCCCGGAGGCTGGAATTGTGCCTGATATGACGATAGGCTTGCCCCCTATCACATCATGGGACGGAAAAACGCTCGGCGAAATGTGGGTGTACTGGTTATACCTCTGCCTACCCCTTCGGGGATTACAGACGTGAGTGCGTATCTGTGCATATTTAGATAAGCTAGGTACTTTTTATCCCGGAAAAAGCCATTAACGAGGGCGGAGCCGCGGTCAACATCTAGTTTTCAATACAAACGTTGTCGTAGTGTCTGTCGGAGTAGACACGAGAGCGCGGTGCAGTGCGCCACGCCGCGGCTTCGGTCGCGTCGTTGCCGATATAAAAGTTAAGATCTAAACGGGTACTAAGCTCTATAGCAGATCCTTAAATCATAGATATAGGAATGTACAACATTCATTAATTGATTGAAAATAATTATTAGGTTCTTTGATAATTAATTTATTACCTTGCAAGTTTTAAAATAAACTACGTAAATTGTTTAATTGTTTGTAGTATAAAGTAGATCAACGAAAAAAGTTAAAGTTTAAACTTATATGAAATATCACCACGTTAGACTTAAATTATTGATTATTATTATTGGTCATAATTAAATATCCAAGAAAGTAAGAATTTTTCTTTTCAATAATTTTAATTTTAGACTGTTTCGGTGGCGCAGTTGTAATGCGTACGCGTTACGATTGAGGCCAAAGCTGAGGTCTCGGGTCGATCCCCGGGTCGGGTAAAGTGGTATTGGGTTTTTCTATTACGAAATGCTCAGTATCAGCTCGGAGTCTGGAATTTGTGCCCGGTATGGCGATAGGCTCGCCCCCTATCACATAAGGGACGGAGATACGCTCGGCGAAATGTAGGTGTACAGGTTACACCTCTGCCTACCCCTTCGGGGATAACAGGCGTGAGTGCGTATGTATGTATAATTTTAACAATATTTTGTGCTAAGTATAGCTTATATTATTCAGTTTTCTTCGTTCATATAGCTATCTATGATTCAGGGAACTGTTATAGAACTTGGTAACTTTATCTGTGATAACGCGACAATCCCGAACGTCGTTTGTAGTGTACTTGGCTCCTTTTAAAATGTATGATTTGGTGGAATTGATTTATCTATACCTGCGCAGGCAATGAATTTAAGTGATCTTATTTGGGAAAACGCCTATTTGAACCGGGCCCTAAAACCCGTATAAATAAACTTAAATCCCACAGAAGATTGAGTTGGACCCTAAATTCCGAAAAACTACGAAGTTTTATTAACATTTGTGTTCTCATGTGGACTAATGGACTTCTTCAGAGGCGTAATAATCAACGCTTACGTATTTACATTGAACATTGTGTGAATGATTCAGGTTTTGTCGGTTCATGGATACATTGCCAGTGAAACGGGCGGGGTACGCCGCGCCGCGCTGTACGGATGGTTCGCGGAGGCTGCGCAGCTCGTGTCAAGGCCGCGTCCTCGACCGTGACCGCCGTCCCGCGGTTCCGTGCGTCTCTCCGCGCTGCCACCAGAGCTCTACCGCCTCCAGTGCCGCACTTCACACCCGCACACGCCCTCCATATCACCTCTACATTACACTATGATTTTATAATTAAGTAAGTTTAACAGCTTGTTAGCACAGCTATATTAGTCGTTTATTATCATAACATAAGTAAGTCTGTGGGCAGAGGTAGATCTGGTGCACCCACGGTCCAACAAGGTTATTTTCATCTGGTTTAAGCTGTATAAAAATTATTTAATATAAATCTATTTCATTTTCTTAAGACGTAAATGCAACTATCTTCTATTTTGTACGACAACATGACACAACCAGGTGATCACCTGAATGGAAGTGATCACCACCGCACTCAAACTCACAAGACCAGAGATATCCTAGGTGCATTGCTGATCTTACAGTGTGAGTATTTTGAGCTGGAGACTGGATATTTTAGTCGTCCATCAATGTCACCAACCGCATAGAATACAACAACAAAGTGGTCACTTCAATACGGTTTTTCTCTATAAACGTAGCACAATTGCAATATATTATGAATGCATTCATTGCAGTGCCGATGTCTACATACAACACGATTCCGGCTCCGGCTTTATTCTCCAAAAGTAAGTACTGTGTATTATTCTATCTTTTAATGTATTTCTGACATTATTAAGCGAAAACTAATTATCATAACTGATAACATTTATTCATAAAAAATTGCACAATCATCTTAAGTCTACAGTTGCATTTAACTAAGGTCACCCACACTTTTGATTCTTTTTACACGCGCTACTGATACATGTTTACAAAAATAATATCACCTTAAATTAATCTGCATAGCACAGCAAGAAGTGGTACGGACTATCAAAATGAGAGACGCAGATTCGAAACAAGCCCCAAGAGCATGCATCTCTGACTTTTCGAAGTTATATATTATTTATTTATAAACATGGGACAACAAACAATTACACAATTGTGTGATTGTTGGGTGTAATAAAAAAAAACTATGTATGTGTGTACACAAAAACTTTTCTACGATCCTAGGTACTGATATTATAAACGTACGGATTTTGAATTTGGATGTTTGTGTGTTATTGATAGTTTTTAATCAATAACGCCTTACGGCTGGACGGATTTGGATGACTTTCGATACCCAGGTAGATTAGGACTTAAGCTACTTTTTATCCCAGAAAAATACATTTAGCCGCGATCAAAATCTATTAGTGTATATATGAGTAAATCACTTCAGCAATTAGGTATCTGTAACGCTTAGTCTTGTTTATGAAAGTGAACGCCCACGCTCACGCCTACACGTGCCTCTTTGAGGTCATAATACGGTGAAGGTCGCGGGTCCGGGCCTAATATTGGCTGAAAATAAGGGCTCACGGACGACGACCCCGGAGGAAAATCTTCCAGGGCACCTGACCTTGACCTTTTCACGCGCACGCGCCCTGGGCCTTATTAAGTACCCTGACCCGGTTATAAAAGGACCTGTATACATAATGGGTAGTAAGTGACAGGCTTTCACGAAAATTCTTTGCGTCTTTATGTCTACGGTATCACCATATATCATAGCGAGGTATGAATATTAATTCGGTACAGAATCTAGTACTTACACCATTCATTAAAATTGCTAGAAAATATATGAGATGAAATATTTTTATAAAAATATAAATATCAGTATCATATTTTTTCCATCGCCTCATTGGTCTAGTGCCAGCGTACTCAGACTGAGAAACCCAGGTTGAGAATTCAAATCACACATAATTGTCCGGGATTGGACTGTGTGCCCGAAAATGCGAGAAGCTAGCTCCGCCTATCATTTCAAGGGATGAAGATAAGATCGGTGAAATGTTAGTGCACTTCTGCTACTCCTTCAGGGCGTGATCGTATGTATGTATTATATGTATGTTGTTGTCCTCCCTAGAATCTACTCTCTTAATTTGCCTTTGTTTTTGGAAACCGTAAGCAGCAATTTCATATCTAGCCTTTCCCAGAAAATACGTATTTCTACACCTTTGGCATAGTCTCACAATGATGGTCCCATCTGGATTGGTGGGTCCTGTTTGTTGGCCAGCAAGGTGTATCAGAACCCCGAAGAGGTCGGCTCGGAGTCGGAAAGATCACCTTTGGACCCCTTTACACCCAACTAGGCATAATACGTGTAATAATTAAAACTCATCTTATTTTAGTTGTCTGCACCTCATGTTAATGAAAAGGAAATAAAATATCTTATAACTGAGTATATTAAATACTATAAAAACATGTAGTGAAGACCATAGATGATTTAATAAGAAATATTGGTGACTCTTCAAGAAAAGTCACTAAACCCATATTTCTTATTTTTGTCCGTTTGTTTGCGAGTCGTTCAAAGACAACTGTATATATTTAGCAGGACTATAATTGATTAAATTTTAAAAGCATGTAAGCAGTCCAACTGACGTGTCCCATTAAATTTGTTTAAATCGGTTAAATGTAGAATCGGATAGCTTGATATCGTCATAGTACACATTAAATGGTACACGCCAGTATACATGATCGAAAACATAACTTTTTGAATAGGTATGTGATGTTAGACTCTAGTTGATGATAGTTTTACCTAACAATATGCGCGCTTATGGCCCAGGACACTGAACTTTAGCCAGAAAAAATTATATCTTGCAGTGAAAGCCTCCGATCTCAATTTGAACCATTGCGGTTTTTCTGGGAAATGTAGAGAAGGGACGCTTTATATGTAACTCAGACCGACAAACGAACAAGTGAGTCACCTTATGGTAAATGATCTCCACCGCCGATGAACGCTTACAGGATCAGAATATACATACATACATACGCCAGTACCAGTACACCCACATTTCGCCGAGCGTATCATCGTCCCATGATGTGATAGGATGCCCGGAGTCTGGAATTTGTGCCCGCTTCAGTGGAATTTGTGTTCAGTATCAACTGAGCTTTTCGTAATAGAAAAACCAAATATCACATTTACCCGACACGGGATCGAACCCGAGACCTCAGCGTCAGCCTCAGTCGTAACGCGTACGCATTACAACTGCGCCACCGCGGCAGTCTATGTGTGCTGATTCGTGGATCAGAATATGTGTGCTGATTGATAGAAGTGCGAGTTCCTCGGATTCGCCAGCGAATACGATGTCAGAGGCGTGTGATCACACTTTATTAAAGTAGGTATTGCAGTTGGGATTAGACAAGGACAATACTGTTTCAATAGCGACTGTCATATTCAAAAAATTTTGGGGGCTACGACGTATACATAACTTTCGTTTGGAATTGCCGCGACAGTGGAGCAAGGGTAGAAACCTATAATATATATTTTTTAACGTATCGCCAATTCACAAGAACGACTTTTGCGTTAAAACGCCATCTCGCGCGATATATTGTAAACTAAAAGATAGTGTAAAGCACCATAAACACCCAGCCTGTGATGAACATTCGTGATCAATTTTTAAGTTAATTTCTTTAGATCTCTCGACGATAGATGGCGCGCGTATCTACACCAATTTTAATTAAACCCACTATTTGACTGGACTGGTTCAATTCACAATTACAAAAATTTAAAGGATATCTTAATATAGAGTTATATTTAAATTTAAATGTGTTACAAAATCACATCATTGCAGTAGCGGACTTAGGGGGAAACGGTTCGCCCCGGCCCCTGATCCTAGGGGCGACCCAAATCTAGAGGATTGGTTCCAAAACAAGGTCAAGATATGTTCAGTAAATGAGAGGCATTTCGAAGCCGCGTAGTCCAGAACCACAAATATCAAATAATTTAATCCGATACAATTTCAAGCCTAAGCCTACTCAAATTATAGGCAAACATCGCGTATGTTTATTTATTGCATATCATTATGACAATGCCGCGGCCGTGCCAAGGAAAAAGCTCACTGGTCGCCACTGCATCATTATAATTAAGTATAACCTTAAAAATCGAGCTAAAGTATTCGCACGTGTGCAAAAGTGTGCTACACCCTTGTGTGTAGGTACTGAGAACACCAGTTGTATAATAATGAATGCCAATCAATAGTAGCATATTGACTTGTATAAGTAAGTGTATTTAGGTACCGAAGTTATTCAATAAAGGCAACCTTGACCGTATTCTACTTTTATGCGGAAGAAAATTAAATATAATATGTAGGGCTAAATATGATGGTACGGCGCGGCGCGACATAACAACCAAATCGAACGTGCGTTTTCGCGCACGCTCAGCAGAATAAACCACAGTTTACTAAATTTTATTATACTACGTGCCATTAGCACAGATAATACTTACTTGTATGAAATTACTTAAAATAGATACAAGATAGAATCTGAATAATTTAGATAAATTTATATTAATGAGTTATCAATTTGTACCACTTCATCTTTTATCTATAGGTACATTTAACACCTTATGTCTCGGGGTGACGAGCGCAGTCCAGTGTCATGCAGTGCTTTATGTAAAGTTCTGTGTGGCGTTGCTTCTGTTTATGAGCAGGCGTGGCGTTTACCATCAGGCGAGCGACGTACACGTCGCATCATTTGATCTAAAAAAAAAAATGTAGTTATACAACTACAAATTACATAAGTACATAGAATTATGGGTCACGAGGTAGTCCTCAAGGGCAAGAGGTAGAGGTAGAGGTGGTCCTCGCGTAAGAAGCTGAAACTTTCATAACTATATAAGTATATAAGTTTCAATATTGTTTTAAACCGACACAACAAAACCAAGAAGGTGCTCAATTCGTAAATTATTATACATATATACTCAATTATATGTATCTATTTTTTTAATATCTTTCTTCCTGTAATATGTAAGTACCTACCTGATTACTTTCACAACTTAACTTAATTTCATAACTTTAAATAATGTATCTAATTAGTAGGTACTTATTTTTCTTCGCAAATGATGTTAATTTTTTGTCACAATACTACAATTACATTCTAACTTTGGGAATGGAGTTTCTGTTTATATTGAGGGAAGCTTGCAAGAAAGAAGCTTTATTGAGGGAAAGCCGATACTTTCATGCGGAAATAATAAAGCCCGATTTTCTCTTTTCATATTTTCGATGAGACATCGCCCTACTTATACGAGGTTGCATTTAATTATATGGTTGATATGAATTTTTAACATCCTTTCTTCAACACCTGCTTATACATTAAAATTATGAATACCTTTTTGTTATATTGTCACTATGTAAAAGCATAATATTAAAACTCGCTACAACCAGAATACTGGCTGGATAATGTTGTCGTTGGTGGTGATTTTAAAATTTGTTTGCCATTTAAGGTCGACTTGCACGACGATCCTAACTCGAGATTTACGACTAAACGTATTTACTTAAGATACATTTTTATACGATTAGACGTTTCTTAAACTGGTTTGGTGGGTTAAACTCGATTTAGGATCGTCATGTAAGTAGGCCTAAGTTACGTTACCTAGAATAAATAATTACCAAAAGAATTTTATAAATGAAGTCAATATTTTTTTAAGCTATAAGCCAATTTAAATTTTATGGATGGGGTAATTGTCAAAATTAAATGATAGATTTTAAAGGATGCATGAATCACGACGTGTCTTGTGACGTCATAAGGTATTTTTAGCTTTTACGGTACACGCTTGCGAGGGAGATAATGAGATTTTCCCCATACCTACCTACTTTTACTCGTAACAATATTTATAATATGAACTGCAGCCTCATTTTTTGCCTAATTTTATATAAAATTATAGGTATCCATGTAGTAAGTATAGATCCACTTTTTCTATTTCTTACTTAACAGTGCGATCGCTGATTACTTACTCTATGTTGAGGAGATAAGTGGCGTTATTGTTAAACGTTCATTGTGCGATTTCTAGTTTTAACAGATTATTCTATACATTTTCCATTTGTCCCAACACTTACCATCGCTAACTTATGATTATCGCACTATACTGGGTATTATGAGATTTGTCACCTTATGTCTCGAGATGATGAGGACTCAAAGTTCTAAGTGGTGTTGTTTCTGTTTATTGGCAGACATGGCTCAGACGAGGGAACTACTCGGCTCGTCATTCAGTAAAAAAAATCCCGCCATTTAACAAAACCATATCAGAAGAGAACCATCATTTTTGAGAGTGGTAGAGCCACGCTGTAGACAAAAGTGTCTATGTGTAAAGTGTATGGGCCGGCTCGTCCGAGTCATTACCACTGTCTCACAGAAAACCGGCGTAAAGTAGCAGCTTGCTGCTGCGTTTAGTACGGTGAGTGAGATATCCGGAGGCCCAAATCGCCTCCCCTTCCCAATTCCTTAATTATCCCTTTCCTTTAAGGCCGGCAACGCACCCATGATTCTTTTGTTATTGTGGGCGTACATGGGCGGTGGAGATCACTTACCATCAGGTGACCCACTTGCTCGTTTGCCGGCCTATACCATAAAAGAGACGTTTTTGGAACCATACCTAAAATCGCCTGTTTAGTCTATATATATCAAGCAGAAAGCTGGATATCAGAATTTTGACATGTCTCTCCATACAATATGTAACTGAGGGATAAAATTTTGTTTTTTCATTGTACATAGGCATGTGGCATATAATTGAATGAGTCCTTAAAAATTATATAGAGGTTGCTAAATGATTATTTAGAGTACTGTAGCTCAAATTTACTCCCATTTACTTTTGGAGAAAAAATCAGAAACTAAAGAATTAAACCGCAACATTCATGCACTCAATAATTTTAACGATTCTTTCACTCTCCTCTCTTCCACCTGTTCTTATTCCACTAGTATTGGGTTCCCCGCGCAACATGCTTTTAACATGTTACGGCGCACATGTTACAGAATGATTCAGTGCATGCATGGATCACACAAACATTTTGCCTCGGTTCAGATATCGAATCCGCGGCCTCTCGCTTCACAGCCGCTACACGCCTACTGCGCCACGGAGGCCGAAACGATTCCTTTACTAACAATAATAAAATAAATACCTTTTAACAAAAAATAAAACCAACTCATAAAGAATCATTTGTGTCTAATGTGCTGTAAAATTACACAACTTTATTTATTAAGTTTTTTTTTTTTTTATAGTATAGGCCGGCAAACGAGCAAGTGGGTCACCTGATGGTAAGCGATCTCCACCGCCCATGTACGCCCACAATACAAAAGAATTATGGGCGCGTTGCCGACCTTAAAGGAAAGGGATAATAAGGGATTGGGGAGGGGAGGGGGATTTGGGCCTCCGGATATCTCACTCACCGTACGAAACGCAGCAGCAAGCTGCTACTTTACGCCGGTTTTCTGTGAGACAGTGGTAACGACCCGGACGAGCCGGCCCATTCATACTGTAGACAAAATTGTCTACAGCGTGGCTCTACGACTCGTAAGTATGTATTAAGTATGTACTTATATCAATTTGTAATGTTTTCCTTGTTCCTGTTAATTTTACAGACACAGAGTACCGGAGTCTATGCGTATAGGTATCCAACATAATCGTGGGCGAGCAACCTCAGGCGGCGTTGCAGGGGAAGAGAACATTAACCCTTTCTGCAGTTCATTCGCCGTCTGGCCTCACCCCTACAGTCCACCCACGCCCACCCCAGCCGCCAGCCCGATTGCACGCTTGTCATACTGCAAGTCAACACTTTTTACCTACTATCTAACAGTATACGCGACGTATAGCTTATTCACATGGCTGATGACACCAATTAACAACTTTTTACTTTCAATATTTAAAATTTATTGCTTGTAAGTTCTAGGTTATTTATATGTACAGTTTCCATTTGAATCCAAATAAATTAATATTTTAGTGATAATATTAACATAAATGTTGCGCGCGGCTCCGCCCGCGTGAAAATCATTTTCCGGGATAAAAAGTACCTAGCCTATGTGGATACGCACTCACGCCTGTAATCCCCGAAGGGGTAGGCAGAGGTGTAACCAGTACAGCCACATTTCCCCGAACGTATCTCCGTCCCAGGATGTAATAGGGGGCGAGTCCATCGTCATACATTCCACACAAATTCCAGACTCCGGGCTGATACTGAGCATTTCGTAATAGAAAAACTCTATATCACTTTTACCAGACCCGGGGATCGATCCCGAGACCTTAACGTCAACCTCAGTCGCAACTCCTACGCTTTACAACTGCGCCACCGAGGCAGTCACACACTTAAACAATAGCATAATTCTTATTCCATCATGTCACACCGATTAGGTATACGTAGGAAATAGAGTTTGCTTATAATAAAAATATTTGACTTGCATTGAGTTGAATTTTATTTCGAACGAATATGTTTTAGTAACAACACATACATTTCACATACACTCACACGCACACCCTCACACACATTCAGCATACTATATCCTACACTGTTTTAATTTAATTCGGGTATTAATTCGGTCCAGCCATTCTCAAGTTTTAGCGAGACAAACGAACAGCAATTCATTTATATATATATATATATAGATAAATCACAAAAAGTACACTTATTTACATCAAGTTTATAAACAAAATCGCCATCTTGGATATCCGTTGTCTCTGCCTACCCCTATGGGAAACAGGCGTGATTCTATGTATGTTTCGCCATCTTGGATTTGAAAATTGATGTCATTGCCGTAATGGATACCCCAAGAAACCTGGCAAGAAAATGACAACCATATCAAATTGTTGAAAATAATTACAATCAGCACCCCAAGAAATCTCTAAAATGACACCCATATCAATTTTTTAAATAGAAAATAATGTCTGCCATCTTGGATTTGAAAATAGATGCCGTTTTTATAATCAGTTCCCCAAGAAATCTCGAAAATGACACCAATATAGATTTATTAAAAAGAAAATAATGTCCGCCATCTTGGATTTGAAAATGGATGTCGTTTTTGTAATTAGCACCCCAAGAAATCTTGAAAATGACACCCATATGTTTTTTATTTTGAAGTCGGTTTCTAAGTTTTGTTATTTTAAACGTATACCTACTTACTTTTTATTTTTATTTTACATAATATATAGTAGTAATAGTATTTTGTTTTATTACGTTAATTCTATTTATAAGTTAATTCTAAAGTTTACCTAGTTGTGCATGTGGTATTAGCTAGCAAGTAATTCTTGCATTTATATAAGTTTTATTGAATTTTATCTACAATTATATTGGTGTAAACAATTGTTGGCTAGACAATTATATAAATAAATTAATTAAAACTATTTTATAATTATTATAGTATAATGCTCCGCCCTCGTGGGTCGTAGCGTGATAGACAGTTATTAACAAAATTTCGATTTGGTCACGAGTCAGAAAATTCCGTAACGCCATCTACCGATTATTAACAACAACTATTTTACTTGATTTTTGTGAGAAATACGACAGACAGACAATACCATATAAAAAAAAAAGATTTGCGTTCTATATCGTTTTTATAGCATAACCCAATCAAAATTTAGAAAAATATTTAATGTACAGACAAAGTGCCTCTTCAGTTTTATTATAGTATAGATATCAGCCCTGTATACACTATCCCACTACACATACCTTAGTCCACTACGCTGGCTTAATGCAAGTTGGTAAACTACACATATCTTAAGTGGTAGAGCTACCCTGAAGACAGTTTTCTCTACAGCATAAATGGGCCGGCTCGACCGGGTTGTTACCACCATCTCACAGAATCCGACGTGAAGTAGCAGATTGCTGTTGAGTTTCTTACGGTGAGTGAGATATCCGGTCGCCCAAATCCCCACTCCCCTTCCTAATCCATAATTACTCAGGTATTGTGGGTGTCCGTGGGCGGTGAAACTCACTTACCATGAGATGACCCACTTGCTCATTTGACGTCGTCTGCTATGAAAAATCTTTAAAATTCATAAAGAGAATTCTCAGATACGATGATTTTCTCACAATGTTTTCCTCTACCGTTAAATCACTACTCACTAGTAATAAGTAGTAGTCGAACAATAAGTAGTCAGAGGTATGTGCCCCGTTGTTAAGATTGAACCCGCGACCTCTGTCTCCATAGTCCATCCCACTCTCCGCTAGGCGATCGTCGCTTTTGGTGATAAAATCTAAAATATTTATCCAATATCTAGAAAAAATCTACATTGGTTGATCTTATCGATTTCATTATGGTAATAATAAAAATAATTATCGTCACGAACACAAAAGATAAGATGATAATAATATATTCAATAACTATTTATATCAATATTATTTTATCCAAATTTAAAAGATGTAAATAGCGTACAAGTGCAAGTCAAGCAGCTGATGAATGTTGTTGAATGTTCAGCGCTCAGCGGGGAATGGTACGGACCATCGAAATGTAAATCGCAGGTTAGACATCAGCCCGGAAAGCATGCACCTCTGACTTTTCTGAGTTGTGTGTATTAGGTGATTGTTAATGATGAAACATCGTAATGAAACCTGCTTATCTGCGAATTCTCCACAAGAATTCGGTTTCGGAATGTGGGTTAGAACGAGGTGAAATGTTTCGTAGCGGTGCGGCGGTGTCGCATATCTGTGACGCGGTCATGCCCCGGGTTCTTCCCGAGAAGCGCTAGGTGTAAAGGTGATTGGTGAAATTAACACGGTTGCGCACGTCCTGCGTTCAAAGCCCGCGGCGCATAAAATGCCCTGAAACTCTCTCGACACCGACGCGATATCAGCACGAGAAATCCTAGAGGATTCGCGGGAACTTTATGCGGGCCGCGGGCGCGATTGGCAGCCTTCTAAACCGGGTAGATCCTGGCATCCCTTGTCGAAGTTGGTACATGTTTGTTCATGGCCGTCTGCGGCTGTGCAAGGACACGCTCTCAGAATAGTCGCTGACAGACCTTTCTCTGCCGGCCGTAGTAGCCTTCGCACCACCATGACGGAAATCGGCAGACGGAGGTCGTGACGTGTAAAGGCCTCTTTGTATAAACGTGTCATGCCGTAAAACGGATCTAACAGAGTACCGAATAGGATCGGGAATAAACCGATCCCTCCCGCCATCTTACGATAAAGCAAAACCGGATTCACTACTGACCGGCGCCTCCGCCCTTGTGGATTAGGGACGTTTGAAGAATTTCACCATGGTGTCCCCTGCTTGTCGTAAAAGGAGGCTAATGGCCACCGAGGGACGGAGACGCGCAGCAGGGGATTTTGTACATTTTCTTAAAGCAATAGACGGCAATACGAAAACCTTGAGCTGCAGTAGATGTCATGGGCTTTATTACTATGAGGGTGCTTTCAACCCCAAAGGATGGAGAAGGAGGAGGAAGATGGACCGCAAAGCGCGCAAAAGCAGCACCGGCAGCAATCTACGTATACCAGGATCTGGGACCGTACCATTTGCGCCGCAGGAGGCAACCGCGGAGTTTTGGTCCCTTTTGTCGGCGTACAGTCACGGCGACGTGAACTCGATCATAAGGCCAGTAAGCCCAACATAATCATCCTTTTACCCCTGGTGTTTGAAAGTTATCTATAAATAAAATATATCTTTTTTGCAGCAGAAAAAGCAATGCGCATAGCTCAAATCGTCAAGTTCGTCGGCATACGTAATGGATGACCGCACATAGCTCAAATCTTCCTTAAAATGTGCGACCCGCCACATTTTGCCAATACGCAGCCTGAGCCTACTAAAAGTTTGCCGACATAAAAAATTTCAAAAATTACTAATCTGCGAAATAATAAGTTTCCATTCCGTTTTATTATTCCGTATATGAATTGTAATTATTTGCGCATAATCATTTTTAACCATAATTAATCGAGGGATCGAACTGCAACTTTCAAAAATCCAATATTAAATGAAATTTCGCGGGCAACTGCTCGACTCGTCTACTTTTTTCAGTCATAGAGTTAATAAGTACGTTGTACGTAGTACATAATAACTCCATGTTTTCAGTCGGAACTCAACGCAATAGACAAATTCAGATGCCGATCGTTTGTTTATTAAATACAAATAAATTAGCGGTTATTATATTTATATAAACTATTTTAGTATAAACAAACATTGACTCAAATCATCTTGAATTATTTTTACGGTTTATGCATATACATTTGGATATACCAATATAAAATTTCATTAACTTTCAAGAATAAGATAAAACTAAAAACTGTATCCGTTTGAGCTACTGACAGTGAGTTACAATGCGATTCTGAAATGCTCCTAAAAGAGCATGCTTGCTTTTTTCTATGAAGCAAATATATATGGTAAGCGATCGGCCCTCTGTACAGACAGATAAACGTCACGAATAGAGTATTCCTATCTATCTTTGTTTATTGAAATGCCGGTAGCTACCAAAAGTAGGCCTTTTAACTGTTTGTCATGTGTAAATATGTTATTCAGAATGGCCATAAGTTGGGAATACTGTCCGTAGTTCCATTTTCTGCCATTTCACGGTGATGTTGGCCCATCTATACACACTTGATCACACTTGCCAACAAAGAGTTGAAAATAAATACCTTATGGAAAAGGTTGCCAAGCCTTCACAGATCCAAACACGATCCAAGTTCCACAATCACATGTAGATCGGACTAAATGCTCCGTCTACAGTCTACACTTGCCTGCGTGTAATAGCTATAGTTATAGCTTTTGTTCGGTCTAAAATATATACATGTAATCTGTACACGCTCGGTCTTGCAAGAAAGCTTGTGGAAAGCGCTTTGCTAAGTATTAGCAAGATAATATTAATTAAGCATGTCGAAGTAGCCAAGTAGCATACTCGTTTCATATGCAATAACGAGAATGTCATGAGTCATGAAGATACCATAAACAATATCTCCGCATACAAGCCACAGCGCCAAACTGCCAAGTGCCAACATTGAATGATTGAAAAACCCCTGTCAAACTGTCAAGAAAGAAAGTCGATTCACAGCAAATCCATGAGATTTTCATAGTTAATTGTACATGTTTATACTCAAGATTATATAAATTATGCCGAAAAATAAAGGAAAAGGTGGTAAAAACAGGAGGAGAGGGAAAAATGAGAACGAAACAGAGAAACGTGAGTTGGTCTTCAAGGAAGACGGTCAAGAGTACGCCCAAGTCACAAAGATGCTCGGTAATGGCCGCTTGGAGGCCATGTGCTTTGATGGCATAAAACGTCTTTGTCATATTCGTGGAAAATTACGAAAAAAAGTATGGATAAATCAAGGAGACATCATACTGATAGGCCTAAGAGATTATCAGGACGCGAAAGCAGATGTCATCTTGAAATACACCCCTGATGAGGCGAGGAACCTGAAGACTTACGGCGAATTCCCCGAGACGGTACGCATCAATGAGACAGTCGTGTACTCTGTCGATGGACTCGACGAAGATATCGAGTTTGGTGACGAAGTCAGTTCAGAAGATGAAGCAGATGCTGTAGATGCTTTATAAGTTATGAATGTTACTAAAACATTAGCCCTATTTATAATGTCTACAGTAAGTGTCTGTAAATTGTTTTGCTGTTATGAATAAAAATGACCTTGTGATTTTATAAAATAGTTAAACAAAAAAAAAATTAACATCTTGTATGAATGTATAGATCCCTCTGTAAAGCTAAAGGGAGTGTGTTTATAACACAAACATCTGCATATTGTATTCTTCCCCTCTGAAATATCATCATAATTTAGTATGAAATTAAATTACTGTCCAACATTCCTTAAATTGTTCTCACATCTCACAGCTATTTAATGTCTAAATCTAAGGATTTAAGGAATGCATATTAATAAATACATCAACCACACTATTACTTTTATTCAATCATTTACATGTCATCGCTACATTTATCATGGGTTAAATCATTGGTCTTTATTTTGAACATTTTATGTAGGTAATCATAATACTTTATTTTAAATAGCCTCACAAATATCCAGATAGATCCTGCAGAAGTCCTGGTTCAACTGGATTAGAGCTTAATGGACATGCCCACCGATTACTTAGTAGTAGTATTATGTACCTCTCCCTACTGAGCTGTCACTGGTTAGTAATGCTACATAAAGGGATCGAAGATAATATGGTAATGGTTCCTACAATAATTTAAATGTGATTCCTCACTGATACATGATATGTTATGTATGACAGCCTCTGTGGCGCAGCGGGCGAGTAGCCGGTTGCGAAGCTTGAAGCTGTGGGTTCGATTCCCGCACCTAGACAAATGTTTGTCTGATTCACAAATATTTGTCTCTGGTCTGGGTGTTGTGGGACCGCAAGTCCCTCGTAGTTTCCGATACCCATGATACAGGTTTACCTAGTGTGGGGTCAGGACTATGTGTGTGACTGTTGGATGTATTTATTATATTTTATTATTATACAGGCTGTCCTAGAAAATAGCTTAATATATTTTTTATAATTTTCTTGAGCTTTATGTAATGTTTTGCTACAGCAATGTGATCAATAATTAATATTGAGATTAGTGATTTTTCCCAAGTTATTCCCCTTCCCAGAAAATCCTCAGAAATTGATAATGTCTCATCCTGGAATTTTTGTGTTTGGGAAATCACAAGAAGCTGGAATTTTAGACAAAATAATTTTGATGAAATATGGAGCGTTTTTATAAACATTCTGTTGTAATCACTGTCATGTTTCTTACCACAGGGCTTAGCGTTGTTACTAATTATAAACATTACATTTACAGATTTGTGATTGTAACATTTCAAATTTTTTGTATTTCTTTATCCTTGTTCAACCTTTAACCCATATATAACTTCAAAATAAGGGTGATACATTGCATAAGTACATATTAATTTAAATAAGGTACCTATTTTACAATCATTATGACAATATTCCAGGAAACCAAGAATTTGTAGCAACACTATGATTGTTATCCCAGGTCCCGAGATTATAATTATAAATTTATACAATAAAGCCAGGAAAATAAGGCTAATTGAGATGTGTCTGTGTCGCTAAAATTTCACCGACTCCAAAGAGAACGATAGAAATTGTTATTTTTGACTTTTCAGTGTTTTTATTATTATGAAGTCGGTTTTTGAGTTTTGTTAAAACCTATTTTATTTTTCAACATTTTGTGGTAGCTACAGCAATAGCATGTAAATTCCAATACAATAACACAATCGCGACGAGTGTGTACTATTTTCCGTTGAGGAGTTTAATTTTTTTACTCCATATTCCGTCATCAGATCTTAATTAAATTTATATGGGACCACATCATAGTTAAACTCTTTCGAATGAAATTTTTTCCAACAAAATCTGTCCACAATTGGCAGAGGAATCGATGAACATACATTTTTTTTTATGGCATGACATAAAAATAAAACGAGCATCGGCAAACGAGCAAGTGGGTCATCTGATGGTAAGTGATCGCCACCGCCCATGTACGCCCACAATACCAAAAGAATCATGGGTGCGTTGCCGGCCTTCAAGGAAAGGTATTGGGAAGGGGAGGGGGTTTGGGCCTCCGGATATCTCACTCAACGTACGAAACGCAGCAGCAAGCTGCCACTTTACGCCGGTTTTCTATGAGACAATGGTAATGACCCGGTAATGACGAGCCAGCCCATACATGCTGTAGACAAGTGTATACAGCGTGGCTCTACCACTCATACATAAACAAAGGAAAAAAAATGAGGACCTCCTTTTTAAAAGTCGGTTAAAAATAATACTAGTCTAATATAGCCAATTTGCAAATAGCCCCTTATTCCATACAATAAGGATTGAGGGACATGTTCAAAACCAATAAAAAGGTTTTTTAAATAAGTACGTTAATCATGCCATTTCTTAGGGTATCTAATATATTAGCTAAATTTTTATAAATCTTGCTATCATTATTAACGAGTGATCTTCTAGCGTCATGTTGCATTGCTGGGGGGAGGCGGTTGACAGCAATGGCGCGTCTCTAGCCGTAAGCTTCGATATTGCCAAGGCTTTTGATGGGGTATGGCACATCGGCCTTCTCCAACATTCCGGCGTATAGGCTTTTCGACAACCTGTGTACATGGATCACTGGCTTTCTGCATGAGCGTATAATGCGTGTCAATATTGAATAGCACGCTTCGCAGCTCATGTCCGTTAATACCCGGATATCCCACAAAGCTCTGTGCTTTTGACCACCTTGTTTATTATGCATATCAATGATATGTTACCACTTGGTAACATTCATTGCTATGCAGATAACAGCACAGCGCATGGGCGTTACTTCAGTAATCGTCCTGGTGGTAGAGGAGTCACCGAGAGGCAGTGAGAGAATCTTGTCATTGAGACTAACCGGACCTTGGATCTGGTTGAGTTCAATGCCAAGAAAACCCCGTTCTCTCCTCTCCCCAATCTTCAGGGTATCCCCCTAACAATGCGGAATAGCCTAAATATCCTGAGCATGGATATTTGTTGTGCCCTGTGATCTGAATCCAAGGAACCACATCGAAGGCGTAATATCCGCCACATAACTGTGTGTCAGAATCCTGAACAAGCAGCGTTGGTTTATTAACCCCTGGCCAGCTTTACCGCTTATACAAAACGCAGGCACGGTCGGGTGTGGAATACTGTTCGCACCTATGGAACGGTTCTGCCAAATAATTGTTCGATGCCTTGGAGGGATTGCAGCGACGGGATGTCCGCATTGTGAATGATGCAGACATTACAAAAAAATTAGGACTATTACAGCTTCGTAGGGACATTGCCTCGCTTAGCGTTTTTTAATGCTCTGAAGAATTGTTTAACCTTATCCCATCCTTACCAAAAACTCGCGTGCTGGCTTGTGGAACCACAACTTCGTTGGTTCCTCCATTTCGAACCAAGAGGTTCCCAAAATTTTTGATCTGACGGACCATATAGCTATAGAAATAAACAAAGCGGTAGTACCAACCCAGACGGCCTCTCGCATACGAGGGATCTACCACCTAGAATTATGTATTGTGCTATTATGCTCCGAGTATTTTGTATGGAGACGCGCGCGATGTTACACACTGCTGCCATGCTGATTTTTCGAACCAGGGCAAAAACTTGATAGTGGCGCCCCTCTCTCTAGCGTTTGAAATAAATTACATATAAAAACTTATAGAAAAGAAAAGAATGATGCACAAAGGGCCTGTGTGTCGTACCGCGCACGCATTACAATTGTGCCACCGAGGCAGTCATGTTTATTTGCATAAATATTAAGCAAAAGTAAAATAAATCAAATGTATTTTATTCATTCCATAAAATGCGGCTGTGTGTAGAGGACATGGACGCCATATCGTAGAAACTCGGTCGATATAAAAATCGCGGCAGTGTGAAACAGTGTAGGAGTTTGATGGGTTAGTGAGTCACTAACCATTAGTTAGTCAGTTAATGAGTAAAAATGGCACTTTTCAGACCTCAATAACTATAAACATTTTTTTTTATTTGAAGATTAGCTCTCGTAAATCCGTGACAGGGTCAGCAGTGGTGCAACTAGTTCACCCACAGTTCGACAAGCTTAATTCCGTCCCATGGTATGATCGGTGGCGAGCACAAATTCCATACCCAGGCATCTAATGTGTTTTTTTCTAGTCGAAAACTCAAACAAATTGTGATTGCCCGACTTGTGATTAAAACCCAGGACATCACGGTTTCAGACCATTGAGAAACCTTATTAACACTAGAATCATTATTAGATGATTATCCATAAAAGTATTGTAGGTAGGTAAGTATATATTATGTAATACGTTTGCAGTTAAGGGGGAAAGTCGAAAGTACCACGAGAAGGTTCGTGTAATACGTTATGCGTCACCAACGGCGTCACCCCTTTTTTTCGGAACTTGGCAGACACACTGCCGTGTGTTTGGATACATTTTATTGCACTATGAATTATGACTATTGACTACACATTGTACATTTATGACGGTCATCACACTGCAGTGCGGGGTGGAGCATGTAAATAAATACTTAATCAGTGCAGATCTTGGCTATGCTCCATTATAGTTATAAATAAACATTCTGAATAGTATGACTACAAAAATGATCTGTACAAATGTAAAAGTTTAGGTAATTGAATAAACAATATACATATGTATTATATTATTAGTATTATGCACCGATAGCTCAGTGGGTAGTGGTACGGACTGTCGAGACGAAAGTCGCAGTTTCGAAACCAGTCCCAAGAGCACACACCTCTGACTTTTCTAAGTTATGTGTGTATTAATTGTTATCACTTGCGTTAGGTAACGGTGAAGGAAACATTGTGAGGAAACCCGCATACCTGAGAAGTTTTTCAAGAATTTCCAAGGTATGTGAAGTCTGCCAATCCGCATTAGGCCCACGCCTAACCTACTAAGGCCTAACCTCTCTCATTCAGTAGAGGAGGCCCGTGCCCAGCAGTGGGACATGTAGGTATAATACAGGGCTATAAAAAATATATATATGTTTTGATGTCTATAGTTCGGAATTTTCACCTCGTAGTTTAAAAGATAAGTGGGGGGGGGGGCACGACTTGGACACGCTTAACTCACTTGAACTAGGTTATGGCTTAGCAACCTCTATTGGTATAATTTTTATGGACATTTAAAAAGATACCACATCCCGAGTTCTGTTTATAGTTTTTGTTTAAGGGCAGGCGTGACGTTTAAAAAGCGTGCTAAGTTACATCTACAACTTGGTGTTTATTCATAAGAATAGTTTGCCTCAACGTAAATGTTATCCTTAGACTCAAACCAAATGCCCGATCCACATTTTGAAATCTGTGAAGCTTGGCAAGCATGTAAATGTAATCTGTTTTTCAGACGGAGCAGTGTAGCGTTTGTCCTAGGTATATAATCTAAGGTTTGTCCCCACTAATCATGCGGCTCGGCGCGGCGGCGCCGCGGCGCGGCAAGCTCTTGTAAGCACACGTACTTGTGTCATATTCTGCGAAACTTTAGCAAATTTGTGGATCCGCTTTATATTATTTGACAAATCTGTCAAACTAGTACCGTGCAGAGTGCATGATCAAAACGGCTTGACAACTGCTACTATTTTAGCGCTTTTGGCGCTAGATCTGGCGCTTTATTTGCTATTTTGGCGCTCATTTTTCAATCTTAACGCCTAGTAGTCATTCAAGCACTTTTTTAAATTTCAAGCAATATGACAACACTAAGTGCGAGTAGGACTCTGTATCGAGGGTTCCGTACCACTTAAACTTTTACTTATTATAATATCGTTTGTTAGGATATCCGCCATAATAACACATAATTATTATGTAGAAATATCTGCTGGTTACCCGGTTCAAAAGATAGAGCTCTTCATAGGTAGGACAGATAGACAGACGAGCAGACATAGCTGTTTGACGGCGCGGCGCGGCGTAAGCTTAGTAATAGAGTTCCAGAATATCTTCTTCTTAAGTCTAGTTGTTACATATTTTGACAGCAAAAATGTAAAAGAAAACACAGTTTTGTGTCAGATGTTTTTGTGAAGTGTGTAGACTGAAACACGCACAGGAGAATTTGCTTTACAATAACCGACGCGACGTGACAATTTATACAATCCTCGTTTAGACACAGGGAAGCCATAATTGTATAAACTATTCGGTACAGAGTTTACTACTTGAAACTAAATATGGTAGTTTATTGACGTTACTGCGAATACTTTTTGTCGATAAAATATAATTATATTACGGATGTGTTTGTGTCAAATGGTAATTAGATAGTTATAAGGTTATGTAATAGAGCTAAGATACAGTTTGTATTCCAAAAAAAAAAAAACTACCAGCTATATATTGTAAAAATTTGTAAAGTACGCTTTAAAGTAGATTTTTCTTTATTGTATTTGACTCTTCTTGTATATAGTCCCTAAATGATTTATATGTTTTACATGATTAATATATATATGTTTTATATGATTAATTTATACGACTTAAAAAAGTAGCAGCGGTGGCTAAAAAAAAAGTTTCATACAATGTTCAACCACCCCTTTTACCCCCTTAAAATGTGAATTTCCAAAAAACCGTTCTTAACACGCCTCGACATTACACAATCTATCATCTGACCAAAATTCATGATCTCAGCTTCAGTAGTTTTTTAGAAATCGTGATTAATCATTGAGTGAGTGAGTAAGTTCAACCCCCCTTCCCCCCTTTTGCAAGTGGCATTTTACAAAATTGTGAATCACATATTTCATTATTTATGATAAACAATATTTATGCATAGTTAAACAGTAGTATTCCGTTCCATAAAAAAAGTTCCATACAACGTACAATCCCCTCTTTTACCCCCTTAAAATGTAAATTTCCAAAAATCCGTTCTTAGCTGACGTCTACTTTACATAAACTATCATCTGACCAAATTTCATAATCCCAGCAGCTTCAGTAGATTTTGAGAAATCATGATTAAAATCAGTGAGTCAGTGTTATTTCGCTTTTATTTAAATAGATTTCACAAAGTGCATTAGTGCTTTTGGACCGCTGTTTGTTAGCGCTGAGTAGGATTTTTGATCTGGCAGCACTGGCCGTTTGACTCGAACCAAAATCTACTTGAATCAAGCCGCTTGATTACCTGGATCGTCGGGAGACAAAGACTCGTAGATAGTATAATATTCTTTGACAAAGACACACATAGAATGACGAAGAAATGAGCACAGACAACAGAGGATGTGATTTTATTATTATTAAGTTGCCAGATTGCACACCGCCATATTGGAATTTGTTGTGCTTCGAAAACATTGTGAGCACGTGGATTGTTAAATTAAATTTTGTGAAATTCGGTAGTATTTTTATAAATTAGATCGCTTTCGGTTTGTTTTACCTTCTTTGCTACAAAGTGACAACGATCTTTGTTGTGTGTTAAAGTAAGTATGCCTGTATAATTAGCCGGCTGCAAGCTCCACATTTAGATCGCCACGGAGATTGTCGCAGGCTTCAAGCCTTTATGTTATTTTTGTTGGCACCTAAGCAAATAGTGGCCGCGTTCTATAAGATGGAATGTTTGTTACTGACTTATTAGTTACAAGATATTGACGTATGTATAATTGCGTAACCTTTCATTTACGATTCTGGATTTGCTTACGTGTTGCTTGTGAAGGTTTCCACATATCGCTCGGCGCTCGTGACCCGCCGCAGCCACCACGTATTATTACTTTACCTTCCGAAAGGATCAGTAGCATATCACTGGCTCGCTGTTATTAGCATCACATGGAAAGTGGTTTTACTCGTTAAAGAAGTGTATGTACAGTGAAGTAAGAGTGATCGGTAAATACGGTTAACAGTACCCAGCAGGAACCACGCTTGCTTTAATTTGTGTACGTCCACGTTGTTGCTGCGCTCGCAACACGTTTTTAATATTTATCAGTGTAACATAAAATGTATGTTTGTTGAATACTATTTTTAGTTCTCGCATACGATTTAAAATAGTAAACAAACACGCGGGACAGTAACCTATTTACATTCGGTGTATATAAAACAGCTCACATACATATTGGCAACAAAAAGATAACAATTCCATGTGATGATAATAAATAGTTCTAAAGTCGATATTATAAAAATGGACTATGCATGTGTAAGTATGTAATTTTTTTCTTATCTTTAAACATTATCAAATTGTCAGATTTGTAGAGTCTACAAACTACATATACGTAGGCATATGCTACTGTTTTTGTGTAGGAAGCATGGTGCTGCTATAACTTATTCTGATTGAATCTTTAATATTTGGTAATTATTAATTCAATATGTTAACTAGGTAACTCAAATTTAACAATAGAACTAAATATGTATACTACACATGTCTAATAATTTAAAATAACCTATAATTGATATTCAAGTTCTTCATATTATATTTTATATGTATTTGGTTATTTAGGAAAAAAATTGTCATATAACATGAAAATTATAATTTAATGAGCTAAAACACAATGTCATTTCCTAGTAGATAATATTTGAATCAAGATGAATATATAGCATATTTTTGTTTTAGATTGTTAGTAAAAGTGGCTCATTACAATGGCACCTTGTCGTCAGTTGCTCATGTGGTCAGTGCCTTCCATAGCAGTTTTATTGGGTATTTTTTGGTTCAAGAAAAAGAGAGAATACGCCAAGTCTGACCCGGGTGGAAGAGAAAGGCTAAAAAGTTTGAAAGAAGAACTTGCAGAGGTGTTAAATGCTCAGTCAGAAGCAATAAAAGCCTTACCTGTTGGCAAAGTTGATTGCTCCATTATTAAATCTGCACCCATTGATATAGTACCTCGCGGCAACAGTTCACAGAGATCTTCACCTTTAGAATTAACTGATGAGGAAGTAGATCTGGAAATTGAGAAAATTATAAGAAAAAAATCAATTGAAAAAGAGAAAAGAATGTCAACTGGATTTGACAAACAAAATATTATTGTGAGCACAAGCATGAAGGAGCCCTCATTTATTGTTAAAGAATCATCTACTAATTTGTGTTCATTATCTCCTACCAAAATGTCTTTAACTGATAATAATGGTCTCTCTGTAGCAGAAATTAAAAATAGTGATGGTGGGCATACCACCCCCTCCAAAGTAAATTATGATAAAGTAGAAGGGGAATGCTCCCAGCAGGACAGTACAAAACTTGAAGTATTAAGTTCTGATGTAAATACTGCAGAAGAAAGTACACCTGCAGACACTGAAGAATTAAACAATAATGGAATTGAAGAAACTAGTGATAGTAATGGTAGTGAAAACCAGTTCTCCACAGCACAAAGTAGACACATTTCTGAAAGGGATTCAGCTAATCATAGTCCAGTTGATCCTTTATTAGCCAGCCCATCAATGTGTCACTTTTCAGATAATCATAGTGAGGTAATTAATCTTTCCTATTTTTTTAATGCATTCTGTGTACTTTGTATAGTTGCTGAAACAAATAATTGATAATATTCATAATTTGCAGGGTTCAAGTGACAGTGGGAAAGGCTGTTCTGAGGCTGCTAGTCCTCCTCCGGCCAACATGAACATAGTTCCCTCAGAAACAGAAATTAGGATACATCAATTTGTGATACCACAAGGCCTTGTTGGTCTACTTATTGGCAAACATGGGTCATTTGTAACACAAATTAAAGCAAAAACGGGTGCAAGTGTATATGTTAGAAGACACCCAGACTCAGTTAAACATAAAATTTGTGCAGTTGAAGGTAATATCATTTTTAGTACTTATGTGGTCATTCAACTAATGCTTTGAGATATGAGCAGTATGCACCTGAGACTCTAGCAACTACAGATCAAAGATCTAAATAGACTCCCTATACAGACGTACTTTGAATGCTAACATCTTAAAATTTTTTGTTCACTTGTGACAACCCCAGTGACTTGTAAGTCCCAGTTGTGTCAGTACTAATGTGAAACACTTTGTTTTCATACGGATTGAATTTATTGTGGTCTCTTTAAATAATATGATATGGTTTAGACTAATTATCATGATTATAGTAATTTAAATGTTTTATAACTTGTAATTTTTAATTAATTTGCATTTTTAGGTACTCAAAGTGAGATTGAAACAGCTTTAGATATGATTAAAGAGAAATTTCCTGAAAAGAAATTTCCAAATTTTTCCTTACAAGAAATTAGTGCAGAATTATATCAGAGGTTAGCACCTCTTGTTCCTGAATTTTTACAGGTAAATAATAAAATCATTTAAGTCTACAGTATTACTAACATACCTATTGCAGAAATTCTTAGAAATATACATAGAGTTAATTAAATATAATTTCTTATTTGTGAATAAACCATATACTTTGTGGTAATTTATTAAACATAAAGGGCCTTACTTATAAATGTTACATAAGCATTGATTAAATACTCTTTTGTCTTTCTGTCAATGTAATTTATAAAGTGACTAGAAATAGACTAAAAACAGTGTTTTAACTAATCAATATTTAAAAATTTGCTATAATTACTAAAATAAGACTTAATTTAAAATAAAACTAGACCTGTATTTCTTACTGAGTATCATTTCATTTTTAAAAAGAATCTCATAAAAGAATAGTAAATTGGTCAAAGAAAGTTATTTCATGTTTTTGAGTGAAGTGTTTAGAATATTTATATTTTCAATAACCTTTCTACTACTGTCACAACTTATGGTACAGTATCCTTAAATTTACGTGTTCTCAATTTCGTAATTAGTATTATTGATTGTTAACTGTAAGTGATAGGTATGAGAATATGTATGCTCATATGTTCAGTTGCAGCTGGTGGAGTCGGTGAACAATGACACGATAATGACGTGCCTAGTGAGTGCGGGACATTTCTTCCTGCAGCAGCCGCTGCACCCGACCTTCCCCTCGCTGCATGCATTACATCGTCTCATGGCCGCCACATACCAAAATCCGGACGTGCCGTCTCTGCCACGCCCTGTGAAAGGTGACTGGTACTTTGAAAACTAGTTATTATTGTGATTACATTTAATAAGTAAACAAGATGTATATTGGTGCTGACATTTTGCCCCTACGGTGTTTCTTTCTGATAGGTTATATATTCAATACTACATTATACCTAAACAGGTGATTCCATTAATTTTGCCTATACAAATTATTGTATTAAACAAAAATTCCACTTGATGTTATTAACAATTTTTCATATTAACATATTCTAAATTGATAATGTAAATATTTACAAAAATCAAAGTAGAAAAAATAATCTAAAATTGTTAAGGAAACACATGCAAACATCCTTGATAACATTTATACCTCTGATGTGGTTATTTAGCAAGGCTAAATAGAAGAATTTTAATTTTTCAGTCATAGATACGATAAATAATGCACACATTATAATTTGTGATAACAGAAGGATCAATCTGCGCCGCGCCAACCGAAAACAATTGGTATCGCGCGCAAGTGATATCTACCTCAGAAGAGAGTGACACATCTGTCGTGAAGCTGGTGGACTTCGGTGGCTACCTCACAGTTGACAACGACCAGCTGAAACAGATACGCTCCGACTTCATGACACTGCCTTTTCAGGCGACGGAAGCTCTCCTAGCCTTTGTGAAACCAGCAAACAATGGTTTATATTTTTATATTGTATTATATTTAATTCACTCTGTATCATTGACTTCTTATACAATAGGTATTTATAAACGCATGCGCTTGTAGGGGGTATGTCCGCGTGGCAGTTACAGCTACCCCTTCTGTGATTCCTTTCTTAGATGCTACACCCTATCTGAAAAAATTTAAGAGATTTCTTGATGTGTTGTGGAAGATAAATCTCTTTGTGGTGACAGTGTGATGGGTTGCTTGTACTATGTATATTTGAATACAGAGCCAGAGTGGAGCAATGAGGCCCTCCGCATCATGGCCGGTTTGACAGCAGGGCAGCTGTTACACGCGCAGGTCGCCGGCTACGATGAAGCGGGATTACCCCTCGTACACCTTTATCTTACATTAAATCCACAGGTATGTAGCTTTCATACTAAAACAATACACATAAAATCAACTAGATATTGTTAGGCAACCTGCAATACGATTTAAGAACAAGGTCACAAAATCTATAATTAAAAAAGAAAGTAGGGCATAACCAACTGTCTTATTATATTGCATTGTAGTATTTTTTCTGCAATGAATGATCCGTAATTATAAATCAATTTAGATTTGCTATATTTAATCAAAAATAGTATTACATTAAATTTGCTATTAGGAATATTGATTCGAGTTTACAGATTGATTTTATGCTTGTGAACAAGATGAACAACTAAAAATATAACACAATAAACAAAGTGATAACATATTTTGTCGTATCTAAATATAAGACAACTCTCGTGCAATAACTTTCATTTGACCCACTTCCGTAACCATGGGGATGGTTGTTTGTATACATACATCTGTGATTTTATTTGTCAAATAAAATTTTACCATTTAGGTAAATGTCTGTCGTTTGAGGGAACAAGCAGGTGCTTGCGGTCTGGTTGTCTCATATAAATTATTAATATACTAGTCACTGTAAATCGCGCGATTCGTGTAGCGATTGACATGAGAATGTTGCACTTGACTATCTACGCGTCGTTTAACTGCACTCAACTGCACCATTCCAATATAAAGCACTGCCCAATCTGTGTTGTCTGCGTAGATCTATGTATATGGTTTTAGATGTGCTATAAATCGAATGTATTTTTTTTTTTATATAGTTGATGTACTTTTCTTTACGCTTATTATTGTTGACGACATACGTGTCCTGCGGGAGACCATATTATCTGGCAGGACAAATTGCAAATTTTTATGAAATTTAGTGACAAATAAATTGACATTTGCCAGAAAGTGCATTTGATTTTAAATTGTAATTGTACTAAATGTAATTTTTATTAAATAATATAAACTCAGTTTTAAAAGTATGTCTCATGTATGTTAGATTTAGACTTTTTTATTCCAGGCATACTAAATGATGTAAATTCCATTTTCTTATATTGATGAGTTTTTTAAATAAAGGTATGTGAATTAATCAGGTAGACATACTCTGAATTAAAAGTATCAGAGGGAGCAGCCGGGGGGGAGTCCCCCAAAAAAAAAAAAAAAAGTGCATTTGATAGAAAGGGCATTTGATTCTATATTTTCTAATTAAGTTATTAACACTATACACATAATTTTTGTTTGGTAAATTCCAGCAAGTGATATTCCTGAACAGAGAGTTAGTGGAACGCGGACTGGCAGTGTGGGACATGCCAGCGGACTCGTGAGCCGAGCCAAGCCGTACCACTACAATAATGTACTACCTACTGACTAGTTGTATGGGATTGCATTTCATTTGACACATTATACATAATAGCACTTGAGACGAAAATAATCATTCTCAAAACATTGTAGAGAGTGCTCCTGTTGTGAATTATTTAATTTAATATCGTGTTTAATGTATACAAGTTGTGACAAGAAGTCCTTGAATTAATAAATTTCTTTACAGTTGATAACACTCAGTTTCATATCAAGTTTTATTTTATTACTTTTAGTAAACAAGTAAACTGTATAGGAGGAAATAACTGCAGGCATGCAATGTATACACAATTCATGTCAATTTGCTCCTATTTACTGCACTAAATTGTTGAATGTTATACCTTCGTCTAAACTCCCACAACATACATATTAAATGCAATACGCTTATGAATTAAACATAAATTATTGTAGACTGTTTACAGAAAAACGTGTTACATAGTTTATTTTAAGATATACTTACAGACACGTTCTGTGCTACTCCTTAAATATATGTTTATAATAATAACATAGTGAGTTTTTGAATAAAGATTCAGGATGCTCATTATAATATGTGATCACTGCCTTCATAATTTTTGCAACAAACTCATTTGGCCATGGCCTATTCATTACTTTTGAGCATTTTTGTTTTCCATGTATTAGTGCCAAATACTATCACGACTTATAACAGTTTCTATTCATTGTGCAACTTAGAATAGACAAACTTTTTAAGAAAAGAATGTTGGTTACCTCGCCTTACGTAATGTGCCTTTTGTATACTTTCTGTAACTTGTCTCTTAATGCTAATGTACATACATAAAATATTATTTGTCACACATTGTATTCAATTTATTATTATTAATGATCTAATGATGTAAGTATCGAAAGATGTAAGCGGTTGTGACAAAGAAGTATTTTATATACGTAACTACGTCACAATATAAGCCAGTGGCTTGGAATCTTAATTTAAACCTATCACGAATAATTTTTTGTGCGTAAAGACTGAGATTGTATAATTGTGTACAGTTGTTGCAATGTGTAAAATACGTGTAAAATATAAAAGAATTGTGTGTCCGTTAAAGTACTGGTATGAATGGTAATGATTTTAATCTTTGATAAGTTGGATGGATATTGCAGTATCAGTTGCACACTTACCCAAACTATATTCTATAAACTTTACTGTTTGTATTGGTGTTGTGTTGTGAGTGCATGAACTTATAACTTGCAAAATATCCAGTATATCATTATTTTATCTTGTTGTTAATACAGTTTTTTTTTTTTTTGAATGGCACTAAATGACCGGCATAAGAATGCATTTATTCGACAATGTCATTTTTGAAGCTTTGTGGTTATAATAAAGAATACATTTTAAAGTTATAATGAGCTCTTTAAAATCCTGAATTATAGATAAATTAGTTTAAAATAGTGTACATAATAGAAATTAGTAGTAAAAGCAATTTGATATTTCAATGTTCTAAAATAATTTCAGTATTTTCATATGTTGAGTTAACTTAGTGTTTGTTTTAGCAATTTAATAAGTACGCGTATTGTGTAGTAAAATTGCTTCTCTGTATGTAAGGAACGTGGATTTCTGTTGTAGCTTTCATAGATCCATTAACGTTTTAATACTGTGGTTGTCAAGCTGGCCGTTAAAAATCGAATACACATTACGTACACTTCATTGGTTTACCTACTCATTTAATTCGAAGTGCTAGCTATTTGCATTTTGTTCATGTCCTTATCGTGTATATAAACTAATATATTTGAGGTTAAACAATAAATTATCGTTTTAAAAATAAACTTTTTTTTCTCTTATACTTACCCATTTTAACACATCCTACCTCCCTATGTAGCACACACGTGCTTCCAATTTCCAGACAAACCAGCCTTACAATCATTAGTAAGAAGTGTCCGTATATTTAAAGTACTCTGTGGTAAGATTTTTCTGAGGGGCTAGCACGGAAAACTTGCGAAAAGTTATTCGAGCTGTCATCGACAACAATTTCTATGAGATTTTGGTACAGCGCCTCTATCGTACGTAAAAGAAACTAATATATATGGAATATAGACCAATGATATTTAAAAAATTATCTATCGAGCCCTTTACATTACGATTTCGATAGTTTTCCGTGCTAGCCCCTCTGTACATATGCACTATGCATACTCAGTCAGTCTCTATACAAACTCATCACACACATTTATTAAAATATGCAAATGAACGGAAATATTATTTATTGCACATTTTAAGTGCATTTAATTTTATGCGCATAATTTGTGCATTATTGCTATTGTTATTTAATTGTGGTAGCTATTCTTTTTTTTATCCAATTTATTTATGAAAATCTTTCAGTAGACAATTTTTTGTATACCTTGAATGGGCGGGCTCAACCAGGGTGGCAGCCATCGTGGCAGCACTGTCGCGGAAGAAACTTGCTATTGTGTTTCATGCGGTAAGATTCAAGAGGTCAAATACCTTGCCTCCCCAGTTACCATTCCTTCCCTAACCTGTCGATGACATTCTACTACTGTATAAAGGCAATTCGGAGTTTATGAATGAACTTGGATGTTCACACCTTAACGGATTTGGATGAAATTCGATGATCTGAATTAGGACCTAGAATATTTTTATCCCGGTAGTAAGTTTCCATACAATATATTTAAGCGGGCAGAGCCGCAAGCAAAGGCTAGCGAAAAGTAATTACACAATACTTGTGATTTTATGGGTGGTGGATAAAATGTACCACTCGTTTACCAGCCTTCTGCGATGGAAAAACATTTCCGGTTTACGTACCTAGTATAGCAATAATTTAACCAGGACAATGCTGATTGCGTTCTGTTTTCCTACATTACATGAGTTTACATAACCATTGCATGTTACACTAACATTTACTTGCAGTTCTGCCCGCGTGAATATAATTACCCGGAACAACCCCCGTCCCTTTAAAGCATTTCACCCCCTAGGGGGTTGATTTTCAAAGAACGAGATATACGTGCGTGCATATTTGTTGAAATGTCTATAATATGATCTTTTTAATCCATACAAACGTTATACTACCCATATTACCCCTACATGTTGATTTTTGAAATATCCTTCCATTTTCCTTGTAGGTATAGGTACTTACTTACTTACTCTGTCATCTGTGCAAAATAGATTTCTAGGTCCAAGTATGTCAGTTGGGCGTCGACAAGTCAATGACTTAGGACTTTTTTGCTCGTCGCCATTAACCAAGAAAGAAGAAGAAATATAGCTGTAGATTGTGTGGACTAACAATTGAGCATCTTTTTAGATGTCTACGTTTTGATCTTTATTTTTAGATATTGCTATTTTAATACTTGACATTGGCGAAATCATCGAAAACGATGGGGCCATAATCTAAAAATAGAATAGAATAGATTGTGTGTTATATTTACCATTTTTTATCCCAGAGACATAACACGAAGCTAGAGTAAGGTAGGAGACGACACGATTAATGCCATAGGCGTAGCTAACTACGTACTACTGCTACTAACTTACCTAAGTAAGGGCAAGAGTGGGCACAGCCGACCCTAGAAACTAGGTAGATGCAAGGGTGGCGCCAACAAACCTCATTGCTGTACCTAGGCGAAATTCCTAGCGAGTCATTGCCGTCGGGACGCCAATGATTAGTATCGTTTTGAACCTCAACTCTATATTGCTTAAACCTATCTCACCGTCTATGGAGCGATCTTCCGTGAAATCTTGTGGTATGTGTTACTCTAATACAAAGAGAGATATCTCGACCCCTCTAAAAAAAATCACAATATTACACTTTATCCATAACAAAATGTTGTAAAATGCAATGTATAATACGAGTAATAAATTGATTTTGTGTAAGTAATTGCCCAGTGTATTGATGACGATTCTATGTATGTTATATGTACCTATACCTACTTATGTCGATATAACTTTTTTATTAGCCATAATGACGAAACAAACAGGATGCACGCCTGAGGGTAACCGCTACACCTGCCCATAAACAGAAGGAACACCATTTAAGAACCTTGAATTATAAAGCACTACATGCCATTGGACTGAGCTCATCCCGAGACATAAGACGTTAAGTCTCATAATGCCAGGTAGTTTATTTATTGGCTTTATGACGAGACATAATAGGTTACATACCTATACACATACAACTAATTAATTACAACACATACCTATCATAATAGGTTTGCCCGCCACCTATCACATTATAGGACGGAAATATGTAAGCCGAACCGTGGGTGTACTAATTGCACGTCTGCCTAATGCCTACCCCTTCGGGTGAACAGACATATGCTTATGAGTATGTATGTAGTTTTTTCATAACAAACAAGGATACAAATATGTGGCCAGCAAATATATATTTTACCCAAATAATCGGGGGATTTTTCATGTCTTTGTCGAGCACGGGTTCAGCAATATCAATAATAAAAGATAGGCAGTACCTATACTCGGCTGATAACTATAGATAAACCTCAAGTGATGGTCACATACGATTGTGATTGCGAATGTGACTATACATAATACCGTATGTTACAAAAACCCTGCTGGCCCCTGTCTAGGTAGTCATATAGACAGGTTAATAAAAATTGTTAAATTAAAAAATAATAAAAAGAAGCGAGATATTATCTTTACACAGGTAGTTTAGAAAAATGAACATATTAAAAAATGTTATTTTCATCTGAAAACTGATGAACAGCTGACTGATGTTACGTATTGACGAAACCGGGTGCACACGCGGCGCGATGCGTTTGATGCGATTTGGCGCGGTGGCACGTCGACACCGCAACTTGCTATCACGCTCTGGCTCCCGAGACATTGCTCTTGCAAAGGTAATCAATCGAAATACTGTTTACAAACAATAAAATAATTAAAGTATAAAAATAAATATGATTATTTTTATAATCTTATTTTCGTATGCGAGTTATTTCATTACGTTTGAATATCTACTCTGATATCGCGGTTAAAACGCCCAACAGGGTTTTTGTTACATATTGTATAATGTCACATACCGTCATACCAGTAATCTAGACCCATAAGCTATATATAATCTGCAACAAAGTTCGAAAACGTATATTGAGTATAAAGTAGCCATTACAATGACATAAATGATAGAAATTACCACTACTAAAATGAATCCGTACGTAAAAGCGTAGATGAAGCGATTGATTTTTAATTCTGTTTATTGTCCTTTCTTATACTTCTTATGTTACAGCGATCACTCGTAATACGTATATTTGAGAACATAAGAAAAAATAAAAATATATATTTATATTTAAACATATACACAGAATAACTATGTAGATCTAATTCTTGAGATTCTTAGCTACGACTAAAACAAATTATATTTGTCTCGCTCACACGTCAGCTCAAGTACTGAGCGGGGCAAGATGAGTCGATCAGAAAAAATAACAACCAGAAAACTCAAGAGGCGAGCTGCGCTTAGGCCACAGAATACTATTACTCTCACGAGGCTTAGGCTGCGTAGGTCATGTGGCAGAACTAACATTCGGTACATCCAGCAAGCAACACAAATAGCAAGTACCTATTCTTTTACTGCCATAACGGTAGTGTGCAATATGAGACAGTGATAACGATAAAGTGAACGTAACCACCACCGCATAGTATTACTTCGATCGAATCGAAACAAATTGGCATCTAGTGCGAAAAATAAATAACACCGCCACAGTATAAAAAACATTCCACCTTTTATTTACAGCTTTATCTTAGTCGTAGTAATTTATATTTGAAATATTATTGTGATGGATATTCTATACTACACTAGGTCTGCTTTTGTTTATCTCGTTGCTTCGTATCGTTTTATACCATAGGTGCTCTGTATCCACGAAAGGGTATGTAAAGTTGTAACTGATACCCGATTCATCCTTCCTCAATTTTCTCTCAAATCTCCATTCAGACCGAGAATTTCTCGTTGCCGTACGTTGCAGGGAGAAAACATAAAACTGGGTTTACGCTGCCGCATCATACCATTCTCGCTTTCAAATTGCATGAATGGGTCTCGATAAACAGAAGTTTTCTGTTAAATTGTCGCCTCTGTCGAGCGATTCACTCAACAATGAAGTTAAACTACCATGACGTTACCTTAAGTTAGTTCATACAATCATTTAATTAATGGCGTGCATAAAATATACAAACAAAATAATAGTTATTAAAATATTTATTATAAACATAGTAATATAAAAAGTTACAATAATTGTAGAATATAATTATTATGTTATCAGTTAAAATCTATTGCCCAGTCCACTTATATAGAATCTGTCAATATCGTAGGCATAGCCAGCGTTTTAATATAGGGTTAAAATATTTCTTAGGGAAAACAACAGCACGAAATGTCAGTGCGACATCCACACACTACGGCATAATAATAAGGAATCGCAATTCTAATCACAAATACTTGTGAGAAGTATGATGCGGATAGTAATTTACAATGAACTGCCTGATTTACATTTAATTCGTTAAACTTAAAACTTGTGAAATATATTATGAAAACAATACAATATTAGCATAGATACGAGGTTAAAGCGGAATGATTTTTAAGACAGTTTAAATTAATTAATTCATATTGCCGTGGTTTACCTTTAATTTATTTTGTATGCCAAGCGGAAACAGTCGCCTGTCGTGACTATGCCCACGTTCATTTCACACCCATAACAATATTTTTAGAATATACCACTGTAAAACAGGTAACAATTTTTATATGTAACCAAACCCTGTGATCTGTAAATACTACTAATTAAATAAAACTTCTTACGATAACTAGGTATACCTATACGTACCTATGGGAATATTTTGTTTTTATAGACGGTTTAATGCTGGGCTTCAATATAACATATCAAATAAACATAACAATTTAACGTCAAATTATTTTCTTTTCGTAATAAAATTGTATTTAAAGTCTGTTTAAACCGCGTAAAAAAAAAAACTTTCAACGCGCGTTAACTACACTATGGATATGGAAAGACGCGATAGTTTTTACATGAGACGCGCGTTTTGATATAACGCCGCAATCCACGCGCATTTTATCGCATCATCTGAACAGGCACTTACCATGGTTATTATAAAAATAAATTATTGTACCACTTGTGCCCAACATTACCTAAGTATCACAAACCTACGTATATACTTACACATACAAGTCAACATGATCTATGATTAAACAAATTTTTCTAAGCTGGAGTTGCAAAAATGTGTTTAACTCCATACGTCGGCTGAATATTTCTTCATAGACTCCAATTTTTTAAGGAACTGCACTGCTTCCGATTCTGTACGTCCACCTTTCTCTTGAATGGCTCTAAGCACTAGATTTCTTACGTCGACAGCCATGTTTTTAGCATCGCTAAAAATTATAATATCACAATATGAATTCAAAACAATGAAAATATATAATATACCACATAGATGTGAAACTATGATATTCACTTTACATTATCCTGACATATCCCCTTCCTTTCATCTAATCTATATGTCGAAGTTTCATCTACATATGCACTCACGACTGTAATCGCCGGTAGGCAGAGGTGAAACCTGTACACCCACATTTCGCCGAGCTTATTTCCGTTGTATGATGTGACAGGGGCGAGCCTACCCACAGCACAGCAGTCGTACCACGTACGCATTACAACTACGCCACCGAAACATTCCGTTCATCTCTCTCTTCATGTATCCTCGTACAGCAGCACTAGCCTGTTTTAGCTTGCAGAATTTGGCTTGTACAGTTTGGTGCGGTCGAGCCCAGAGACTCTGCCATCTCACACATATCCGATAGTCTCCGATTATCCATCCTCAATGTCCAAATCACCTTAACATGCCTTTCTTGATTCCCGTCACAAAATCTTCTACTCAACAAAGATCCACAATCACATTATTCCTCTCTTAATATCAAAATTATAACTCAAATACAAGCTCGATTCCCTAGTTCAAATTTTCAGGGCTTCTTGGGGACAGAATAACGCAACTTTCCTGAAAGTTTGAAGCAAATCGAACTTCGGAGAAAAAAGTTCTAGCTATTTAAAAACAGCGAATTTTTTTAAATTTGATGAGATTTAAATAGCTATAACTTTAAAAAATCGGAGCAATTAAGCAAAAGCTGGGTAGATTCCATTAAAATATACCTCAACAAAAGATATTAGCTGCTAGTCGATTCGCAACTACAAATACGGTACATATAATAGTGTTTTATAAATAGGTAAAATTTAACCAAAACAGTTGTTTAGTTGGAAGCTTTAAGCTAAGCCCGATATAAGTTTAGACCTAATATCTATTTTTTTCATAAAAGTAGAAGTCTTACTGAGAAAAATGCCGCTGGGCAGGAGTCTTTAAGTTATATAGAAGCCGAGATACAAATATTTGTAAAAACCATTTTATTAAAAAAAAACTCCAGCGGTAGGATTTGCACATATCGGGCTCAAAATTTCAGGATCGTCTCCTTTTAAGGTGTACTTTCGAGGAAAAAAAAAAAAAAAAAAAATGCTCTAAGACTATAATTTCTACTGACGTAATTTTTGATAAGTCAGTTTTATTTCGGGTTATGCAACACACAAAATATTGACCAACGTAATATCAAAATAAAAAGCAACATAGTACGAGTAGCTCAGCTTTGTGGTACATAGTCGCCATAATCAGACCCCAATTCAGCAATACACTTTGCTTCTTGAAAGCAAAGCGCTCGTAATTCTGCTGCTATACCTGATTTTAACATGCATATTTAGAATCGTAATAAAACTTAGGTATTGCAGAGGTGCCATACCTAACTGTCACTACCATTCTAAGGCTGAGATTTATAGATCTAACTTAAGTCGTCTGGAAAGTGACTTTGCGTAGTAAAATTCGACATGAACTCACCAAAGTCAACTTTGTAAAATTTGTTAACTTAAAAATGCTTCTTTCAGTTGCACAGTTCGTGTCACGAAAAGCGACAATATTCGATCATAAAATATAATGTAAGTAACATTATATAAACAATAAAATAAGATAATTTAATATAATAATATTTTAAGACCACAGTTACTATTACTACTGTAGCATTATTAAATATTACAAGAGTTCACTCTATGTCTGGAGAATATAATATGTAGGTAGCGATATTATTTATTAACCATCAAATTCTGAATGACTAAATAAATACACTCAACAAACACAAGTCCTGCCCCCCCACATACAATTGGTGTTGTAGATATCTGGAACTATAAAAAATTTGTGGTCCAACAACAGCCAGACCCCTGTCATTGAAATGGCGACTAAAGGAGGGTTTCTGTGGTAACTGTGCGCTTAGTCTGCAATATGGCGTGGATAAAGAAAACTAATGAACTAAAAGAAAATTATCATGATTAATAATTCCTAACTAATTTACTTTAAATAAGCATTACATAGACATTCAAATTTATTTTTGCAATTCTCAAGTATGGTAAGTCTTCCTACACGCATTAAGCCGTCGTTTGTTAATAGAGGCACAGGCCTAGCAGCGGGACAGTGTTTAAAACAGGGCTGAATTAATTATTATACATTCAAGGTTTTTTTTAGAATAAATCAGTTTTTTAATTTACCATATTATTATTAACTGTTATCCAAACGTTATCAGTGCGTGTCGTCACTTGTGAATACAGATTATTAAAATATATGAAACAGGGTAATCCTATTATCTATTATAAAAACTCACTAATCTAAACTTACGACTACATACTAATTACTATTTTATCGTTTTCTTTAACTTAATTAGCCATAACGTGGAATTCGATTAAGTACTTAGAGATGCAATGAAAATTACATTTATACCCGGTAACGAGAGCATTAAGCATTTTCTGTACTCAGGAATGCAGTGCCAGGTATTAACTGGGCCTAAATGTGGAAATAATCAAATTTAAAAAAATACTATTCTCTAAGTACTAAGTCTCTGAGTGCGGCAGTTAGGTATGTAGGTAAGACGAGTCACTGATTTTTTATTATTGTTGACAAGTAAGATTATGTTAATTTAAATCAGACATTTCTACATAATATTATTCTAGACATAGTACACAATATTGTTAGCGATTTTGGCTGGTCTCGCTATAAAGACGCTAGTTGCAATACATCACCTTTAGGTCAAGAAGCGAAAATCAAGCCAGCCAGTTCAAAATTTATAGATGGACAGATTCTTATTGGGGTCCATATCCAAAGGGTGCCAACGGAACCCCATTACTAAGCCTACGGCCGCGGCGCGATGCAGCGTTGGTCTGTCTGTCGATATGTTTATGGCCGTTCCCTATATCTATCGGCAGATTAGCTTACTATCAATAGTGTTTTGACAATTCTTCCATACAAAATGTGTCAAAATGTTACCGCCAGTAAGCAAACCTGTCGATAGACAGAATATAAGGAACGGCCATTAGAGTGCTCTATCTTTTGAACCGTCATAGGTTACCGGCTGAATATACACGCAAAGCTTAAACATCACAAAATATATGTTAACATGGCGGACATCCGAATTTTAGGAGGGTATTCCTGTTGCGGTTTGTGGGGGTTAGACTGCGGGTCGCCTCACATACTACCAAATTTACCGTTAATTCATGATGAGAAGACAGGCATGGCATTAGGGCGGGATAGCGCCAGGCAGGAAGAAAGGTCAGTTGTCTTTACTATTCGTGCAGTAACATAAAGACGCTCACCCGCAAATATAGAAGTGTCCGTTCCTATTGCCAATAACATCCCAAAGTTGTTCCAAATTTTTCTCCAACAAATGTGTTACATAAATCTTATGGGCTTGGTCACGTGAAAATGCCAAATTGAGTTTAACATCACCGTTTCTCTCGAACTCTTCCAGTTCCTGTGAAATATTTAAATAATTTGTAACAAAATAATGGCAGTGGAACAATAAATGACATGCTAATTTCTTCACACACTCATTAACATTGCATAATATGCTAATTATTATACACACATACATCAATATTCACGGAAATTTAAAATGGTTTATGTTAGTTTAACCCAAGGCTGCACAACGCACAAGTAGCTAGTTAATATTGTCTGGTTAAAATTAGTTATAAAAACATTGCACCACTCACTTCCTGGTAAATAAAATCTTGAGCGCGATGTCTACATCCAAAGTAAAGTATGTTATCTCCAACTTCCTTGCCATTAGCGCGGGCGAAAGCTCTTTCTTGTAAAAAGCCACGGAACGGAGCCAATCCAGTGCCTGGGCCTACCATTACGATGGGCGTTTGTGTCTGCATGGGCAACCTGACAAAAATCTAATATATAAAATTCTCGTGTCACAATGTTCGTTCCCATACTCCTCCGAAACGGCTGGACCGATTTATATGAAATTTTGTGTGCATATCGGGTAGGTCTGAGAATCGATGAACATCTATTTTTCATCCCCCTAAATGTTAAGGGTGATCCACCCCTAAATTTTAATTTTAATTTTTTAGACAAAAAAAATTGTTTAATTTTTTTATCATACAGCATTAAAAAATACATACAAACATACATTTTCAACCCTCTACGATCAACCCCTATTTTTTAATAGCGATATTAGTATTTTTGTCAAGCGCGTTTCTTACACCGATCGCGATGACGGGACTCGCTTGATGCGACTATACTGCATTAATCCTGGAAATAGGCATTCACGCGGGTGGGACCGCGGGCAACAGCTAGTAGTTTTATATTATTATGCAATAGCTGTCCCGCGCGGTTTCACCCCCACCATATAATTATATAATTAATAGTTAAGGTTCAAATATTTAGGGGGGAAAAAATAAGAAAACCTAGAACCCGATGGCAGTGCCACTTATCGGGTCTAATTGTGAGTATTAACCATCCAGGGACCCATTCAAATATACACAAAATCATGAATCATCAAAATCGGTGCAGCCGTTTTTACGTTTTTGCGAGACTAACGAACAACAATAGATTTTTATATATAAGAAAAAAATAGATAATCCAGCAAAATAACTCAGCCGACCTAAAGTAGTCACAAGCGGCGCGGGCGTCGTGACTCGTAGCTATTGTTTTATGACGGATCGGATACAGTTACTAATTTCAACACAGTACATTTACTAGGTGGCAGGTCTTTCGTATGCGGGAGGCCACCGCGCCGTCTATTTCTGCCGCCAAGCAGCTGTATGTAACCACTGTTGTGTTTCAGTTTGAAGTGAATTCAGTGAATTTACTGGCGCATTATGAGACTTAACAACATGTCTAGGAGTGACGAACGTAGTGCAGTACCATACTGTGCTTTGAATTCAAAGTTATGTATGGTATTGCTTCTGTTTATGGACAGACGTGGTTCGTAGGTACCATGTCAGGCGAGCGACATACTCGTTTCGCTATTGAAGCTACGAGTAATAAAAAAAAACACGGCCAAGTTATTTTGCGCATAAAGGTACATTCAGTATGTTTCGTTCGACTTTCGTCTGTCCCGAGTTGAACGGGAACCCGTCCGGTTTTATTTAAGTTACTTTCGGCATATACATTAGCTGATTCGGCGTGTTCGGATCAACTAGGCTTGATTATTATCATATGTATTCGTTGTACATATTTAACACTACTACGATATACGATCGGCATAACTCATCGGTATGAGTCGGCAGTTGACTATTACCGTCCCATTGTGCCGATAAATGTCGACCCAACGTTATATGTGTACCAACTACCATTACTTATCAATACCTATACAAACAAAATATCGGAAGTATAGGTACAGAATCGAGTCATGAGAGTAGTCATTACCTAAGCATTAGTACGTTTTAATTGGCGGAATGATGGAGCGTGGGGCGCTGACGCTTCACGCGATTGGTTCTTCAGTCAATGCTCGTCGGTTATTGGACTCTCAATTATCCATCTACGCTCACGACTCACGTCGGTAACTATACTAAGCACAATTCACTAATAGAAAACCTACCTAAACTGTGACTTTCTAATATATACAGGAACACGCGGGAGTGGTTTTCCTTCCTCTGGTTTATGCTGAGCGAGCCATGTAGTGGCTACGCCTTTATTGACGCGACCGGTCGGAGTCTTGTACTCCACCACAACTGCTGTTATGTGAACAGTTTCAGGGTGCAACTAAAACAACACAATATAAGTTTAACTTTCTCTCTGTCTGTAAAATGGATTACAAGCCGGGATACATCCTATCTTGCTGTCAGGGCCCGCCTTCCTACTTAGACGTCTCCACTTCGCCAGTATTGAGCATCGTCTATAATGAGACCATTGGCTGTCATCGTCTATAAGGAGACATCCTTATCAAGCCAGTACAGTTGCACTAAAGTCAGTTAATGACTTCAAATACATTTGCTGTTGAGGAATTTCTAATATTTTCCTCATCAGATCTTAACTATTCATATGAGACCTTTCAAGCCAACCATATTGACTACAAAAAAACCATCAATAGCGGTCCACATTTGACGGATATACGGCGTGATATTTAAAAATATAGGACCTTTCTATAATATGTTGTATACTAATAATTAATATTGATTGTAAAGTTTTTAACCTACCTTAGGACTGGAAGATATGGAATAATATCTAGGTTGCAAGCGAGGCAACAGTTCACAAATATGATCCAAGGGGGGTCTACAAGATGATAGATCTTCCAATATGTGCACAATGTTCCTACATGCGTCCACTACAAACGATTGGTACAAAGCTTTACCCTCTTGCGAGTTAGTAGCCATCAGAAGTAATTGTTGCTTATCCTGAAATTATTTAATTAATATACTTTATTAGTGTTTCATATCACATGTTATACATAATAATATAATAAAACTCCTTGCTACTGTTTGTTACTTAAATAAAATATTAAAATTATTACAAAAAAATATTGAAAATAAGTCTGCTAATAAAATGAGCTGTTGTATGTAATACAGAAATATTGTATACAAGTTCTTCACTATTTGGGTAAAAAACAAGACCAGGTACCCTCCCATCAGCAAATCTACATTAATTAGTCCCAGAGAAAAACGACCGTTATAGGCTGACAACACAGAAGTAATTCTATGTTAGTGTTCCATATTCAGGAGCCCCGAGATTCTCAAACGGCTTGAATTCATGCTATTACTTAGTTCGTTTTAAGTCTATTTTAAGGAATGTCAAATAAAACTTGTAATGTCGATTCACACTCTCGAACACGCAACGCGTCAAACCTAATGAAAATATGAGTGATCAATCATGTAAATAGTTCAAACACGTAAATGTTTGCAAAAATTATCGAACTTGTGTCGTACTGAATACACGATTAAAATGGTGAATGAAATCGTTTGTTGATCGTGTAGACTGAAGGTAATTAAAATAACGCTTATGACAAGTACAAAAAAAGTATACGTCGTCACCAAATCGTAAAATTGATCTAACATTAAAATGTTTGACGTTTAATAATTTTTTCATCGATGTTTGACCATATATGTCCCTCGTATACGAAAGGCCGTCTGGGTTGGTACCACGGCTTTGGTGGTGGTAAGTTAGGTTAGGTTAAGGTGAAAGATCAGCACTAGCCAGCGAAATCCAATTTAAAATAGGTTTTATAAACTATACTATTACACTAAATCGATTTAGCTATTTTAAACGTTTTGTTTTTTTTTTATGGAATCAGTCCAACATTGTAATGATAAAGGGATATGGACTGTGCTCACTACCAAAACGTCACATGTTTTAAAACTACAGACTACTACTGGATCCAGCCTGAGACGACCTGGCGACACAAACTCAGTGGGGCCTACTTTACCACTGGATTCTACGCATCGCGACCCTGCTCCAGCTAATTAATCTCAGTAGACTAGTTTTTGGTCTGATTTCTCAATCCAAATTATTCGGGGAAAATAAAGTGATATATTTAATCTTTAAGGGGGATTTGCGGTGTGGTTCAAACTATAAATATACACCAAAAAATTGGGAAAACATCAGGCTGTTTTAGGAACAATATAGTGTACTTATCAAACCATTTGACCATCTTGCGGGACCTTTTGAGTACTTACGGAACACAAAAATCTTAGTAACCATGCTTACCTTTTCCTCAGAACAATATTCAGCTAGTTCTCTAAGAATGTGTGTGCGAGGCAATGCAGTTATTTCTATGTAGTGTGAGAGTGCAGTCCTGTACGACGTCGGGCACGGGAATGGATTTTTCTTCGTGCTTTCTTGGTCAGTATTGATAAGTGAGAAAATCTCATCAAGATTGGCGCCTGTTAGTTTTCCAAGTCGGTCTACCAGGTGTGTGTCATTGATCGGGTATATGGCCACATGGTCACCTGAATTTTAAATAATAATAAACATCACAGAAGAAAAATCACAAAAACATCTAATTATCTATTAACACTATTGTATGTCTTAATGAAATTTTACAGAATTAGCTACCTGAAGACTCAGATGTACTAAGGATTAACCTCTCTCATTAGTGGATGGACAATGCATAATACAGGGCTAATATTATTCCTAATAGCAGAGCCGTCTTAGACTATGTAGAGGCTCTTACTCCTTAGGCACCCGGAGTTCAGGACTATTCAGAAAACAAATGGTCAATATATTTTTTTCACATTTGCATATACTTTTGATTGGCTTTTAAACAAAAAATACAGTCATTGAGTATTAGTCTTCAAGCCAGGAATCCAGGGTACTAACCCTGCATGCCCTTATGATAATGACAGAACTGACTATTACTACTTACTGGCTACCTGATGATGTGTATATTTTTTTCATCAACATTTACAAATCACTTACCAGCCTCATAACGCATTTTCGAGTCTGAAATATCTAGCTCCACATGTAGACATGACCTATCACCACCACGGTGCAGTTCTCTGTTGACTTTTATTTGGGCTAGGAATGGATTCTTCGCATCATAAGGTCTATAACAATTTATTTGTTGTATTGCATAATAAATAGAATTGATTATACCAATACTGTTGCCTATTATTGAATAACACTAGGCTCATGCCCATTGTGGTTGGATCAACATATCAGAAACTGAAGCTTGTATTTGTATTTATGATGGGGACATCTGCAAGTTGTACAAATGGGTGATCAGCTCACTTAAGTTGAACCATTTCACCCTTAATCCCAGAAACTGAAGCTTAAATACCAACTTCCATTGTTATAATTTTAAAAATAATGCACAGCTTTCATCCTTTATTTTAGCCCATTTGGGGCTGCATTTTCAAAAGCCCTTCGTATGATAAGTAATACTTATGCAATTTGTTATGCTGCTAGACCTACCAGTATAGGCTGTGGATTGTTTGTCAGTGTTAAGTCTTATTAAGTATACAACCAAAATAATGAGTAATGTGGTTGTGACGCCACAATTAAATTAACATTAATTTTCGAAAGAGCCCATATTTCTTTGAATCTTTTAAGAGTTGAATTAAGTGGAATATTACTTACGGTCTTTGAACTTGTAGGGAGTGCAACCTGGCTATTTCACCAGTAAACACATTGTTAGGTGTGATTTCATCAGGAGCATGCACAACTAAGCGGAATTGTCTTGTTAACTCTTCTTCACCAGCACTCTCAATATTGTATTTCTCACATACTGCCGGCCAAAACTTGTCTTTCCATGTTATAAAGTCATCTTCAATGCTAAAAGTATTTTACACACAGTACAGAATTAGGAATGGAGTATAATAATAATAATAATACACCCAACAGTCACACACATAGTCCTGACCCCACACTAGGTAAACCTGTGTCGTGGGTATCAGGAACTACGAGGGACTTGCGGTCCCACAACACCCAGACCCGAGACCAATATTTGTGGTTCACACAAACATTTGTCTCGGTGTGGGAATCGAACCCACGGCCTCTCGCTTCGCAGCCGACTACTCGCCCGCTGCGCCACGGAGCTGTCAAGTATGTGTTATTGATTGTTGGTAAAAAAATATTATTATTTAAATAGCTTTACTTTGCATCATCATCTCCCATCCCAAGCTCGTACACCCTTGTAGCTCCAAGTTCCTCCAGCCTCTTGTCCAAGTATATAGCAACAGCATTATAATGCTCATAGGTTTTATTGCCTAAACCAAATACCTGAAAACATGTATGCATTTGAAATAACATTTTGTATAATATGTGTGAATGTTTGATCCCCTATTGAAATGTGGCAAATACTTCAGGTGGTAAGGTCATTGTTGCTATAAAAGTTCTAAATACATTCAAATACAAAACGACAAATAAATAACAATAAAAACATAAAATATTTATTTAAAAATATTCCACCTACCCTTATCCCACTTGTAGTGTGGTTGGCATAACATGTTTCTATAACAATTGTTACAGATAGATTTGGCTTGTTTTTTACGACCAGCCCCCTACCTGAAGCCAATCACTCTAGGGAGAAAACATCCAGACTCGAAATAAATATTTGTGGATCACACAAACATTTGTCTTAGTGCAGGAATGTTGTAAAAATCTTACATCACATTGTATTATTATTGTATCATGTGCTTTATGGGTTACAAAATATTTAATATGGATGCAACATTTACCAAAATTAGGATCTCACACCGTATGTCTTACCTTTAACATAGGAGTTGTTATTAGTCTCCTTAATTTGAAAACTTGTGGAAAAACATTAATGAATACACTCATTTTTAAATACATTCTAAAATATTTTGTTTCTTACTATCGTTCATTTATTTATAATATCATAGTATAATATAAGTCATTCAAACAACTTGCAAGCCTAACAATAATAATTCTTAAGAATATTTCAATAAAAGTTCACAGTCCACTTTTTTAAAATTATGTTTACATTCCACGCTAAGACATTGAAATAAAAGATATTTTTTCCTTATTCTATCTAAGCTGTACACATTTTGTTTAGCAACAATCTAATGAATGATATGGTCTTATTTTGCTATAAAATAATTAAATATATTCGAATTTGGCTGCACATAAATATGTAAAATTCTGGCTGGTCAAAAACGAATTTTGACAGTTGACAACCATATGATATTTATTTTTATAAATGATTTTACGGCTCTGGCTACTTCTCCTTTGAGCACGTCTTGGATTTTTTTCTATTCTTTTAAGTTCCTAAGAGTGAAACACGGGTGTGGTCGATTTCAAGGTCTTGCCGGAGTTTTAGTATCAATTCCTTTCAGTACAATGCTTCTTAAATGACTTCAAGCGAATTGAACGCACAAAGTCGATCAATGCCCTTGGTACTTTAATTAATTGAATTAATGTAATACACACTATGAACGTAACGAATGAAAGAAACTTAAATACAATCATCCTCGTAAGTACAGCGTAAAATACCGACTACAATCGCACTGACGGCAGCAGCAGTGCCCTACGGAGAACTATCGGAGCGTTGGAAAATTACGTCAACTAGTAGCCGGGCGCCCGGCCCGCGTGCTGGAGCCTGGAGTCAACATTTACGGGAGTTATAAATGTGTGTAAAATCAAAACTATACCTATGGTATTTTTTATGAAACAAAAACTAGTGTATTTGTATCCATATAAGCTCTAATTTATCGAAGATTCAAGAGATTTTGCATACCTAAGAACATTATTCATTATAATAGTCTGTGTGTTATTACTCTAAGCTTTCAGCTATAAAAGCAAAATACCATGAAATCTCAGGCATTTGTAATTTAAAGCCTATAATTTTAAACTTGTTTGCCGGGTAGTTTTCTTTTTACCCCCGCTTAACGCTTCATTGGTCTAGTGGCAGCGTTCTAATGCTGAGAACCGTGAGGTATTGGGTTCCCAGGTTGGGCAATAACTTTTGAATGACGAAACGAGCAGATCGTTCGCGTTATGGTAAGAGTCACGCTTGCCCATTCATAAACAGACAGAAGCAACACCAATCAGAACTTGAAATTATGACTGTTGTACGGGCTAGAACCCTTTGCCTTCCCAATAAAAGAGAAAATTGTGGAAAAAAAATAATTGAATTATGAAGTACTGGATGACATTGGACTGCGCTCGTCAACCCGAGCTATAAGATGTTTTTATTGCAGATGTTGTCTCATAATACCAGTGAAATTACTAGGTTTCAATGTCTTTCAATATGGAACACAACAGTGCTAACACACTGCTACTTAACGACAGAACTAGTCAAAGCGGTGGTACCTACCCAGACGGCTACTCGCATACGAGGGACTTACCACCTAGTAAACTCGTTGTGGTGGTGGTGGGAAGTGACTGGTATGGCGATAAGCTCGCCGCCTAATACCTCATGGGTCGGAAACGTGGTTGCACTAATTGCACCTCTGCTTACCCCGGTGGGGATAACAGCGTGAGGTATTGTTATCAGTTATGTTATGACAAAAACGAAGGGTGTTAGTAATACATAATACAACAAAAAGTAAACGCGGAAGACTCCGACTTACATGGATCGCTGTGGTTTATAAAGGTCTTATTCTCTTATAAGGGTCTTATTCATAATAAAACGCTTATCGAAGGTATAAACCTTCATTAGTTAAAACGTATTTTAAGCCTATAGAACGTTCAATAAAATTCTTTATTCATAATCGTTTGATAAAGCTCCGATAACTAAAATAGGTTTATCATACACAAAGTTGCCAGTTTACATAAAATGATTGATTGATTGAATGGTTTTAATATGGTTTGTCTCTGGAAAGACTGGAAACAAACTAAATAAAAAGAAAATTGATGGAGTTTTGGCGGGAATTCTGACAGTGCGGTGGCTCTCTTGATTTAATTATTTCCTAAACTAGTTTAAAGTTGTGTTTGTTGTATAAAAGTGGTGTGGTTTTGTGCAATAATCATTTACGATGATGAATAGTTTATGGCGACATCAAGATAGAGAATTTAGGTGATTTTTGACCAAGGGTATCGATCGACCTTGTGCGTTCGATCCGCTTGAATAACTAATGACTTGGCAGCATGGTCTCTGATCCTAGCCGGTTCTTTAAGGAACAAACAAAAAAAAAAGAAAATTGCCATCTCATCAATGTCAAACGTCAAGAAAGGTAAACGAAACAGGAGTTATAAAATTCAACAAGATCTTGAAATCGACCACGCCGCGTCGCTGCGCTTATATTTCGTCGTTCTTGGGAAGAGTTGAAAATATACAATATAGTACTTGTCATTGGCGAAATGTATAATAGGGCGAAGCCGTTATGAATATAGAAAAAGTAATAAATTAAAAAACAATATGTCAGTAGACGTAAAAATAAACGTCAAATATGAAACAGCTGACCAATGTCGGCCATGTTTTTCACTATCGAACGCTTATAATAGGTTTATAGAAGGGTTATAGTTTCTATAAAATAGTGACACTTTATAGGAGAGTTAATGAGCGTTTTAGCGTTATTGAACGATTATGAATAGCAATTTTTATCAATCATCTAATAACGGCCTTATAAAGCTCCGATAACTTATTATGAATTAGACCATTAGAATTTAATAATATAGACCCAATGACAGTCCAGAATAGACACCTCTGGAGACAAACGATTAGGAGAGCCAACCCTAAATAAAATATGGGGCAAAGGCCAGAAGAAGACACTTGTACGTGTTGTAAGTATAAGCGTTTTTTTAGGGGTAGGAAGGAGAACTTTGATAATTTTCCTCGAGTCCTAAGATCTTTGTGATTTTAACCATCTTCAAAATTATTGCAAATTATAAAACGAATGAAAATTAATGGGTTCCGCTTGCAACTAAACATAATGCGGGTATTTACTAAGGCTTTCAGTTCAGCTTGTTAGTCTTATTTCGGTCTTTTTAGTGCATTACTTTTAAATTGACTTTTTTACAGTCGGATTTATTAAATTAGTTAGTAGATATGTTACTTCCGGTTAGGTCAGAGTGAATGTGACATACATATTATGTTATTTGGTAAGTATATAGTACAAAAGCCATAATTACGGTTTAAAGTTTACTGATAGTGACACGCAGACCTCCACATGATCATTCAAAAAACTTCAATTGGGTAGGTATATCTTTCTTTCTGCTTGGCTTTATCCCGGCTTAGTGCTAGGGTCCACCTTTCTACTAAGACGCGTCCACTTCGCCCGGTGTTGAGCATCCTCCGTAGTAGTCCGTAGTGAGACCATTGGCTCTCATATCTACCTCGTCAAGTTGTCAAGCCAGCGCTTTTTGGACCTTCCGCCAGATCGTACCCCTGGCACGATCTGGCACAAATATTTGAGACCGACATCCTCTTGTGGTTTTCTCAACATATGACCGAACCACCTTTAAGCGACTTTCCTGAAGTTTATTTACCACGTCACGGACACCAAAGCTACGGATGTAGTCATTACTTAAGATCTAATCGTATAACGTTGCACATCCACCGTAGCATCTTCATTTCCGCGATGAGGATTGCCTAACATGACGCTTAAGTGCAAGCCTCGTCACTTTATACAGGAGCACAAGCCGATTGATAGTCTTGTATATGAGACGTTTAATTAAGTCTTATCGGCACCTTTCGGTCGCAAGTAACCTTTCACCTTCCTCCACTTAGTCCAAACGGCGCCAATGCGGGCCCTAACGTCAAGGTCGATGTCACCGGAATCGCTGAGCACAGACCCTAGGTATTTAAACTTGTCCGTTTTCACGGCCAGTTCGTTCCCTATCCGGATACTATCCGGGTCTTACTCCAGCAGGCCATGTACTCGGTCGTTGCCACATTTAGTTTCTTATTGGTTTGTATATTTATACGCTGCAGTTATCGGATGTTTCTCCTAACTTAACTTAGCTCATAATAGGTTCTTATTCAAATAACGTTCTGCTGCATTTGCCGTAATGACCCCAAAGATATGCTTGGTCTTGGTCATACATCAAAAGCCAAAAAAATAAACATTTGCGTCGAATTAAAAACCTCCTCCAATAATACGTAAAAAAAGAAAATTGTTGTCTGGACCTTAAAAGTTTTATCAACATTTTCCCTATAACAACCTTAAATCGTACCTAATGTGTTAAGAGACCATAAAAGCAGGTGATGAAAAGAATAAAATTGTCTCTTTAAACTTATATAGACAAATTATGCAATGCAAAGTAGGTCATTAACAGTTACCAGATATTCTAGGTTCGTAAGACGAATGTTTTGATACAAATTCCACGGTACAATTTACTTAGAAAGAATATAATCTATAGTAGGAACTGATTGATACACAATGCCGAAGCGTAAACGTATAGCATAAATCGTAGGTATGTGTGGTGTTTAGTGTTTGTGGTGTATCTATCTAGCATCCAACCGCCCCTTCTCAGGCCCGGATCTAGAGGGGGGTAAACCGGGGCACCTGCCCCGGGTGGCAGTTTCAAGGGTAGCCAAAATCATAATATAATATGATTAAAAATTAAAAACTTGCTCCACAAAGCACCTAGCATACGGAAGCCTGGTTGGCTCATCGTCGACTTGAAAGAAAAAGGCACCACACAGACTCACACCACAAGTGAAAAGTACAAATTTATTAAAGGGTTCTGATTGTCCCATACACAAAAAATGCCAACCATTATATATTTGTGAGTTTTTTAAGTAATGTATCTCAAAAGCTGGAGAGGGGCGCATCAAGTTTTTGCCCCGCTTCGAAAAAATCGTAGATACGGGGCTGCCCTTTCTAGTTAGACCTAGATCGTACATTGCTTGTTCACTCTTTATACACACAGGTATAACACTCGATTATTGGTGCCTCGTGAGTCATGGGTCGGTAAAAAGCTGGCCTCTCCGCAGTGGCGATTTTATTCATAAAGTGTTATTGATAGCGTCTGCAGCACTGACTGTAATTTACTTGAATCGTCTTATTGAAGTAAGAGGCCCTTACGAGTTTTATGAGTTTAGGTGAGATTACCTACCCATTTCAATTTCAAGTTCAGTAGAGGTCTCGTCAATATTTATGGCCGTTGACAAGTTAGTCACTTCATCCGACATTTTGTGTCAACATTTAGTCTATTGGAATCAGTAACTTAAATAATCAATCGCCTTATTGGTCTAGGGGCCGCATACTAAGGCTGAGAGAGGTAAGCGTGAGGTCTCGTACAATGACAATTTGTGTCGAGTTTTCAATTCAAAATTCACACATGAATTTCCCGGAGTTGAATTTTGTGCCCGGTATGGCGATAGGCTGGCCCTGTTCACCGAAATAAGTCCGGCGAAACATGGATGCAGCACTAGTTCCACCACCGCCTACCCCTTCTGGGATAAAAGGCGTGACCCACGTGAGCTTATAACAAAACTACTACAGGCTACTACAGGCTTCACCGCGCCGCACCGCGTCGCGACTTGTGACTAACGCTGACGTAAACATTGAAGAAACCCATGCTTATTGATAAAATTTCCGTTATGTTTTTATATAAGCCTGCGTCTGCCTCATGATTTAATCATAATGAACATTCTCGTTGGATATTTAAATTACCTACTTAATTCAGGACGTTTCTAGTGCAGCGGTTCTTAACCTCAGGTCCCAATCCAATTTTATAATTTACGTCTTAAAACAACTTAAGTAATAAGAATTAGCTTGTCGCAATTGGTCGCAAGTCTCGGAACTCGCATCCTTTTTTTTTGTCAGTTAAACGGATACTTACTAATTTTACAGGTGGCTTATAGCCGAAACCTTTTACACTGATTAATATGAATAATTAATTCTATTGCAGCCGATAAGCATTATTTTTCCGAATTAGATAAGCTTATTGTAAAATTAAAAGAATCCAATCCTTATAGGGTCACTTTTAGTTTTATGTAATAGTAGAGCATTGAAGTTAAAAAAAATGTTTCCTTACTGATTCCTATTTAGTTTTGAATTTCAAATTACATATTAGAATAAAATATATACAAAGATTTGTTTCGGGTCTGAGTTTTTTTTATGGCATAGGCCGGCAAACGAGCAAGTGGGTCACCTGATGGTAAGGGATCTCCACCGCCCATTTTTTATATAAGTATTGTGATACAATACTCACAGCATAATTTAATCCTGTCAGGTCTGGATCACCGTTTTTTATCCATTCATAGAACTCCATGGAATTATCGGTTGGGTCTCCTTCGCCGTATGTCGCCATACAAAATACAGCTAAAGAGTTTGGTATTTCTTGCAACTTTATTAATTCTTCCTGAAATATAATTTTAAATTACAAACACTCTAGGATATTAATTTATCCGGTGACCGGTCGTTATAACTAGTTAACACAAATAATTTAAGACATAAATAAACTCGTAAGTAAACATATACAGCCGAACTGGTCAAAATAACTACCTAATATATTTTCTACTGGTTCCAAAGGTCGAACCTACCTATAAAGTAAACAAAAAATATATCGATATCTGTAATTTAAATTGTCGTAGGACAGTGGGCACCATCACATACGCCCAAATATCCCTAACGGCAATTGAAGTTACAGATATCGATATACAATTATCACAAATCGTAGCAGGTACAGTTAGCGACATAAGTCAATGAACACGTACAAAATTCCTTAAATCGTACCTTAAGGATCAAAAGTCGCTAATCAACTCCCGCAACAAAATGCGGTGATTGAAGACACTTTTTAATACAAAATTCGCAAAACTTCTAATGATGTGAATTCTAGCAAATTCTTTATGTTCACCGACTTTTGTTGGATTGACGTGTTCATGTGATTCTGTTGCATTTCTTAAAAGTTTTAAGTTACGCGATATCTCAACCAAATGAAAACAGATTTTGTTGTTTTTTTTTATTCAATTGAGTTTTACCTGATGAGTTGATCCACATAATTTTGTCTCAGATCTGATGACGGAATATGAGGTTAAAAATAAATCTCCTCCACGGAAAATGTTTTTCTTAATTTGTCTTTTATGTCATAGGCCAGCAAATGAGCAAGTGGGTCACCTGATGTTGATCTCCACCGCCCATTTACGCCCACAATACCAAAAAGGATCATGGGCGCTCAGCAGACCTTAAAGGAAAGGGATAATTAAGGGATTTGGAAGGGGATTTGGGGGGGATTTGGGACTCCGGATATCGCACACACCGAACGAAACGCAGCAGCAAACTGCTACCTTACACCGGTTTTCTGTAAACAGTGGTAACGACCCGGACGAGCCGGCCTATTCATGCTGTAGACAAAACTGTTTACAGCGTGGCTCTACCACTCAAAAATTTATTGTATTTGAGTATGCATGCAAAAGCTGATGCTAACATACAAAATCCTGCTAATTACTACTAATATCCTACTCACTACTATTCTACTTTTTACTAATACTTACTATAAATGTGATAGTTTGGATTTTTTAAATTTGTGAATTGTGATGTTTCTTTAATAAACCCCCTCCCCCTTAACGGCTCAACGGATTTGGATGAAATGTGGCACTCAGTTATGGCCGTTCCCTATATTCTGTCTATCGACACATTTGCTAACTATCAGTATTGTTTTGACAGATCTTCCATACAAAAAGTGTGAAAATTTTACTGCCAGTAAGCAAATCTGTCGATAGATAGAATATTGGGAACGGCCATTAGACTATAACTACTAACTTTTTATCTCGGATAAAGACATTTACGCGAACGGAGCCGCGACCAAAGCTAGTGTTATTATAAATGTGAAATATTGGATATTTGTGAGTTTGTGAATTTGGATGTTTTTTAATCAATCACGCCTTATCGGCTGAATGGATTTGGATACAATTTGGCACACAAGTATATCATGACTTGAGTTAGAATAAATGCTACATTTTATATCAGAAAAAAACATTCAATCGGGTGCAGCAACGAGCAAAGCTAGTGCGGAATAAAAATAAATTTAAGAAAACTTGAAATAATCTTCTTAAATAAACTTACATAGGTGTTAACATGTATAGTGCAGGTTCCACGGGCCATTTTTAAACTTGATTACTATCAAGCTAAAGCAGTGATAGCTCAGCGGGGAGTGGTATGGACTGTCGAGACGAAAGTCGCAGGTTCGAAACCAGCCCCAAGTGCATACACCTCTGACTTTTCTAAGTTATGTGTATATTAATTGTTAATTATCACTTGCTTTAACGGTGAAGGAAAAACATAGTGAGGAAACCTGCATACCTGAGAAGTTCTTCATAAGAATTTTGAAGGTATGTGAAGTCTGCCAACCCACATTAGGCCAGTGTGGTAGACTAAGGCCTAAGCCCTCTCATTCAGTAGAGGAGGCCCGTGCCCAGCAGTGGGACGTATATAATAAAGGGCTAGTAAAAAAAAAAAAAAAAAAACTATCAAGCTAATTTTCCGTGAGTAGCTTCATTTTGATGAGACGCCCAACAATTACCTGTACGCAAACTCTGATTGTGGTAGCTAACAGAGAGAGCAAGGATAAAATATGTCGATTTGATGATTCTAAAAAAAATATTACTAACAGGCTTTTTTTTGTTAAATATCAAGATAGTTATCTAAATTATTCGAAAACATATTTGTCCTACAAAATGTGTGGTATGATCAAAGAGTCCCCCCCTTCCAATATGTATCGATAACGAGGTCATCAAAAATTATTACTAACCAGCTGTTTTTTTCTTTACTTAGTTAATATTTATATAACTTAACAGTCATATTGTCCTACAAATTGCGTGGTACGTTTTCCCGGTCCTACGCTCAGAAATTGTTAATACCACAAGACCATTTTTCTCATTACTAACTGTAGGACAAAAATATTACATAATAGGCTAGTGTGTTCTCTGCCCAAATGAATCAATGTCCTACAAGAAAACAGGTATGTATCACTAGTCCGACAAGAATTGTAATTTTTTCGTTTTCCTATTTGTAACATAAGATACAGTGAAAACATCTTTTTTTATCCAATAATAATTAAATACATACATAGACTCACGCCTGTTTCCCATAGGGGTAGGCAGAGACAACGGATTTCTACTTGCTACGATCCTTGCATACCTCTTTAGCCTCATTCACCCTCATTAAATTTTTCATACATGCACGTCGGTTTAGGGTACTCCTAACCTGGCCTTTTTCGAGAATAGCTCCAACTTGATCTATGAAAGTTCGCCGAGGCCGTCCCCTCCCAACAGTACCATTCACACTCAATATTGTCAATATTTATTATTCACTATAATTAAATAATAATAATTAAATGCACTTATATGACGAATCTATACGTTTTGCAATTATTGTAGTATACAAAGTAAGTGGTGTTAATCATCGTACATCAGAGGATTTGTAATACCTGGCTAGCTATGTGGATGCATGATTTACGTTATGCATGCAGATATCACTTTGAAAAGAGGGACATAACAATCCAAAACACGACTGCAATAAGTCGGGTAAAAACGTGCCATTCCTACGTTCGTTGCTTACAAGTAAATCTTTTTTATTTTTAGTCATCTAATGTGTTATATTGACTACATTTAGTTCCTTTGTAAATATTATTAAAATATGATTAATGAATATGTGTATTTTACAAGGTGGTAGGTCCCTCGTTTGCGAGAGACCGGCTGGGTTGGTACCACCGCTTTGTCTATTTCTGCCGCCAAGCAACAGTGTGTAAGCACTGTTGTGTTCCGGTGTGAAGGACATTGAAGCCAGTGTAATTACTGGGCATTATGAGACTTAACACCTTATGTCTCGGGGTGACGAGCGCAGTCCAGTGTCATGCAGTGCTTTATTTAAAGTTCTGTGTGGCGTTGCTTCTGTTTATGAGCAGGCGTGGCGCTTACTATCAGGCGAGCGACCTGCTCGTCTCGTCATTCAATCTAATAAAAATAAATTAAAAAAAAACAATATGTATACTGTTATTTGTGAAACTTCACTCTGATGTTGTAATTCAAATAAAAAATAATATTGCACATACTTATTGTTTGGTTTATTTTATAATCTAATTAAAATCCTGAATAAAATAGGGTCTGGCCGACCGTATCCATATTTATATACAGATACCGATATTTCAATCTACTCTATATAGATAGACAATAGTAGACACAGATCGTCTCTATTATTGTAGCTGACAACTGCTTGGTAGGAATGGTAGGTTTTTTTAAGTTGGTTGGAATGGAACTAGTCTTAAACAGGGTGTTTTTAAAAAGTTTGTATGTAGTCGGACGGGACTACATAAGAGATGATAGATGAGATGAGAGATATAAGAGACGTCTTATAGTTATATTCTCTTTGGTCGACACTAACGTGGGATACCTAATACGCAGTAAGCAATGCTCTGCGCATGCGTACCGGTGTGACTCAGCTGTAGTAGCAAAATACCGAAAGTAAATTTATTTTAATTTCATGAATTTAAAATATGTATTCAATTGGAGCACCGCGATAACGTACCACGCAATTTGTAGGACAATACGACTGTTAAATTATATAAATATTAACTAAGTAAAGAAAAAACAGCTGGTTAGTAATAATTTTTAATGTCTTCGTTATCGATACATATTGGAAGGGGGGGACTCTTTGATCAAAACATACATTTTGTAGGACAAATATGATTTCGAATAATTTAGATAATTATCTTGAGATTTAACAAAAAAAAGCCAGTTAGTAATAATTTTTTTACAATCATCAAATCGACATATTTTATCCTTGCTATCTCTGTTAGCTACCACAATCGAGAATTTACGCACAGAAATTGTTGGGCATCTCATCTAAACGAAGCTATTCACGAAGATTCAGCTTGATAGTAATTATTTTTTCATCAAGGATCTGTACTACAACTTTAGAGCGTAGGACCGGGAAAACGTACCACGCAATTTGTAGGACAATATGACTGTAAAGTAATATAAATATTAACTAAATAAACAAAAAAAAATCAGCTGGTTAGTAATAATTTTTGATGACCTCGTTATCGATACATATTGGAAGGGGGGGGGGACTCTTTGATCATACCACACATTTTGTAGGACAAATATGTTTTCTAATAATTTAGATAATTATCTTGAGATTTAACAAAAAAAAAACCAGCTAGTAATAAATTTTTTAGAATCATCAAATCGACATATTTTATCCTTGCTACCTCTGTTAGCTACCACAATCAGAGTTTGCGTACAGGTAATTGTTGGGCGTCTCATCAAAATGAAGCTACTCACGGAAAATTAGCTTGATAGTAATCAAGTTTAAAAATGGCCCGTGGAACCTGCACTACTATATACGAGTATATAGAAGCGAAATACCAATGACTCACTGATTAATCACGATTTCTCAAAAACAACTAAAGCTGGGGGTCATGAAATTTTGCTACTTTGTGTGATGGCGAGGCGTACTAAGAACGGATTTTTGGAAATTCACATTTTAAGGGGGTAAAAGGGGGGTTTGAATATTGTATGAAACTTTTTTATTGAACGGAATACGACTGCGTAATTAAGCACAAATATTGCTTATAAAAAATAATGAAATACTTGTGATTCTATTTTTGTAAAATTCCTCTTGCAAAAAGGGGGAAGGGTTGAACTGATTATGAAAGTATTTATTAAAACTTTTGAACAACTTAACCGATTGGGGTCATATAAACACCGTACATTTGTTTTGTGGAGACAATGGTTTAGAACTATATATAATCACGCCACGACTCATGGGAGCGGAGCAGTAATCTATATATAAAACTATGTTCATGAAATTTGGTCAAATTGTAGTTTGTGTAACGTAAGGGGCCCGGTAAGAAAGGATTTTTGGGAATTTACATTTTAAGGGGTAAAAGAGGGAAATTTTCTATGTAAAGAAAGATGGCTGTGAAATTGAGTACATATATTACTTATTAAAAATAATGAGACACGTGTTTCATATACTTGTAACATTCAACTCGCGAAAGGAGTGGGGGGGGGGGGAGCAGCTATGTTGAATTTTTGAATATTTGTAGAGCAATCACGCCTTAACGGCTGAATAGATTTGGGTAAAATTTGGCATACAGGTAGACAAATACATAAATTAGAACATAGGCAATTTTTATCCCAGAAAAAGACTTTTACGCGGGCGGAGCCGCGGGCAACTGCTAGTAAGTTGTAAAGTATTACTAATCATTTTGGAATAATACATAGTGTAATGGCTGAGTCGCGGCATTAAATGAAAATACGCGAGTTAGTGATTATTTATGCGACACATTTATTACAACATAGGTTGAACGTACATTACTTTACATAGAGAACTTAATATATGCGCGCATCGCGTCGTGTTCCTACGGGCCGACTGCGCGAGCGCGGCGGCTCGCGAGGCGGGCTCGATGCGGGGAAGGGCGAACGAGGGGAAAGAGCGAGGTACGGCCGTGTTGCTACGTACCTATTCGTCGGCACGTACGCACCACGGGCTGTTACTATGCGCGGTGGTTAGACTCGCGAACAGAGCGCGCTACATACTCCCCCTCTAGTTCGAACAGGGCGTCCTCGTGTTCGGACTAGGACTTTGGAGACTTGCGAGGCCTCCCACGCCTACGCTTTTCCCTAACGGGGGCTTCCACCTTACCGACAAACGGAGTCAAATGTGACACGTGGTATCGTCCGACGTGTCTTCCGGTAGTACCTTCTATCAGGTAGGTAGTGGGGCTCACCATTTCCCTGATACGATAAGGACCGTCCCTCCGGGGTATAAATTTGGCGGATTGGCCCGTGCCCACGTCATTCATTCCCTGCGTTTTTACTAAAACGAGATCACCTACCTTATAAACTGGAGGAGTGCGCCTACCCTCATCTGCGTACTTCTTTTGGACAGCCTGGGCTCGTTCTTGAGAATCTTTAGCATCCAGCAGCGCTGTCGATAACTTACGTAGGTAAGGCGTGATGTTGGCAACGAAATTATCGCTATCCACGATGGTCTTCATGTCTGCCACGACGTCGGATGGTGCGCGTAACTCTCTCCCAAGGGTAAGAAAAGCCGGTGAAAATCCGGTGCTCGCCGTAACGGCGGAATTCATCGCAAACCTTATGGCTGCGAGATGGGTATCCCATGATCTGTGGTCCTTCCCTACTAAAATTGCCAATTGCGGCTTCAAATCGCGGTTTTGGGGTGATACAACGGCGTCAGAGATTGCTTAATTCCCATTGCGTGACAGGCTTGTTGCATCACCTCGGCAACGAACTGCACTCCATTGTCGCTTATAATTCTGCGAGGCACTCCGAATCTCAAGAACACCTCGGGTATGAGTACCTCGGCTCACTCAACGCTTGTCGCGCTCTTCAGAGCGAAAAGCTCGACCCATTGAAAGCATGTATCTTCGACAATTAATATCCATCGCATTCCTTTGGAGGTTTCTGGCAATGGGCCAAACAAATCCACTGACACCACCTCGAATCGTCGAGATGGTGCAGGAGTCTGGAGTAGCCCTGCAGGCTTTTTATTGTCCGCTTTGTACCTCTGACAGGCAATGCAGTGCTTTACGTATTCGGTAACGTAAGCCCTCATACCTGGCCAAAAGTATCGGTTTCTGACGCGTTGTAAAGTTCGTTCGGCACCGAAGTGACCTGCAGTCGGGGCGTCATGAAGGTCGACAAGTACGTCCCTTCTTTCGTGATTCGGCACTACGAGACAGGCAGAATCTTGATCTTCGGATTCGGGCGTGCACCTGTACAACACCCCATCAGACATCAGGTAACCTCGATTTGACCAACCCCTTCCCCTGAACAGGTCCTCGGTGTCCTCCAAGTCTGCGATGATACCTTTCAGTTCAGGGTCCTTAAGTTGGTTGTCGCGTACCTCAAGAGATGATCTGTGCGGTATATCTACGGTCACCGAGCATATCTCGCATCCACCGGCAGCCTCCTCGCAGCAGGGTGGACGGCTCAGTGCGTCAGCGATTACGTTTACCCTTCCCGGGGTGTACTGTATACGAAGGTTGTAGGCCTGAAGGGTTAGAGCCCATCTCGCTAGGCGACCGCTAGGTGATTTCAGACTCATTAACCATCGTAAGGGCTGGTGATCTGATTTCACTACCACTTCGGACCCCTCTATGTACCCCCTGAACTTGGTTACTGCCCAGACCACGGCTAAGGCTTCTCGTTCGGTCGTGGTGTAATTCCGCTCAGCCGGCTCCAGGAGACGACTGGCGTACTCTATAGGTCTTTCGTCAGGCCCCTCCCCCTGCATCAAGACTGCATCGAGGCAGTATCCACTGCTGTCTGTCATCAGGGTGAAGGGTTTGGATTCGTCGGCCTGACGGAGAATGGGTGCAGTGACCAGGAGCTCTTTAATGCGCTCGAAAGCGGCTTGCTGCGCTTCTCCCCAAAGCCAGCTGCTGTTTTTCTTTAGCAGGTCCGTCAAAGGCTTAGCGACAAAGGCATACCCAGGCACGAAGCGCCGAAACCAGCTGGAGGTCGCTAAAAACCCTTTTAGCTGCCTTTCGGTTTTCGGGGCCGGCATGTCGGCTATAGCCGAGGTCTTACCTGGATCCACTTGCAACCCACCGGGAACGATTATGTGACCCAAAAACTTTACAGCCTCACAGGCGAAGCAGTTTTTTTCCTATTGACTCGAAGATTAAAAGCTTCGAGCCTGTCGAAGACGGCTTCGAGGTCTTCGATATGCTCTTCGAAAGTCGGTGAGAGGATTATTAGGTCGTCTAGATATCTTAAAATCGACACGGGTCTACTACTTTGTAGATTCGGAGAAGTTTGAATGTCGTCAACTCGACGGTGCACGTTCAGGTTCGACTTAAACCGGTCGATCAATCGCTGGAACGTGGCGCCTGAGTTACGAAGACCCATAGGCATTCTTATGAATCTGAAGGTGCCAGAAGGTGTAACGAATGCGGTTTTGTCACGGTCTTCCTCTGCGACACAAACCTGAAAATAGCCAGAGTAGAGGTCGAGCGTTGTCATGTAGCCGGTCGTCTTAGCCGCATGGAGTACATCCTCCTGGCGCGGAAGCGGGTACCGATCGGGCTCAGTTACCGCATTTAGCTTTCGGTAATCCACACATAATCGGACGCCACCGTCCTTCTTGGCAACAAGAACAACATTAGCAGCCCAAGGCGACTCACACTCTTCTATAACTTCTGCACGCAGCAACTTTTCAAGCTCACCGTCCAACAATTCTTTCTTACCTCGCGACATCCGGTAAGGTGGCGAAGCGGTCGGTTCCTGCTTCTCGTCCACTCGGATGCGATGGGTAGCATAGCTAGTTGGAGGTCCTTCGGTGGCGAATCGCTCAGCTCTCCTGACTATGAGCTGGTTAAGCTGCGTCCTCTGAGGTGGTAATAACTTGGAACCCTCGTCTTTCCTCAATACATGGTTGGTGGTTTCAACCTGCATCAGTTCTGCTTCATTCGTAACTGTAAGGCTATACGATCGTGTAAACGGGTATTTGTGCTCGCGGCTGAACTTTTGCAAGTAGGGCACTTTGAACGAATTACCCCTTCTCGTCCGCACCCATAACATGACAACGGTACTTTGTGTGTCTCACCGTCGTCGGTTCTCGGTTTCTTTTTACACTCGTCTACCAAATGGCCAACCCGTCTACAGAAAGCGCAACGTGGTCTAATGTGTTTTGGTGGCAAATTATTAACCCTACTCGAACTAGAGCCGGGAGTCGCGGCGCTCAAAGTGTTAACATTTTTCGAAATGATCGGAGCGTTTGTACTAGGTGGAATTAAACTATTCGCGCGTTTATTGCTACTTTCCCCGGTCGAATTAGGTAAATGTGACCTTACCTCGTTCAACGACTCTTCCACGTACCTGGCCCTCTCGAGCAGACATTCGATTCCCGCAGAAACACTTTCACGTCAACCGTTTTCTAATTCTACGACACAATAAACTGTACACAATGTCTAATTGCATCTGCACTGGCACTTCGTATGGTAAACGCGAAATATTCGCACGCACACGCGATATAAAGGCGTCGACGCGTTTCTCTCCTTGCTCTTCGGCGAAGATTTCCCGTAAGATCTTATGTCCGGGTCGCGGCGCTCCGTACATCGCACGTAGTCGAATCACAGCCTCGTCCCACGTCTTCACTGTTGGTTTCACGCCGCGCCACCACACGGCGGCGTCGGCGGTCAGCAGCATGACCAGGCCGCGGAGTGCATGCTCATCGCTAATTGAAGCACACTCCTTATAAACCAGCACGCCGTCCAAAAATGCTTCGAACTCGTCAACGCTTCGGGCAGCCCCATCGAACCGGGACGTGCACCTGGAGAAGTTTTCCTGCGGGTTCGCGTTTGGATTACTGGCGGCGGACGGAGTGGGAGTTGATTCCTCACGTACGTCATTTGTCGACGGTGTCCTAACCCTCGACATCACATTGGATATCAATCGGGTGGAGTTGGTCTTCGGATATCCCGATAAGGTCCGAGCGAGCCATATTCGGCGCCACCGCGGAGTCCGGGCGCGCCGCCATCGGCGCGGCCTCGGGGTCCGAGCGCGTGGGTTCCACGAATTCAATGCGTCGCTCGTCGTCTGAAGACTCGTCGCTTGATACACTGCCTTTCTTCTTGCCTTGCCTCGTTAACGGCATACTTGACTCGTGGTTTTAGGTAGCACACTCGTGATTCGTGCCACTAGTTGGGCGCAATTGTAATGGCTGAGTCGCGGCATTAAATGAAAATACGCGAGTTAGTGATTATTTATGCGACACATTTATTACAACATAGGTTGAACGTACATTACTTTACATAGAGAACTTAATATATGCGCGCATCGCGTCGCGTTCCTACGGGCCGACTGCGCGAGCGCGGCGACTCGCGAGGCGGGCTCGATGCGGGGAAGGGCGAACGAGGGGAAAGAGCGAGGTACGGCCGTGTTGCTACGTACCTATTCGTCGGCACGTACGCACCACGGGCTGTTACTATGCGCGGTGGTTAGACTCGCGAACAGAGCGCGCTACAATAGTAATTTTGATGTCGATGCAATTTCATTCGACCAGGGCCGGCAGAAAGATCTGCTGTGTGATTGTGTCTTTCATCCACAAGATGAGTTGTAATGTTATTTGCAAGTTGTTAGTGTTAGCACACAGTTGGCGATGCAGTAGCATCTATGTAGGTATTTCATAGCTGAAGTTGGTCTTTACCACGGATCACATAATATATAGACTTCGAACGCGCCGACGCGCATTATAAAAACTATGCTTACCGCGATGAGAATGTCAGCCTATATCATATCTACTATATTTCCGTAATTTGTTGTTTTTAGGTTTTCTGTTTCTTATTTAGTTCTACGGGTTCAATTTGAAGTCCCGCATATCAATGATAATAAATAAAAACACACTGATTCTTCTTCTTCTTCCACCTGCCCTTATCTCACTCGCAGTGGGGTCGGCGCGACATGCTTTTTAACACATGTTACAGAAAGATTTGGCTTTACGACCGGCCGCCTGCCTGATCGTCAACCCTTCTGGGGAGAAAAATTAAAATATGTGTTAAATCTAAATTTAAAAATCTAAATGTTTAAACAAATTAAATGTGAAAATAATGTAATCGATACTCAGCGCTGTATAATAAATTGTCTACTTATATCTTATAATAATATGTAGATACTATAATTAAGTAAGCAGCACATTTATTTGGTTGTGTTTTACGCATGTAAGTAAAGCTGAATTATTTTGCTCCGTCTAGAGGTGAATAATGACTTAGTCAACGTACATGTAGAACTTTCATACTTATTCACATTATGCGTAAAAATTGTTTAAGTGAAAAATAATCCAGTGGCTATACCGCTTGATATATTTTGATATTTTTTGGTATACGAACTACAGACACGATACTGAATACGTGGTTTCAAATAATGAAGTCATGTCGTCACCACTCGAGTGACGAACACAAGTGACATAACAACACAAGTTAATTAAATTTAATAAACAACTTTACGAAATAACATTGCGGGTAAAAACCGTCTGTAAGTTCCATTGAATAATTCTCTAAGCTACGAACCATGTCACATTCTTCCGGATCAGCGACCATGCCCTTCATCTTATATCGTATTCCTTCCTTGGCCAGTCGACCTGCGAACTCCTCCGCTGTTCCCGTTTGTGATCCATAAAACACTACTAAACTTCTTCCAGATGCTTTCAGTTTGTTTATAAATGAATTTTCTATCACTTGAATCGAACCCGCTGCTCTGTAACAAAAACAACATTTTAATTAGAAAAAAGCATGCACGTTTCGGTTTATAACGTCACCAACAGCTATGGCTTATAACATTACACCGTGCCGCGCGTCTAAGGTATCTAATATATAAAATTCTCGTGTCACAATGTTCGTCCCATACTCCTCCGAAACGGCTCGACCGATTTTTATGAAATTGTATATGCATATTCAGTAGGTCTGAGAATCGGCTACTATCTATTTTTCATCTCCCTAAATGGTAAGGGTGGTCCACCCCTAAATTTATTTTTTTATTTTTTAGACAAAAAAAATTGTTTATTTTTTTATGATACAGCATTAAAAAATACATACAACCCTAAATGTTCAACCCTCTACGATCAACCCCTATTTTTTAATAGCGATATTAGTATTTTTGTCAAGCGCGTGTCTCACACCGATCGCGATGACGGTACTCGCTTTATGCGATCACCCCCACGCCGCGCCCACCACTGTCGCCCATTAGGTTACTAGGCGGAGCTGCGGGCAACAGCTAGTAATGTATAAAATTAGTCATAGGAAACTACCCCATTGGACATTGTTCAGCAAGTTGTGGAAGTAAGAACGCCATCACTCAGACATAATATTATAAGAACAAAGTGTATATAATGCTATTGTGCGTAGTACTCTACAATATGGTAGTATAATTTGGAATCCATTCTATAGTGTACAATTTCACCGTGTAGAAAATATTCAACGAGCTTTAAAGACACTAACCCCCGTATTTACTATAAGATCTCATAGTAACCGCGAACGCATTGTGACGATTTCACTAAACGTCATTGGTTAGTTTTTGGCGCTAAATCAAAACAGACCAATCATGTACACAGAATTGGACACTTGGCAGAGGTTATTTAAGTGTTGTTTGTGAATACGGCCCTTAGCATTACACTCACTTGACATAAGGAATCGTACCTTAGTAGCTACAGATCTATATCGTGTTTGGCGAAGACATTAGCTGCCCGACGTAAAATCAGTGACATAATATGTAGGATTGTATGAATGGCAGAATAACTGATAGGATAGTAATGATTGAGTGAATATAGTGAATGAGTACGAATGAACGAGGGAATGAGCGGAAGTGTGGAAGATGAGAGGAGGGCAGTTGAACTTGTGAGTGAAGACGTGTCGGATTAGATTATTAAGATTTTATTTGTTAATTGTGCTGATTTGTAGTAAAGACTTATAAGAAAACCTGTATTTTTATCCTCGAACCCTACAAGTGGGGACTCGTCCGGGATCGGGATAAAAAATATTTTTTTCAATACTTACGTGATTCGCGGCACGTGGCACGGAGCGCCGGCTAAAGAAAATCGCAAGAAGTAATTGTTATTTCGCCGTTATTACCGTTTTAGAAGATGCCTAACAACGGGAAAGATCGAAGACGAAACCGGCAAGACGATTACCAAGAAGCTGATGACGACGTTATGGATGCAACACGAGGTCTTGCACCCGACATTTTGCAGATGACGGCGGATTTGGTGCCTAAGTTCAACGGGCGTGACAAGACGTATTCGGTGTCACAATGGGTGAGTGACATTGAGGACAACGCAGCTATTTTCGGGTGGTCACCGCTACAGAAGTTGTTAGTGGCACGACGGGCTCTGCAAGGTACAGCTGCATTATGGTTGAAAGCGGAGCGTCCATTCAAGGCGTGGGAAGACCTAAAAGCGGCCATTGTGAAAGAATTTCCCGATACCGTGGACATCAAAGCGATCCACGAGATGATGAGCGCGCGTAGCAAAAAGCCCACCGAGTCGTGTTTAGATTACATGCTCACAATGAAGGAGATGGGTAAGCGCGGCAAAATGCCAGACTATGTAGCGATAAAGTACATAGTAGATGGCATACAGGATAATGAGATAAATAAAGTCATGCTATATGGTGTTACTTCATATAATGATTTAAAGGATAAGCTGAAAATTTACGAGGCGGTCAAAGAAAAAATGTGTCGGCAAACGCAATCGGTGAAAAATAAGCAGAATAAGCCATTTAATCGAAGTATTCCTACCAACTCAAGTACGTCACGAGGATTTTGTTTCAACTGTGGTGATAAGAGCCATATCAGTGAGGAGTGCCCGAACAAAATGCAAGGTAAAAAGTGTTTTCATTGCAATGAGTTTGGCCACATCGCACCCGATTGTCCAGCAAAAACAGCAGTGTCCAAGATGGCGGGCACGACGGAAGCACAAACTCGGAAAACAACTACGTCACGGCGATATGATTCAAAACCGGATACGACCAGGAGCGGTAACATTCAGCACATCGGTCAAAGACGGAAACAGGCCTTGTTTACGGCAGCGACAGAGGGCGCAGCGATCGCGAATGATGGAACGAACGAAGACCGGATCGCGAGTGAGCTAACTGTACGTGAACGAAATGACAGCGATGACATACGTCAGAAGTGTCACTGTCATGGCAGCGAGTTTAACGTTTTGGACATAAATAATTGTTCTGTGAACAACGGTATGTGCAGCAAAATATGTGCGAAACCAATAAAACCAGTGAAAATAAAGTGCGGAAATATCACTAGTGCTCTTATAGATTCCGGTAGTGAAGTAAATCTCGTATCATACGACTATTTCGTTGAGTTAGGTTCGCCGAATTGTGACATTACAAAAAGTATTGTGCTTACCGGCTTAGGCCAAGCTAAGGTAAATTCTATAGGACAATTTGTGTGTAGCATAGAAATCGACGGGTACCAGTATAACGATGTAAAGTTTTATGTCGTTCCTCAGGATAGCATACCTTATAAAATAATATTAGGGCATGATTTTCTAAAGAATGTTGTCACTGTTATGAGAGATGGGTCAGTGTGGGTGAAACCGAATGACTGGGTGAGTGAGATTGATTGTTTTATGTGTGTCACTGATTCTATAGGTTGTGTCAAAGATGAAGCTGTCAAAGATGAGGTGGTGCGCTTGGTGGAGAGTTACCAGCCACGCCAAACGAAGAGGGCGCCTATTGAATTGAAGATTACACTGAAAGATGATGTACCAGTTGCTCAACGTCCACGACGTGTCTCACCCAAAGAACAACAGGAAGTAGATAAGCAAATACAGGAGTGGCTAGAACAAGGAATCATTCAGGTAAGTTTTTCGGAATATAGTAGTCCACTTGTGCTGGTCAGGAAAAAAGATGGATCATTGCGAATATGTGTTGACTATCGGCTTATCAACAAAAAGATTATGAGGGATGAATATCCTTTGCCTATTATAGATGAGCATATAGATAAGCTGGCTGCTGCAAGAATTTTTAGTACGATTGATTTAAAGAATGGATTTTTCCATTTAAAAGTTCACCCAGATTCAATTAAATATACATCCTTTGTAACTATGACAGGGCAATATGAGTTCTTAAGGGCACCTTTTGGCTTAGCCACCTGCCCCAAAGTGTTTACCAGATATATTTCAGTAATATTCAGAGATTTGATTACAAGAGGAATAGTCCTTGTATTCATTGATGACTTATTGATTCCAGCTTTAGATGAGCTGCAAGCTATAGAAAGATTGCGAGAAGTATTACAAACAGCTTCTGAGTATGGTTTGCAGATCAATTGGACTAAGACACAGCTTTTAGTGAGAAGAGTAGAATACTTAGGTTATGTCATCGAAGAAGGTGCAGTAACGCCGTCGCCAGGGAAGACTGATGCAGTCATGAAATTCCCTGAGCCCAGAAACGAGAAGCAACTGCATAGTTTCCTAGGTCTCTGTTCATATTTCAGAAAGTTCATTGAAAATTATGCACTTATAGCCCGACCTTTGACTGATCTACTAAGAAAAGATAAAAAGTTTATTTTCGGTAATGAACATCGATTAGTATTCAACATATTAAAGGAGAAGCTTGCAAGAAAGCCTGTACTGAAGATTTATGAACCAAATGCTGAAACGGAATTACATACAGATGCCTCCAGTATAGCATATGCAGCGATTTTACTTCAAAAGGACTGCAATGGTGAACTACATCCCATACACTACATGAGTAGACGGACAACTGATGCGGAGAGCCGATACAGTAGCTATGAGTTGGAAGCCTTAGCCATAATAGAAGGCATAAAGAAATTCAGGCATTACCTTTATGGTAAACAGTTCAAGATAGTCACCGACTGTAAGGCATTCCAAATGACCTTAATGAAGAAAGACCTAATTATGTCGCCAAAGGTAGCTAGATGGATATTGTTTCTGCAGGATTATGACTTCACTATAGAACATCGGGAAGGCTCAAAGATGAGACACGCAGATGCTTTGAGCCGAAATCCATATGTGAACATTATCTTTACAGATTTGCATAGTGACTTGAGGCGTGCTCAAGAAAGTGATGATGGTCTACAGGCAATTATGAAGATTTTGTCTGAAGAAAAGCCTTACAAAGATTTTTACCTGCACAAAGGCATACTGTGCAGAGGACCAGAACAATGCTTGGTTGTTCCACAGAAAATGGAAATGGAAATTATAAAAAGAGCACATGGAAATGGTCATTTCTCCAAAAAGAAAACAATAGAATCAATAAGTAAAGACTATTATATTTCAAAGTTGGGGAAGAAAGTTGAAGACTTCATTGCTACTTGCATACCATGCTTGTTAGGTTCCAGGAAGGAAGGTAAGCAAGAGGGATTCTTACATCCTATTGAAAAGGGAGAGACGCCACTTCACACACTACATATTGATCATATTGGGCCTCTGACTGAAACGCGTAAACAGTATAATTACATACTCACTATTGTTGATGGTTTTACTAAGTTTGTGTGGCTGTTCCCAACGAAGACTACATCTACTCAAGAAGTACTAAATAAACTTGCAATACACCAGCAAACCTTTGGAAATCCAAGGAGAATAATTTCTGATAGAGGGACTGCATTCACAAGCGAAGATTTTATACAACATTGTCTAGAAGAAGGAATAGAGCACATTAAAATCACAACAGGTGTTCCCAGAGGAAATGGGCAAGTAGAAAGGGTACATAGAACATTGATTTCAGTACTGACTAAGCTGTCAATCGAAAAACCTACTCAATGGTATAGGCTAGTGAGTCGTGTTCAGCAAGCACTCAATAGTACTCATCAGAGAAGTATAGATACCACACCATTTGAGTTATTGATTGGAATAAAAATGAAGAGAAAAGAAGATATTGAGCTTTTAGAATTATTAAAACAAGAAGAGAGAAACACTTTTATAGAGAATAGAGAGGAACTTAGAGTAAATGCAAAGAAACAAATATTAGATATTCAAGAAGAAAACAAAAGGAGCTTTAATAAGAAAAGAAAGAAAAGCAAGGCCTACAAAGAAGGGCATCTTGTTTGTATCAAAAGAACCCAGTTTGGTACGTGTATGAAACTCAAAGCAAAGTTTTTGGGTCCCTACAAGGTCACTAAAGTTAAAAGAAATAACCGGTATGATGTGGAGAAAGCGGATCCACAGGCTGAAGGACCTAAAAAGACCACTACCTCTTCTGACTACATGAAACCATGGCCAGATTATGCCAGTGAGTCAGAGTGAAGAATGATAGGTAAGTTTGCATTTTTTTGTTGATTGTTGATGTATGAAAGATGATGCATGAGTTGTTACTTGTTTGTTTCTGCCCTAATCTTGTTTTATTAGGATATGTTGTTTATGTTTTGTACCTGTGTACTCTTATGTAGGAAAATATGCTTTCATGAAAAAATGTATAATTAAAGATGTTGTTACCTAATATTGTAAGAATAGCTAATAATAGTAATATTGTAAGCCAAATATTAAAGAGATGATGCAATATGTACCTAGCTATTACATAATAACATTGTGATGTAATTAGAATCTTTGTTTTAAGTATCCATTTGTTCTGTCAAAAGAAGCTTTATATTAGTGTAACGTTGTGGTATGAAAGTATGAATAAATGATGATGTCTGAGGGCAGACAGTAAGGTAGGACGGCCGAGTGTAGGATTGTATGAATGGCAGAATAACTGATAGGATAGTAATGATTGAGTGAATATAGTGAATGAGTACGAATGAACGAGGGAATGAGCGGAAGTGTGGAAGATGAGAGGAGGGCAGTTGAACTTGTGAGTGAAGACGTGTCGGATTAGATTATTAAGATTTTATTTGTTAATTGTGCTGATTTGTAGTAAAGACTTATAAGAAAACCTGTATTTTTATCCTCGAACCCTACATAATATTTTTACAAATTGATTAATTGTACAAATTATTCGAATTTGTTACATGGTTGACGACAATAATATCGTCAGTCAAATCAGCCTAGCCGTTCCGTATGAACTGCCTAGACACGCCATTACTAAAGCTTTTTGTATACCACCCATCCGTACCAACACTGGTGCGGATGGGCTTCTTTTACGAACCAGGGGGAAGCCTGGGAATGTATGATTAGAAGCGTCAAATCATTTCTTGCGATAACGCTTAACCAGAGAGCGCTAAAAGAGGAGGTGTTTTTTTTTTTTTTGTGGGGGGACTCCCCCCCGGCTGCTCCCTCTGATACTTTTAATTCAGAGATTGTCTACCTGAAGAATTCACATACCTTTATTTTAAAAACTCATCAATATAAAAAATTTGGATTATACAACTTTAAGTATGCCTGAAAAAATAAAAATCTAACTACATACAAAAGACATACTTTTAAAACTGAGTTTTATCTTATTTAATAAAATTACATGTATACGACTTAGATTATAACGTGTCTTCCTCTCGAAACCAGCTTGTCCTTGGCAACTAGAAACACATAATCTTATATTACAGGCTGTAGTTGCCCTTTTCTATTTGTTTCCTTTGATCACTTTACACGCTATATCTTTACAATATTTAACGAACTTAGGTCTTATTACATCATCTTCCAACATACCGCTCAGATTATCTTTCTTTACAATTTGGTCAACCTCTATTTCAAGGTTTGTTCGTTTATACAGATATATTGGGCATTCAATCAACACGTGTGCCACATCTTCTGTGGCTGCTGGGTCACAGATACATGAGGGGCTCTCCTTGCACTTGAAGCGATTCAAATACTCGGAGAATCCCCCATGGCCCGTGAAGACTTGCGTGAGGACCGGGTCCACCGGCATCTTCTTGATCACTTTATGGGCTACCCTAGCATCAGGGAAAAACAGCTTCGTTACCGATGCTGTTTCTCCAGCCCTGTATCGCTCATTCCATTCGTCAATCGACTCCTGACGGATCTGTCGCTTGACGAACGAAATGGGACATCGGTCGTAATCGGGCCTCCTTTTTAGGGTGGTAGCCGCCGCCTTCGCGAGCTCGTCCGCACGCTCGTTCCCTGCCAACCCCACGTGCGCCTTAACCCAAAAGAGGTTAAAGATTTTACCGCGCTCTTTGGTCTCATTCAACATTTTTGTGATGTCGAATGCTATGGGGTGGAGGGAATTACCGCGCGCGACCGTCTCGAGAGCGGCCCGTGAGTCGCAGAAGATGCTATATTCGTGGTATTTTTCCTTGGAGGCTATTTGCACGGCCTTGCGCAGGGCCAACAGCTCCGCCTGGTAAACGGTGCAGAACGATTCCAGCTTAATTTTGGTGGCTTTCGTCTCGGCGTCGCCATCCCAAAGGGATACCGACGCTCCGACTTTGCCACTTTGCCAATTTTGCTGCCATCAGTGAATACCTTGCGGGTATTTGCAGCCTCTAGGTCAAGTTCTGCGTCGTTGACCACGCATTTGAACTGCAAAGCTCTGCGCCTGGCTGGATGTTCCAAGTTGGCAAAAGGCACAGGACATTCCACGTCCCGGTCGCCCACTATGTGCCGAGTGTGTCCCTTTTTCACTTCGTATAGAAGCGCCGCTTCTCGGACACGAATGTCTAGCGGAAGGATCCCAGCAAGTAGCAGGGCCGAGTGTAGCGAAACGGTCCTGTAGCCTTTTACCATCTTTTGTGCAAAGCCTCGTTGAACCACTGCAAGTTTTTTACGTATGCCTATCTTGTTACTTGCAGGCGCCCAGGCACTGGCTGCGTATAATATTGTTGGTTCAACAACTGCGGTGTAAAGCATTTTTACCACCTCAGGTCCCAGCCCCCACTGCACCTTTGCAGCAGTTGCCAGTCGTCTGTGGAAGGTTATGGCCTTCCTACAGACTTCGGAGACGTGCGTGTTGAACGTTAGCTTCTCGTCCACAGTCAAGCCCAATATCTTTATTTCCTTTGACAAGCCAATGTCTACACCCCCCATCCGCAAGATTGGTGAGTCATATTTAAGTCGTCGTGTTACGACCATAGCCTTCGTCTTCTTTGGAAAGAGGAGGTGTTAGCGACAGCGTTCGTCAAGATCGTCGTGAATTTACGCCCACTTACTCACGTATCCATGAATTCCGACGACGCGACGCCCAGGCTGTAACACCTAATCATTACCTCCTCGGAACTGCGGTCGGTTTACCTTACGTGGGAGACTGCGAGGTGGCCGACAAACGAGCGAACATGAAGAGCGGCCCATGCATTAGCAAATACTTTATGGGCATGATGGGTTAACGAGTACTTACCGACATTAACGCCACGAGGCAATGCTAGGTAAATGCTAAAAAACGTAGAAAAACGAAGCAGTAATCATTGCGGACGTAGTTTTGCCTCGCAATGTATGGCCACTGAGCCAAGTTGAACGTGTACACCTAGGACCGGATGATGTAATACGAGTGCGGATCTACGGACACGACGGAGAGTCTTCAGGAGACCAATATGGAAGCTTATAAATTATCTTATACCGATGAAAAAGGGCTGCGATGATCTGCGCCGTGGGGAGGCTGTTGCGGTCGACGAACCAATCGAGCTTGTCTGGAGGAATGGCGAGACAAGTATATAGTATGTCTCTCTCGCTACCTCATTAATCAAATATTTTAATTGTACATTGATATATTACATATAGATAGAGCCATGGCGTGCCCGCACATGAGACAACTAGATTTTTTGAAATGTTGCTACGTTACATATATTTCCCCATTTCATGTTTGGAGAAAAATATCACAACTGTCAAATTCTTATTTTATAAGTTTAATTGATTTCATTAAACTCACATTATAGTAACGCAAAACACAACTAAGTCCAGCATTTAGGAAAAACGTTGGTAACTCAAAACTACTTCTTTTTAATTAAAAATGTATTTTTATAGCATAGGCCGGGCAACGAGAAAGTGGATCACCTGATGGTAAGTGATCATCCACGAACGCCCATATAATACCAGAAGAATCATGGTCGCGTTGCCAACCTTAAAGAAAAGGGATAATTATGGGCTTGAGAAGGGAAGGCGATTTGAGCTTTCGGATATCTCACTCACTGTATGAAACGCAGCAGCAAGTCGTTAATTAACATCGATCTTCTGAGAGACAGTGGTAACAATTCGGTCGAGCCGGCTCATTTATACTGTAGACAAAATAGATGAAAAAAAAATGCTTGTAGCTTTTGAACCCGAACTATATGTATCACTCATATGTGTAACTGAGGTTGGTAAAAAGAAATCACTATCTATAATCACTATCTATTTTATTTAAGTATTAATTTACAAACAAAACAAAACTCTGTTATAAAATTTTAAGACAGCCTCCGTGGTGCCATGGGCGAGTAGTCGGCTGCAAAGCGAGAGGGCATGGGTTCTATTCCCGCACCGAGACAAATGTTTGTGTGATCCACAAAAGTTTGTTTCTGATCTGTGTTATGGGACCACAAGTCCCTCGTAGTTCCTGATACCCACGATACAGGTTTACCTAGTGTGGGATCGGGATTATGTGTGTATTACTGTGTAATAATGTGGGCATTACTGTTGGGTGTATTTATTTATTATTATTTATTAGTGCGGGTGAATATTTTTAGTGGCAGTTTTCTATATCAGTATACCGTTTCAGAAAATCAGCATATTCAGTTTCATTATTTGATAGTAAATCGAACTCTTTTGAATACATTTTCATTTTACACTTTAGCTCTGCTACACCACTTTCTAACGGAGCTAGCTTTTTTACTAATCTACGTTTTGATTCACGCACAACACGCAATTTTTTATTAGTTTAACTGATCTTGCTTTTTGACCTAATATTTTTTTTTCTGCTTATGGGTTGATGTCAATGCAGATGGACTAGGTTGTTCTGTAATGGAAACATCTTCTGAAGTACCTGGAGGCACATTTACATAAATAAATAACTTAACATTTGTAAGGTGACAATTAACATTTTTGCAGATAATGCCAAAAAGGTATGCCATCAGTCAGCTATTTTTTTTAATGTCTAAACTGCAAGAAACGGAATACAAAGTCTATGATCAAGTCTATGATCATCTCAAATCCACAGGAATCACAATATAAAATCAGCTGTTTAGCAGCAATTTAATGGGGCGACCTGTAATATAGTTACAAAATTTACCCAGCATAGATTTCGCTCAGTAGTTTGCAGTTCTTGTAAAACGTTCAGACCTTCTGAGCTGTAATATAATCAAACAAAATAACGACGGGGACAAAAAAGAAGCCTTTGTCTCTCTCTTTTACCAATGTTTGGTATCTCGCGATCTCGCTTTCACTTTAGGAAATAGAATAATGGCTCCATCTTTAGGTAATATATCAATGTAATTGTATAAATATTTCTTAGTATAAATCGGAACACGACCAAAATGTTTGTGTGGAATAGGTAGGTATTAGTGGATGAGCCTATTATTGTCGCGCTGGCACCCACTACTTAGTGACAATGACAGTGACACTAATGTCACTGTCATTATATTGTTTTTGACGCCGACTGCAGTTTTGGATTACTTTTATGAAACCAAAGAGAATATAACTTTATATGAAACTTGCTACTAACTACTAGTTTGCTACCTATACAGTGCGCTGCGCCGTAGTTGCATACGAATTAATTAATTAATTAGCCTTCACTGTCCCACTGTTGGGCAAAGGCCTCCCTCCATTCCTTCCACTTCTCTCTGTCTTTCGCTAAATGATGCATACGAATAGCAAAATTAAAATATGGCAGGTTGACTTTATATTATCTTCTTTTTGAATAGCATATTACAGTTTTAAAAACTCAAATGCCACTTGTGCCTGCATGTCACGTCTTAGTATTATTGTTGGTAGAATAAGTTGAAAGGTACAGTTACATATGTATTTAGTGCATGTACATAAGTATATTATGTTAGCTTACGGTGCCCAAGGTTAGCTTAGTCCTTAAAGCAATTTGCTTATGGTGCTTTCGTCACGTTTTGAGGAAACCTCAAAAGTGCGACGGTCGTAAATGGCTATGCCAGAGTCCAGACGTACCAGGAGTACAATCCCGCGGACGGCTCAAAAATCGCTGGCTTGGCGAATTCGAGGGGGACATGTGATCGGGCGAAGTGGAGGCATCTTATAGATATTAGTAATAGATATGAATATAGAATGAAATATAGAATTTAGCTGTGGAGTTAAAATTGTGCTGCTTTAATAGTCCATGAGCCAGTGACACATTACATGACCAAGTTCTTCTCGAACGATTATTGGTGAGACGCATCAGGGAATAGTATCATAAAGCCTCGTGAACGTCAGCTGCGATTCCGTGGGGGGGATGAGCAGTGGTAGCCTCCCACGCACGAAGAAATATAAAATATATTCAATCATATCCTCCTAACTAAAAACTTGTTAAATAGTAGTTACCCAAAATCACAAAGAAAAAAAACAATCGCCTGACTATAACATGGTGTATTATACATCAGCTGGTCGCTTGAACATAAAAAAAAATACTTTCAATGATTTTCTCTCAACAAAAAATTTACCTGATGGTAGGATAAATATATATGTCACCTGGATGTATCTCGGTGGAAAGACCGTCAGCTGATGCTTTAAAAGTTATAACGCAGGAGTTAGGCGGGAGCATCTATCGCCTATTTAAATGCATCATGACAAAGTTTCTGCTTCGACTTACTGCTAGATGTTTTTTAAAATTAATTACAGCATTATATTACCAATCTGCGTACACATTTTCATCTGGGAGGAAATGCCGGATCTTAAATTATTCTCTTTATTTCTAAAGATTGAAGCAACACACGCTAGCATAGAGTGTAAAAAGGTACGCTTTGAGGCAAAGACTTTAATGTATACTACTAGACCGGCTGTCCGGTACATATAAAGTGTGCACTAAGTTACGGTCAATTAATCGCAGCTCATTAAGTCAACAGCGAGTGAGCTACAGGAACAATTGTTGCCATCCGAGGCTACTCAAACGTTGAATTCGACAAAATAACACGAATTTGTTAATTGTGACCCATAAAACGTTGCCAATAATTACGTGTATATATTTTAAAGTAAGGAACTTTAATATATCTTTATTCAATCTATACTTTCTTTGAAAATAGTATTTATTGTGAATGAAAACTAATACAAAACCAAAAAACCGTCTCAATATTACCATCTCGCTTACTCATAGCTAAAATTAGTTTAGAGTGAGCTTCTGCTCAGCGTACCTACCGAAGCGTTAATGTAGATTAAGAAACACAACAAAAACAGATATGCCAAAGTGGGAATAGGTACTTACCTATTTAAAGTGAATTTAGTAGGTGAAAGGTAAGTGTGATGTTTGTGTGTTCAGATATTGAATGGAAATGGTACCCACATTTACGAAAATGCCGAATTGCAACTACGGTATTGTAAAAAATATTCTCAAAGAACGAAGAAGTCTTCTGAGGGCATAAAAATAGTGTTTTGACAGATCTTCCATACAAAATGTGTCAAAATTTTATTAGTAGTAAGCAAATCGGTCGATAGACAGAATGTTGGGAACGGCCTAATGGCCGGTTAATACCTGTTTAAAAAACGTTAAATCGTATGAAAATTTTACATAAGTTTAGTAGTAAATCTCGATTTAGGATCGTCGTGTAAGTCGGTCATACTGTCATTATGTCTATAGAGCTATACAAACATATCAGATACACGAATGAGTAGATTTTTTTATTGTAGATGTCGGCAATCGAGCAAGTGGGTTACCTGATGGTAAGTGATCTCCACCGCTCATGAACATTCACAATACTCGAAGTATCATAGACGCGTTGCCGTTAAAAGAAAGGAATGATTAAGGGATTGGGAAGGGAAGGGGATATCTTATTCACCGTACGAAACACTTTACGTTGTTTCTGTGAGACAGTGGTAACAACCCGTTAGTCTTTAATCCCCTTAAGGATGGAATTATTTCTTCAAATTTAAATGGGACCACCACCGCGCCGCATTATTCCATGGAATACAAAAAGAATCGTCCTAATCGTGGACCTGGTCAGCAAAAAAATATACAGACCTTAAAATAACTACTTACAGAAAATAGTTGTCCAAACAACGTATACTACTCACAATCGTTGTCCGAGAATTTGTTGATGTGTTTATTTGCAACGTCACACAAGCGAACGCAAAAGAAATGTGGTTTCCTAAAAATTTGTAAATGGGCAAAATGTATTTCATTCATTGATTTCTATGTGAGGATCATAAACATAATATCTTGAGTATTTGCTTAATCTGTAATAAGCGCGATCGTAGTTTGGAGCCATGGATCCAATTGAACGGTTTAAATTTAGTGCGTGTACTTAGTTTCTATACGTATACAATATGTAAAAAACCCTGTCCGATCCGTGAACGTGTTATTAGGTATCGAGATAAGGTTCTATTTATGTAATTCTTTTTAAATAAATTGTAAAGAAAAATACCCCAAATAAAATTTAATTACACGAGAAAGTTTACATGGCAATACAGGCAGGCGGCGCAGTGCGGCGCGCGAATGCTGTAATTAATTAAAAAAAATCAGCTAACAGTAAGTCGACGGAACCTTCGTCAGCTGATGCATTTAAATAGGCGATAGATGCTCCCGCCTAACTCTTGCGTTATAATTTTTAAAGTATCAGCTGACGGTCTTTCCACCGAGATACAGCCAGCTGACATATATATTTATCCACAGTTGCGTATGAGCTACCATCACCATGTTATAGTCAGCTGATTGTTTTTTTTCTTTGAGATATTGGGTAAGCCACAATTTAACAAGTTTTTAGTTAGGAGGTTTTCATCGTGCGTGGGAGGCTACCACCGCTCATCCCCACTACGGAACAGCTGACGTTTACGAGGCTTTATGATACTATTCCCTGATGCGTCTCACCAATAATCGTTAGAGAAGAAATAATTGACCAAATTTTTACCTGGCTCACGGACTATAACTACATATAATGTAGCGTAGACTGGAGTTGTCATCGCGGTGCGTATAGATTTTTAAGCATGTTGCGCTTAATCGTGATTCGTGACACGTGGAAGGAATTCTATATATTATCCGTGGTCCATAAAAAAATCCAATGTGTGTTATACTCGAAATAGCAGTCGATAACATAAAATGGCTACACAATTCTTAGCAATAGGCAAGTGGCAACTAAAAATGTAAATGTAAATTTACGAGTGGTAGACCACGCTGTGGACAGTTTTGTCTACAGCATGAATGGGCCGGCTCGTCCGGGTCGTTACCACTGTCTCACAGAAAACCGGCGTAAAGAAGCAGCTTGCTGCAGCGTTTGGTACGGTGAGTGAGATATCCGAAGGCCCAAATCCGCCTCCCCTTCCCAATCGCTTATTATCCCTTTCCTTTAAGGTCGGCAACGCGCCCATAATTCTTTTGTATTGTGGGCGTACATGGGCGGTGGAGATCGCTTACCATCAGGTGACCCACTTGCTCGTTTGCCGGCCTATACTATAAAAAAGGCACTAGTGTTGAGAAGGAAATACAAGAGGCATTACATTTGTCCCGTTCATTACAAAATATTGTAAGAGCGGCTCATTTTTTTTCAGGTACTACTTCAAATTGTATGTCGCGTTACTCTGTTACTATTCCCATGACGCGAGCTGCGTGCGTTATAGAGTGAGAACGGCCGAGTGAGCTTCAAGACACCTCTCCTCATCATTTTTCATACATAAAAAAAAGCAAAAAAAACGCGCCGAATTGAGAACCTCCTTTTTTGAAGTCGGTTAAAAAAGAGGCAATACTTACAAACTCATTTTTAAATCGTGTTCTCTCAACACTAGTAGGCACTAGGCCAATGTTGCAAACTTTATTTTTTAGGGGATCGTACCATACACTGGGAAAAATCGTATTTTGCTAAGAACCCTAGATTAAAAAAATTGTACGCATTCAAATTTCAATAAAACAATAATAAATAATAGATACGTAATTTATTTCGAATCAATATTTAAAGACAAATAATATTAGCAAAAACTTTTGGAGTAAAATCACTGCTATTTAATAATTTAAGGTTGGTTGTTAAAAGCGAGATTTAGCAACAAGTAGTGTTGCGAAAGACACGATTTTTAAACGAGTTTATAAGAATTGCCTCTTTTTTGTACTGAGCCAATACAAGGTCCCACTTCAAATGAGGCGAGGCGCCTGAAGCTGACTCGTTCGTTCTCACTCTCACGCTAGTAGTCCGCGTCATTGGTGATTGGAAAAGTAACACAGTAACGCGACATAAAATTTGAAGTAGTACATGCAAAAAATTTGAGCCGCTCTTACATTATTTTGTCATGTACGGGACAAATGTAATGCCTCTTGTATGTCCTACCAACATTAGCAAGAAATTGCAAAAGGCAAAAATAATGTAATACAGATTACGGGCATAGAAGCACCGACGTAGTGTTTACATATTCTTTGGAAACACCATAATTGGTCAATCTTTTCGTATGTGAATACTCTTTGGTTTGTAGGTCGTGAAGGTGAACATTACACGTATATTTGTTATATTCTCTTTTATTACACGTACATATTTATGAGCTTAAAGGTAGGTACTTTAAATTACTTACTGAATAGAATATTTGCTGAGAAGTATTTCATCCTTCTTGTTTTCCTTTTTCGAATTGTACAACCACCAAATGGTTCCGCCTAATAAAATAACGAGCACTATTATATCAAAAGTGCTAAACAATGATCCACCGACAGCGGCTGCTGCAACTGCACCAGTCGCACCATCTTTAAGAACATCTTGTGTATTATCTGACATTTTATAGGTTATCACTATAAGCGCAATACGTGGTAGTAATCACGACGAAGAGGCAAGGTCACTTTAAACTGTTAATTTACAATACAATTGATAACTAACGCCACTTAAGTACCACTTATGGTAACAATTTGTCTTATAAAAACCACAGCGAAAATTCTAAACTACACTACTGACAGCAAATGACGCGTATGACTAGCTGGGGATTGGTACATAGGGTACATATTAGTCTAAGGAAAAAACACTGCAAGGGTACCAGCCACAGAAACGGAATGAACGAAACTGAATAATTAATCACCACTCAACAGTCAACACAATCGCCCGTCACGACTTACGAAGTTACGATGGCTAGCGCGAGTGTAACCGAACTGAGCCGAAAGGAATATTTTTTATATATTATGTAGTTCTTTGTCGCGGTCAAACAGAGTTGTGGTTCGCAGTATGAATAGGTTACAGGACATAACCATAAAATTCTCTAGTCTATAAAGTTTATTGTATAAAACTTGATAAAAATATACTGGTGAGTGGTGACTGGTAGCGTCACAGACTACTTAGAGATACTACGGTAGCGTCATAGCGTGTATAGCGAAGTGGTTTTAATAGGTACCTACTACCTATTCTCAGAGTGTACTACTGGCCACTGGGTAGACATTAATGTTGCCAGGTCCATTTTTCCAAATAGCAGGACATGAATTTAAAGCGGGATACAAAAAATGCGTCTATTTTTCGGAACGGAATATTTTTATCCCAAAAATGTTATTCACACGGGCGGATACATTTAGTGATTAATATATTTGTAATTTTACTTGCACAATCTCTGCTCCTTCTATTCTTGATTATGCAGATGTCAGCTATCTAGACCTTACTGAAGAACAACTTAATAAACTTGAGCATCTCCAAAATTTTTGCATAAGGTTCATATTTGGCCTGCGCAAATATGGTCATGTTTCTGAGTTTCGTGCTAAGCTCAAGTAACCTATACGACTTCGCCGGAATCCCCACATTCATTCTCTTCTTTACAATATATTGTTTAATCCCCTTACCTCTACTTATCTCAAATCTCGTTTCCAATTTCTTCATGACACACATAAAATGTGCCTGCGATCATCAGAGAACTTGAAACTAAAAATGCCGGCACATACGACAACATTTATGGGTAAATCATTCACTATACAGGCGACTAGGTTGTGGGAATAAGGTGTGTGCAATCACTGGCAGTTTAAAAAAAAATGGTCAAGGAACCCTTTCTTCAATAATGTAATTGGCAATAGAGTGACATTGCCTATTTTAATATTCTATTCTTCAATATCCTATTATATTTTATATGTATATAGTGTATATTTATGATTGTATGTACATACTTTATCACGTTTTATTTTATACTAACTACAATAATTATATTTGTATTTATTTCATATGTATTTTTAAGTTTATTGATTGTACGCCTTGGACTACCTTTTTTTCTTTTGTCCATCCCATGGTTGTCTGTAAGAAATTGCCTTGAGCTATAAGACCGCCAATTGTACCTGTTTATGTTTTTTTTTTGTTTTTATCTTACTGTGTATGTTCTGGTGTACAATAAAGATTTAAATAAATAAATAAATATTTATTCTCTTCACAATGTGTAATTAAATTTTAACCTCTACTTAGCCTTACTCCATAAGACTGGCCTAATGCGGATTGGTAGACTTCTCATACCTTCGAAATACTTATGGAGAATTTTCAGGTACGCAGGTTTCCACACTTTTCCTTCACCGTTAAGTTAACGTATAAAATAACAAGAAAACAACAATGAATACACATTTAACTTAGAGGTGCCTGCTTTTAGTCCTTTTTTTTTTAATCGCGGGGATAAGCGTGTTATTGCTACCGCCCCGCCCCCGGGGGAGACGGAACGGTTATGTTGGGTTCACCGGTCTTACGACCCCACGTTAAGCCGCCCGGAGGAGATGGTCAATCAAATGGATCATCTCTATCTCTCTGATTTCACTAATGTAATCTACAAACTTACTCTGTTAACCCGCATTAGGCCAGCATGGCAGACTACGGCCTAACCTCTCTTATTCGTGGAGGTCCTTGCTCAGTGGGACAGTATAATATAGGGCTAATATTAATATTATAATCTACATAATTCCAGGAGGATTTAAGTATAAAATATATGAGGTTATTCTTAATAAGTAAATATACGTGGGAAATAGATGGTAGGTCCATCGTACGCGAAAGGCCGCCCGTCGGTGTAGGTACCACCGCTTTGTCTATTTTTGTGTAGAAAGCAGTAGAAAGCACTGATGTGTTTCGGTTATTAAAATCAGAAAAAATACTGGGCATTATGAGACTTAATATCGATGACGAGCGAAGTGCAGTGTCATGGAGTGCTTTAAATTCGAAGTTCTGTATGATATTGCTTCTGTTTTTAGGCAAGCGTGACGATTGCGACCAGACGAGCGACCTGCTCGTCTCGTCAATTAGACTTATTAAAAAAAAGGATTATGCATGTCGGTAATTTAGATATTTTATGAGAAACAGATTTTGATGATTTTTAATTCGGGTCTATTTTGTTAAATTCGAAATATTATGCATCCCGATTTTGATGTTGTGTTAGACATTTATACATAATAACTGTCACTAAATCTAAAATAGTAATAAGTTTCGCATACGCCCGGCAACTACTGTCCGGTTGTTTTTTGTCAATCACTAAGCGTTCTTTTTTAACCAAAATTATCTAGAATCTATGGTAAAAAAGCGAGATTATTGGCGTCCCGCCGCGCTGAGGATACTGGCGCCGGCGCGGCGGGACAGATTCTGGAAAAGGCTAAAAATTAGGACGTCTCGCCAACAGGGGGACATTAGGCAACACTAGTAATCACGCTGAACGTGTAATCACTGCGGAGAGTTTTGGCGGGAATTCTGACAGTGCAGTGTCTCTCTTATTTTAATTATTTCCTAAACTGGTTGAAAGTTGTGTTTGTTGTATAAAAGTGGTGTGGTTTTGTGCAATAATCATTAACGCTGATGAATAGTGTATGGAAACATTGAAATAAGTGAATTTAGGTGATTTTTTATCAAGGGTATTGTCGACCTTGTGCTTTCGATTCACTTGAAGAAAGTCGTCTAAGAAGCATTGTACTGAAAGGAATTAACACCAAAACTCCAACAACTTGAAATCGGCCACACCCCCGTTTCATCGTTCTTGGAATATAAGAAAAAAATATAACTAATGACTTGGCAGCATGGTCTCTGATCTTAGCCGGTTCCTTAAGGAACAAACACGGAACAAACAAAAAGTGTAATCACTGCTCACTGCTCAGCAACTGGAAAACAATTTATTTTTTTTCTCTTAGCCATAGCCCATAAGGCTTCGGACTTCTTGAAAGCAATAATAACACCTCTTTGATTAACACTGCAATAAGGTGAAAATACCAAACTAGCCGCCATAGTAGGTGTAGGTACCTATATTTTCAACTTAATTTTAACTTTTCAACTTTTCGTCATCGTGGATCGAATTACATTCATCATGATTATTAGGTATTTTAAGTATACCTACGTGGTTCTTTTGGAGTTGGAGAACATTATTTTGCGGCAAAATCACGTCGCCCTCCATTTTAATATGTATGATTGCATGACGCAATTCTAGGTCAGCCAATCAAGGTGACGGTCAGTCAGGCTACCTTGGTGGTACGGTCGGATGTATCAGTAAGTATAAAAATTATTAATGCTTAGAAATAAGTGCTATTGCAATGTCCAGTAGTCAGTTATTGGTAGAAAACGCCAACTGTTTTTTACAGTTTTATCGTTTGTTTTATTTGTACATCTATATAAACATTATATAAGTAAATATATTTAATTGTCCTGATTGACTGACTGATTCATCAACGCAGAGCCTAAACCGCTTGGGCTGACACATTACTTGACATTACGACACATTTTGTGAAATTCCACTTGCGAGAGCGGAGGGTGATGTTAAATTTTGGATAAAACTTAGCATACAAAGATACCAAGTCATGAATTAAAACATAGGCTACTTTTATCCCAGAAAAAGACATTTACGTGGGCGGAGCCGCGGGTAAAAGCTAGTTTTTGTAATAAGTTTTTATTTAACTTGTTCGCTCCGCCCGCGTGGGTTTCGGGTTTAGCGTATTTTTATGGGATAAAATATCTTTCCCTAGGATCACTCTGTGAAAAGTTATGCGTGGCACTTTCTTTCTGCCTGGTGTTATTCCGGCTTAATGTCAGGGTCCGCCTTCTCGTAACATAGATTTGACGGTAGGTATTCGGTATTATATGGGGCGACTCGCTGTCTACCCCCACAAGTCACAACCCGAACCGGGAAGCAAGTTTCGCAGTTGCCTCGTCCGTTAATCAACAGAGTGTAGTGTGTACCACGTACACGTTTAAGTATAACTTTTATGTAGGTGTTATAATATTTCATCTGGGATTTTGGTTTCAATTTCTATTTTTACTATCTTAGTGACGAAACGATCAGGCAGCTCACCCGATGTAAGTACCCACACGCTTGCCCATAATCAGAAACAATTCCACAAAGAACTTTAAATTACAAAGCAGTGATTGATCCGGAATAAACTTACGAGTCAGTTAATGCTATAAGCTTCGTTACTATGTACAAAATATGCTTCAAAGCTTAAACTTAATTGACGTCTCTGTGTAGAACAATACTAACTATCATTAAGTTTAATATTTTTCCTAGAGTCCCATCCAAGTTTTGTAAGTATAGGTACTTACTTAATAGCTACTGTTATATTTATTTTGATATTTCCTTATTTTGAGAAAGTCAATGAGTAATGATCATTGTGTTTGTATTAATGTTGACATCCGGCTATTATAATAAAGAGAAAGTGTATTGATAATCTAAAATAGGCGAATGTGGCAGTAAATTAAAAAAAAAACAAAAAGTGTATTGACTATTTAATATAAAACAGGAAGTATCAATTATTATAATTTGTACAGTTCCGGCGAGAGTTCAGTTGTTTTCCGGTTAACAATGGTCGGACGTGAACAACGGAGTGGCTGTAATATTTTTTATAAGTAATGAATATAAAATAAATGTACGAAGAATATCATTGCCTAGTCATTTCGCAGTCCCCTACTCCTGAATATCTAACACTACCAAAGTTTAGCAACTTGTTTGGAAGGTTGCCGATTAGGTACAGGTATTTAGAAATCCGCTACCTCCAAAGGGCGCGAAACAGGTTTGAAGGCCACCGGGACGATTACGACGAAATAGGCGTGAGCAAACGCTATTAATATAATAAACTATCCATAGAACTACGACACGTATCCAGTGCGTTGCGGGACGTTTAGATGTGGGCAAATGCAAATCCAAATGGATAGGTTGGGTCGGCTGGACCAGGTTAGTATCACTGTATCATAAAAAACCGGTGTGAAGTGGAAAGTTGCTGATGAATTTCATACGGTGTGATTTTTGAGTGGGAGTCTTCCCAATCTACATACCTTCCCTTAAAGATCAGCAACGCATGCATGATTGTTTCAGTATTATGATTTATGAATGTTTAATGGGCAATGGATATCACTTACCATAAGGACTAATCACTAATGGGTCGCCTACTCTCGTACGCTAGTTTGCCGGTCTCTACGTAGTAAAAAGAAATAGGTATGGTCCAGCCTATAGATGCAAGGCCGGTTTAAAACCAATGAACCAATCCGTTTAAAACGAAAAAAAAACATTTGAACTGAAATAAACCATTTTTTTCGATTTAAAACGGTTGGTGTTGATGACTGAGGTGTAGGTCGTCTCGAAAAGTTAATTTTACATTGTCTACCTTCATTAAAAAATTATAAGTTCATTTATTTTTTTACTAAATAAAAAGTTAGTTGACACTAGTCGGATCTACGCAGAAAGAGCTCACGGTATCTTGAGGTCTGGCAGTTAGTCTTTTCGTTTCCGATTTAATTAGATGTATAATTGGATCCCAGGCTTATGCAAGCTTCCAACAATCTTCTCTATTGAAATTTGGGTGTTTCTTAATTTCAATAGCCTCGCGATTCATCCTAGGTAGTAATCGATGTTCTTTTTCAAGGATTTGTGGTTTGTCAAATCTAAATTAATGTTTGTAGTCGTCTGAATGTTCAGCAACTGCAGATTTCGTAGAGCGTCGGTGTTTAACATCAGCTATGTGTTCTTTTACGCGAGTCCCTATACTTCTTTTAGTTTGCCCGATATAGGAGAGCCCATAGTCACAATCTATTTTATCTACACCCTGTTCTGGTAGAGGTTTTACGAGTGGTAAAGCCACGCTGTAGACAATTTTGTCTACAGCATGAATGGGCCGGCTCGTCCGGGTCGTTACCACTGTCTGACAGAAAACCGGCGTAAAGTAGCAGCTTGCTGCTGCGTTTCGTACGGTGAGTGAGATATCCGGAGGCCCAAATACCCCTCCCCTTCCCGATCCCTTATTATCCCTTTCCTTTAAGGTCGCCAACGCGCCCATAATTCTTTTGTATTGTGGGCGTACATGGGCGGTGGAGATCGCTTACCATCAGGTGACCCACTTGCTCGTTTGCCAGCCTATACTATAAAAAAAAGGTATGTGACACTTGACAAAAATTGACTAATCTTCTGGGGCGGCTTGAAATAAGTTTTGATAGAAGCACGCTTCAGTATGTAGCCAATCTTGTCTGTGACACCTCTAACATAATATGTTAATACAACAGGGGCACGTTCAACTGTGGCTGGTTTCACTCGGTTTCTGTGACGGCGGCGTGGAATTTGGAGCTTATTGTCTCGCAGCACTCGCTTGACATGCTGTAACTCAGTAACCAGATGTTCCTCGTCACAGATTCCTTGTGCTCTCTGAAACAAAGATTTACCCACGGTAGCTAACTGTTTTGGACGGTGGTGATATTCAGCGTTCAGGTATTTATCTGTATGGGTCATTTTCACACAGTATGGCTTAAAGACTGATCAGAATTACGGATAACTAAACCATCTGAGAAGGCTATAAAATTATGTTCCAACTCCATAGTGAATCGAATTTTATTGTTAATGGAGTTGAGATGATCTAAAAATGCAGTTACTTTGCCAGATGGTAAAATTGTGAAAGTATCATCTACGTCCGTAGACGACTACTGGAGATACGGGTGAGCCCATAGCCACTCTATTCACTTGTAAATAGAATTGATTATTCCACAACATATGGCTATGTGAGGCAATGTTCAAGCAGTTCTGCATATGCTAAGGGCATGTTATTATTCGCTAACTTCTTAGAAACAATTTTGATGCAGTCTTGTAATGGTAAGCTCGTGAAGAGCGACTGGACATCAAAACTGATCATGGTTTCATTGTCAGTTAATTGTAGGTGTTTCATAAAAGAAAGAATATAAGTGACAAATTACAAATTGGTACGAATCCTTCACAGATGCTCTAGTGTTTCCTCTGAGTGGTGAAAGCACTTTTGCTACGTGCTGAGCCAATCTATAGGTTGGTGTGTCCACCTGACTCACAATGGGACGTAGTGGAGAATTTTATTAAAAAGCTAGTACCCTTTAAAACTTTGTTAGTCGGTAATGTAGGTAGGAAAAAAAAACTTTTTTTAGATAATTAAAAAATAAATGTATAATTTTAAAATGAAGATAGGCAATGTAACATTAACTTTTCGAGACAACCTACACCTCAGTCTCTCCCGTGACCACGAAGGCTGAAAAGCTTTCGAAACGTCGCGTCGCGTCGGGACTACTTACAATAAAAATTAAACCGCGATAAAATCCGTTTATCATATTTTTTATTTCAATGTGTAAAATTCGCGCAAATCTAAGAAACTACTATGTTTTTCCCAATTATAAGTATATTTTCTTAATTTAACCGAGGTAGGGATATAACGAAGTACCTACCTATAAACTGTGTAAAGATTTTTTAAATGTGTGGTATACTGATATTGTTAAACTTAGCGGGTTCAATTCTAGTTGGTCCGTCCGACCAAGCGTAGTATTACCTACCTAAGTTATAAAAACTCTGTGTTGGAAACATTTTTTTTCATTGTTTTCAAACGATATAAATAATTAATGTCTGATGATGTCTTCTAATCTAGTGTGTATAATATAATATAATAAATAACCACCTAGGTATAGGTAGGTATACCTAAAAACTTAATTTTTCGTGTAGTAGGTAGGTAATGTAGGTAATTATGTATGTATACTTTATATTGATTTTCTATAAACTAATTAAAACGAAACATGACGTCAGGTGACCAAAAATTGCCCATAATGAAGTGTACAAACACAGTTCTTTTATTTTTGTAGGCGAGTTTTCAACCGTTTAAAACGGCAACATTTTACCCTTCAGGGATTGCGGGCGAGAGTGCATATTTATGACGAAATTATAGGTTAAAACGAGGTAACTATCGTATTCAATAGCGCGAAATATGACCATTGATCGGTTCCGCTACGGCATATTTACATTATTACGTATTTTTTATTAGTAAGTAACTACATAATAGTTTTGCTAGCGCAACGTCACTGAATTACGTTTGTAGCAGCCTTGAACATATTATAGTGCAGGTTCCACGGGCCATTTTTAAACTTGATTACTATCAAGCTAATTTTCCGTGAGTAGCTTCATTTTGATGAGACGCCCAACAATTACCTGTACGCAAACTCTGATTGTGGTAGCTAACAGAGATAGCAAGGATAAAATATGTCGATTTGATGATTCTTATAAATAGCTGGCTTTTTTTTTTGTTAAATCTCAAGATAATCTAAATTATTCGAAAACATATTTGTCCTACAAAATGTGTGGTATGATCAAAGAGTCCCCCCCTTCCAATATGTATCGATAACGAGGTCATCAAAAGTATTACTAAACAGGCGTGAGTCTATGTATGTATTTAATTATTATTGGATAAAAAAAGATGTTTTCACTGTATCTTATGTTACAAATAGGAAAACGAAAAAATTACAATTCTTGTCGGACTAGTGATACATACCTGTTTTCTTGTAGGACATTGATTTATTTGGGCAGAGAACACACTAACCTATTATGTAATATTTTTGTCCTACAGTTAGTAATGAGAAAAATGGTCTTGTGGTATTAACAATTTCTGAGCGTAGGACCGGGAAAACGTACCACGCAATTTGTAGGACAATATGACTGTTAAATTATATAAATATTAACTAAGTAACAAAAACAGCTGTTAGTAATAATTTTTCATGACTTCGTTATACATATTGGAAGGGGGGGACTCTTTGATAATTTTGTAGGAACAATATTTTTTCTAATAATTTAGATAATTATCTTGAGATTTAACAAAAAAAAAGCCAGTTAGTAATAAATTTTTTAGAATCATGAAATCGGCATATTTTATCCTTGCTACCTCTGTTAGCTACCACAATCGAGAATTTTTGCACAGAAATTGTTGGGCGTCTCATCTAAACGAAGCTATTCACGAAGATTCAGCTTGATAGTAATTATTTTTTCATCAAGGATCTATACTACAACTTTAGAGCGTAGGACCGGGAAAACGTACTACGCAATTTGTAGGACAATATGACCCGTTAAGTTATATAAATATTAACTAAGTAAATAAAAAAAAACAGCTGGTTAGTAATAATTTTTGATGACCTCGCTATCGATACATATTGGAAGGGGGGGGACTCTTTGATCATACCACACATTTAGTAGGACAAATATGTTTTCGAATAATTTAGATAATTATCTTGAGATTTAACAAAAAAAAAACCAGTTAGTAATAAATTTTTTAGAATCATGAAATCGGCATATTTTATCCTTGCTACCTCTGTTAGCTACCACAATCGAGAATTTTTGCACAGAAATTGTTGGGCGTCTCATCTAAACGAAGCTATTCACGAAGATTCAGCTTGATAGTAATTATTTTTTCATCAAGGATCTATACTACAACTTTAGAGCGTAGGACCGGGAAAACGTACTACGCAATTTGTAGGACAATATGACCCGTTAAGTTATATAAATATTAACTAAGTAAATAAAAAAAAATCTGCTGGTTAGTAATAATTTTTGATGACCTCGCTATCGATACATATTGGAAGGGGGGGACTCTTTGATCATACCAAACATTTTGTAGGACAAATATGTTTTCGAATAATTTAGATAATTATCTTGAGATTTAACAAAAAAAAAACCAGTTAGTAATAAATTTTTTAGAATCATGAAATCGGCATATTTTATCCTTGCTACCACAATCAGAGTTTGCGTACAGGTAATTGTTGAGCGTCTCATCAAAATGAAACTACTCACGGAAAATTAGCTTGATAGTAATCAAGGTTAAAAATGGCCCGTGGAACCTGTACTATTATGCTTACCAGAAAAAAAACTACTGGCATTACCTACTGTATGTAACAAAATCATACCTACCTACAAAAGTTACCGTCACCGTACATGATAGAACTCGACGAGTTGAGACGAATACACGTTCATAAATGCCGTAAATATTGGCAATCACGTCTTCATTGTTGTAGGCACTGCAATAATAAATAAGGTACTGGAGACCTAGCTTATGAAAGGACATGTGGGTTCAATGTCGCTTGGTGCCCATCGTTTGGAAATTTCAAATGCTATTCCACCTTTTAACACACATTTGGTTAGAGAATTTACGGCTGGACTATAGATGTAAAACAACCGATTTAAAACGTTTTAAACTTTGAATTTACATTTATGCCAACTTTATTCAAATCCGTTCAGCCGTTATAAAGGGGTAATTGACAAACATCCAACATTTACATTCATATTATACAAAATTCAACAACCCCCAAAGCTTGTGGATTAAATAAAAAAAATGTGATTCGTATTTTTTTTCTAACCAATATTTGCATTTTAGTCGTATACCGCTCCTTAAAAAAGTTTAATAAAGATCAACCACCTTTTTACCGCTTTAAAATGTAAATTAACAAAAGTCCTTTCTTCCTCTATATTTATACAAACTATCATCTGACGACATGTAGGTACTAAAGAGAAAATATTTGCTTGTGTTTAGGGGGTAATCTTTGGAACTACTGAACCGATTTTCATAATTCTTTTACTATTAGGAAGCTGCACTATCCCTGAGTAACATAGGATGTATTTTACTGTAATTTGTGATCAAGGTGCCCCCAGATATGGAGACATTAAAATTGTATCGTATGGATAATTATTTTAATCTGGGACGCCCCGTAGTCAAAAATGGTAGATCCGATGTTAGATTTGAAAAAAGTGGACGCCATTTAGTGTTCCTTTGTTTTAAGGCCGTTTGGGCAAAGGTCTATATCTGGGACACCCCGTAATCACAATACATAGGACGTAAAAATTTCAAAAGTGGTCGCCATTTTGTTTTTCTTTGTTTTAAAGCCGATTGACTTTGAAATCGATATCTGGTAGGCCATGTCGGGAACAAAGAGTATGTATTGATGGCGTCACTTTAGTAGGATTTACAGTCAAAATAGGGGTTCCACAGGGTTCCATTCTAGGCCCTTTTCTATTCTTAGTCTATATTAATGATCTTCCTTATATGGTAGATAAGATGGCAGACATAGTTTTATTTGCTGACGACACATCTTTAATATTCAAAGTGAATCGTAAGGATGAAGATCTAGTTACACCTAACAAAATTCTGAATTTAATATCAAACTGGTTCTCTGCGAATAACCTTTTAATAAATACGGGGAAGACTAAATGTATGCGTTTTACATTACCAAATGTTGTAAAGGTCAATTCACGTATAGAATTAAACAATGAAACATTAAATCTAGTCTCTTCAACAGTTTTCCTAGGAATAACTCTAGATAGTAAATTACAATAGGATCCTCAAATAGAAAGATTATCTGGTGTGCTGCAGCTTTTGCTGTCCGGAAAATAAGACGCTTAACTGATGTTTCAACGGCTAGGTTGGTATATTTCGCATATTTCCACAGTATTGTATTGTGTCCTACGGCATTCTATTGTGGGGTTCAGCTGCTGATATAGACACTATATTTATATTACAAGAGCAGTTCGTGCTATATACGAGTATGACCTGAGGAGCCGTGATTCCCTACGATCTGTATTCAGGGATAGTACCTAATATACTGACTGTGCCGTCTGAATACATCTATCAAAATATTATGTAAGGTCAAGGTGGGGAAGTCCGTCAGCGGGGCAACTCCGTATATGTTTTATATTGCGCTTTAGTAAAAAGCTACGACATAACCAGTGTCGGGCGGCAAAGCAGCATCACTTTTTGATTCAAATTTTAGAATATAGATGTCGCTACAATTTTTTTAACAGAAATAATGCGGTCTTAAATTTTTTGTGTCGGTATGGTTAAAAAACGAGGAGGTGTCGTCAGTTTTAACAAAATTCAGTGTTAATATGTAGATATTTTTACAATCTTTTACTGTAAGTGGCTAATTTATATTCACTTTTACTATATTATAAGTGTTAATTTTAATATACGCAATTTTTTACAGAAATATTCATTGTATTACAGTATTAACTTTAAAATGCCATAGTGGGGGAACTCCGTATAGTACTTGAGGGAAAGTCCGTCATATGCCGATCTTGCCCCAATCGCAGATGTTATGAACCTTTTTTTATCTGAGTATTTTTGACCATTATCTCATGGATTTATTCACTGGTTTTATCTATTTTTTTAAGCAATTTCACTTAAAATAGTAAAGATATTTCACTGTAACATAGGAATGGTGGGTTACGAAGATAGTTTTTATTTATTTGGGTAGTAAATTATTTTTTTTCAGTATAAAGTAACTTTTTTTATTTCTAGGTAGAAATTCATTAAAATGATACGTAATTATAAGAGGAAGACAGACAAAGCTTCATATTCTCAAGAGAAGTTGCAAGATGTTGTGCGAGCAGTGTTTTTTTTCTTGTCCGTAGCCGACCGAAGTCGAGTGCACTTGGCAAACACGTCGCACTGGGCTCAAGCTCTCTTCTCTTGATTTTTTTATAGAAGTTGTCTTCCTCGTGATGCCCACGAAGGTGACCCCCCTTCCCGACAAGCAGTCGAGGTTACGGTTTGTCCTTATCCGCGACCTTCAGCTCTCTGATGGTCAGAGAGTCGAGGAGCGGATTCTGCGTGTCAGATTGTTAGCCGTTCAGCAATTCCAGTGGAAGAGTTGGCTTTTGCCCAGGGTGCACCGTCCCAACGGCTAGCTTCGGGCACTCGAGGAGGTTACCTGACGTAGCACCCCATGTTTACAACCCCTGTTCTAAGAAATATGACGGACTTGCCCCGTTTAATGGTTTTTATGCAATAAATTGTGAATGGAACCTTATATGCATGACATTAAAGCGTACATTTGCTCAACATTCATTTTTAGGGCTTTAACAAATACGTGTTATTTAAAAAGCTATTTATTTCTGTATAAAACAACCTGATGACGGACTTGCCCCAGAAGTTCGGGAAAGTCCGTCTACATGCCATTTTTTTTTAAACGTGCGTAATATCATCGTGGAGTCAGTTAGACTGTTGCTGATAGGGTGAATTTATAGAGAAGAATGCACTCCGTGATATCTATTACCAAAAATTTTATTTACTTTAGCAAGCACTCTTAGGCGATCTATCAAATCAAACTTAAAAATAAACTATGCTGGACTTACCCACCTTGACCTTATGTTCGTAAAAACTTAGGTAAATTTCACAAAAATAGTGACATTCATAATATAAATACTAGAAACAAAAAAAAACTCTTGAGTACCCGCTTTTAGAATAGTTAAGACTAAAAAGTCATTTATGGGTAGGTAATAGCGTTAAATGTTATAACAAGCTCCCCAACAATGTGATTGATATGCTCGAAAATTTATTCAAGACACATTAAACGTGAGCTTATGACCAAGGGCTACTTTAATGTTAAACATTATCTAGAGGATAGAGACGTTTGGCGTTCGGTTCCTCCCTGCATACTGAGACCTCCTGGGGCCCTGTAGCTTAGGTTAAATAAGAGATAATTTAACAAATATAAATAGAATGTATGTTTATGTAACAAAGATGTAAATAAATTGACCAATGAGTTGTATTATGCTACGAGCAAGTTAAAATTAAATGCTTACTAACATTAAATACCTACCTAAACAAAGAAACAAGTAGTTATTTTCAATAATATAGTACTAAAAACAAGCCCACTGAGTTTGTTTCGCCGGGTCTTCTCAAGCTGGGTCGCGTTTGGATCCGGTGGTAGTTTTAAAACAGCACTTTGGAGATACACATGGTCCGCATTCAATCTCCCTTAAAGTTAACTATAGGACTTTGTATTTCCCAAAATATAAATTATTGAAAATCCGGACCAAAAACAAGCCCCCTGAGTTCCAGTAACTAGGTCTTCTCAGAGTTTGGGTCGTGTTGAATCCAGTGGTAAATTAAGCTCACTGAGTTTGTTTCGCCGGGTCGTTTTGAATCCGGTGGTAGTTTTAAAACACGTGCCGTTTCGGTAAATGCCTGTGGTCCATATCGACTCAAAATATTTAATAATTCTGGACGTTTCCATAGTACAAATTTTGTTACTAATGTAAAATGTAAACTGAAAATACGGACGATGCTATGTAAGCTAAGTATACATTAGTTAATATGATTTCTATACATAAGTTTCTTTATTTTGTACTAACTTGTCATAAGCGCTATTTTAATTGCCTACATGAAGAAACTATTTCATTTCATGTAGTTGCAAATAATCTGATGTTAGGATTGAAAAATTGGCCGCCATTTTAAGTACGATTGACGTCAAAATCGATGTCTGGGGCGCCCCGTAGTGAAAAACGAAACTAATTCGATATTAGAATTGAAAAAATGGCCACCATGTTGATTCTCTTTGTTTTAAGGCCGATTGACTTCATGATCGGGATCTAATAATAATAATAAATACGCCACCAGTCACTCAGTTCTGACCCCACACTAGGTTAACCTGTATCGTGGGAATCAGGAACTACGAGGGACTTGCGGTCCCACAACACCCAGACCCGAAACAAATATTTGTGATCATACAAACATCTGTCTCGGTGCGGGAATCGAACCCACGGCCTCTCGCTTCGCAGCCGGCTACTCGCCCGCTACGCCACAGAGATTGTCAAACCACGTAGTCACAAATGATAGATATGATGTTAGAACTTAGAATACAAAGTTTTTTTTTCTTTATATATCCTACTTCTTAGTAAGCTGTTTATACCAAACAATAATCTAATTTGTTGTCAGATGATAATCATCAGAGAAATGTCTATCCTAGAGAAGTCAATCCAATGATGCCTCACTCAGTCTTTTTCTGTGAATGTCTCTACTAGGTCAGGTATACTATTTCTCTTTAATCGAGAGAATAGAAGGCTGCCATAGCCCTGCAATTGTGCCGCCAGTTCATTTTTATGTTCCAGTCTGATTTGGTATTTCGCACTGTATGTTGCTATTCTTGCTATAATGTTCGTAGGTCCAGATTCACTACCAAAAGTGAACGCCATTTTGTTTCTCTTTGTTAAAGGCAGATTGACTTCAAATTTTATATCTGGTACGCCCCGTACAAATGATAGATCTGATGTTAGAATAGCAAAAAGAGGCCATACTTTTGTTTCTTTGTTTTAAGATCGATTGACTTCAAAATTGATATCTGAGACACTTTGTAGTTACTAATACTAAATCCGATATTAGAATTGAAAGAAGTGGGCGCCATTTTAGTTTTCTTTGCTCTTTAGTTCAAAATAGATATCACTAGCTGTTGCCCGCGGCTCCGCCCGCGTGAATGCCTATATCAATTCATCAAGCGAGTCCCGGTGAGAAACGCGCTTGTCAAAAATACTAATGTCTTATTAAAAAATAGGGGTTGATCGTAGAGGGTTGAAAATTTAGGATTGTATGTATTTTTAATGCTGTACCATAAAACAAATTAAAACAAAAAAAATGTCAAAAAAAAAATAGGGGTGGACCACCCTTAACATTTAGGGGGATGAAAAATAGATGGCCGATTCTCAGACATACCCGATATGCACACAAAATTTCATACAAATCGGTCCAGCCGTTTCGGAGGAGTATGGGAACGAACATTGTGACACGATAATTTTGTATTTAAGATATTCACAAATAATAATAACCAAGTTCGGTTCTTTCAATCATTGACTAATTTAACTGCAATCATCCAATCAATCAAAAAATCGCAAAATTGGTTAATTGCTTTTTAGTTTTTAAGTCTATTTTATTTTACACCCGCCATATTGCCGTCAATATTGACGGGTGTATCTTATTTTTGTTATAATTTCGTTATAATAAGTCTATTTTTTTTTAATCTTAGTTACTACTTACTATAAAGTACAATTTATGTACATTATATAGTTATAGATTCGTTATACACCCGCCATTATGATCTCCATGGCTCCCTAGTGGGAGCTAATGAACTCTTCTATGGTCTGAACTCTTAAACTGGAATTATATTGGAATAAGCCATTTACTGTGATAAATAAGCAACAAAGTTTGTTTTATGGATTTTTATTCTTACAAATATAAAATAGCAAGTTTATATGATGCCGATCTTGTTGGCAACATCTAACGCATCGTAGTCTCTGGCGAGCCGAACGTACGCCTTTTTCTTGCCGTCAGGCCTGTAAAAGCAGAGAGAATTCTTACCAATCATGCAATTAATTACGAAGATTATATTCAGAAATGCATGAAAACGTCAGAGTTGTGTAACTTTATTTCATTCTCTTTCAATGAGATTCCCACAAAAATTTCATCATTTAATATGATATAATTTCAATATGATATAGAACATTAGAACACATTATTATAAATTGAAATACTGCTGAATGACAAATAATTACATTGTCCAATAATTATAAATAAACAAACCTGATAAGAGTGTTAACTTTAGCGACATTAATGTCGTAAAGCTTCTTAACAGCCGCTTTGATGTGGTGTTTGTTGGAACTTGTGTGGACAATAAATACTAATGTATTGTTGTCTTCAATTTTCTTCATCGCTGCCTCAGAAGTGAGAGGGTATTTGATGATGTTGTAGGCATCCATGCTAGAAGACCAATGTTTATTATTTATTTTGTGTTAGTTTAAAATGTCAATGTTAGCCTCTCAGGATTTTTGTCTCTGTAGTTGGTTCACAAAACAACTACAGAGGCAAAGGTTACTGATTCGATTCCTGGCCTATCTGACTTTTCCAAAATCCATTTATATGTGTATTCAGTTTGTTATTACAGTTCACTTTAAAGGGAAATGTTAAACATTATGAGGAATCAATCCTGTATATCTGAGAAGTTATACATGCAACTTTTTTTTAAACTGGGGGCCACAACTTTATAGGTATTCACAAATTTTGAATTTTGCTCTGAATATTTCATTACAAATCAGGATAAAATTTCATCTTTAGGCTCAAAGGTAATTTACAGACAGATAAATAAACCACAATAACTAGATATCTGAAATGGAATCAATAAAAGTAAGATGTGGTAATAAATTTTGATTAAGATCCTGTATTGATTTGGACAATTAGTTATCAGATTATGGAATATTTTATATTAAATATGTTAATTGGAAGTTGAACTGAAAATATATGGATGTACTGAGCAAGCGAGTAATGTTTCTGCAATACAGCGGCCGACGGGCGCCACACAAATTGCATTTATTACGAAAAATAAGAGATAGTTTAAGAACACTGTAATGAGACCGTTTAATTTCCACTTAATATTTTAAGCTATAGGAAAACTCCTCATATCGTCCTTAAATATAGATTTCACAATCCTATATAATACATAACTACGTGCTGTTTAACTTACCGATTACGCTTAGGTAAAGATTTCCTAGGGTATTTAGGATGTCTGGGAGGTTCAAAAGTTTTCGGTCTGCGGAAATGCACCGAATTACGAATTTTACGCACTCTCTTGCCATGTTCACCTTTTACAACCTGAAAATAAATTGAAAATCTTTAGGAATCAGATGAGGAAAAAATATCTCTGAAGCTTAAAAACCAAACATTTAAGTAACATTTAGTTTTTTAAATTGGATTTATAAGGGTGGATTGTAAGTCCCAAAGCCAAGTTCACACACACACACTGCTAACAAACGAAGTAATGGCGAAACTTGGTTCCCGTTGCAGGTTGTGGGGTCAGACTGCATGTCGCCCTGCATAATACCAAACCCACCATCAAATCATGATGGGAAGCCAGAATCTGGCATTAAGCCAGGATAATGCCAGGCAGAAAGAAAACGGTTTTATAATGTTTCCAGCGCAAAGAGTGGGGGTATGGTATTGTATCCAAAAGATGCCAACAGAACCCTAGCCTATATCATAATATGTAATAGGGTTCTGATAACATTCTTTGGGTATGGAACCCTAAAAATTTAAGAAACAAAATTAAAATTCAATGTGACATTTTCAGATATTCTTACACTTAAAATTATGTTTCTAAAAGAAGATATTATGGTTTTATTCAACCTTCAATGCCCCAACTGTTGGTTTAACAAAAACTTTTATGACAAACCAACTAGATCTATGATAATTCGTCTGCGGCTTAGCTATGTATGTACATTCACATTCTGAAGATATAAAAAATAACTCATTTTTGTGTCGTTATACTGGATGTAAAGGAACCGCTTTCAAAAATTACTTCTGTTAAATCAGTTTATATATCTTGTATAAAACCCCCTTATACCGCATCCCTTGATATTGTTGCTTTCCATAATGGAATATAAAAAATATTTTACTGCAAATTCTCATAAGTTTATACTACCACATAAAAGGTCAAAAACTATACAGAGGCTTGCGCTAGGGATTCCTTGGAAAGACCATAAGGCCGTCACATTTGAAGACACAGCAGTACTTCTTCCACAAGGTCAGCCAACATATCTATATTTATTTTGTATAATTTTAATACATACATACGCACTCACGCCTCTACTCCCCGAAGGGGTAGGCTGAGGTGTAACGAGTACACTCACTTTTCGCCGAGCTTATTTTCGTTTTATGATAGAAAAAGTAATTATAAGTTTTACGCGAACCGGACATCAAGCACGAGACCTCAGCATAGCAGTCGTACCGCGTACGCATTATAAATGCGCCACAGAGGCAGTATTATTTGTATTTATCTTTTATACAGTACATAAAAAAGGCTACTCTTACAATCTCATTAAAAAATCGCGCTCTATGCAACAATAGTCTTTAATATTTAGGATAGAGATGAGTCCAAAATTGGGGCTTTTATTTCCCTAGAATAGCATTTTTAAACATCTATTATCAAAATTTTAAGCAATCAATGAAATAATATATCTACGTTAGATTGGATTTAAATAAAAACAATTAAACTAGCCAGTTACCTTCCTTTGTGCCTTAAGAGCCTTTGCAACAGGCTTAACAACCTGTTTCTTTTGTCCCTTGATACCGGTCTTCTTAGGCTTGGGAGCAATTTTCAGCTTGGCTGCTGCAGGTTTAGGCTTGGATGGCTTGGCAGCCGACGCAGCTTTCTTAGCCGAAGGCTTCGCACTAGACTTCGCCTTAAGGGCAGCAGCTTTAGCTGACCCCGGTTTAGCTGTAGGCACTGACGCAGCTGCTTTCTTTTCAGCAGGTTTAGCTGCAGGAGCAGAAGCCGCCTTTGCAGCCGGTGCCGCTGCAGGCTTAGCAGCAGCAGGCGCAGATGCAGGCTTAGGCGCAGGGGCAGCTTTTGGGGCCGCTGCTTTGGGTGCTGGAGCAGGTGTCTTAGCAGTCGCTGGTTTTGGTGCTGACGCCGAAGTAGACGTAGACGAAGTAGACGCCGCAGTCTTGGGCGCGGCAGCCGGAGTCTTCGCCGTGGCTGGTTTCTTTTCGGCGGGTTTTGACCCGGATGACCCTATTGACAAAGTTTATGATTATAACCTCTTTCACTTATGTATGTCGTTAACACTCAATAAAACAATAATAACTCGTCATTTTATTACCATTATAAACGATTTAATATTCAATAAATTAAAAATTCATTACGATAATGTATGATTAAAGTTTACAATAATTCATAACACCAACTACCGCGTGGCCTATCAAATTTTAATGACACTTCACGTTCACCGAACGACAAGTTTTCACCACCACAAATTACAAAAAAACTGAGAAACTGCTCATTTTATGCATTTAATAGTTTTCGTTAATCTAACAGTTAATATATTAACTACCTTGAACTATTTATTGGTAAAAATAAAACCTTACCAGATTTTTCAGGCTGCTTCTTGGGAGGCATCGTGACAAAAAGATGGAGTAATAGAGATGGACGACGGACGGACGGTCAACAATCAACACGTATCCGACCCACAGACAAGTATCGATAATAGAGCTGTTTTGATCACTATCGATTGAGTCATTTGTAATGAGTCATGAGTCAACTGTAAAAGATTCGATATGTCTGATCGAAAGATAGATTGATCAGACCTTTCATTTCAAGTTTGTAAAATTAATTCATTAAAACAGTTGTCAAATGTCAATATTTATTTGACGCAGTCAGTTCGGCAATTTATAAGTTTTTTAAGTTAAAACATAGAATTATAAGGCCATAAAATTATTTGTATTTATCTAAAAACAAGTATGATGAATTGGTGTTTTGGGTTTGGTACTGCTGATAATAGCATAGTTGAGACTCGTCGACTGTAATAAGCAAAGTTCATAAAGTGCTTTTAGAAGATGGTATATCGTCTTCAGCACACAGGTTTTTTCAGGTGTTAAATTGTGTTTAAATTACAAGTTCCGTACGTATATCCGTAGAATTACGTACGCGTTTATTAAAAACGACGACTAATTATTTTGAACCATACACGTTAAAAATAATAAATAGTGATGTGATAAATCATATCGATCTTAATAAACGAGTGATTAAAATTAACGTGATTTTTTGGATGTGTCGGTTTTGAAAAGAGCCGGTACATAAGTACTTTCTCTAAGGTGTATGTAATGATCCTAAAATACTACTACACATTTCTGTAACACGTCGTATATAAATATCATAAAATACGAACATGAATTTATTTGTACAGTAGTCTTTATTTTAAAAGTTTTATTTACATTTTTAAATATAACATACATATAAAAATATAAAAAGTATCACCCACCAATGGCGAGGCCTAAGACCCAAGCCACCGGTGGTTAAGACCCCAGTGTGAGGAACCTCTTCGCAATGCGTGCCGTGTCCAATAATACAGCCTTCTGCATCTGACTTCTGACCCAACCATCAATTGAGAGCCTCTGAACATATTGGTCTCTTCGGTATTAACCCATGGACGGGAACGACTATCGAGACTATGATTGTCGAGTCCACACCCCACATGAGTAACCTCGTGTGCCAGATCTAGATATTTTGACATTTGACAGCCTCCGTGGCGCAGTGGGCGAGTAGCCAGCTGCGAAGCGTGAGGCCGTGGGTTCGATTCCCACACCGTGACAAATGTTTGTCTAATCCACAAATATTTGTTTTAGGTCTGGGTGTTGTGGGACCGCAAGTCCCTCGTAGTTTCCGATACCCACGATACAGGTTTACCTAGTGTGGGGTCGGGACTATGTGTGACTGTTGGGTGTATTTATTTATTATAACTTTTTCGGCTTTTACGAGGTTCTCATCATGCGGAATAGTGACAACTACAAGCATTTAATTTATTTATATAATTAATTTAATTGCAATATTTGTCACTACGTCCAAGAAGTTTCATTTTTATCGCGTGGAAAGGTTACACGGTTTTTTTTGTTTTGTTCTTTATGGTTCAGGAAAAGCTTTAAGGAAAAAATCCGTCAATCACAGTTCAACTAAAAATAAACAACTGAATAAATTTTTCTTTACTATGTTTACCCGATTGGGACCTTTTGAACGACTTTAAACGATCGAGGTCATATTAACACCATTTATTTGGTTTGTTTTGCGTCGATGCTTTATTGCTTTAAAACATCATGTAATTACCCACGGCAGCGGAGCAGTAGTATGCGTGCGGGTGGAACCGCAAGAGACAACTAGTACATTATATAAAAGAATATGTTGTAAGTCCACCGCCAGTTTGAGATGCTGTTTCGCTCGAGAAGAACGTGCGAGAAATTATAGCGTTGCTCTCTTTAAAACTTGTTTACAATTACTATTGAGCGAATTAAATTTTACAATATTTGATAAATATTTTTAAACAGAGTAAACAGAAAAGCAGTAAATTAAAGGAAATATAATAGTAAAACAACGCAAATAAGCGTAAGAGAATATCATAATAAGTCAAAACTCACAACCAATCGACCAGTTTTTTTTTTTTTTTTTGGGATGGACGCTTGCTGATAGCCTGACAAGAGTCGGCTTTGGTCAGCGACACCGGACTTTCGGGCGAATGCTTGTAGGCACTCCAGCCCTAAAATTTAAGTGACCTTCGCTGAGGGCATCCACCCCTAATGGGGGATACGGACCTCGGCTCAGGACGGCCACTGGAGGGGGGCAAAGACATTTGCTATTGGGGTTTAGGGGATTTTTATAATCTACTTATAATCTAATTTGTATTTACTTCATCGGCACGCGGGCCAGTCGAAGGGTCGGGGTGCTTCGGGGAGCGCAGCGAGGACGGAATGACGGTCTTGTGGAGTGTGCTTTAAGTGTGTCTTCCTCTATCTCTCGGATGGCCAGAGTGGTCGCATCGTCGGGATCGATGAGGACGGCATCGACCCGTGTTCGAAATGATCGAATGAATTGAATGATCTTTTGCGATTCGATCATCTTGCCGATGGGTTGCGATCAACCCTGATTGCAAGAAATGATCAACGGACACAGCTCTGATCGATAATCAGTAGAAATTGATATGTCATAGTCAAAGAGGTCGTAGTTTTTGATCGTTTTTATTAGTGTCATCAAATAGTTCCTGAGGGGCAAAAAATATTTAAAAATCATAAATGGACCAACTTAACCAAACTTAACTGTGAAATGGCAAATTTTTTAACTACAGACAGTGTACCTAACATAATGGAATTATACCTAGATTTGGTGGGTTGGACCCGCCGGTAGTCTGTAAATTTTGGTATCTATAAAACTACTCAGCTATTGCAAAGCAAAGACTATAGTGTATACTAAGGTTCGTTCTATCCTTCGCACTAAAATCACAATTTCCAAATCAATCACACAGCATAAGTTATACGAGAAGGTGTCGATCTTTGCAACAAACACATACAATATGAATTAAACTTTAAATTGCTTCAACTAACCAATAAATTACTATATTTTTCTCAAAAACTGAATATTCCCAAAAGGCATTTGCATAGATTATATAGAGGAACTGTAAATTTGACATTTCGTATTGCTAATTTTTAGTGATGGGAATAAGTGAATGAATTAATAATTTTAACATAGGATATACAAGCTTTAGAAATAATTTTCATATTTAATAAATTCTAATAATAAATACGATAAATAAATACACATATCATTAACTTAATATCTCTGTTTCCTAAACGGGTCATAGAATAAAAATATATTTTACAGATTTGACAAATGATTGAGCCCGATCTAGCTCAGTATTGCCTACCTTAGCGATGTTTTCAATACAGTACTGAAACACCGACCCCGAGTTTTATAATACATGCGCATCAGAAAGTGACAATTCAAGTTGTGAAAATTCAAATGACTAAAAATGTTTTTCATCTATTACAGATAAAAAATAAATAAACTAAAGGAACAGTTCGTTTTATTTCTCACCACATGACCGAAGTAATTTTTATTACCTAATCAGTAAAATCATTCACTATCCATTCAGGTTTGATAAGTTCAGTAGTCCTTTCAAGTATTTCCCAACCCTATCAGTTGTCATCGGTTGACATACCGTCATATTTGTCTCCTACTTATGACTCCTAAGAAAAAACGAAATATACTAGACCGGCTACTAGTCAGTTGACCGTAACTCATTTAGTCGACAGTGAGCGACAGGAACGGTTGTTGTCATTTGAGGCTATTCAAACGTTGAATTCGACAGACGAACTTGTTCATTGTTAAGGTCAGGTTTATTATCCCTATTTAAATCTATTTTTCTTTTAAAATTTTGTGGCGCTGAAAAGTTTCTGCCTAGCTCACAAGGGATTTTTTACACCAGTAATCTAGAAAGCCGGCGATTCACTTGCAGAGCCCCTCAAGCATATTCTTTGCCCTCAAGGATTCCATACGATAGACTCTTCAATATAAGGACTGGCATAGGCCAGACCCTACCGAAGGTCTTTGCGATGTTAAGTTCTCAAAGGCTGTACCTCGCTCTTACTCTTCACAGCATAAGCCCAGCTGTGAGCCTGACCACCCGTGCTGAAAACCATATTGCGATCGCCAATCAGCTGGTGTTCCTCAATGTACTACAAGATGATTTTTTTCACGGTCGGGTGTTATGACACCCCAGCTACGCAACATGTATATTGATTATAACGTGTTTATTTTTATTGTTTGAGGCACAAATATTTCTAATTGGTGCTAAAACAAAATGTCCACTTTTGGGGGAATCTATGTAAGACCGGCGGGAATGGGAGACAGTCATCTGGCAACACAACAAAAACCAAGATACATACGGGAAAAAAGCGCGGGAAACTTCGTATTGGGCGGACGTGTTTTTTTTATTTCTATAATTTTATAAACTAAAAATTTGTAAATAATACTGTCAGTTCAGGTTTATGTTTCTGTTTATTTGTAGTTTATAATTCTTTAGTTAGTTTCATATATCATCTTTCTCTTGGTAAGTTTTTTATTAAGTATATTTTCTAGTTTGTAATTATGAATAAGCCGCCTGATCCGGGGGGTTTTGTCCCCCCGGCGGGCAATTTTGTTACAATAGGGTAGTTTCCTATATCGAATTTTATACATTATTTTATAAGCAACAGAAAATGATACGCAAAAGAAACCCTTTTATTAAAACAAAATCAAAATTGGTTCAGAAATGTGCCCGCAGTTATGACTTTAAATGTTGGTATGAGGAAAAGTGGGTGCGTAGTAGAGATATCTCACTATCTCGCTTGCACGCATGCACTATAATGAACATTTTACACAGTGACGTCAAAGGTTGCATCGTCTGTCATTTGACAATTACCCCTTCTACAGGATTTGAATGGCTTCTATCTTATTTATTTTTGGTCCGATTTATAAAATTCTTTCTGCAATAGATTTTGAGTAACATAACTTATTGATTTAAATAATAAAAAAAATCTAGTCAACTACCCTATTATTGGGCCTGAGATAAAAGGTAATTCTTATATGTCCGAGTCCGGTATGGATACGGACGCTTCTAGTTCATCTCGTCCGCTAAAACGTAGTCGCTATTATCTATACAAACATAAGGTATCATCTATAAAAACAATATACAACAACAAAAGAAGGAGAAAACTAGGGTCAAATGATGGGCTAACTAGTTGTGGATGTACAGACACTTCGCATTCGGTGCAACCACAGCTGGATACATCTAACACAAATATTTAGGTGTTTGAGCCTACGCTCGACCCACAGTGAGATTACCCCCTTGAATTTTGCGCAGTTGCAGTGTGTCTACCCTCATTTTCCTAACATTTCCGTCCAACTTTCAAGTTCGGATGCCATCGTCGGTCAGCTTATATTGTCAGTACGTCTTTGAATTTTGTCGAGCAGTGTGTGAAAAAATAAAACTAAATTAAATAAGTGTAACAAGAATATAGTTAGTATAACAATTCACATCTTTTTACATTTTAATTCGGAATATCGATGTGGACTAAATGAGGTAAGAAAATATTTCTTATTTGGTGAAAGTGATATAGCGATGTCGTGATCATGATCATCGCTATCATATATACAGTGATCAGTGGATTAAGTGTGCATTTGTTGCGAATCACATATGCAACGGGGCTATGTCCCCATAATCCTTGTAAACCTAACAAGGAGTATCATCTAATTTAATCACTTCGCATCAGCTGAAATAAGACGAGGGTTGGTTGATGATACATCGGTTGCCCAGCCAATGTCGGCTGCACAGCCGTCACTACGCGATAAACGTCGGCTGCGTACGTTTTACTTGTCTATGAGACGTCGGCTGCGCAGCCGTCACTACGCGATAAGCGTTGGCTGCGTGCATTTTACTTGTCTATGAGACGTCGGCTGCGCAGCCGTCACTGGCCGTCATTACACGTAGTAACTAATAGTTAATCTGTGGTCATTACGCCATAAACGTTAGCTGCGTACGCTTTACTTGTCTATGAAATGTCGGCTGCGCAGCCGTCACTGCGCCACGAGGGTCGACTACGTAAGCTTCCCTTGTCTATTGGACGTCGGCTGCGATGCCGAAAATCTTTAAGGGCACGTTTGGGCATGCTAACTGGTGACAACTACACAAAACCCTGGAGATTTAATAGTGCGACCGCTTAAACGGCACATCTTTGTGAGTTCGTTCTGTCGTCTGCAAATATAGAAACGCACCACCATAGGCGAACTTGCAAATGGGGAGCTCTCTCCTGATGAACAGTCGGCATACAGTAATTTCCTGAACAAGATTGATGAAATCTACCTGGCAGACTGGCGAGCCTGGATGGTAAACTGCGTCGATTACAAGGACCCTTTCAGCAATAGGGTCGGCATCTTCAGAAGATGAATTCCGACTACGGTTTATAATACCTACTGTTGAATGCGCTGACGCTTTTTATGATGACTTCCCTCAGCGAAAGCAGCTATAAAGCTAATCAATTGATCTATCGATCTGCCACTTATCTATGCGCTCCCTATCCAAACTGAGGATGATACATTTTTACAAACATTAAAGCATATATTATCTCGCAATCCGAGGCGTCTCGTCTCCTTAAGCTTAATGCATAAGTCAGAAATTATCCTTATACTTGGTCTCTGAGTAAACCACAAAAGGTAGCACAGCACTTTGAGGATCCAGGGAGAGGATAGGTTATTTTACCAACAACCCAAGTTGCTCCTAAAAATAACACCTCAGCGTACGGGTCGCGCACCTCGGGCTATATGGAAGGTAGCTAGACTGCACCGCCATTATTGGAAGATGTCGACAGCGATATATGTTACATATATTACTGAAGTAAAACACTTTCACAACTTTAAACTTGAAACAAAAGAATCCGAAAGCAACATATGCGATGAGGAATCCCTCGTCAACCAGGGCATTCAGATTAAAAGATTGAACAGCCAGAAGTGGCAAAACATTCTCTACACAAGTTCAATAACAATTTCAGGTCACTTCAGTATTTACATCATTATTAACCTAACCAATGCAACGCTGCATTGGCAAACAATATCGCTTCTGGATAAGGATGATCAATGCTTTCATCACGGCTTGCTACATTAAAGAAAACATTTTCTGGAAGCCTATCAAAACCCCCTGTCCAGGTCAAGGCCTATATGAGTAAAAATGATCTTGAAGCTGATGGTGAATTTAGCAAGATATCAGATACACTTTTATAATACACATGCGGGAATAGGGCATAGGATCTCCAACACAGACGGAGTGTCTACAAAGAGTAATACGCTAAATGAACTTGTACATGCTTTCCGCCATTAGCGCATCATCTCTTTTCGGAGCTTGCATTTTATTATTGATTCTTATTAAGGAAAAGCAGGGAATCACTTATTTCCAACGAAACTCTTCGAGCTTTAATAAATCTAAGCTTACAAAAATACCCGTCACTCAACAAGATAATAGAGAAGACTTGAACCAAAGGAGAGTTCAGGGAGACCTAGCTTTAGGACGGATAGATTTCCAGGTCGCATTTCGGGAAACTGACCCTCAACAAGGACACGAAGTGCGAAGAAAACCAAATTCATTAGGAATTAACTACAATTAGTTTGGGCTTCTCAAAACCTTTTGTCTGTAACTTTGCGAAAACAAGCGACAATGATTCTATGTTCAGAGTGACGCTACACTTATCAGGTACAGAATTCCATTTGCACGCACACTACCACTTAAAAAGGTTTGATCTTGACACATGCAACGGACTAGCACCAAAATCGACAGTAAATATGACAATAAAAATTGAGAAAATTCTAAAATGTGATGCAAATGCGATACGCAAAAGCCCCCCTGGTTTTTTATCTGATGGTTCCAATCGACCTATACTTAATCTGAAATTGTTGAATAAATTCGAAATTCCACTTTGTCCAAACGGGTCAGACTTCTTAGTTAAAATAGACCTGTCAGACTTATTTTTGTATGCTCATTAAAGATTACCACCATTGACTTTTAGCTGTCTATTCTAATGATATTGATTTTTCAATTAACTTGTCTGCGGTTTAGACTTGCAAGAGCTCCTTACATTTGTTCTTAAAAAAAAAAAACGAAAAAGAAGTTACAGTAGTAGGTAGTATATTTTGAGGAATTCCTTAGAATGTACCAAAACCCAGCTATTGTTTGGCAGTAAAACATGCTGTTCCAAGATTATCTCACGAACATGGGTTGGTCTAAATATCGAGAAATCGACCCTTAGTCCCTGTCAAAGCGTAGAGTACCTAGGAATCATCTGGGATACATTAAACAAATATAAAACAACTACCAAAGCCCACTATACTGAAAGTAGAGCAAATAAGTTAAGGAATTCTACAAGATCAATCAAGAAACTGATTGAATGCCAAGGCTCTATTACGGAACCTCAATTTCGCAGCCTTTGTGGGCCCGTTAGCAAAATTTCACAGTTGACGAATTCAAATCAAAATCGACTGTCAAAAGACATACGCACAATAATCTTATAATTACTGAAATAGCTGTTCAGCAGCTGCAATGGTGGCGTCACAACATCCAACATCCGTCGCCTTATCACCAAAAGTGTGTCACAGTCTTCATCACCTCCGATGCTGCTGTAAGTGGTTGAGGTGCAGCAGTCAACATTCAAAAACCATAAGGCTAATGGAACAAATCCCAACAGATTTGGCGCAGCAACGAGAAAATAACTGTGGTCAGTTTTAGATGCACGTGGGAAAAAACGAGACTTCACGTGAAAGGTCAAACAGTTATGGTGCAAGCCGACAGCCGATCTGCCGTAAAAGGCCTACGATTGGCCAATCATCACCACATTTCTCTACTAGGCCATTACATCCCTGGGAGTCAAAACGTGCCACTCGACTGTCAATCGAGAGCGGTTGACTTACCAGAATGAATGGACACTGAAGAGGTCACTACTTCGGTCCTTATTTCAAATTGAAGACCCCGACAATCTACTTTGCAAGCGCTCGATCAGTCATGGTAATCAACTATGTGAACGAGGATGCAAAAGACCAAAACTGCATTTTTGTGGACTCCTTCACTCGTCCATGGTACTGTAAGTTGTTCCGAGAATCTTACTACGCGTCCTTCACCACTCAAAGAAGAGCTCATGGACTTGCCTCCTAGTAGTGGCCACATAATGGGAGCGAACTTTTTAGAAAACAGTGGACCCGGCTTACAGGTTTCTGAACGTTCGCAGATATTTCATAGATTTCAGGACGGGACGCCCTCCTCCCAAGATAAAAGACCTGTATTTGCAGATCTGGAGGATACGAGCCGGTCTCGTTTCATAGAAGTTTAGTCCGAGGAAATTTAAGATCTCTTGGAAATTCGGCGGCACAAGTCTGCTTTAAAAATTTATAGCTCGCCATGACAATGATGGAAGTCAGAGGCGGTAAGTAGTGGTTATCAGGTGGATAATCCAAGACTTCAAGAAATCGTAATATACATACACTTTCTGCGCAATAACGTTAACTTAGCAGAAAAATAATTGCAGTTCACAAGTCTGTAGTCACCATGTTTGCTAACCTAGGAATGGGCGACAAGCTTATCAGTCAGGCACTAGTGAAACAAATGATGATAGCTGTGTTCATTACACAGCCATCTCCACTTATACGAAATACCTGAGATGTGAAAAGGCTAGTTGATTAATGGCCGTTCCCAATATTAATCTTCAATTTCACAATAGATAGCTATCGTCAAACATCCGTATTGTTCTATCTACTGCTTGGAATCGTCCCTATTTTTTAGATATGCACGTCGGCTACTATGATAGCAATAGATAGGCAGTTTATCTGGGCCCTCTTGTGCGTTATGTTCATACAAGCTGAGAAAGAGGAACTATTGTTTAATTTATGTTAGAAAATATGAAGATATGATTTAGATTAGAAATATAAGTTTTAATTTAACATGTATCTATAATTCTTATTTTTTACCACTGTAAATGAAATAATAATAACGAGAAATACTTATTATGTTGCAAAACACAATGTAATAACGAAACGTTTTACTGTCAATACATTACGGCTCTGAATACAAGTCCTTTGAACAAAAATCCCAAGCGAATTTGGGGGATTTTACTGAAGTGGGGAATTATTTTGTTCGCATTAACAAATATTTATATGTCTCTTGCACTTAATTTAAGTATCAAAACGGTGCATTATTTTTATTTATGGGAATTTTAGAATTTTTTTATATTTTCTTTTAGTTCTTTACATAATTTATTTAGTTTTTTGTATTGCAGTGCAAGTGCCATGTAAGCCTTGTATACTCATGGCTATTTCTTCAAAATGCGTTATTTATTTCGTTTTTTTACAGCCGAGGATGTCTGTTTATCGGTCAAAATCTACCGATAAAGAAAAAACTAAATAACTTTATCGACAGATAGCACATAAAAAATATTGGGACGCTTGAAATGTCATTTTCATAGTGTTGTATATCTGTAGTCAGCTATCAGTCCTCTCATCAGTAGACAGCAATGAAGAATAGGATTACCTATCATTAGTAAGTTTATTGGGACGGTAAAACGGAAAATAGATAAAATTTTCTATCGCCGGTATAGCAAAACTAAAGACAGACAGAATATAGGGAACGGCCATAAGTGAAGTCATAAGAAATCAATGACATTAATCATTTCAAGTATCGCGTCATGTCATTACGTTACTTTTATTATCAGCAGGGAGAATAACTCATAGAAGAAATCATGGAAGATTTAAGAGTTCTAACGGTTCTGAATATAGGATCTAAATCATTTCAGACTTATGAAAATTATATTATATTCTGACCAAAATTTAGTTCTAAAACTAATTGTTCTAAATATAGACTAGCGGGTTGTCAGAAACGTAATACTGATGTAGGAAAATTTAAATTAGTATTATGGGCTAACAATCTTTCTTTCTAGACAAACTAAGGCGCCTATAATGGGTCATAATTTATTAATTAATAGATGATAAGCCTATTCATATCCGCTGGAGGTAAAGTAAAATAAACTTCTCTGAGTGTGATTGCAGGTTGGGTCCGAACATTTTTTAGAGAAGTCTATTAACGTCACTCTTGGACACTGTAGAGCAGAAGTTAAGTCAAATAATTGGATCAATAGAAACCTTGATCTATGTGAGGTAATTAACGTGGAAACTGGCAATGCAAGGATACATTTAAAAACATCATTTTGAAGGAATTCACTATCCAACTATCTAAGATCCAATCAAAGATTCCTATTACAAATCATTTAAGTCAATCATTGGATACTATTTATTTCTTATATGTCGACTGCATATCTATGATTTAGTCATTATTATTATAAATTTAAAAAGCTATAAGTTTACATACTCTTTTATTATTAAAATCATTTCGATTACACAAACCCTTCTTACTTTTACACAGTACGTCTAGCCATCGCCGGCAGAATATAAACACATCTCACTGTGGGTCGAGCGTAGGCTCGAACAGCTAAATAGAACCTTTTTCCCCCCGAAGGGAAAAAAACGAATATTTAGGTTTCAGCCGTAGCTCGACCCACTAAATTTGCCGTTCTTGCCGGCTTGTGAGAGTACTGACAATATAAGCTAACCGACGATGGCATCCGAACTTGAAAGTTGGACGGAAATGTTAGAAAAATGAGGGTAGACACACTGCAACTGCGCAAAATTCAAGGGGGTAATCTCACTGTGGGTCGAGCTACGGCTGAAACCTAAATATTCGTTTTCTTCCCTTCGGGGGGAAAACGGTTCTAATAAAACTAATACAAGCAATGATAAAAATGTGACAGAAACCATCGCTACCAAAGTTCCCGCGCAAAATGTTCGGGTTGTATATGATAGGAATGATATGGCTCCCTATATAGTACACATTCAAAAAAATGTTTCCTTTGATAATGAATCTACCACACTGCATCCGTTTTCTTTTGGTAATTTTTTAAAGCGGCACGAATTTAAAAACATTATTAATGGTAGCGTCAAAAAAATTGGCAGAAATAAAATCTCTCTGTCTTTCTCAACGCATTTGGATGCTAGCTCTTTTATCTCTCATGAAAGTCTCACTAAAAATAATTACTAGGCCTTTATTCCTACTTTTAATGTCAGCAGGATGGGTTTAGTTCGGGGAGTACCTACCGAGTGGTCTCCGGAGGAAGTAATTGAAAATACATCCGTTCCAATAGGATGTGGACGTATTCTAAAAGTTAGGCGGCTTAATTTTAAATCTTTTGTAGACGGCTCTGTGATGTGGAATCCCTCACAAACGGTAGTTTTTACATTTGATGGTCAAATTTACCTAAACGCATTTTTATATGTTATAATGCCTTGCCAGTAGACCTCTATATTTATCCAACCATACAATGTTTCAACTGCTGTCGGTATGGTCATACTAAAATTCAATGCCGGTCAAAACGTAGATGTTATAAGTGTGGTCATAATCACTCAGGAGAGACCTGTGAATTAAGTGAAAGAGATGCTAATTGCTGTATATGTTCAGGGCACCACTTTGCTACCAGCAAAACATGCCCAGAACAGTCACGCCAGAGGCAGATTAAAATGCATATGGCACAGAGCTCAATTTCATATCCAGAAGCCTCAAAATTAATTCCACCTGTTACAAAATCCTTTGCTGATACATTACTCTCTCCTCCACCTCAACCTCCAGTCAGACATGCACCCATTCAACTCAATCAACCTAAAAAACCTCATCATACAAAAAAACAACATTCCTCAAGTCTCGCTCCCCTCCTCGCCCTGGTATAGGATATAACAGAGAAGTCCACAATGCTCTATTAAAAGATTTTGTTATTCCAGAACCAACGAATGGTTGTGCTCTTATTAATATCAGAAAAATCGAAAATGATAATCAGCTTAATGTAGTAGAATTTATTAAAGCACTGTTAAGTCTACTTACAAAATTAAAATTTTCACCATCCTATGTTGCCCCTATTTTAGAATCTTTTTCACTCTCCCCATCCAATGAACAATCAGAATATTATTCAATGGAATTGCCGCAGTTTAATCAATAAAAAAAGTGACCTCATTTACTTAATTAATAAATATGATCCATTTGCATTTGCTCTCTCAGAAATTTGGTTAAAACCACATAATGTTTTTAAAATCAAAGGATATATAACTGTAAGGGAAGATAGGTCTGATGGGTATGGTGGGGCTGCCATACTCATTAAAGATTCCGTTCCTTTCTCTGTTGTAACTTTACCTCACCATTGTGATGAAATTTCAATAATTGCCTTGACTGTAAATAATATATGTGTTGTTTATCTGTATATTTCTCATCCTTCCTCTTCTATATTAAGTGAAATTAATAGTCTTTTGTCATCTTTACCAAGACCTTTCTTAATTCTAGGAGATTTTAACTGTCACCACCAATCCTGGGGTAGTTCTATTTCAAATTTATATGGTGAACAATTAATTGATATATTAGATATGCATAACTTGTGCATATTAAATACTGGTTCTCCTACCCGTCGCAGTGCTCCCAACCAAATCCATCAAAGTGCAATAGATCTTTCTATATGCACTCCTAATTTTGCATCTTCTCCTAATTGGTCTACTCTTTCGTCTTCCTTTGGAAGCGATCATTTTCCGATAAAAATTACATTTCCGATCTTTAAAAAAATTTGCTATGCAAAGAAGTCCCACTTAAAATATAAATTGCCAGTCAAATGTAGTACTGCCTGGGTGATATTAAAAAAAAGGTAGATAGTATGCTTCATTCGCTTCTAGTCCTTGGTGAGGACTGTGAGCAGGAATGTGCAGAGGCACTAGTACATATATTGGTTACTGCGGCTGATGACGTTTTTCCTGCGAAAAATAACACAACGTTTAGAAAACTCCCTATTCCACCTTGGTGGGACTCAGAATGCTCTGATGCAGTTAAAAAACGAAAACGAGTAGAACAGGAATATAATAATAATATGACCCAGGAAAACTTTGAATGTCTTTCCAACACCATTGCTCTAACACGTAAACTTTTCAAGGGGAAGAAGTCTGAAGGTTGGCATAATTTCTGTGTAACAATTTCTCCCAATACTCACCCCACAATTGTCTGGCGCTGCATTAGAAGATTTAGATCTGCCCTTAACATCTTCACTTCTCCTCCTATTCCTACTACCTTAGCTAGGGATTTCTTAGACATATTCGCTCCCCCATGGGTTCATCAAGATATTAAATTGCAATCAGTGCCTCCTGTAACAGATAACTCACATCTTAATAATAATGCTTCACTAAACCTTCCCTTTTCCATGAATGAGCTGAGGGGCGTTATTGATAATACTGTTGACTCAGCTCCTGGTGTAGATGGCATTCCATACTCATTTTTTTCTAACCTTAGCGACAGTGTCTTAGATTATTATTTAGGTTTAATAAATTTGGTAATGAAAACAGGGAACATCCCATTGGGATGGAAACGTCAAATAGTAATGCCAATTCTGAAACCTAATAAAAATCCATCTGAAGTTTCTTCATACCGCCCTATAGTATTATCTTCTGTATTATTAAAATTATCAGAGCATCTTATTAAAAATCGGCTAGAGTGGTTTAAGGAAAGTAAAGGTTTTCTGGCGGACTCCCAGTATGGCTTTAGAAAGACTAAAAGTACAATTGATTGCTTAAGTATTATTACATCTGATATTAGAGTAGCTTTTCCAATAACCGGTCCTTAATTGGCATATTTTTGGATATTAAAGCAGCCTATGATAATGTGTCACTTTCAGTCTTACAAAATAAATTACAGACCCTTCAGGTTCCAGTAAATCTGTCAAGCTTTATTTTTAATATTTTAAATGAACGATCAGTCAATATAGTATCTACAGAATATGAGTTATCTCGGCTTATATGGAGAGGACTCCCGCAGGGGTCAGTACTCAGCCCTTTATTGTACAACATATACACATATGAAGAGTGCAGCAGTATTATTTACCTGCAAAAGAACTTCACCTAGTATTAACATTGTCTATAATGACATTCCAATTCCATTTACCAACCACTTTAAGTATTTGGGTGTTATTTTAAATTCTAAGCTCTCTGGTATTCCCCATTGTGATTATGTTGTCAATAGAGTTGAACACCATCTAAACATGCTAAGATGTCTTTCCGGAGTGTGGTGGGGTGCTCATCCTCACTCTTTAAAACTTGTATATAGTGCTGTAATACGAAGCATTTTAGATTATGGCATGTTCCTCTTGGACCCGGGTACTGTCAATGCTTTTAAAAAAATAGACCGTCTACAGTCCAAAGCTTTACGTATTGTAACTGGAGCAATGAAGTCCAGTCCAATTAATGTGTTACAAGTGGAGTGTGGTGAAGCTCCTCTTTCTCTCAGAAGGCAATTTCTTTCAGACAAATATTTATTTAGAATCATACAATTTTCAAATCATCCTCTCATTACAATACTTGACTAATTAATACTTCACTGCATTCAAGTATAAGTTCATCTAATTATTGGGCTCGTAAGTCTGCACCATGTTTAATAAGAAGTTACAAAAAATTCCTCTCTCCATTCTCCCACCCATCATTCCAATAAGCTACCATTATTTACAAATAGCTATGATTCTCTATCTTTCTCTCCCTTAATTATTTACAATTGTGTTGATAGGAATGCCCAAAATGTTAAAAGACAATTCAACATGTTTCTTACCGAATGTTGTGAGGGTTACCATCATCTATATACAGATCCATCTAAAACTTCCTCCTCTCAATGTGTTGGGATTGGTGTTTTTCACACCCAACACAACATTGTGCAAAAGATTAAACTTCCTCCAGAATCATCAGTATTCACAGGTGAATGTCTTGGCTTACTTAAAGCGATTGAATATGTCCTCTTGTTTAAACTTAATGATGCTATTATTTTTACAGACTCTTTAAGTGCTCTTCAGGCTCTTATCAAATTCCCTTTTAAAACTAAAAATACTTTGCCACTCATACTGCAGATGAGAGAGTTAGCATTCAAATGTACTACTAAAGGCTATTCCTTAAAGTTTGTTTGGATACAGAGTCATTCAGGGATTCATGGCAATGAAATTGCTGATAGACTTGCCAAGGAAGCGGTGCAGTGTGGTGATTTATTTCCCTTTAAAAACTTTACTCAGGACCTTTCGTCGTTGGCTAAAACTTTTCTCCGAGAATCTTGGAGGGAAAATTGGTCCTCCAGTAGCAAGCATAAAGGCCATTATTATTCCCTTATCCAACCCAATATACCTGCAAAGTTGTGGTTCTCCAGGGCTAAGTTTGATAAGGTGGAAACATCTATTTTAATCCGAGCAAGACTTGGTCATACTTGTTCTCCTGCCCACCTTGCTAGACTTAAAATTTTAAATATTCCGATGTGCCCCTGTGGATCAGATGTTGGCGACTTGAATCATATTTTATTCTCATGTGCTCAATATGACCATTCAACTATTTTTAAATCCCTTCTGCTTCTCCATACTCCTTTTCCTTGCTCTACAACTTTCACTTCTTTGTACAAATAATTTGTTAGTATAAAAATGTATTGCTTCATTTTTCAATAAAAACAACATAAAATTGTAGATATTCCATTTTTCATAATCATATGTATCCATACAATTTCCATGTAAATTTTTCCTTTTATTATTTTGTGTATTTTACTTACTTTATGGTGTAAACAAGTAGTCAGTTATTTTAAGGTGTAAATTCATATTTTAGTATATTTATCTCTTCATTTTCATAACCGTAATATCTCTCCTGATAGTGAAAATTAGTAAATCCTCCTTTTATCCAAAATTCAATTCTCGTAATCCGTAAATCCGGTTCCTTTTTCGTTCCAAAATTTTCCTTACCTTTAACTCTGTCGTATAAACGCAAAAATAAAAACCAAATCTGTCATTGGCTGTATGCATAAGAAGTGCGAAGCCATAAATGAAGAAAAAAAAACACGCCAAAGTGGGATTAGGAATTTTAGTAGGTGAAAGCTCGTAAGTATGATGTTTGTGTTTCAGATATTGGATGGAAATATTAAAGTCTTTGTCATTTCAATTATGCCGTTAGAGGCTAAATACGTCACAGCACACTTTCACAAACACAACACTTTCGTAAAAGGATGTTAGCTCAGACATAAACGCATCGTTGTCCAATGATCCACTTTATTGTTTTGCTCACTTATTATAATCACCACGAACGACACCAAGTGGCGTTCTTCACCATCCGCAACGCAGCATATTCATTGATCAATCACAACTCTAACTTTGACTGGGTATTACGACCTCTCTACTTTGAACTGCAAATACAGACTGCCCTTCGAATGGTGAGGCGCGCCATTATATACACAATACCCCACTCCGGCTGAATCACTTGATAACAATATAACGGGTAGTACAATGTTGACAACTATTTCTAGTTACCCACAGTTAACGATAATCAGCAACTACAATTATGTACCTGTACTCATGACTCGAACCATTACAACAGTGGCACCACCGAGTGGCAGCCAAGGTAATTAAGCTAACATTCGAGTATAATTTTTACGACACTCTACTTTACCCGACCCGAGACCTCAGCGTTGACCTCAATCTTAACGCGTACGCATTACAACTGCGCCACCGAGGCAGTCTATAAACGTGGTGTACATATACATATTATGACGATTACAACTCTTTCAACTTTTTGAATCGTTATATCTCCAAAACGGTGGCTCTTAGGAAAAAAGTATTCAGACATTTTTTTATAGATAATTATCTGGTCTACAATTTGTGTATGGGCTAATTTTATGATAAAGCTTACAGTTTTGATAAAAATTGCGAAAAACCCGTTTTTGTGACCTATGACCCCGAATATTTTTTTTTCCCGATGTCTGATCGATGAGGACTTTTCACATTTCATTTATATTTGAACAATCCTACCAATTTTCAGCCAAGTGTGAATTATTGTAACCTCACCCCTATTTTTTGTTTTAATTTGACCGGAGTATTTATGTTGTTTTCAGAACAGTGTAACAAGTTATAAGCTGTCAGACAATAATATTTTTAGACATCAGAGTTTATTGCTTAGCATTACACTATTCAACAATTTTTATCAAGCAAAATGCTTTCTATTTCTGATTTCATTTGTTTCTACCGTGTTTAGTTTTGATGATATAGAACTATCAATATTACTGCACTTTTTATGCCGATAGCGATGAACCAATTTTTTAAATTATTGTTAATTTTCATGGACAGACGGTCACACGGACATGACGAAATTATAATGGTTCGGTTTTTGCCATTTGGCTACGAAACCCTAAAATGACCCTGACTAAGTCTTGTTACATAGTAGAAACTAACTTCTAAGACTCTTAGAAGAAATGTCACACCCTTATCGAAAATATTAATATGAGTTATTTTGTTTTTGTTTTTATCTTCTCTTCCATTCGATGCATTTAGCATTATATGGAATAGAAGATTTTACTGAGGATTTTTTTCATAGCATAGGCTGATAACGTGCAAGCCCACCGTCCATGTTTGCCCACAACACCAAAGGAATCATGAGTGCGTTACCAACCTTAAAAGAAAAGGATAATCAAAGGGTTACGTAGCACAACCATCAATGCTAATACCCGCCAATAATCACTGACCTCGTAGATCGTTCGAAGATGGCCGAAGCCGAAGGTTCGGTCGGAACCTAGTATACCTACAGCGATGCTGGTGTCACGATGGCTGGACCATACCTATTTTACCTAGAGAGAATTTCTAAAGGCAATATTTATTAGTGAATATTATGGATCCTATACTTACATACGTTTACTTCATAATTTTCCAAAAAACCGAAAACAGTTGCACCCGAAAGTAGATGTTATCGCCAGTATGACTGGATTAAGGCAGTTTGAGCAATGTGAAGTTTTTCAATGTATCTATTTGCTATTATTTAGTACCTAAGATAAACCGTCCTGGCGGTAGCACAGCTGGCCACTTTTACTTTATATCGAGGTACTTACTGTTTTTTAACGTTAGGTTAGTAGTAAATAGTGGCAAATAGGTACTAACACTTCGCATTACTCAAACTGCAAATATCTGCCTTGGTCTAGCCATCCTGACGCTCACTGTCGGGATTCCTGCTGTTCTGGGAATTATGAACGCACAATCGAAATATTATTTTTTATTTCTCAGGGGCTACTGAACATGATCGAGTGTATGTTTACTTTATTTGGAGTACATTTAGGTACATTTTTTGTAAGAATAATATTATTATGTGAATTTCACATGACACTGGCGGAGAAAGAAGGGGGGGGGGGGGGGCTGGATCTGCTCCTGGATGATAAAAATATGATAAAAAAGCTTTCAAAGTGAATTTGTCTTGTGATATAAACATCATTATCTGTGCATATTTTAGTAACAATTGTGATATATTACAGTAAGTAAACTTGATATAATAGCTACTCTTAAATTTAGAGTATGTTTCTTGTAAGTTAATTACTGACAATAACACAACACATAAAGTCTTATATCCTTTCAGATACCCGTATCACTCTGTGCTTGACAAGAACTAGCTATTGTTCTGTGAAAGGAACCAACATTAAGAATTGGTGTGTTGTAATCTACATTAACAGAGCCATGTTGAGGAGATGATACATTATTAACAGTTTGGATGGGTCTTTTCCCAATTATCAACGGGTAACATTCATCAGAGATGCATGATAGTGCTGTTTGTATGCGTTTTATACGGTTACAACATTCTTCAAAATGTTCCAATACATATTTCAATTCTGGAATAGTAGGACCATTGTGATGTATTTTAGAACATTTGTCAATTACTTTTATCCCCTCATTGACAGTACTCGTAACTTTTTCACCATTGTAAAAAAATACTTCGAAATCAGTACCATTTTCCATTAATTGACATTTAGCGGATGAAGTATATAAAGTAATTTTTGGTGTTTTTGCTTTGACTAGATCAACAAAACGAGACGCATATAAATATTTTTTCCAATGTTTTTGTGGTAAATTGTGATAGGAAAACACCTCATCTGCATTGGGATCACGGTTGATGTCAGCATTCTTCTTATTTTTGTCAATTGTAAAAATAATAATTTTCATTCCATCTTTGGATATTTTACATATTTCCACAACTTTTTCTTCTCTATCTTTTCCCTTCTTTTTCAAAAACTCAACTACTACTCCAGTTGGTTCAATTTTAAGAATTGCGTTCCGAGTTCGATGTGAAATTGTTGGTAATCTATCTGCACAAAGAGGAGGAACATTCAATGAATTAGTATTAACATTGCAAGTTTTATGTTTATTTTCTTTGTTTTCTTCATGGTCACTACTAATAATGAGATTTCTTTTAGGTGTCTCATTTTTTATGTCTAACTGCTTAATATTTTCTAATATATCTAAATTGCTACCAGATGCACTGTCAAATTTTTGAGAATATAAATTAGTATTAGATTTAATAGATGATAAAACTTCTGTAAAACCAGTTTCAATATTATAATTTCGGATATGTCTATCCCCAGGGTTAGAAAATAAGCTACTTTCTTGTATGCCATTTAAAACATTAAATGGTGATGGTTTATATTCTTTAGCAACAATGTAATGTTCTTTACACCCTTGAAGATAATTAGCATTTACAATTTCCTCAGTTTTAAGTTTGCTGCTATGTTGAGTACTATGTGTATGAGTAGTGAGAAATCCAGAGTCTCTTGAGAACTCCTGCTTGTGGACAATATAGCTAAGAAATGGATGATCAATTATACCCTTTAATGTTATTCTTTTGGTGGGATCTTTACATAGAAGTCTTTGCAATAGATCTTGTGCTTGTATTGACAGCTCTGAAGGAATTTTATAATCAGCATTGATAACTTTATTAAGAGTAGTTTTTACATGCTGAGTGTGAAATGGAGGACTTCCTACTAGCAGAGTGTACAACATACACCCTAACCCCCAAACATCAGCGGGTAATCCATGTACTTCTCTTGATGCTACCTCTGGAGATATATAATTAGGTGTACCACACATGGTTACATGTTTCTCATCTGGTCCATTTAATTGTGTAGCCAATCCAAAATCAGCTATTTTGACATTCAAATCTTTTGTCAGCAATAAATTATTCAAAGACAAATCTCTATGTATAATATTATGAGTATGCAAGTAAAGCACCCCGCTAAGGACTTGTTTGAAAATATCTGCAGCCGCTTTCTCAGACAGACCGCGAGTCCCAAGTTTAAAATGTTTTGCTAATTCACCATTATGTGCAAGTTCCAAAACTAAATAGACATAGTGCATATCCTCAAAAAAAGTGTATAATTCCAATATAGCAGGATGCTTTAACCGAGAATGTATTGTAACTTCTTGTCTTACTCTTCCTATCATACCTGCACTTGCCATAAGTGCTTTGTCTATCATCTTGATAGCCACAAACTGGCCCGTTCTGCGACATCTTGCTCTATAAACATGTGCAAAGCCTCCCTTTCCTAATTGTTCAAATATTTCATAGTCTTCAATGTTATCACCAAACATAGTCTTCTATTTACAAAATGCGCATATCATGAATAAAACTATCTTCCCTTTGCACTTCAATCATACATATAGACAATATCATTATATCCATTATTGTTTCACATACTGTAAAAAAGGATTAATAATATAAATAATGTATAGTAATTAATTTTGTTACAATTACTACTATTATTATTGATAATAACTTGGCATTTAGAAAATACCTTGGTCACAATCCATTTAGCATCTTCAATACTCTTTACTATAATTTCTTTCACCCTCTCGGAATCTGGCTCAAACTTATGTTGTTTGAAACTCTGAAAAAAAGAATTTTAATAATTATGATTTTATGATAATATATGTAATGCCCTTTGTTTTATACTGTCCAAATGTGGGCACAGGCCTCTGTAGGGATGAAGGGGTTTTTTGTTACAATATTATTTATTTATTGTTTTATATTCTGGCACACAGCCAAGTGACTGCACCTGGTGGTATGTATAGTGCACTTCAAATATATTGTTGACCATCAAGACTTTGCATCCCTTAGCAGACACCAGAATTATGCCAGTTTATTCAGAATTATACAGTTAAGTTACTATATACATACTGGCTGACCATGGATTGCGACTCGCTGTAAGTATCCAGTCCACTCCCCTTAAACCAACAAGTTAGACCTACTAGTTAGAAGTTAGAGGCATATTAAAATTTTAGGTTGGTATATAACATTACAACATGTTCTCTTTAAAATTTATGTTATGCACTCTGTAATATAAGGTCTATTTCATAAATTGTACTATATAATTACATTCCAATGTTTATTAATTCCCAACATCATTCATTTCACTTATGTTTACACTTACACACTAATGTAACTACTAAGTAAGTAATCAATTTCTGTACTTTATAAAGACAAGTACTCAGTAGGTACCTACCTACCGGAATCACTATCAATTTGGTAGTCACTACCAATCGTCAATAAAACTGAAGTCATGCGGGTGATATAAACTATTTTCGAGGTGTAGGTGTATAGGAAATAGTATATTTAATGGTTCTACCTGCTTCACAGCGAATTTGTAATGTTTACATACATTTGTAGGTAATTTTTCACACTCACGTAACAAGAATTTATATAATGCCAAAGATGTCATATTATCATGTTTACTAATTGAATACAATCTTTTTATATAATGGAGTAACATTTGCGTCTGAAATAACGACAAAGACAAGGTAGTAAGAAGTACTAGATACCTAATAGCAATAACTAGTCCCAAATAACTCCGATTTATCCGTTTTGTACTTATTTCTTATTATTGCTTAGTATCTTTTTTGTCAATACGAACTAACATGAACTACGAGCTCGTACGATTTTTTTTGTTGTTTGTTCCTTTTTTTTGTTTGTTTGTTCCAAGGAACCGGCTAAGATCAGAGACCATGCTGCCAAGCCATTAGTTGGGTGGATTTGCGTTTTTTAGTAGGAGTCTATAGATACCGTTGACCGAGTATCTAATAGACTCCTATTTGTACCTAAGGTGTCGCAGAAAGAGACTAGGGTACAATTTCGAGGGTTACCGCGGCAAAAAACAAATTACCCCACAATTTGTTTTGTTACGTGACGTCATGTACTACAATTTCTTGAGAATTAATAGGTTCTTGCTTTTGTGAGTAAATCATACAACATGGTTATTTTCAATTACATTTTATTATTTAAATATTATTTTTATTAGCTTTAGATGAGACGCGCAAGTCACTCACCTGCTGATAAGAACCTCGAATTATGAAGTACTACATGGCACTGAACTACGCTCGTCACCCAGATACATAAGGTGTTGTGTCATAATGCCAAGTAAATTCACTGGCGGGGGTGTCAATGTCCTTCAACAATAACATAACAACATAACAGTAGTAATACACTGCTGCTTGGCGGCAGAAATAGACAAACCAGTGATACCCACCCAGACGGCCTCTCGCATACGATGGTCTGTATAATGTTATTGTTATTAAAAATGTACACCATTACAGTTTGAAGCAGGTCAATGTTTTAAAAATGTTAAACTCAAAACATATGGACCAAACTTAGAGTGGTAGAGCCACGCTGTAGACACTTGTCTACAGCATGTATGGGCCGGTTCGTCCGGGTCATTATCACTGTCTCACAGAAAACCGACGTAAAGTAGCAGCTTGCTGCTGCATTTCGTACGGTGAGTGAGATACCCGGAGGCCCAAACCCCCTCCCCTTCCCAATCCCTTATATATCCCTTTCCTTTAAGGTCGGCAACGCACCCATGATTCTTTTGATATTGTAGGCGTACATGGGCGGTGGAGATCACTTACCATCAGGTGACCCACTTGCTCGTTTGCCGGCCTATACCATAAAAAAACATGGATTATAACTTATTGAAATCAAAAGTTTATATTATTGATCTGTAATGTAATTTAGAATTTTTTACTTTCATTTTCGACTGCCTCGGTGGCGCAGTTGTAATGCGTACGCAGTACGACTGCTGTGCTGAGGTCTCGGGCAAAGTTCCCGGGATGGGATTTTCTATCATGCTATGCTTAGTATCAGCCTGGAGTCTGGAATTGTGCCCGGTATGGCGATAAAGTTTGCCTCCTATCACATCATGGGTCGAAACTAGGCGAAATGTGGGTATACTATTTAGGTACACCTCTGCCTACCCGTTTGGGGAAAACAGGCGTGAGTGCGTATTTAATTTAACTGTATTTTCTGAATATTTGAATTCTGTGGTTACTTATTATTGTGACTAGAATTACCATTGTTATATTAAAAAGCCTTTACTCTAATATAAATACCATTATATATCGGTTTGAGATCCTATTAAATAAAATAATATTTAAAATATAATTAATTTAGGTACTTTTTCTATTGATTAATTGCTATACATGCTTAAACTAAATATTTACCAGAATAGGTACAGCATTACAAAGCAGTACAGTCAGTTTCTTCTTTTTGAATAATACATTTTTCTCTAAATGTTGCTAAAAATTATTGATGATGGTTTTGGTGTCCAATATCAATGTCTTACGTTGATACAGTCCAATTCTACAGTAAAACATTATCTTCAGGAAAACTGAAACGAGTCATTTCATACATCATTAATACATTTCTCATATTTAATTTTATTATTAATGCATACTGCAAAATTAATATTTCCCATAATATGGGGTAATAATTTATTGAAATTTCGGCAACACCAAACGGAGTAATTTTGTTTGGTTATAAATTTTATTATATGATATTTACTTTGATTAATGCTTTACTACGAAGAATTGAATTAATGGAATTGGTCTAACCTGGAGTGAAGTGAAGCATGCAGCCAGCGACAGAACGCGATGGAGAACCACTGTGTCTGCCCTCTGCCCCGATCGGGGGACATAGGAATACAATGATGATGACGAAGAATTTTACTTCAAGAATACTCTAAAAACAATAATATATTTTTTTATAGCTTTATCACTGATAAAGCGTGGTATACTTACGAATGAAAAGATAAGACCGGCATTTTCCATCCACTATCACTTTTACACCCTAAAATGCTACACCGCACATGGTTACTTCGAAAATTATATAAATAGTAAGTCGACGTTGTTATCAACAACAAATAATCGCATGTATTTTTACTTTTACAATTATTAATTATTTAATTTTTTTTGTTGTTTTTTTGTTCCATAAGGAACCGGCTAAGATCAGAGACCATGCTGCCAAGTCATTAGTTATATCTTTTCTTATATTCCAAGAACGATGAAACAGGGGTGTGGCCGATTTCAAGGTCTTGCTGGAGTTTTGGTGATAATTCCTTTCAGTTCAATGCTTCTTAGACGACTTTCTTCAAGAGAATCGAAAGCACAAGGTCGACAATACCCTTGATCAAAAATCACCCAAATCCACTTATTTCAATGTTTCCATACAATATTCATCATCGCTAATGATTATTGCACAAAACCACACCACTTTTATACAACAAACACAACTTTAAACCAGTTTAGGAAATAATTAAAACAAGAGAGTCACCGCACTGTAAGAATTCCCGCCAAAACTCTTATTTAATTTATTTTACCAGGAAGACAATAGACAACTATACGTCAACTGTCAAACTTTGTTTATGCAAGTAGTTTGATATACTTCAAATACTAAACATTCGTCATGAAACAAGAAATATGATCGTTCTGTTTCATTCTTTTATACGATATCACCATAAGTAGCTCTTTTTCTTGTGCGAATGCGACAAAAGCTATGAATTTCTCTAGGTATTCTCCCTCTACGGAGTAGAAGGATTATCATTTTGATAGTTGAATGTTCTAATAAAGCGTGTTTTTTAGTATTTTTAAACGATTTTTAACTATTATTTATTTTCCATGATTTTTAATAAAATATAAATTAATTAATTTAATTTGTTGAAATGACATTGGTCCATAATCCGACGTTTTGAAGTGGGTCAAAATCATGTTTAAAGTTACATACATATAAAGATAATAAAAGCGTATTAAAATAAAATAAAACTAAAAAAACACGGTGTTATAGAAAATCCAACTAAAAAATGAAAAAAAAAGAAAAAAAAATATTGTATAAAAGCGTAGGGTCCTTTTTAAAGATATTAAAATGATAATCTTTCTCATTTCTGTCAATAATATCCATAAATCCTTTGCCTATCTATACCAAGGCCCATACCAATTACCAAATATTAATAAAATTATGAATATCAGCCTCATTTTTTACGCAATTTTAATTCAGTTTGACTCACAAAACAGTTTATTATATTAGTGTAATATCCTTTTCATTTAATCGATTTCTCAATTTGAGACATTTAATCATAATCGATTTTGGCTACCACGCAACGATTATAGTATAACACATGAACATTGAACACATCCAAAGAGAACACATCCATCCATCCATCACTTATCTTTCCTTTGAATTGAGAAAGAAATTATTAAAATCATAATGAAAAAACAGGCGAATTTGTTATGTGATAGATGGTTCTTGTAAAATAGTTATGAGTGTATTTGAAATATCTAGTGATATATCTGTATTGTGTTGCATCTGCTGATTCATATATGGATTAGTGTTTATGATAAGTTTATAGGTATTTCTCTTTATGTTTGTGATTGTGTATTACATACCCTGATAATGATTCTTTAACGTTTAATGTGGTATGGCACTTGTTACAATTCGACGTTCTCCGAGTGTGCAAACACCTAGAAAAACGGTACGTACATAACAAAGAAAAATTGAAATATTTGTAATATTATGTATGTGCGTTTATTACATTATTTGACAATAGCTAAACATGGTTAATTTTAGGAAGGACAACCGTAAGTACAGAGATCTTTGTCGTTTTGGGCAATTCAATTTCTTCCTAAACCTATACATATGTACTTTTATTTTTTTACATATTTTTGTTATTGTTTTTTATGTAACAGGAGTAGAGTTGTGTTCGACTGGTTATAGCTGCTAGGTACTCTGATGTTTAATTTACATTTTCACTATTTAGTTTCATGAATACTTTCATACTTTTTGATTTTCTGTCTCTGCAAGTAACATGTTCCAACTTTTATCTCCCTTATCTTATTTCATCAATTATTTATGGTGCCCTAGTAGTAGATAGTTTGGCTAGCTATGGTAAATTAACGTGAAACTTAAGCAACTATTCTAATTATTTACTTCATCTTATGAATGTTTAATTCGCCTTGAGTGCAATTTACAAATGTGCTTATTTTTATAATTTATATTAAAAATATAATTGTCCATGGCTGTAATTAGAAACAAGGATAGAAAAATGATTAATAATAATAATAAATACACCCAACAGTCACACACATAGTCCTGACCCCACACTAGGTAAACCTGTATCGTGGGTATCAGGAACTACGAGGGACTTGCGGTCCCACAACACCCAGAACCTAGACAAATATTTGTGGATCAGACAATCATTTGTCTAGGTGTGGGAATCGAACCCACGGCCTCACGCTTCGCAACCGGCTACTTGCCCACTGCACCACGGAGGCGGTCAATTCTATCTGTGGATATAATTAGAAAAATTGATAAAGAAATGTTTCTATCTGTGGATGTAATTAAAAACATGGATAGAAAAATGTTTCTATCCTTGGATGTAATCAATAACATGGAGGGTGCGATCTAGAAACAAGGATTCAGATTTTGGAACTTAAAAAGGCTCTACGGGAAAGATTTTGTTTTCCAACCACAACCATGCCACTCTTAATGTTAGGCAGTGTTCTATTTTCGAAATAATCAAATGAAACCATTCTTACTTTACAAGTGTATCTAAAACTGAATTAGTGTAATTATATCATTATATTTGACTCTGGCATTAACTGGTAGATCCTGCAAATGATTATATTCTTCAATATATTATTATGTCTTTTTGAATATCATAAATCAATATAATTTTTTGGCTGAATATAATTAGCCCTGTATACGTCCTACTGCTGGGCACGGACCTCCTCTACTGAATGAGAGGAGTTAGGCCTTAGTCCATCACGATGGTTTAATGCGGGTTGGCGGACTTCATATACCTTCGAAATTCTTATGGAGAAATTCTCATGTATGTACGTCTCCTCAATGTTTTCTTCGCTGCTATAGTAAGCGAAAATTAACCTTGAATACACAGGTAACTTCAGTCAGAGGTGCATGCTTTTGAGGCTGGTTTCAGACCGGGACTTTCGTTTTGGCATTCCGCATCTCTATAAGCTATCACTGCATCAAAATTGGTTAGTTTAGTTATAACTTTTTGGATTTTTGGGTTGGTTTTTTGTTATGAAAAAATATTTTACTACTTTTAATGCACTATTCAAAATCGACAATAAATGTCGAAGTCGTAGTCTTTCATTCCTGATTTCACCTCCATAAGTGAAAACTCTTCCTCAAATTTGGACCAACTTTGAGTTGTAAGTATGCCCTCGAATGAAAAAGGAATCATCAAAACTGGATGTAAAAAGCTGTGCGTTGTTAAACATACAAAAAGATAACAAACTGTCACTCAATCGACATGTTTCACAAAAGAAAATTCGGGCATCTGGTTAAAACGAAGCTAGTCATGAATATTTAGCCTATATTATTAATCATTAATAAAACGGGCCTAGAACCCAAATCAATATAAACTATTATTTGTCTGGATATGAATACAACTTATACATACATATATGGTCTTATTCATAATAAGTTATTGGAGCTTTATAAGGCCGTTATTAGATGATTGATAAAAATTGTTATTCATAATCGTTCACCTAAATTCCTTATTTTTCATGTTTCCATACGCTATTCATCATCGTAAATGATTATTGCACAAAACCACACCACTTTTATACAACAAACACAACTTTAAACTAGTTTAGGAAATAATTAAATCAAGAGAACCACCGCACTGTCAGAATTCCCGGCAAAACTCAGTAAATTTTCTTTTTATTTAGTTTGTTTCCAGTCTTTCCAGAGACAAACCATATTAAAATCATTCATAATATATTAAAGTTGGCAATACAATTAATGACGACCATATCCGACATATTCTGGGAAAATATACCATAGGATCTAGAAATGATAGAGGTGAAAGGTTAATCGAATTCTGCACAGAAAACAACTTAGTCCTAACTAACACATGTTTCCAACATCACAACAGAAGGCTATATACGTGGAAGTCACCAGGCGACAGATACCGCAACCAAATAGATTTCATAACCGTACCCCATCGCTGGAGGTCATCGGTCACAAACTCCAGAACGTTCCCTGGTGCTGATTGCGGTAGTGACCATCAACTCCTCGTCATAGACTTCCAGCTCCGACTCAAATGCATGCAGAGGAAACCAAAGCAGACAAATCGCCTCGCCCCGCATTTAACAGAATACTTCCGCACTCAAACTGAGACTAAACTGTCACAGCTTACCTTAACACCCACTACAAACACCGACCCTAATGCATTGTGAGAGGGCCTTCGGGGAGTCATACAAGATGTACTGGATTCTATCACCAGCACACCGGGAACAAGAAGGGATTTTATTTCTGACGAGACGTGGGAACTGATCACCAGACGCAAAAAGATCAAAGGCAGTGTAACCACAAATGAACAACAATTGGAATACTCTCGATTGCATAAACTTATCCAGAAGCAATGCCGAAGAGATAAAAATCAGTTCATCGAACAAGTCTGCGGAGAGATTGAAGCTCATGCTGAAAAATACCAGGCTGCAGATCTGTTTAAGAAAATACGCAAACTCACACAAGGCTTTAAACCACGATCATTTATAGTGGATGATAGGAATGGAAGCCCAATACATGATATAACGGAAGCTGCAGAAAGATGGAGGGAGTATTGTACTGAGCTGTATGACGACTTGCATACTTCTGCGAACGAAAACCTTAATTCCTATCCAGACAAAATAGTTCTGGAGCAAGACATTCTGAAATCTGAGGTGGAACATGCAGTTAAAAAGATTAAGTTAAACAAAGCTGCAGGAAGCGACCGCATCACAGCTGAAGCCTTAAAAGCCCTTGGAGATCAGGGCATATCCATGTTGTACAAGATATGTAATGCAGTATGGAGAACATGTGAATGGCCTACCCAGTGGGTTCACTCCACTATACTGCCACTCCATAAAAAAGGTTCAGTCAGGAACTGCAACAACTATAGGACTATTGCTCTCACATCACATGCAAGCAAAGTTCTGTTGCATATTATTAACAATCGCCTCAGATCGTACCTGGACTGGCAAATTCCCCAAGAACAAGCCGGATTTGTGAAAGGGAAAGGGACCCGAGAACAAATTCTGAACATAAGGCAAATCGTGGAAAAATGTTATGAGTTCAACACTCCAGCTATTATGTGCTTCATTGACTATCAGAAGGCCTTCGACTGCGTGAGATGGCGAAACTTGTCCATCCTTCAGATAACCGGAGTACCTGATCATATGGTGACTCTTATCAGGAAGCTATATGAATCTGGCTATGGTACCGTCGCCTTGGGAGATTGCACCTCCAAACCTTTTACATTCAGAAAGGGAGTGCGTCAGGGCTGCGTCATCTCACCCATAGTGTATAACATATATGGAGAACACATAATGCGTAAGACCTTAGAGAACTGGGAAGGTGGTGTAAAAATTGGAGGCGTTTCAATTTCAAACCTGCGGTACGCCGATGACACCACGTTGTTCGCAGCTACGGAGACTGAAATGGTCGAGCTTCTGGAGCGCCTTAAGTCGGCCAGTGAAGAACTAGGCTTGATCATCAACAAATGCAAAACCAAGCTGATGATTGTTGATCGCTTTGAGTCTATCCAGTTATCGGATGCATTGAAGGATTACGAGACTGTTGAAGAATTCCAATATCTAGGCTCATCGATCAACAATAAAGGTAGAAGTGAACCAGAAATACGTCGCCGTATTGGTATGGCTAAGACAGCCATGAATCAGCTGAACAAAGTATGGAGAGATAGCAACATCCGAAAGACTACCAAAATTCATGTGGTCCGCACGCTGGTCTTCCCCATATTCTTGTACGGCTCAGAAACATGGACCATGAAAGCTGCTGACCGGAAGCGTATCGACGCCTTTGAAATGTGGTGTTGGCGACGTCTCCTGAGAGTCCCGTGGACAGCCAAAAGATCTAACGTCTCTATACTCAAGGAACTGAATCTTGAGCGCACCAAACTCCTGTCTTCTATTTGCCTGCATCGAGTATTCCAATACTTTGGACATGTCTCGCGAAGAACTGCCGATATAGGAGGAGGAGGAGTATCCATAATTTTTTGTGTCTTTTGCCTACAAAACAAATGTCAATAACTTAGAACATGATCTTTATTAATAGAAAGTCCTGATACATACCACATTTATCATCACTATCTTGTCCTTCAGCTGTCTGTATTTTTTTCAGTATTTAAATTTTCACTGTATACGGGTCTTATTCATAATAAAACGCTTATCAAAGGTATAAACCTTCATTAGTTAAAACGTATTTTAAGCCTATCGAACGTTTAATAAAATTCTTTATTCATAATCGTTTTATAAAACTCCGATAACTAAAATAGGTTTATCATACACAAAGTTGCCAGTTTACAGAAAATGATTGATTGATTGAATGATTTTAATATGGTTTGTCTCTGGAAAGACTGGAAACAAACTAAATAAAAAGAAAATTTACTGAGTTTTGGCGGGAATTCTGACAGTGCGGTGGTTCTCTTGATTTAATTATTTTCTAAACTAGTTTAAAGTTGTGTTTGTTGTATAAAAGTGGTGTAGTTTTGTGCAATAATCATTTACGATGATGAATAGCGTATGGAAACATGAAAAATAAGGAATTTAGGTGATTTTTGATCAAGGGTATTGATCGACCTTGTGCTTTCGATCCGCTTGAAGAAAGTCATCTAAGAAGCATTGAACTGAAAGGAATTAACACCAAAACTCCAACAAGACCTTGAAATGGGCCACACCCCCGTTTCATCGTTCTTCGAATATAAGAAAAGAATATTACTAATGACTTGGCAGCATGGTCTCTGATCTTAGCCGGTTCCTTAAGGGACAAACAAAAAAAAAAAAATTGACATCTCATCAATGTGAAATGTCAAGAAAGGTAAACAAACAGGAGTTATAAAATTCCACAAGACCTTGAAATTGTCCACGCCGCGCCGCTGCGCTGTTATTTCGTCGTTCTTGGGAAGAGTTGAAAATATATAATATGTACTTGTCATTGGCGAAATGTATAATAGGGCGAAGCCGCTATAAATAAAGAAAAAGTAATAAATAAAAAAAAATATGACAGTAGACGTAAAAATATACGTCAATAATTAAGAAACAGCTGACCGATGTCGGCCATGTTTTTCACTATCGAACGCTTAAAATAGGTTTATAGAAGGGTTATAGCTTCTTTAAAATAGTGACACTTTAAAGGAGAGTTAATGAGCATTTTAGCGTTATTGAACGATTATGAATAACAATTTTTATCAATCATCTAATAACGGCCTTATAAAGCTCCAATAACTTATTATAGTTTATATATAGTTTATATTGATTGGGGTTCTAGGCCCGTTTTATTAATGATTAATAATATAGGCTAAATATTCATGACTAGCTTCGTTTTAACCAGATGCCCGAATTTTCTTTTGTGAAACATGTCGATTGAGTGACAGTCAAAATTTTATTGATAACTATTAGTATACACACATGTACTCACGCCTGTAATCCGCCAAGGGTAGGCAGAGGTGTAACCCGTATACCCCCATTTCGCAGAACTTATTTCCGTCCCATGATGTTGTAAGGGGCGAGCCTATCGCCATACCGGGCACAGTTCCAGACTCCGGGCTGATACTGAGCATTTCGTAATAGAGAAACTCACTATAACATTTACCCGAACCTGAGACCTCACCACAGCAATCATACCGCGTAATAAGTATTATGGCCGTTCCCTATATTCTGTCTATCGACAGATGTCCTTGCTATCAATAGTGTTTCTACAGATCTTCCATACAAAATGTGTCAAAAATTTACTGCCAGTAAGCAAATCTGTCGATAGACGGAATATTGGGAACGGCCATTAGTTTGTAAGTTATCTTGAGATAATTAATAAAAAACTCGAAAAAAACATTCCAACAAAATGGATGGTTTAACCAAAGTGTCCCGCACTTTCAGCATGTTACCATTAACTAGTAGTGTCATAAAATCACGTTTCCGTTATTGCCAGATGCCCCCTTTTGGCGGGACGTTCCACTTTTATCGCGCTCGATTCGAACCTAGCTACCATCATGTTAGCTACGGCTACCATAGAATGAAATCAAGTACACATTTTCATTTCATCACTGTTAAAGACTTGGTGGAAAATGCCCGTGATCGTTTCGAACATTTATCTACTTTGTAATATATACGATTATATTTTTTTTTCCACATTTCCCGTCCTCATTGAACTACCGTAGACTTACCTTAAGTAACCAAATCAGGTTACTTATGATGAAACCTGATTTGTCGTGATTTGTCTTTCAGTCGTTTTTTCATGAATAATAAAAGATTTTCGCTCTACGTCCATTTGAGTACATTTTCAACCGACAAAATACGTGGGGAGTTCTCAATTCAGCGCGTATATTTGTTATCTTTTTGTATGTTTAACAACGCACAGCTTTTTACAGGTGATCCAGTTTTGATGATTCCTTTTTCATTCGAGGGCGTACTTACAACTCAAAGTTGGTCCAAATTTGAGGAAGAGTTTTCACTTATGGAGGTGAAATCAGGAATGAAAGACTACGACTTCGACATTTATTGTCGATTTTGAATAGTGCATTAAAAGTAGTAAAATATTTTTTCATAACAAAAAACCGACTCAAAAATCCAAAAAGTTATAACTAAACTAACCAATTTTGATGCAGTGATAGCTTATAGAGATGCGGAATGCCAAAACGAAAGTCCCGGTCTGAAACCAGCCTCAAAAGCATGCACCTCTGACTGATCTAAGTTACCTGTGTATTCATTGTTAATTTTCGCTTAGTCCGCCAACCTGCATTAAACCATCGTGATGGACTAAGGCCTAACTCCTCTCATTCAGTAGAGGAGGTCCGTGCCCAGCAGTAGGACGTATACAGGGCTAATTATATTAATTAATTGTCAATTATTTAATGCTGAAATGAAAATGAAACGGCCCGTTTTGAGTAGGAAAAAAATATTGGTGAAATTTTTATTTCAGAGCCTTACTCGTAGTTCGGAGAAAAATGCGTTTTTTTTAAATAAAGATTATCTACTCTTTATTTTGAAAGTATAGTTCTCTTAGTTGAATGGTCGTTCGAAAGATTATACTTCTTTCTTTCTACCTGGCGTTATCCCGTTTTCCATTATTTACACTATTTGAGGGAAAAAAAACATCGTAGATTTTATAGTCATTTATCATTAATGTTTCATATACTTCTAAATAATTTTTGAACCATGTATCGGGAGAGATCCATGGTTAATTCCCGATAAATAGTGAATTTCTCAATCGACTTGCTTTGGTTAACCCTATATTTTTTTATATCATAGGCCGGCAAACGAGCAAGGGGGTCACCTGATGGTAAGAGATCTCCACCGCCCATGTACGCCTACAATATCAGAGATTCATGAGCGCTTTGCTGACCCTAAAGGAAAGGGTTAATTAAGGGAATGGGAAGAGGAGGAGGAGTTGGGCCTCCGGATATCTCACCGTACGAAATGCAGCAATAAGCCGCTACTTCATGTCGGTTTTCTGTAAGACAGTAGTAACACCCCGGTCGAGCCGTCCCATTCAGGCTGTAAACAAAACTGTCTACAGCGTGGCTTTACCACTCAAAAGTACTAACTTCCACTTAATACCTTATACAATTTGTAGTAATTAAGTAAAAGTACATGTTGAGCCTGATTGACACCTAAAAGGAACTTTAAGTGTTTACTGTTACTTATGGACTAAAATCTATGAAGACAAAATACAAGGTGTACGTGGCTGAGCATGTCAAATTGCTACTTCTTAAATTGGCTGTATAATGCGTTATCGGTTAAAATTGATTTACACGCTGTGAAACAAACCCTAAATATTGTAACTTTTTTAAAGGATCAATTTAAACATAACTTAAAAAATAATACTAGAGAGTCAAAACTAACATTTGGTTTCTTAGAGTCGGTGCCGTTACCGCTGCCGGGTAATTGAAATTGCACAGACTTCTTTTAATTAATATTTTTTTTTTACCTTTTGATTTTTATTTCATACATACGCAGTACGCACTCACGCATGTAATCCCTGATGGGGTAGGCAGAAGTTTTACCAGTACACATTTCGTCGAGCTTATTACCGTCCCATGATGTTCCGTTTTTTTTTAATTATGTGTAAAACAATCCGCTACTGCGACTCAAAAGATGTCCTTTAATTAAAAGACATACAGTCAGACAGACCAGTAAAACCACGAAAAACGTTAACAACTCCAAAACTATTAAAAATCGCGGTAGTGGGGGTTCGATGACTTCTTGGCGTGCTCTACTTTAGTCCTTTCGCTACTATTTTCTTGGATATTGTGTATTATGATTTATGGTGCTTAAAATTATAACATTTTATTACTATGCTTTTTTTATTATTATCTAACAGTTTGTTTGTAATTTTAATGAATATAACATTAAATATGTGATTAGTGATTAACACCATAATAATTAGCGTTAATTAGAATATGAAGCTATTAAGTATTTTGTTTATAATATTATTACAATTATGTCTATTATGCAGTTAATTACTAACACTCGCCTTATTTGTTTTAGGACGAAGAAGAAAAATCTAACACTGAGGATGATGTTGGCAATCGTGTCAGCAAAAGGTTTGTATTCCTTATTATATTATTTTGTGTCCTATTATATATTAAGTGTCGATAATACGGAAGACTTTAGATAACAGAGTAATGTTTTAGGAAAGCATTATTATTAAATCTTTACCCGACAGTGCCAGAAACAGGATAATGTTTATGTATGTACATACTTTAACACATAGGTAGTTTGATAAGCCCCGTACTTGGGAGGGAAATAAGTAGTAAATAAGATATTATCTATTATCGGGGTTTAAAGCGATAATTTTCATCGCTAATTATAATGATAATTTTAAAATATGTACATTAATTTGACAATTTAATTAATTGGCACCTACTTTGATTTTAACTTACTTTTGTTTATAATTTTAGTTTTATAATCGCGTAATTTTAGCTAAATACACAATAACATAAGTTGATTTTTAAATAATGAAATGTGTGTATTTATCATTAATGAACTTGCATTTAATAAAATTCGGATTGGTGGATAGAGATATACCGGATAATTATTATAAGACATATTTATGTCGTATGTTAAAAACTCGATATTGTCGATATAAAGTCGATATTGATAATATTCATTAAACGCTAAAAATGTTATACCAGCGCCAGTTTGTAAAGCTATTTCGTTAAAGAAGAACGTGCAAGATATCTCTATTCAGCTACATCTCTATACATCATCTTGTATAACATAAAAATAATGATATGTTAAAGAATGAAAATGGGCTATTTATATTTGCCTATTTCAGCCGCCAAGCAACAGTGTTTAAGCATTGTTGTATTCCGGCAGTTGTGTTGTAATGGGCATCAGTTTCAACCATATTTGTCTTTATAAGGTTGTTGTCTATCGAACTATTCTTAATGTTTGATGTAAATTGTAGGCAATTAATCTAAGAGGTCGAGACTCCAGCTTATTTCCTAAAGTTTGCCTACACTGTTGTATTTTCGTTTTATTACCCCCGAAAGAAATAGTGTTTTTTAATAAAACTTGTTCAGCCGTTTAAAAATTACACTTGTTTTTCTAATTGACATCGGGGGTTAGTGCAATACCATGTTTTTTTATCTTGGCACTACAAAGTGACAACATTCGACCTGATGTTATGTACAGAGCAGGCCAAATAGATGTCGGCCCTCGAGATTGCGTCCCTAGACGGTCGGCAGAATTATGCCGGTCTGAAGTTACTGGATATTACACACTAAGTATTACTATCACTAACCCCGGAACGCGATTCACCTGAACGAGCCACTATGGCTTGTTTTTCACCATGTATACGGTGGTTACTATCCAGTCGGGAACTATACTGATCAGCAGCTATGTAGTAATATGTAATTAAAAGTCTGAGTGGTGTTACTAGGTACTATTATGAGCAGACTTGACGCAGGCGGGTGACCTTTTTGTGTTCGCGCGGGAATACGAATTATCGCTACCATCCCACCCGGGGGAGACGGTTATGTTGAGCTCACTAGTCATACAAGCCAACATTAAGCCGTCCATGAAAATTGGTGTCAATTGTCAACCGTCCGACTGTTAGGTTCGGTTTCTTAAAAAATATCATACACTGGCAGGCGGTTACGCATAACCGGAGTTTGCGAGCTTTGCTGTTACTGCTGGAAACCGACCCTGCTCGAAACTTATAGGGCAATATTAAGACTTTTTAAAATTAGCACTGAAACATGAAACTGATCAAGTTGCCCAGTTTGTCTTTCAACTCGTACAAGAGTTGACAGACAAATTAAAACCCTCTATTTTTTTGAGGTGGTTAAAAACGGTTTTAAATGTAATATTTTTTAAACGCCATGATTTAATCTATATTTACAACTTTATGACTGAGTAGGACGCAAGTTAATGATTATAATGCTGCTGATTATATTAATCAATGCGTGCTAGGACGAGCCGAGCCACGGGCGGGGCCAGGTGCGGCTTACTCGTGTGTATGTGTAACCGATGAAAAAAAACGTGAGTTTCTCAACTCAACGCGTATAATAATAATAATATACTTTATGTATGTATAACCACGTATAACTTTTTACAGAGTAATCCGATTAAGATAATTCTATTTTCATTCGTAAGGGTGCAGGTATATAGGTAGCTCAAAGTTGGTTCCATTTAAATTTCAAGAAGAAAATTCACCCTACGAGAGTGCAATCAGGGATAAAAGACAAACTTCGTCATTTATACACCGATTTTGATGATGATAATAATACTAGCTCTGTTTTATGTGCGTCCTACTGCTGGACATGGGCCTTTTCTACTGAATGAGAGGGGTTAGGACTTAGTCCCTCACGCTAGCCTAGTGCAGGTGGACAGACTTCACGGAGAATTCTTATGGAGAACTTCTCAGGTATGCAGGTTTCCTCACGGTGTTTCTTGCTTTAAGCAAGCGCAAATTAATAATGATTGAATTGATACTTTCATTAAAAGTAGTGTAATATAACTTAAAAAATAACGGCTCAAAAACTAAAAAGCTCTGACCCTCTCCACCCGTCTCGATCTTGTGGTCAAACAGGGGGCAGTTTGGTTTTTTCATTTTTAATTTGCATAGACTGGATAACATGGAAGTGGGTCACGTGAAGTTAAGCAACTTTCACCGCCTATGTATATCCATAACATCAGAAGAATCATGGGTGTGTTGCTGACCTAAAAGGGAAGGGATAATTTAGGAATTGGGAAGTTGAGAGAGTTTGGGCTTCCAGATATCTCACTCAGAGTAGGAAACATTAAGCTGCTATTTCAGGTCGGTTTTCAGTGTGGCAAGTCGGCCAGTTCATGTTGAAGACAAAACTGTCTACAGCGTAGCTTTACCACAAAGATAGACGCATAGGCAAACTCCTCTCGCCCCCGCCTCCTGAACCGTCTTGACTTATGCTCAGTAGAACTCATTGTGTGGTGATGTTGGGCAGAACTTTCAAAGTTCTGGTAAAGACCGAGTTCGTGACCAAGGATAGGAAAATATGTACCTACTTCCAAGAGTTTACGTTTGAGGGCAAGTGGTAATGTGCTTTAATCAGGTCTTCCAGGGACCCATAGCTGCTCCAGGCGGTTCTATGCGTCTAGGGATTTCGACATCTAATCACACCTGGAAGACTATATGATTGAAATAAATTTACACATGGCCATAATCGCCACTACATCCACGTTTACTGCGCGCTGTAATGATGTCATGGCTTGGTGTTTATTCATCTTTAGTTTAAATTCAAGACTTGGTCAGTAAAGTCAGTTTTGATCATAGGAGCCCAAAATTAATGCTGCGTAAGGCCCAAATCTTAAATAGATATATTAAATACTATATTAATTATGCCTTTAATGTTTTACGTGTATCCTTAAAGGTTATTAAGAGAAGGGATCTATGCGTTTAAACTACCTAACCTCACATCAATGCAATTAAATATCAAGGACGTAAAGAATGTACAATATTTGATCATAACAAAATCTAAATGCTTAAAATTTCATGGATACTTACAATATGCAACTTGTCCAAAACATGTCTTTAAATAGATTTTAAGATGAATTATTTGCGCCTATTAACTCAGCATGTATTCCTTTCATGAAGATTCATGTTTCTGTTGTACGGTGCGTGATGTGTCTATATTTACGCGGTAGTTTGTGTTCAGTTTAGGAGGAAGCTAAGAGTGGTATGACGTGGTTCGTCGGGTGGGCTCATGGACTCACGGGCACACGGGCACACGGGGCACGGGCTCATCGGTTGATTGCGTTGCGAGTCGCGCCGCGCGCGGCGTGTCGCGGCGTGCGTATACCTTATTACCACTCGGGACACGACGCCGGATGGTGCATCTTGTTTCGGGATTCCGGCCGTTGTCGTTCGATGACTTAGACAAACGCATTGCATTCGTATTTTGTACGGCGCGTTCACAACAAAAGTTGCACATTTACTAGTTTATATTATTTAAATTTATAACCACAGGTACACAGAGGTACATGTAAAAGTACCCGATGTCTCTTACCTGATGTTAATTAATGATTTTAATGACAGTAGTTTAATAAAAGTGATACCAATTTCTAGTTCAGTGATATGGACACAATATTTGTAGTTGTTGTTGTTGTTTGGATTTGTTGTATTTGGTGGTCGTCATGGTTGCTTTCAGGTATTTTTTTATATATTGTAATTTGTAACTATCTATCTTATTCATCAGTATAATAAAATACTAGTTTTTACTCGCGGCTTTAATTAATTCGAACACGAAAATATTATTTCCCATACAACAACCACATCTCCCCATCATTTTAGAAGTTGAATTACAAGAAATCTCTAATACCTACAATATAAAAACAACGCCCTCCCAAAATTTACGATTGGGCTGGACAATTATCAGTCAGTCAGAATTTTGTGTGTTATATAGAAAGGGCTTATTAAAAACTCAATTAAAATTTAAATATATTATTTATTTAGATATCTATGTACTTATGTTACAAAACACATCAATTCAGAATTTTCTAGATCTCTAGGAAGGTACTTTCCGTACTAAAGTCAGCTCTCAATTTCATATTGATCACAATTCACAAATAATTATATTATGCGCTCTGTATTATGTTAATGTTGCTGGAATCGACAGATCAGGTATTTAAAAAAAAATCTTGGCATTTTTTATCAGCAGATTTAAAGTAGAACTTTGAATAATTTTACTGAACACATTGTTTATAAACTTACTTATATAAAAATGGATTGATTTATTTCCAATGAATAATACATAGACAACACTAATGGCAATGGTACGTAGTGGATTAGACAATATAAGTGCAGTGTTAGGTACGTGTTTTAATTAATATCAAAACAGCGCAGCTAAAACATGTGTCCTGTTGCGTATATACACTATAAAATATACATGTACATATAATAATATTGTAGGAGCGGTGTGAGCGTTACGATGTCACGATATAAGTAGGTATGTCCCGAATTGGGTGAGTTTGGCGATGCAAGCTGGGCGGTTGCGATCGCGTCTGCGTCTACGTATAGTATGGGCGGGCAACGGAACGTTTTGGCAACACGCCGTAGACGCTATTTTTAATGAACCTTGAGAGAAACCGCCCTTGCCGCTTTTATATCATTTACAAATTAGTCTTTACTATCAGCACTTGTCTATTTTTCTGTCTATTATTAGGTGATACTGATCCCTCCCTTGTATAGCCATGTTTGAATTTATTCACCACATGTTTGCCTTAGTTCTATTTGAAGATGACCTAATACAATATAATATAAACACCACTTTTAAAAGAAAACTACTAATTATAACTGTGGGGAATTTTCTCACCTTTTGTTAACTATGCATTTTAAATAGGCAGCAATTTTATTTTTAATAGAATAGAGATTTTAGAGTAAAAGTCTGTTATGTTCGAGTGGGGAAAGGGTTGCCGTTGTCCGTAAACACCGAGGTTTTCAACTTTGACCTTAAATTGGATTTTTGATATTTTAAAATACAATACCCCCGTCCTCCGCCACAATTTGCCACCTCACCAATCTCCCGCGCGGCATAATATCAACGGAATGTATGCAGTTATGTATCAATTCGCACTGCCTTTTCGTAACGATAGCTTTTTCCCCACAGTGATTTGAAAATTCCCGTCACATTAGTAGTTATAATAATAATAATACACCCAACAGTCACACACATAGCTCTGACCCCACACTAGGTAAACCTGTGTCGTGGGTATCAGGAACTACGAGGGACTTGCGGTCCCACAACACCCAGACCCGAGACCAATATTTGTGGTTCACACAAACATTTGTCTCGGTGTGGGAATCGAACCCACGGCCTCTCGCTTTGCAGCCGACTACTCGCCCGCTGCGCCACGGAGTTGTAGAACATGACAAGAACTTTTCAACGCGATATCGCATATCATATAGGCCAAACTGTCCATCATCCTTTGGTCAGATAAGGTGTGTGTAATGTAGAGGATGAACCACTAAGAAGATGAACGCTGGGTTTATTTATTTAATAGTATTTCGTACAATAGGTAAGGTGTCTTATGCTAAATGTTGTCTTAATTACAAGTTGCCACGGCATGCTAAAGTGGACAAAAAGAATACTTATATAATAAAAGAAAAGAAAACTTACTAGAGGGAGACATGAGAGCCAATGGTCTTACTACAGAGGATGCTCATGATCGAACGAAGTAGAGGCGTCTTAGTAGGAAGGCGGACCCTGGTACCAAGCTGAGATAACGCCAGGTAGAAAGAAACTTGTATAAAACGTTTTTATGGAACGGGATATGGCTTTAAATATGAATACAAATATTGCTTATTTAAAATAATGAGACGTGTTTCAGTTTTTATAAAATCCACTCGAAAAAAGCTTGCTGAACTGTTTTATAGAGTGGAATCCATAAATAAAAATAAATATAATAAATTTACTGCTCTAATATGTAAAGGTTTAGGCATACCTATAAATCTGCGTTACTAGTAGCAGATTATAGTAGTATATCGACAGCCTTCGTGGCGCAGTGGGCGACTAGCCGGCTGCGAAACGAGAGGCCGTGGGTTCGATTCCCACACCGAGCCAAATGTTTGTGTGTGGGTGTTGTGGGACTGCAAGTCCCTCTTAGTTCCTGATACCCACGATACAGGTTAACCTGGTGTGGAATCGGGACTGTGTGTGACTGACTGTTGAGTGTATTTTATTTTTATATAACAGAAAATTTATATACTGACTTATTTAATAGCCCGGTGACCGTGTCACCTATCTACATGTATTTATTTTGCAAACATGAAACACATAATGAAATTAACAAAATTTATGATTAATTAAATTAATATTTTTTTAATATTTGATTAATTGATTAAATTGGCATATTGTGAAACTACACGGATTAATAATTTATTTTGTAATCGACGTTCTGTTTGCGCCTATGGTGTGATCGTCTCGAGAGTCTACACACTAGTGCGGTCCACTTGTTCTGCAGGTGTTTATATTGCCAGCTGTTATTGCTCGCACCCTTTCCGACACTACATCGAAGTGTGGATAGATAGAGCCACAATTATATAGAGATCCACAAAGCATTTGGGCCCACTGAAATATCTCAAATTAACCTTGATATTATCCTACTTTCTTAGTATACTATATACTAACTACAATATAATTTTCATCGCTTATCCTTAGTTGTTCCATTTTAAGTAGGCATAGTATATTCTCAATTAAATTAATTCTAATTTTGAGTCAAGCCAAAACCAAAATCCTGGATCCGCCACTGGTTAGTCGTTACATGTTATAGTCAACTCAATTACATAATTTAATAACGAATTGATTACTTCTGAAAAGATAAGTTAACTCGGCGCACAAATAACTACATATTTATAAGTAATAATTTTAACAATAAACAATCTAATGTTATGAATAAGAAACTTATAAGAATGAATCTTCTTATGAGACCACTTGTAGGAGATATATACCCGATATATATTATAATAGTAGACGCGATTGTCAGTTTCTGTTTAGGGTCAAAAATAGTCCAGCCACGTATACAAAGTCCTCACTAATCATTAGCGCGCACTATGAGACCTAGTAAGGTTTATGTATACGGGGGTAAGAAACTTTTATTCCTGCCACAACAAAGTGATTACACTGGACTTGATGTTAAGTACAGTGCAGTCTAAATATAATGGTGACCGTTGAAAGACAATGATTGCATCTTTCCATGGTCGCCAGAATTATGCCAGCCTGACGTTACTAGATATACTCGTACACTGGCTGGCTATGGCGGGTTGTATCTATGTCGTCGTATCATGTGTACGGTGGTCGCTATGGTCGGGCACAAAAATATCAGGTACTCTCCCACCAGCGACAGCTCTCATTACAGTAAATTGCGTGTATTGTAAACCATTATGCTTCTAAGGTAACTTACTTATCTTGTTAAGTACCATTATAGATACTATAGAAACGGTAAAGGTGACGGGAGTGTTGTGAGGGTATACTTCGATAGTATTATCGAAGGTAGAGTTTGTAATAATGAATGGGGGCGTGGAAGCGAGCCCGCAAAGACAGTCCTCGCGTCGTTGTCCCTTGCGAGACGAACCGCGCTCGAGCTGCGCCAGTGTCGACGGTGAAAGGGAGGTTAAATGTGCCGACTACAACCCGCAAGACGAATTGCAGCAACTTTGCTAAAAATGGCGTCATTTATACATTTCGCGGCGGTGTTATGTTTCAAAAAATATTTAAAATTGTACATTTTTGCAGGTTCTTTGTTTTTGATATAATAAGAATACTGTCTTACTTTAGGTACCAACTTTATGTAACGTCAGTAAATGGAAATAGATCGGTATTATTGCTTTATAAAAGAAAACTGTATTGTTTACCTTGACAGACATAATGTACTAAGACATTGAAAATTTGGTCATTTTTTTCGACGGTTTGCTAATTTTTAACGGACGTAAAAAGAGGTGGTTTTTAATTCGAGGTCTACACGTATATATTTTATGATCCTCTTTTATTTTGATGTTTTTTACCATTAATATTATAGTGTATATTCGTATTGATATTACAAGTATATCTAAGTTATTTAGTGTAATTATTGTGGTTGTTTCAGCCTCAATGAGTGCTACTTCGCCAATAAAGGTTCGGCAGTGGTGTTGGGTGCTCCAGAGCGTGGGTGCGCGGAGAAGTTGCGGTCACCTGCACGCACACAACCCCAGTGCGATATACAAAATCACCTTCAATCCATGTTTTATTTATTGCGCCCTGAGGAGACTCTCAAAATGGTAAAAAAACCTTCATATTTTTATTGTATTGCAAAGCACACGAAGCTGAAAATTTCAAAACGAGGCTTTTGTTCAGGCGGTGAAACTGGAAAGTGCGCACGTGGGTCGTACCAGATATTTGGTGGTAGTTTGTCGCAATGAAGAAGCTGCGTTGCTTGGCATCGACTGTAACGAGCGCACGACTGTTGGGCTCGTCCTGCGGGTCCTAGCCGATACATCTATCAAGTTAGATGGCGATGGGTAAGGCAGTCGATAATGATTGCTATATAATATTAAAGTTTGCAATGGATAGTTTAAACTCGTGTTAAAATATTCAACATAAACGTTATTAACTGCAGATCATTTTAGAAATTACTTAAGTATAACATTTTATAAGAACATAAATATTATGAAGAAGATGCTGCAATGATTAATGTCATCTGTAATGCGATTTTTTCGATACTTCTCATGTCATTCGTATTCACAATTTTTTTGCAAAACCATACAGTGCCGTCCTAGCTGCCCTAGCTGGTCGTATTGGAAATGTATGAATGACGTGGCAGCTATTTAAAAAAACCCTCACACACAAACAAGGATTTTCAATCATTCTCAGTGACTTAATTTGCCATTAAGTTAGTCGTCAAATTTATAATGGCAGAACTCTTTAACATGATAAGAATTCTTATGTATCGTTTAGAAATGACAACAATATTAGTACACAGCTTCTTCAGCCTCTTGATCTGTAAATTATCTTCAGATTTTTACGCGACTGCACGAGGAACGGTGATGTGACTGCCTCGGTGGCGCAGTTGTAATACGTATGCGGTACGATGGCAGTGCTGTGGTCCCGGGTTTGATCCCCGGGTTGGGTAAAAGTGATATTGGGTTTTTCTATTACGAAATGCTCAGTATCGGCCCGGAGTCTGGAATTGTGCCCGTTATGGATCGCCATGTAGCGGCGAGCCTATCGAGGCTTGCCTCCCGGGGTATCACATCATGGGACGGAAATAAACTCGGCGAACTCTGCCTAACCCTTCGGGGATTATTGGCGTGAGTGTGTATGTAAGCATGAGGAAAGGAGGTTTATAATTTTATAGAAGTGTTTCTATTTATCATAAATTCAGATAAAAAACAGTTAAAATAGTTGAATAAGTTTTGATTGTCCACAGGGGTTTTAGCGTTTGTGTGTGTAATCAACAACACATATTCAAGCCGGTGTCTGTGCAGGCCATGTGGTGAGTGATGTGTACATCATATTTAATTTCGATGTACTTACTCATGTCGTTATCAAGTTGTTTCTCTTCACGTATATTTTCTCTAAGTACAAAAACCTTATGTGGTGTATATGGGTGTCAAATATTGTAAACGAATTTTAAACTAGTTCCACCCAACCGATTGAGCTGAAATTTGCTTTGGTGTTGTTGACAATACCACCTACTATATTCTGTAGTGTATTTTTTCAAAATGGGTTTCGCTCCCAGGTGGCAAATAAGTTTACAATACCGATAAGAGATTTGTATAAACAAAAAAACAAATATTAACGTTTTAAACTTCACTCTGTTATGAGGAAATGATCAACTCGCACGGAGTGGTCACGCGGAAAGGGATCCTTACATCCATTGAAACTTTGATTCTTTTAGCGTAACTACTCAATAACAGTTGGATATTTTCTGCATAACAGAGTCCAATATTGAGTGACTTGATGTCTTAGAGGAAAATATGAGAGCCAATGATCTCGCTAAGGAGGATGCTCAAGATCGGGCAGAGTGGAAGCGTTAAAGTAAAAACGCGTATCCTGGCTAAAGGTCAGGATAACGCCAAGCTAAAGAAGAATAGTTTTTAAATATTAACGTAAGTTTTTTTAAATATTTGCAGGTCGGCGTTACAGACACTTCACCGTGCAAGCGCGCGAGCTCGCCAACTAAACCATTTCGCTGGCGGACCATCGCACTCGTGGTGTGCATATTACGAAAGCCATGTGGACTCTGACCGCTCTTGCCTCAATGAGTGGCATGCGATGGACAACATTGAGTCTCGCCGGCCACCTTCACCGGATTCAGTAAGACTCAAGTAAGTAAGGGCACAGTTGTTGTCAGAGTCAGAGTTGTTGCACACACTAAACATAGTATCATAATGAACCAATTCGCTAATTCACAGAGTATCTATAATGATGCATACAAACACCTAGACCTAGTTTGTTGGCCTCGAAAAGAATGTAACGCTGGTCTAAGTGTGAATTACAACACTTTGCTGCCTGCGTAGGGGAGCAAATTAATATTTTTATGAATATAAAAAGTATGTAATAAAATATCAGCGGAGTGGGGTGGTTATGACACTTTTTGAGTTACTTATTAGTTATAATACTAGCATTTGCTCGTGACTCCGTCCGCGTGGATGGTCTTTTCTGGGATAAAAAGGATCCTACTATCCTACTATTATAAATATGAGTGTTTGGATGTTTGTAAATTTGAATGTTTGTTAGTCACTCACGTCTTAAAGGCTGAACAGTGTTGGATGAAATTTGGCACACAGGTAGACATGACCTGGATTAGGACATAGGCTACTTTTATCCCGGAAAAGGGCGTTCAAGCGGGCGGAGCCGCGACCAAAAGCTATTAGTGATATATATAGTAGAATACCTATATACAATACTACGATTAATGTAATTCGCTTTCGCAATCTTAGTTACTTCAGAAATATAACGCGTGATAATAATATAGATCTGTTACAAACTTAGTATGTATATGTTTCAGGAGAAAAATAAAAACAAACCTCTTTTCGGTCAAAACAAGGCGTGTATTCTAATTCTTAAAAAATCGCAGTTTTTTAATCGGAGACATCTAATCCTAGTATCGTAGGCACATGTATAAACTATTTTATAAGTTATGTTTAAATATACTTCAGGACTTTGGAAGTCAAAGTAAATTCATCGAAAATATTTGTAAAAATTATGATTTGATTCAGGCCCCGCGAGAGAGATGAAACAGAGCGCGTAATCCGATGCACGTTGAAAGAAATAATGATGAGTGTGGATTTAGACGAGGTTACGAGTAAAGCTATCAGGGGACGGCTCGAGGACGAGCTGGACATGGATCTCGCGGAGTATAAGTCGTTCATCGATCACGAGATGCTCACCATACTCGGCCAGATGGATGCTCCCACTGAGATATTCGACCACGTCTATCTGGGTTCTGAATGGAACGCGAGTAACCTCGAAGAATTACAACGCAACGGGTACGTTTTTGCACTTATGACTACGCAATTAAAAACTACAGTCATTTAAAGTTTTTATATGTGGTGGTGGTAAGAGCCACGGCCTTGTACGGAGGAAATATATAAATTATTACTATTTACGACATTTGAAATTAACCTTATCAAATTACATTTTATTTACATGAAATGTGGGTGGCAAGGTTTGTTAGCTACGAAATCAGGGGTTCAATTCCCAATTACCGGGATTAGATTCTTAATAGAAGTTGTTGTCAGGCATGCGAACGGGCTCACTAAAACCTATTTAACCCTCCTCCAATCAGAAAAATAATAAATTCCTCTACCCTAAACCTCATTTTCCTCCCCATTCATAAATATTATATCATACAGACCTCCACGTCAGTAGGATTGAGGCAGGTAGAAAAAGAAAAATGTGTGAAAAAACTACAATGCAGAGCTCTATTAGATGCAGTTTATCTTATATCACAAAATTAAATATGTTTGTAATAGGTAATTGTTTTATTTGCAGGGTCAGACACATTTTAAATGTGACGAGGGAAATTGATAATTTCTTTCCTGGCATGTTCGACTATCTAAATATAAGAGTGTATGACGATGAGAAGACTGATCTATTAAAGCATTGGGACAACACTTTCAAATATATAAATAAAGCACGAAATGAAGGATCAAAAGTTCTGGTTCATTGTAAAATGGGGATCAGCAGATCGGCATCGGTTGTAATTGCTTACGCTATGAAGGCTTTTAATTGGAACTTTGATAAAGCACTTAAACATGTTAAAACAAAGAGGAGTTGCATTAAACCTAATACGAATTTTTTAAATCAACTGGAGACTTATCAGGGTATACTTGATGCAATGAAAAATAAGGAGAAGTTGCAGAGATCTAAATCGGAAACGAATCTAAAATCCCCTAAAACAGTTTCGAAAATTGAAAATAAAGCTATGGATCCCACACCTCTAGTCTTAGCTTTGACTGGTTCGTATACAGGTCGACCGAGATCCTGGTCCCCCGATACCAAAATAGCGTCACAGCTGTTACCTTCACTCCCACCGACTTCAGTATCTCTCGAAAATTTAGCATCTGAAACTCGACATATGTTAATGCCTTGTGCTAATGGCAGTTATAGCGTTTCACCTAACCAAATTATACGCCTCAAAGAAGAAGGGGCACCTTCTGTGAAACACATTGTGAATGAAATAGAAAATGCAGCGTCAGGCGATCGAAAAGATTTCAGTAAGAGATATCAAAGACTAATATTTAGCAACCAAAACGATTCAGTTAGTAATCGCCCTTCTGATAATTCTGCTTCGTCAGCGCCTCAAATCATAGAAGGACCTATTAAAACTTCACAAGTTTCGCCTTTGCGAAATTTAATTCACAAATATCCACACTCTAACTTCGAAGCTGACAAAATCCACACGTGGGATCCCGGGGAAATTCAGTGGTCCAGAGCAGAGGACAATCGAAACCCTAGCGACAGTGACAATATAGTGAAAAGTGACAGTGGTATTATAGACATTAAAACTAATAGAGTGACTACAAATGACGCTTTTACTAATTCTGTAGACCGTAATTTAGATTGTGAAGTTAAAGTGGCTGTTGAAGATGATGCACCTCCACCCAGTAGACAAAATTCTTGGAGTTCGTTCGACAGCGCGGTTGTCCTTGATCTCTCACGCCATTCTTCATGGGGTTCCTACGATACTAGAGCCACAAAAACTCAAGTCGTCAGTCGGGAAGAATCGACCAAACGCATCAAAGAACGACCCGAGGAACGCAGCGTAAGAAGAGACGACAGTGAAAGAAGCGTCGAAGCAGCCGTGGCACAACAAAAGCAAGCCTCCGATCTCAGTATTATATGTGAATATTCCGAAACGCGAAATTCCACTCGAAATGCGCCTCAACGGGGTTCTGCTTCAATAGCCGATAATGAAAGAAAATTTAATGAGACGTGTGCCATACTTACAGAGCTTGCCACTGCAGCTGCACGAATGGAAAAGGCACGGGACCGAGGTGCTTCAACGTGGAGCGGAAGACTATCTGCGTCTGCGCCTGAAGAGACTTGGCTTCGTGCCGGACTGCGTCGTCGTCGCACTACTTGTGCGTCACACGGTGATCTGCCCCGCGCCGCTCCTCTAGCGCCCAATGTCCCCATCTCTTCTGCAGCCGGTCTAGTGAGCAATCTTAAAAAGGAATTCGAAGCACGTTCAGAAATTGATTCGCTTCGACGTTCTGAACCCCGAAGTCGAGCGCCTGCTGTAGACGTAAGAGACCGGACCCCGACATCGCCACCCTCGGTAGAAGACATCTCTGTCAAAGTACTGGTCGATAGATATGACCGACCCGGTCGGTCAACGTGTGAAACGAGCAGCGAACAAGCCAGGGCAAAGGTTTCACATGAGTCGGTTTCGAAGAAAAGTAAGTTAACAACGGATGACGACGGGCGGCCACGGACGCGGAGCGGAGTGATGTCGTTGCGGAATTCATTTTGTGGCGCGATCCGAGGTGCAGGCGGCGGAGAGCGACCGCCGCTTGCGCCCAATGTAGTGTCGGTGGCGCCGATTGACTATAATGATGTGGTGGTATCAACTGTGATGTCGAAAGCTCAAAATAAAAAACAATTACAACATGGAAAGACCCATCCGTTGACTAGGCTCAACTTAAATCGGTCAAATAATAGATGTTCAAATGCTGTATATAATACTATGTAGAAGTATTTATGTTTTTTTATTTATTGTGAATTCTTGCCAAACTCGAAATTTTATCTTTCTAGAGTTTTATATATTTCTTTATATTTACAAAATGAAATTGCAGTGTATTTGTCTTACGAGTAAAATATAACACAAAGTGCTGTTGGCGCATAGAGAAATGTCAAATAATGAGAATTCCAATACAAAATATGTACAACTTTTACGCAGGAGTTTCTTCTTCATATAAACCTTTCTGGTGTGAGCTGTAAAAGACCTGATTGTGATCGTCACGGAGATGACGTGCAGTAAGAGAATACATAATATAACCTATTATTACCAGCATAGTGCCTCGCTGTCTCGCCTTGCACTGATAATAATATAATTTCATGCTGAAATACACTTGACGGCAAAATATAGATGTTTTTTATTTAAATGATGAGCTACCCGTAAGTGACAATAAGGGTTAGGCGTACTAGAAGAAAAAAAAGGTGGCGAAAAAGTCAAATATACGCAATGTATCTTCCTTGTAGAACCACAAAAAGTCAAGTGCGAGTCGGACTCGTGTTCTAAGGATTCCCTACCAAACACCCTTATTTTATTTGTTATGATAGCCACCATAACAACACATTCTGTAAAAAAAATCCGCGGCCTTCTACTACGGTTTTAAAAATAAAATAATCCCTTCAAAGCACGACAGACATACAGACAGACAGCGCGCGCGCCGTAAGTAATAGGATTCCGTTGCCACCTTTTGATTACGGAACCCTAAGAATTAAGTAAAGGGTAATTATCCATAATCAGTCTGAGAGATAAAAACTTATATCTAAACTAGCTGTTGCCCGCGGCTCAGCCCGCGTGAATGCCTATTTCCAGGATTAAAGTAGCCTATTGGGCGCATCAAGCGAGTCCCGGTGAGAAACGCACTTGACAAAAATACTAATGTCGCTATTAAAAAATAGGTGTTGATCGTAGAGGGTTGGAAATTTAGGGTTGTATGTATTTTTTAATGTAGTATCATAAAAAAATAAAATAAAAAAAAATTGTCTAGAAAATAAAAAATAAAATTTAGGGGTGGACCACCCTTAAAATTTAGGGGGATGAAAAATAGATGTTGGCAGATTCTCAGACCTACCCGATATGCACACAAAATTTCATACAAATCGGTCCAGCCGTTTCGGAGGAATATGGGAACGAACATTGTGACACGAGAATTTTATATATAAGAAATAAAAATATCTGAACTAACTGCCATTGCTGGCCGGCAAGGCTAGGTGTGTTCTGCGAATTTACGGCGCGCCTGGCATACAAATTAAAACCCTATTTACATACCACGGAGAGAGGTTCTCATACGACATAGGCCAGAATATAACAGATAATATTGTTTACGAGCCCATAACATGCGATTGCAGGACGTCAATTGTCAAATTGCAGGACGCGGCCTCGTAATCGAGGGATTTCTGTTGTATCTGGCCTTTGTCTTGCTATAAACTCTTCCGTGGAAAAAGGCTTTAAGCGGCGACTCTCCGCAAAAGTCAAAATCTGCCGCTTTGTCGCCGAGATAACTACCCTTTTTCCGGAGCCGTTGAATCGAATTATTATGGTAAAGTTTTCTCAAGTTGTATCCTTACGTTTAAATATGGGTAGATTTTAATAATACAGCTAAAACGAATAACAGGGTTTTTGTTACATACTGTGTACCTTACCTTAGGTACTTGTCGATCACATCGGATAATTATTATCAAATAACATGTTTTTATTTCTGCCATCAGTAAATATTCAACCAAAGTCTACTGTTTGAAGTCGTTTCCCTGTTACGAAAGAAACACGAGGAGCGTTTTGTATATCACTTATTTTTTTATAGGTATCTGGAACTTTTCTGATTTTCCTTCTTATTGTTCCAAAGTCAAATGCGTATATACCTCCCGGGTTATTCCTTATAGAGCATTCTGTCTGAAATAGTAATAGTATTATTATAGAAAATTATTACATCGTGATTCTATTGGTGTAAATGACTTTCCATAGTACCTACCTACGCGCAGCTTAGTTTTTTAATAGCCTGAATGACGAAACGAACAAGTTGCTCGCCTTACATATCATAATGTAGGTACCTAAAGTAATTTCACTGGTTTCAATGTGGCAAAAATTACAAAATTTGTACCAACCCAAACTGCCTGTCGCATACGAGGGACCTACAACCTTGCACCACTTTGTTTAATGACCTTTTCTTTCCGCTTGGCGTTAACTAGATTATTTCCTAGAGTCCGCCTTTCTACTTAGGCCTCTTCGTTTCGCCCGTTATTGAGCCTCTGTAGTGACACTATTACCTCTGATATCTCCCTCTAATACGTCAAGCCAACGCTTTTTGGGCCGTCTGCAGGAATCCACCAATATTACCTATTTTTATATCTATAAAATTATTGTATCTTAAATTCTATTGTATGATATTGTATCCCTTTACACTCAATTTTTACCATTATTTCACACCACTGATCTCACTTTGACATCTGGGATTACCATTATATTTATTTAAATTACCTACTCGTTATGATACGTATAGAATTCTGGGTTTCAACTCACCAATCAACTTTCTGGAATAGGGGATTCGGAAACTAGTTCTAGCATAGGTATAGTAGGTATGTGTGTAGTGCAATATGTAACTACCTGCCTATCTATAAATAAATACACCCAACGGTCACACACGTAGTCCTAATACCATACTAATTTAAACCTGTATATTGGGTATCAGGAACTGCGAGAGGAGCTTGTGATACAGACCCGAAACAAATAATGGCGACCATCGAGAGACGTTTGTGTCCCTCAACGGTCGCCAGAATGATGACGAATGAAATTACTTAAAATTGACTGGCTGGCTCCGAAACACGATTCATCTGAGCCACCAGGGCGGGTTTTTCACCATGTATGCGGTGGTGGCTATCCAGTTGGGTTCAAATATGTAGGTAACATTCCAATAAAAAATGGAACATTGGCACTTTATTTTTTGGTATTCAGTATACTTACAACTTTCATGTTTAAGTCCACAATTCTCAACATGTTAGAGTCAGATCCAGCACATACTAATAGATTAGTCTGCGGTACTAATTTTCCACAATATAGTTTTGATTGATGGTTGTCTGGTGTAATAGTATCGATAAGTTTGCATGAACCATAATCCCATAACTGTATATTACCTTTATCCTGCCAAGAGCAAGTTGTTATCTACAAAATTAAACAAATTTTGTATCTAATAAGTACACGTTAATAATATGCAATTATCTCCACCCCCCATGAACGTCTACAATACCAGAAAAATCTACGACTTGATAATTATTAATAGACATTAAATAGTATAGTTTGGCTCATTGAAATGTTAATAGGTTTTGGTTGGCATACAGATCAGGATCTGATGATGGAGTAGGAAGATGGTCACAGGAACTCACCTTTATTCTACACCTAAATTCGTTAATACATACCGTTTTGCCTGGTTTATCAAAATCTAGACCTTCGCCACACATATGAACTCCGAAAAAATAACGCGTTGCGTAGGGTTGTCTGTCATCCCAACACATTACTGTGTTATCCCAACCGCCCGATATTAACTCATGATAGGATTTCGGATTAAAAGCACAGGCAAATATTCTTGAGTTATGTCCATCCATTATGTTTTTCTTTTGGCTGTAACAAAATAATCACATATATAAAATAAATAAAAATCGTAACATTTGAAGTTAACCAATAATGTCGTATTCCACAAACGATTGGTTACATAAAATATTATGCTTTAACTTCCAATACGCAATAATTATCGTACGTAGCATAATTAGTAGACACAGTAGTACCTACAATACGTGCAAAATAATTTGGCCGGCCTAAATTTAGTTACGAGCTGTACCACTGCTATTGTTTTCAGACGGTGATGGGGGATGGAAGAAAGCGGGTGAAACGACTAATTTCAGCCAGTCCAACCTCGTGATGGACGGATGCGCGAATACATCATATTGCCGGAGACGCCGCGCCGAATGGCGTCATTATTGTGAGAGGCTTTTGAGTCAGTATGAGATGGGCCGCAAAACGGCATCGCGGAGAGCCGGTTCCGGCAGCTATCCAGAGTACACTCAGGATCCTCCGGAACCGTCTCAGTTGCGGTGAAGGAGGCCACCGCGGTGTTTTATGAGCCGATATAGCAGCGTAGGAATTATGGTTAGGGACCCCATCCAGCGGTCGTTCGGATAAGGACAACTGGGTCGGAAGGTTGATGAGTCTGGCACAACCATCTCTCCTCCCCCGGGGCTGAGAATGTAGCCGTGAATAGGATTTTCCCCGTGGAAAATGGCCAAGTCATTTTAAGCACTGTACTAACATTTGTTAGGGTGGAAATTGGAATATCATATTAAAAAGAGAGCCAATGAGCAATATATCTAACGTATCTATCACGTGTACCTAATCGTTAGTCTCCCATTACCACTCTCACCATATCACCATAAGATTTAAGTACTCATTTTTCTTTCAAATATGCAAATAACCTGTCAGGTTTTTACCTAGAATAAAATGCCCTTTCTTGTGTTTGTGCTTCTTCATCGTACATATTTAGTTTGGCATCATCTCCATACGTAACAAATTTACTAAAGCGTGGGTGATAATTTAAACCTAAGGTTTGTCTTTTCTCTCTAATAGTATACAAACATTGGTCATATTTATATTTCCAACATTTAATACAACCATTAACATCTGAAAATTTATTAATTTTGTTAGTCACATGACGCGTCCAGTTTTACACTACAGCCGCATTACTTTCAGCTCACTTCCGTGGTAGAGAACAGGAATGTGATAAGTAATTGAGCACGGAAGTAAACTACTTTTTGGGTGGAGATACCGCGCCAAAGGTATATTTTACGATGTATTTAGAACTAGATAGAAGATATTAATATAGCGGCGGAAGGATTTTTATTTTTGTGCTTATTAACTCTGGCGATGTGTTCAGTCCATCTAAAGTCTATTATTCATCAAGCCTGTTCCGGAAATGTAAATAAATATCTACTCAATTTACAAATAATTCCTTTGTTTGGATCTGTTCATACACCAAATACACTTACTAAAAGATAACTGAAAAGTGGGTAGGTGGGAACAGGTAGACACAGTGATTAGACTGTACATAACAATGTTACTTGTGTAATACTTACATGAAGACAACAACATATTTGTAATGGGATGGGCCTTACTGACAGGGCGATGCTTGATAGCAGTGACGGGTCCAGGATACGCCCGACACTCGTCGTCTACAAGCGTGTGGCTGCATGAACCAGTGCTGCAGTTAAACAATCTTATGGTACCATCCGTGAAACCGGCAGCTATGTCATTTAAATCTTCTGTGTATTTACAACACATGATTTCCTTGTTGGTATCACTAAAATTAATTAACAGGTATTGTCTAAAAAGGAAATAAGGCTCGTTCCCTATCATATCATGGAAAGCATAGTATATCTAGGCTTGGCGAACCGTGGATGTAGCACCACTTGCACTACTGCCTACCCCTTCGTGGATACAGGCGTAGGATTATATTGTATGTAATTAAACTCGAAAGAATGGTTTGGTCGATCCATCTGTTTACCTAAATAATCTCAATAAAAAATTCGTCTCGATCACCTTTGCATTCTTCTATTCACCCCGTTTTACGTTACCTCTCCCCGCTCATTAATTACCAGAGGTTACTTAGTCTCTTAAGACATTGTATAAGTTTGATGAACGTTAAAGGCAGTGAAATAAAGGACTAGGAGCATATTGCAATGGTGTGTTGTAACTTGTGGTACTTATCTACTTTGTACCTAAATAAAAATTCTGAGTGATGGTGCTTTAGGCAGGAGTAGTACCTAAATGTAGACGGCTACCTAGCTCGTCTCGCCATTGATAAGTTTTCCAATTAGGTAGGTACTTCTTACTAAAAGATTAGAAATTTATTATGAACCCTTTATGCACCATACGTAGGTAGGTACTCAAAAGTTTGTACCTCCAGTTTTGTACATCATTGGTGTACAGTGACCAGTGAACTTACATTATAGAGAGCACGTTTACTTCACCGTGATATACTTGTTTCTGTTCAATATGACAAGATCGACGTTCGACCAAAGGGGTGCTTGTGTGGGCAGTAATTATTCGTTTATCAGGAGTAGAACTCTTAATGTATGTGTTAACGATTGCAAAACTTTTACGTGCCGTTTTTATGCTTGATGGAGCCATTGGGCCAGCGATAGATTTTCTATGTGGTTCCATAATAAAATATGTAAAATAACAAAGGCAAAAACATTTCAAAACCATAAAAATCTGTCACAATTGATTTTGTCATGTTCTGTTGTTTGAAGGAGTTCGATCCCGTATCTAGGGTAGTAGGTACTTTTATTACTCTTGAGTTCGATGTTAATGTTCTTCCCTCTAGAGTTAACAAATTAGGTCACGATTCTAAATGTTTTTGACGCTGCGCTTCACCGCGGAAGTAACACTAGTTTCTAAGCACCGAATTTTGCGATGATTGCGGCCGATGCGGTACCTACGGCCTACGATAGGTGGGCGTGCGAGGCAGTGCCGACTCGAGACCAATTTTAGGATGAAGCAAGATCAAATATGGTGGTATTGCCCATTGTTTGGTATAGTCTTAGAGTAATAACAAATATCTATGTAAAGCTTAAAGCTTGAAAGATAATGGACATGCGGAGGCTCCTTTACCTACCCTGCCTGGATTGGCGCGACTGCGGCGCTGGTAAGCTATAGGTACGTTCACCTTAAATGCTCTAATGAGCCGGATTTATTGAGGGGCCAATTTCACCTACTTATCTGATAATAATATGTCTCATTAGTTTATTATTTACTAGGTGATAGAACCCTCGTATGCGATATACCGTCTGGTTTTGTACCACCGGTTTGTCTTTTTCTACCGCCAAGCAATACTTAGGTACTGTTGTGGCTTGTTTGCAGGACATTGAAGCCAGTGAAATGTCTCGGGGTGACGAGCGCAGTCTGCATGCAGTGATTTGTAATGCAAGTCTCAGTTGGGGAACCGAACCCGCGGCCTTTCGTTTCACAGCCGGCTACTCGCCCATTGTGTTCACAGTTCTTCTATAGCTTGCAAGAATCTCACCATGGATTTATTGACTAACGTTTTAAGGTTATACCTCGCGTCAATGACCTTGACGGATTGCGCCATAAAAAAAACTTCCGAAATTTTTCTCCGCGATCAAGATGTAGGTACTGTGCCAACGTTTTATTTATTTAAGTTTATTTATAAACTCTTTATTGAACATCTTAAAAAAAGAAAATGAAAAACAATAGAACCTTAAAAATGATAGCGAAGTACAAATGGCGGTATTATCGCTAACTGCTATTTCTTCCAGACATCGTTTTGTTACCGACAAAAAAACAGAGGAAGGTGATAGCCGAGGCGCAGTAGCCGGCTGAGAAGAGCGAGGCCGCGGGTTCAATTCCTGCACCGAGACGAATATCTGTGAAATGTTACGTAGCTTCCCGAATGCCGCCCAGCCCAACTGAATTCTTCTATCAGCCTCCTCGAAGTTGTGCCTGCCAGTTAGATAATTTCGCCAAGGTAAAAATATTCTTGCACAACTTCGAGAGTGGCATCACACACGGTCCTACAGGTCTCGGGAGAATGTGACGGTTAAACATAACCTTAGTCTTATCGATATTCATTCCGAGACCTATTCGTCTTGAAGAATGGTTAATCGCCTGTATAATGGCGAGTTAGTCTGGCTCGCGAATCACTCGCGTTGTGGGCCTCAGGGGGGGGGGGGGGGGACTTGCTTTTTGAGCATATAAGTCCCCGTAATACTTTTCGACCTCTGCAAGTATCTCTGGCATTGAGGTGACGGTAGTGTCCTGTGGAGTTCTGAGCTTTGTCAGGTGACAACTGGAGGTGTGTGGCTTGGCGAATACCCTAGTGCCTTTATTTAGCCTAATGGCATTTTCAATATCTAGGGTATTTGATCGTTTAATATCGCGCCGTATTAGCCTCTTTACTTCCTAGTTAAGTACCTGACGCTCAGATGGTGTGACGTTTACAAGTCGTCTCGTCTTTTCCTCAACAGTTCCAGAGTCTCGCTTGAGAGTTTCGACTTGCGTCCATTGCCCTTTGGTCGAAAGTATTTGTAGCCCACCTCGCGGATAGTCCTCACCAGACTGTTGGTGGCGTCATCAACATCCGCCGTGGTTTCCAATACGCCGAAACGGTTCTGTAGCTCCAACTGGAAAGCTTCACAACCGATTTCGGCTTGGGGCAGTGTTGGTCGGAGAGTCGACCCCATCAACCGCGCACGTTCAATTTTAACGTTTATATTCAGAGTGCCTCTTAACAATCGGCGATGACTGCCGGTATTGACCCTATTGATCACAGAGACATCTCTGAATATTTGGCGCTTTTCGGTGATAATGAAGTCGATCTCATTCCGAGTCACATTATCAGGGTTTCACCAGGTTCACTTCCTTTGGGGCCTCTTCTGGAAGAACGAATTCATCAGAAAAAGTCCTTGGGCCTCGAGGAAGTTGACTAGCATTTGCCCCTGTGATTTCTGCACCCATAGCCGAACGGTCCTACCCTCGATTCGCCGTATCCTTGTACACGCACTTTGGCATTGAAGTCACCCATAACAACGCTGTAGGAAGTCAGTGTACGAGACATAGCTTTCACTATATCTTCGTACATGGCCTCGACTTCGTCGTCAGGATATGCAGACGTCGGGGCGTACACTTGTATAACTTTAAGAGAGTATATTTCGGTTATTTTTAGACAAGGTACGCCACTCTCGCCAACACACTGCCAACTTCCACAACGTTGCTTTTGAGTGACTTGTGGATCATAAATCCGACGCCACCTTGGGATGGTTGATGTCCTTCTCAGAAGTAGAGTAAGTGACCGGTATCGAGGGTCATCTTCTCCTCCCCCTGTCTTCGGAGTTCAGATAGCCCCACGATATGCCAGTTAATATGACTTAGCTCTACTTCCAATTCTGAGACGTGCTCGTCAAACCACAAAGAGCGTCCGTTGTACGTTGCCAGAAACAGTCGTTTGTAGTACCCTGCCGTAACCCGGGGATTCTTAGCACCCCCCACCCCGCCATTACCATGACCGGTACCTTGGCCAGGAATAGCGAGGCGGCCGGGAACTGGGGGCCGTAAATTTAAATGTAAAATGGGTAAATGTAAATTTTGGTAGACTGCCATTTGGGGGATCTGCCATAGTCACCACGCTTGGCAGGCAGGTTGGTGACCGCATTAGCACATAGTTAATGGCGCTGCTGCCCGCCAAAGGCATGAGTATTTGAGGCATTCCAGCTTACCTATTTATGTGGTTATGCCGCCATGAGTCGGCCGCCAGAGCCTCATTCTTTAGCCAGCAGGATGTACCGCGAGCAGGTAGGGTTGACAATTGGGCACTTGAAGTGTTGTTCGTCCCCCTTACACCCCACTCAACACTACCTACGCCTCGTAGTAAGTACTACCTCGCGGCTGTGCCTTGCGAGGCTATTTAATCGCTACGTGGTGCCACAGACAAGTGGTCAAATATACAGCACCCTTCATTTTTTGGTGGTTTAAAAATAAAAAAGCATTGCAACGCTAAATATATTTTATTTCATGTCAATAAGTATTTCTCACACTCAAATCATAATTTAGGTACGCAGGTACCTATAGCTTACAAGTAAAATTTTGAATCGGTTTAGCATTAGTAATTTAATTAGGTGCAGGAATAAACAAGGATGGTGCACGAGTAAAAAATTTCATAAACAGGATAAATTATGGCGGCTGCACAGAATATTTATTCTATGTTTAGGTAGACGCAGATGAGGTAAATGTACCGTGACATTAGTTTTTACTATTATAAAAAGGCGGATACTCCTTAACGAGTTGTAACTGTGATTAACGGCAAAACTGACAGTTGTTGACTCGCCGCGAGCTCTGCGCGTTCCGCTCGCAACAGGCTCGCGAACCACGTACATACACCTATGATTTTTGGTTACAGTAACGTGCAACGGTTACAGTTACAGTTCGGTAGTGAGTATATGCCTTAAGGCGCAACGCGTATGTTTTCGTGCAAACACGGAAGCACTGCGCAACGCAGATGTAATGTACGATAATGTGAATAATTTAACGCGCTGCGATGCAGGAGCGTGTGACAGATTGTATTACAAAATAACACTAAATATTTTAAACTTTTTGTGTTCAGGGTCGCTGTTTGCATAGGCGTATGTATGATCCAATATCCACCACCACGCGACGGCGCGGAGGAAAGATGAGGTGTATCGTAAATAAAGAATATAATATCGTAGAATATCGTACAGCAGCGTGTGGCGAACGCAGCAGAGACAAGCGAAGATGCGGTGTGAGGCGATTGAATAACGAGCATCATCCTTGGCATAATTACGCTCTTCGCCTCTCCACACTGGTGGAAACACCCTGACCGCTGCGCCGGCCGCGCTGATCATCTCGTCTCCGTTTTGGTGGATATAGGCCCTAAGCCTCAGCATATTATGCTCTGGGTATCAATTCAACTACAGTTAGTAGTTTTTTACTAAAATAAATTTCTTTGACTAAGAATTAAGATCCTTAAAATTTGTTCCAAGGACCTCTTTTGTACCGGGTGTAAGGGGAACGCTTCCGAAGCCAAAATGGTAATAAACACTACCTTAACATATGCGGAAAACGCTATCCCTTTGCTGTTTACTTGCCATTTTGGAAACGTAAACCCGCAATGTACTAATGCTGTAGTCGGGGTCAATGACCCGCGCTCTAATACTCAATAGGTATATCGCGCCGTGCGCCGACCCGCACAGCTGATTCCGAGCGTCAATGTTTTTATTGGCTTTACATTACGTTATTAAACGTCATTGTATTAGTCCAAACAAGACTGTGCGTGAAAAATAAAAACAACTAATTTCGCGCTTTTTTTATTGCTATCGTGTTTGGAAACACTACCACCTGTCTTCGTTTTTGGAAGCGTTTCCTTTACATCCGGTATATTAAATCAGAATTTACTAAATCTATTTAACAAACAAGTTCTCACCTCTACAATATTTTGTATAGGTATTTAACTTTTCACAAATAGAAAGTTAATATGACTTGGTAACCAGACAAACAGATACTTACAAAGGTAGTCGTACGAAATATTATCATTATCATGATACATTGTAAACATCATTTATCCTAAAATTATGCACGCCATCATTCTATTTTGCAGGTGTGGAATTGGTGGCGCTCATCATTTTAGAAAAAAAAGCTATTTACTTACTTTAAACACACCATTACTTACACAGGCAAATAAAATACACAGTAGTTCTTCATATCACTATTCACTGCATTCTGAATAAATTAGACAGATATTTATATATACGCTTCTATTCATTCCGCTCCAGACACTGAGCACCTCGAGTAACTGTCACGTCGCCACTGTCGATCCCATATTATTAATTTTAATTATGGCTATACTACAGTAAATTGTACAATTAACCATGCATTTTGGGCAGCCAGCAATTTTTTTTAAATCTGATTCCGTAGATTTATTCCTTAATATAAATCGAGGTTTTCGAGTTGGAAACCTCCCGATTCGGTCGCTATCTTGAGTAAAAGTTGTCTGCGTTTATTTTGAAAACTACAAGTATCACAAATGAAATATATCAATAAAAAATATTTAGGTACCGAAATCTATAGAAAATGTATCCTCCATAAATGTTGCATTTTGAGTGATTATACAACGTGTTACAGAAAGGGGCGGTCATATTTAGGCTGCTACATATATCTGATAGTGAGTGTTTATGTACTGGACTTATCAAAACTCTAGACATTTTAAAACTTCACGCAAATTTTAATCACTCCTTTATTACGATCGATAAAATCGACATCCCTATAAATTAAGTGAAGTGCGTGAGCGAGAACAATAATGCTGGAGTAAAAAGAAGCAAAACCACACAGAACTTTGAATTACAAAGCACTTCATGGCATTGGACTGCGCTCGTCACCCAGGGACATAAGATATGTCTCAGAATGCCCAGCAATTTCACTGGCTTCAATTTTATGTCCTAGCAATGCAATCCAATTTAGTACTATGGGAAGTGAAATATTAATACATTAAGTTATATCGTACAGTTTACGTAGCTTAAATTTGACACCTTTCTGTTACACGTTGCTAATTCTATAGCAAGCAAATGTATTTATTTTATCTGACGGAGGGTTCGTAGCTGAACAAATCCAAGTTTTTGGGATAAGTAGTTCCACCACAAGCTATTTTGAGTCAAAGGTTTCTTCATTTATTTTGGAAACTACAAGTGTCACAAAATATGCGCCTCGAACACTTTTATAGAGAACTTGATTATTTATTAATTTTGCCGAGAAATAATTATTTTAATTTGTAGTTTATTAAAATTTAACCCTCCAGACTCCAGTCATAAAGGACGTTGTTAAAACGCAGTGCTTTGTCGTTCCGAAAATGTGTTTAGTCCAAAAATTACCCTTTGTTAATTAGTTATGGGGTATCTCATAGGTAAATACAGTACAGTAATTTAAACTTACTTCAAATAAATATCGTAGACGAAAGTATTTAACGTCTCTTTCAGTTACAAATGGTATTTATTAGTATAAAATATAGGACTAATTAAAGTTTTATTACTTTTGTGGATAAGTAATTTAAAACAAAACCTAATATATGAAATAGGTAGGGTAAATTTGGGGAAGTCTGCGGAGAAGTCCCTTAGCTTATATTATTGTTTAAACTCTAAACTAATTTGTGGTCAGTCCAACAGTATTATAACGCCATTTTGTAACTAGTTGCGGTTTTTAAAATCAGTCGCGGGAGAAAACCGCCAGTGCGTTCGTTTATATTGATATCTTTGAATTACAAGATGACACGGCTAAAAACAAAAAATTGGGCATCTTTAAGTTCCGTCGTATACAAAAGAAACGACTACAATTAGTTTCAAGAAATAAAATGTGTATTTAATGTTATTTTCATCTGAATAACGGTACACTGTTCGGTAATGTATATCCATAAATTATTTTTTATGTCTACTCTGTACCAACACTGATTTTGGAATATAACGCAAGCATTGGACAGGTGCAAATCGTGTAACGACGATAAGAAATTATGTAGGCACGTGATTTGAGTTACTGTATAAATATACGTGTTACAGAAAGGTGTGGTCATATTTAAGGGTCGTAATATACGTCTGACAACTGCACCAGATCTTATCATAATCTAGACATCCTAAAGTTTCACGCTAATTTTAATCACTCGTTTATTACGACTGATAACATCGATCATTTAAATTGGTGAAGTGCGTGAGCGAGAACAAAAAGGCTGGAGTGAGACAAAAGCCCATCTGTTTATCATTTAGGTTTAGATTATATTATTATGGCAAGTCGAATATCAACATGTTACTCATTCGATAAACAAGAAAATTCTTTATTTATATCCTAGCAATGCAATCGGATTTAGTACTAAGGGGTGTGAAATACTTATATCGTACACTATAAGTTACTTAAATTTGACACCTTTCTGTAACACGTTGTATATTATGTAGACATCAATACATTTTATAATATATTATCATTAATATATATGTCTATGTTCTATGGTCACTCATGTTAGGTACCAAAATATTTTCAGTTAAGTTTAATGTAGGCATTACATGGCTACATTACATAGTTACATAGCCAATGACCATTTCCTGAACATCAATTAATATTTTACACAATTCTAAGAAGTATGTGCAGTAAAGTAAACATGTGAATTACTTATAACATTAAACATTTAATTACATGTGGCGATCAATGCTTTCAAATAAAATATTATTTATACCGATATTACATCATTTTACGAACACAAGAAGGAAATAGTTAAGTATATAAATTTCTATTATTTTGAATATTACCTTATAAGCGACCCTAGACGATAAAATAACCAAACAACTGCTATAATTTGTATATTTTTGACTACACAACACGCGCCCGCTAAATATACAAGTATACAACGGAAGCACCTATCTGCATTCGTCTTTATCGGGTCTTTATTCGTAACATGTCGCATATAACAAGTTTTTGTAAATAAAAAACTATCTACCAATTCAAATTGACTTTTGATTTAGATGTATTATGTTATAACATTATTTATAAATATACTGCGAGTGTTTACGCAATACATCCGATCCGAATCTAAGAACTATCGGTCCGAAGGAGTACTAGGTATTTGTATGATGGGCAACGCACTAGATCCGAATCTTTTCCGAAGTCGAGCATATTCCCAGTTAGGATTATAAATTCGGATTCGAATCGGATGCAGTGTGAGTGAACACTCTCTTAATATACATATATTAGATTTAACACACATTAGCAAAAACTTACTCTATACCGATAATCGACACGCATATAAATTAAAAACTGAACAACAAATGGCCAAATAAGTTAATAAAACAAAACAAATATAAGCGAAAAAAACATACACAAGATAAATACCAATTCCTTGAAATTTATTGACTATAACCGCGGCATATTTTCCACAGGCATCTTTATATAGATACGACGCAGAATTATGACTGTATAGTAGGATTTTATATAGATTGGCACATTTGTGCACATCTAGCTATGTGTGCGTGAGCTTGGTATATACCAAGTTTTGACTTGTGTGACAGTGATAACTGACGCGTCAGGTGTCGTGCTATATTGTTGACAGACAAGACACAGTTATTATGTCTCACCCACACATAGCGAGACGTTGAATGATTATTTAGATTTCAATATGTTGGAGGGAATAAAACTGTGTTTTTATATCTTTCTAAGATGTCTCGCCCATTTAATTAAACACCACACAAGCACAACACACACCTGCGCATATTTTTTTAATGATTTTAGAAAAATGTCGTTAAGTTAGAATACAAATAGCGACATACTTTTGTACGCGATAGTTGCAACTATGACTTAGGTACATTAAATTTGGTTGGACCATCGACACACGAATCACCATTTTGTGAAAAAAATGTAAAAGTAGGTATTTTATGGATTGTCAACTTTAGCCGTACTCAGGTAGATGCGACGTGTTTTTGCGTTCGTTTTAGGGTTTCTCGCCGATACTCCACGGGTGCGTGAATTGCGCGTCAGCGCGGCGGGTGCTTGCACCTATAACTTGACAGTTAAAGTATTCAGATTGGTAAATGGTGGTCGCCGCCTAAAGATCGCAATAGATCGTGGCTGTGCTGTGTGTAGTGATCGCACATTCATCATGACAGAGAAGAGTACAAACGAAGACAAAGTTGTAAGACAAGTTAAAACGCTTCAATGACAACATAGTGTAAAAGAGCAGAACGCGTGTGTCAAAATTGCCTGCTGGCACGTGGCTGCTGCATCAATGAACGAATATTATAACGATATTTTTTATTGCATTACAAGTGACTCACAAAGCGCTGCGTCTCCCTGAGTGAGGTGTAATCAGAATGTTGACAGTATAACTTCATACACACATTAAACTTATGTAAAAGTGATGTAATTAGATACCTACTTTACTAGTTTCTACCTAGTTTTATGAAAATTCTACGTATAAAATGATTTACTTAAAAACAAATACATTTGAAGTCTGTTTTTATGAAACTTATTCTTCGAATTCAATCAACATCCAGCAAAAATCTATAATAATAGTTATTATAAATATACTTATCTGCGAACGTAATTGCATTTTAGAAATTAGAATACTTAGATGAATGCAGTGACGGGCTAAGCCCGTTAGGGGCCAGGGGCGGCAACTTGAAGCGGCAGAGGCAGCTTTTTTGCGTTTGGCAGTATTTCATTTTTATTATTTCGAGATTTAGAGATTTGGGGGCCCCCTAAGACCGAGGGCTCCGGGCAGAATCCCCCCTTAATTCGCTTCTGGATGAATGATGACAAGAGTAAATAAGAGGTAAAAAAATGGGAATATCGTAAGAATTTCTGGCGTTACCTTAAGTCTCCTTAAATTTCAGGTCCAATTACAATTTACAAAGTTTTACTTATTTTAACGTAAAGTATGCATGTTTGAAGTTATACACCAATGTAAACATAATACCTATACCTTAGTAGTTAGATATAAGGTAGCTAATAATTGAAACCAGTGCATGGTTGTGGTATGTCACGTATGTAAAATTTGCTTCATTCAATGGTACATCACATCACATAATAATATTACATTTGTTTTTTGTATTGGTATTTACTATTTACACATTTGCAGACATTTGCGTTATTTTGGGTTTTGGTTGAGGGTCCTATAGATGATAAGTATCGACTGACAAACTAATCGCGGGAAATGTCAGCGTCCCGCGCTCCTTCATTCCGACAATCAGAAAAATGAATCAACTACATACTGCGCAGGGGAAATTTACGCTCATGAGTCACGGCTTATACCGGTACCTGTACTATGCCAACAAAATAAATAATAAATACACCCAACAGTCACACACATAGTGCTGACCCCACACTGGGTAAACCTGTATCGTGGGTATCAGAAACTACGAGGGACTTACGGTCCCACAACACCCAGACCCCAGACAAATATTTGTAGATCAGGCAAACATTTGTCTAGGTGCGGGAATCAAACCCACGGCCTCAACCTTCGCAACCGGCTATTCGCCCACTGCGCCACGGAAGCTGTCTTGTCAATGTAGCACATTGTTTTTAAGAAGAAAAAACTACTATTTCGATTATTTAGAAAATACATGATTATACCGCAGCTATTTTTTATATATGAAAATAACGCATATAAATATTTTCGGCAAGATTTGTGAAATGTGATGTGACGAAATACAAACAGTAATTTATTCTTATGATGATGTCATATACATATTACATTTGTGATGTCACAATGTGTTATATTAAAATGTTACATTTGTAGATAAAAATGTTAAGTATTTGTTATTTTTGTAAAGATTGGTTACCTCTACATCCTAAATTGTGTTTAAAATTTTGTCTTGTTGGAGATGTGACTACACATGGGCATCATTTTGTTATGTTAATATACAGTCTTGACAGTCAATTAATTTGTACAACCATCATTCCGATTTCTCCTAAAGATATATACAGTGGCTATTGGATCAGTGTCCTACAACTACATCTATACCCATTCGTAAACAATCCCACATTGCTCAGTAACAAAAATATTCTTACTATTTATTTTGTCAAAAATAGACATTTTTCCTCAATTTTCATACCCACATCCATCTGAGGCAACACACAATAAATTTATAATAATCAACATTATTTGACAAACAATGATAACAATCAATAGACTTCTATGTTTTACTATACAATGTATGAACTCTTTAACAGTCTGTTGTTAAAACATATGTTATTTTAATAATCAATATACAAAAGCACAGTATGTTAATACTATTTATTACATACATTCATTATTGAAAATGTGTACAGTGGAAAGGCAAGGTAAAAGATAATCAAATTAAATCTGGGATTAAAAATATTTTTTGTTATTTTCTCATGATGTAAGTATGGCTTTTCTATTAGCCCATTGTGAAGTAATGTAATATGTTGTAATATCATCAATAATTATGGAGAATCTTATCACCAGTGATAAATATTATATAGACAGTACAGTAATATTTCTACTGCCTTGTTGGTAACTTTAACATTTGGAAATAGATATATCTATTGTTAATTCTCTTATTTGAGAATCTGAGGTCCTGGAATACTTAATTATGAATATGAAAGAAAGCAAAATCATATTATGTATTCCTTGCATATTTCAGAACTATGCATAATATTATTAGTTTAAATTTCTATAATTATTTTAAAACAAGCAATTAGATGTGAATCAAATAATTTGTTTTATAAATATTGGACCTTACATAAAAAGGTTGTTCAAGCACTGATTAGTTAACACTCTTGTCTTTCTCTGTCAACACTATTTATGAAGTTGCTAGTAAGAAACAAAACAGTGCTTAGAACCAGTGCTTGAATAATGTTTATAAGTACGGCCATTATGTTCTAGTAAAATCTTCATAGAAGGTAGAAACTAAGAGCTCCCTATACAACTGAAGAGACATGCAGAGCAGAGCATAGGGCACCAGAGACCATAGTAATGCTTAGTGTATACATGCAATACAATATTTTTATGTTTGATTATGATTGTATTTTAAAAAATGTCAAATGATATGGAGTCTTCCCTTCAAAGGAAGTTACAGTTCCATATCTTCATATTACCTATGTAAGATATATGCATTTATAATGTACTTACATGAAATGTTAATATTAGATGGTCAACATATTTGAAGAAAAAAAGCTATATTCATGCTACCTACTTTTCAAGAAACTTGTGGTTACTGGACGGTCCCTAAGAATCGTAAACATTTATTCAATAAAGCATTCCCAGATAATAAAATTTGATGTATATGGAAAAGTTTAAAACATACATAAATATGTATGTTATTCTTCATTAGTATATTTAAGTAAAATAATATGAAATGACAAACATAAAGCACAACAATAAAGATTATTTCAATAATATTATACTTACAACCTATTACATAATTGTAATTTTTGTATAAACTGTTTCAAATATATATACTATGTGATCCATTATACAGCATTCTACTTCTTTAAAATATATCTGGTATGAAGAGAATTAACAAAACACAAGCAATTCAATAATAAATAAATAACATCATTAGCAAACTTTGTAGGTTAACCACTGTTCAGTGTTCCCTAACAGAACAACCTACATATTGTATAACTGTAGATAAAAACAAATGATATTTATCTAATTGTTGCTACAATCACAGAGATTATTGTGAGCTTGTCAAATCAAATTTCGGATCAAACAGAGTGGCCTTGGGACTGGTGTCTCTGTCCCCACTGACTAGAGGGCCCTTGAGCTGAGTTACCTTGTTGCATCCAAGACAAGAAGTTAGGTGGGGCCGGTGGTGCAGATGATGCTGGTCCTGCAAACGCACCTTGCTCTGACCCACCTGACGGGATGTTGTTGATCAGTCCCCACCCTGCTGCCTGGTTGAGTGCAGCAGCAACTAGAGCTTGATTCACCGGTAACCCTCCCATGCCCAAAGGCATGCTCCCGCCTTGAGCTTGTCCACCACCACTAGCTACAGCTGTTTGTCCATGTTGCCCAGACATGCCCAATGCTTGCATGTTGACCATGTCCATATTGCGGTTATTCCAAGAGTTGTTATTTGAGGCATTGTGTGGATGTCCTTCCTCATAGTTTCTGCTTGGTAGATTGCGTTGGTTTGAACCGCCTTTGTTTTGTTTTGGTGATGCATTTGATACATTTACTGAGACACCTTTAATTATATGATCTTGACCACATAGTCCTTGAGCGACTTCTGGGTCTAAAAATGTTATAAAACTGAAAGCTCTAAAAGGCTTTGGAATAAACACATCTGTCACTTCTCCAAATTGTGAAAAATATTCTCTCAAATCATTAGCAGTTAACTCTTCAGTGCACCGGCCTACAAATACTTTACAAGGCATGGATGGTACTGAACCTTCTTTGGAGTTAGGTATTCGGACATCACACCATCGTCCATCGATCATGTGCCTTTGAGCAAGTACTCTCATCTGAGATGTGTATGAAGCAAATCGTATGAAAGCGAATCCTTTAGACATCCCAGTTTTTGGATCTCTTTTTAACTGTGCCATTAACACTTCGCCAAATTTTTCAAAATATTCCCTTACAGTTTGCTCAGTGGCTTTCCATGGTAAACCCAAAACTATCAAGTCAGAGCATAAATTGTCATTCCTCTTGTTCTTGGCTAAAGAAGATTCAGAGTTTTCACCAGGTTTTCGCTTATTTTCTTTGGGAAAGCTACATATGTATAAGTGATTACCCCAACCTTCAGGAGGAGGATACAATCTGCCGTCTCGTAATCGAATACCTCTGATGTTTTTAGTTTCAGGATGTCGATATTTTAATCCACAACAACCAGGGAACTGCGCAGAGACGGTAGTTAACATCAAAGTTCCATCTTCTTCGATTGGTAGTTCTATGGGTTCTTCATTTTCATCTTCAGCCACGGGCAAGTACTCGAAAGACATTATTTCTTAGTCATGAACAATTTTAGTAAAATTTGATAAAAATAAACACTGTTATTATACTTATCGCTATAGAAATGTACAATTTTTATACCATCTAAATAAATAAAATTAATTAAACGTCACCTACGGGTTATGAACCCATTGCAATTTGCAGGTTGAAAACATAGTTGGACGGACAAATTTTGATCGATTGTGGTGATTATTATCTAAGGAATACCCTGGTCTTTCAAATATCAAATAATGGTGTTCGCACTATAATAATAGACAACTTTCTAAAATTGACGTTTTACATCACTTCTGTTTTATATTTTTTATTGTGGCAATATGTATATTCTGATATTTTATTGGCTCCTATTGGCTACTATCATGATAGCTGAGGGTGCGTTCAGAATAAGCAATGCTATCGACTATCGTAAGGCATAATGGATTAAGAAATTATCACGAAGCGACGGGTGGTACGAGATACACTATAAACTTTACCTATATACACACTCATGCCTATATCCAATGGGGGTATGCAGAGACTGTTGGGTGGGTCTTTCACCTCTTCCACATTGTTATATCATATAAATAAAATTCTCGTCTTTATATCCTCGTGTCACAATGTTAGTTACCATACTCTTCCGAAACGGCTGGACCGATTTGTATGAAATTTTGTGTGCATATCTGGTAGGTCTGAGAATCGGCCAACATCTATTTTTCATACCCCTAAATGATAAGGGTGACCCACCCCTAAATATTTTTTTATAATTCGTTGACAAATTTTTATTTTTTTATCATTATTTTTTATAAAAATACATACATCCTTCTACCATCAACCCCTATTTTTTAATAGTAATTTTAGTATTTTGTCAAGCGCGTTTCTCACACCGATCGCGAACACGGGACTTGCTTGATGCGATCACCCCCCACGCCACGCCCACCGCTGTCGCCCACTAGGCTACTTTAATCCTGGAAATAGGCATTCACGCGGGTGGAGCCGCGAGCAACAGCTAGTATCTTTATAATTTCGCCGGTTGAGAGCACTCGTGACATGCCCTTTTCGGAGCAAATAACTAGGTGCCTCTTATGCGAGATGTCGTCTGGGTTAGTACCACCACTTTGTCTATTTCTACCACTAAACAGCAGTGTGTATGAACTGTTGTTTTTCGGTATGAAGGACATTAATGCCAGATAGACTACTGAGCATTAAGGGACTTAAATGCCATGCAGTGCTTTTGAATTCCAGGTATTTTGTGGTGTTTGTTTTGTTTACAGGCAGGATGCGTAGCGCTTACTATGAGGCGAGTGCAGAGCGACCTGCTTATGTTGTCATTTAAGCTTAAAAAATTGTACGGGTAATAAATATATTGGTTTATAAAAGCAGAGTCTTGGGGAGTCATTGGAGTTTTTGCGTAATCCAGGCTTTTGTCACAATTTTAGGAAACTTATTAATCCCTAGAAATCTTCATCAATATTTATTATATAATTATATAATAAATATTTAAAAGAGCGGTGCAGTTATAATACGTACGCGTTACGACTGCTATGCTCGGGTTCAATCCTGGGTCGGAAAAAAGTGATATTGGGTTTTTCTATTACGAAATGCTCAGTAACGGCCCGGCGCGGCGCGGCGTCTGGAATTGTGTCCGGTATGGCGATAGGCTCACCCCCTATCAGATCATGGGACGGAATTATGCTCGGCGAAATGTGGGTGTACTGATTATACCTGTCTACCACTTCGGGTTTACAGCCGTGAATGTGTACCTACATAAAAGAAGAATCTGACTGGTCAACACACAGCTGAAACCGCTGGGTCTAGAAATGGGCATGAAATGTGGCACAGAGGTACCTTTAATGACTTAAGTCAGCACTAAGAACTAAGAACGAATTTTTGAAAAATCATCATCTAAAGGGGTAAAATAGGGGATGTAAGTTTGTATGACAAAAAAATATTATTTCGACTCAAACTTCGTAGGAGTACTTGTAAAAATGATTAAGCAACTACGTATTTCGCAATATCTAGAAAATCACCCATTAGGGGGTGAAATGCTTTAAAAGGGCGGGGTAGTTTTGGATAAAGACATTCACGCGGGCGGAGACGCGACTAAAAGTTACTATAACTTAAAACGAGACTGTAACGGACTAGAACCCTTTGTCTTCCCATATAAGGGTTCTATTTTGTTGGGGGAAAAAATAATTGCCTAGTCTTATTGCCATTACCATTTCTATTTGGTTCACACAACACATACTTAGTTTTATGCCGGCGCCAGACATAGCTTCAAATGTTTGAACATTTGTTTGAAGACCTTTCAATACACATTTGAGCACATGCTTGTCGCAAACAAGACATTCTTTGCAAACATTAATTGCGCTCATAGTACTCGAATACACAACTAATATGTTAGACGATGATTTTGATCAAAAAACTTTCTTGATCACTGAAGTAGTAGGTAAGTAAAAGTAGGTTTGAGATATTTAGGGGAAAGTTTCCGAAATGATATCATTTTGCGGAGTTTTTGTCTTCTATGGGAAAATTTCGAAATTAAATCTGGAATCCCTGTAAAAAGTAATGAATGTTTACTGAGCCATGAGGGAACTTAGCTCAATTATCCCATCCACACGCTCGAGTTTGTAAGACTCTTAAAGCTTACGTTACCGGTAATAACCATATTGGCAAAAAAAAGTTATTCCATAGTTGTAAATACTAAATAACTAAAGACCCCTTAGACCGATAAAAAAAAAACAAAATTGAAGCTAGCTAAAGCAAAATACATTCAAAGGGAAATATTTTTTGTCAAATACGTATCTTGGCATTCATTATAATTTAATAGAAATAATTTACGAATGTTTGACATGATTGATTTTCCTCTTGTCAATATTCATACATTTCAAATCAGCGAAGTGGTAATACGAACATAACCTCAGTGTTTGTGAGCAGATAAAAGATTGTTTTCCTTCATACACATTAATGTAGTGAATCGCTGGATATTTAATATTATGTTGTTGTGACAAACGTTTACTGCATACTTTTTCATTGTACTGCTATGGATGATGACTTCAAAGAATACAGGAAAAATAAACCACAGCAAAAAATTTATAAGCCTGGTAGTGGACCATTGAGACGTTCAAGTTATGGTTTAGATACAAAAATGGATATACATGACATAGATAATAGTGGCAGAAAATATAAGTCGCAGTATGGATCGCAGTATTCTATTAATGATGATATGAGTGATGCCTACAGTGAGCATTCCGTGTCTAACACTCGCCATAATCATAAAAAACCCGAACAACAACTCTACATGCCCAGATCGAGTGACTCATGTTCCGATGTTAAAGACACCAAAACAACAGTGAGGTATGATAATTCTAGTCATTATAATAACAGATCTAATAATCCAGACAAGCATGGCTCACACAGCAGTGCTGGCTACAGTAGAGGCTCTAAAAGAGATAGAAAATATTATAGTGACTATCATAATAAAGATGGTGTACAAAATGACATAAATTACAATAGACATTATAGACAATCATCAGAGACCAGGTCTATATCACCTACTCACAGTGTTCAAGAACAAAAAGTTTTGGATAGAAATCGGGACAGCAAAAGTATGGAAACATCAGCAGGAAGACACATGTCTTCATCTGGAGGGAAGCCTCCTTCTGGACGAAGAAATTCTGCAGGTTATATGTCTGACACATCTCGACCTAAGTACATGCTAAATTTAGACAATATACCTCCAAGATTTAGAAAGAAATTTTTTGAACAATCAGGATACCACAACATTGATAATACAGATCAAGGTCGCAGAGATAAGTCCTCATCTAATTACTCATTGCAGCCTACTTCAACTGATGAGCATGTGTATAATTCAAACTCAAATTGGTCTCAAACATTACCATCTCGTGGGAGAGGTAGGTTAAGAGATCATGAAGGGTTTGATAGAGAAAAATTTATAAATACTTATCTAAAAACATATGAAACACAAAATTCAAGACGGTCTACTCCTAGTAATTCATATATGAACTTATATGAGTCTACCAACACTGATCATGCATATGTAAAAAATAAATCAAATATAATGAGCAGAAGCACAGAAAGCAACAGTGAATTTATGAATGCAGGCAAGTTATTGTGTAATGTCTTATCTTTAAAATAATGTTTTATTATTAAAAGATTTCATAGTAATTGAATCACACTTTCAGCACAACATAATGGTTTATCCAATATAAAGGGGCAGATACCCTCAATTTGTGGAAAACAGAATCACAAACCAGAAGCAGAATGTGAACATGACAATGAAGCATCCCAGTTGTCTACAACACTATTAGACCTGACTAATTTGGTAAGTTCTAATGTTAAATGAGTTATATCCATGTATTTGTTCATCACAAAAGACTTGCTCCATAATACCATACACCAATTCCATGGGTATTGAATGAAAGTATTCATAGATTATTGGCTCAGAGTGAGAGCATTAAGTTAGTGAATATTATGTCAAGCATTAAAATTTACAGTTTAAAAATTGTTGTAATTCATAAAATATTCATTTAGTTCTTAGTGTTGTCAGACTAGTAAGTCCTTCTTAACTTATACCCACAACACATAACTTTAATCTCAATGTTGGGTCAGAACTATATGTGTGATTGTTGTATTTTGCTTGTGTTTGTTTCTTAAGCAATGCTTTTTCTTTAAAACTCTTTTTACTCAGTTAGGTTAATATTACACAATTTTATTTATGTAGGACTGGACTGAGGAAGTAGAAAAAAACATACAACTTGATGACACATGTGATACTTCAAGTAGTTTCTCACAAAATTTGAAGAATTCAAATGCAGAAGAAATGAAACAGCATGAGCCTAAAGAATCAAAACGTAGTGGAAGATCAAGGCGTAAAGATAGACGGTAATATTAGCTTAGTTTATAATATTTGTAGACTCATTATAAGATTAGCAATACTATAATCTAAATTTTCATAACCGGTTTAGTTCGCTACTGAAAACATATTTGCAGTTAAACTGGATTTCTCCAGCCACCACCCATGTATGCCCACGGTATATCTCACTCATCGTACGAAATGTAGCAGCATGCCGCTACTTTGCATTAGTTTTCTGTGAAACAATAGTATCGACGACCCGGTCGAGCGAGCCCATTTGTGCTATAGACAGAACTGTCTACAGTGTGGCTCTACCACTCTAAATTACTGCGTATTTCCATTGGATGGTCGTCGGTATTCCATACCTAACTTTATAAGCCCACGCCTTTATCCCCGAATGGGTAGGCAGAAGTGCAACTAGTGAACCCACGTTTCACCAAGCTTACTTCCATCTCATGATGCGCTGGGGGCGAGCCTATCGGCATAATGCGCATAAATACCTATCCCGGCCAAATTATATGTTATTTACCACATGTTCACGTACACACATTTACAATTATTACAATTCATATGTTATTTAATATTTCAACACATATTGTAATTACCCAACCTGGAAATTGAACCCAGGATCTCAGCCTTAGAACATTGCCCACTAAGCTGCAACTGAGGGATGAATTTTATTTCTCCAATGCACATAGGCATGTGTGGTAACATTGGATAGGTCCTTAAAAATTATATAGAGATTGTAAAATGTCTTTAGTTTCTGAGATATGCATGTCCAAAGTTGTGGAAAATGTTTCCCCTTTCCTAACTTTAAAACTATGGGGTGAAAATTCTGACAAAATCAAGGTTGTATAATTTAAAATTACATTAATTATGTACAGTGTTCCTGGTATGGTGATAGACTCGCTCCCTATCACATCATGGGACGGAGATACGCTCGGCGAAACGTGAGTGTACTGGTTACACCTCTGCCTACCCCTTCGGGGATTACAGGCGTGAGTGCGTATGTACATTAATTATAACTAGTAATTACAACCTTATTGAACCTTATTTTCTGTTTATTAGAAGCTCTAGTAGAGGCGTGAGAAATGTTGAAAAGAAAGAAAGAAACAGAAAGGACAGTACAGCTAGTATTCAGCATGACACAGAGTGTTCAAGAAAAGACAGCAATGTCAGCTTGCAAAATGATATTATGTCAATGAGCTTAAGACGACGAGAAAGAGAAAGAAGAGACAGCCACAGAAGTAACCGGTCTTCAACTATAGGAAACAGCAGGGATGACTTGGACCGTTGGCGTTCCTTGCGCTCCTATAGCAGAGAACAGAGCACTGAAGGGTTAGTCACGAGTTTAACTGTTTATTTTTTTTCTAATTGTTTGAAAGACAAGACGAGCATGTCGTTTGCTAGGTGGTAAGCGATACGCCTGTCTATTAACAAAGTACTGCATGACATAGCATTGTGACTATCACCTCGAGACATCATATTTTAAGTCTCGTAATGCCTAGTAGTTTTATTGACGTCAATGCCCTTTAAACCGAAATAAAACAGTGCTTACACACAGCTGTGATATTTTTTGTTATATCATAGGCCGATAAACGACCAAGTGGTTCACCTGTTGGTAAGTGATCTCCATCGCACATGTACGACCACAATACCAAACGGATGATGAGCGTGTGGCCGAACTTAAAGGAAAGGGATACTTAAGGGATTGGGAAGGAGAGGGGGGATTTAGCCTTCAGATATCTCACTCACACTCACATTGTTTGTAAACCGTAGTTCAATTCCTCTGCAAGAGCGATGACTGGAGCCAGAGCGAGATAGCAAATTGCGGCGACTACGTGCATCAAACGTGCCGAACCGCGTTCGCGCTTGGCTTCGTCAAAACGTCACATCAGTCAGCTGTTCATGACTTTTCAGATGTTTTTTTTTTTTTAAATATGGTCATATTTTTAAACAACCTGTGTAAGAATAATATCTCGTTCATGTTTTTTTTTATTTAACTATTTTTATTAAGCTGTCAATATGCCTATCTTCACGACCTAGAGCCAATAGGGTTTTTTACATACTGTATATAGATAAGTCAGATACACAAATTTAGTTCATTGTAATTGTTTAATTACAGAAGAATAGTGTCTCAGTGCAACAGTAGAGACACGTCGCTCGGACGGGCTCTCAGTCCTAGGGACAACGATGGGTTCAGAGTACCTTCTGCCGTCAACAAACCTTCTGCGTGGTCGTCGGCGATTCAGGTATAAGACCATGAAGAATTAACAAAGTTTTTTTTACCTGACTTTGTCGGATATGTTCTGTGACTGTATGACTAAGTGAATATTATAATCTGGAAAAAAGTTTACCGAACCCGAGTATTTTCAGAAAAATAACGCATCAGGCAACGGACGCACGTCTAGCACAGAGCGTGGACGTCAGTCCCCGGCTGCGTGCGGAGTGAGCGGCGCGAATGTGGCGAGCGTGGGGGGCGCGACCGGCAGTGGTGCGGAGGGTGGCGGGGGGCGACGCTCTAAGAGGCGGCCGGGTAGACGTCGCGGACGTCCCGCCGACCCACATGCGCCGCCTGCCGCCGCGACATCCGGCACCGCCGCATCCTCAACTGCAAATGCTCCACACGCCGCAAACGCTGTACACGCCGTAAATGCTGCACACACCGCAAACGCTGCACACGCCGCAAACGCTGCACACGCCGCAAAAGCAGCACACGCTGCACACGCCGCAAACGCCGCAAACGCCGCACACGCCGTACACGCCGCACCGCTCAGCTGGCGAGAAGAAATCATCGAGTCCAAAAGGCAAAATGCACATGACAAGTGAGTTCCACAGAAATTGATTCATAGATACATATCGAGGGCAGCGTTCCATAGGGTCGTTTGTATACGCTTACAAGAGAAGCACTAAAACCGTGTTATGTTTTGCGTAAACATCGAGTCAACCTAATTTTTTTAAATTAATATTTGTTTATATTTTCTCTGTATGGATTGATGGCCCTCGTCCTTTATCACACTATGAGCCAAGTTAAAAATGATTGATTATTACTGCCTATAAATTACTGAAATAGTCTAATTGGTTTCCCCTTTAAATTTATAACAATTTTGTTTTACAGACATCCTGATAGCACGGGTCAACGGAACAGATTAAATAGTGGTGTGTCTGAAAAATCTGAGTGTTCTAGTCATTACCCAGGTTTGATTATGCTTCCGCAGGGATCTATTACTCATCTGCAGAAGGATTTGGGGTATGTTTTAATTTGATCGGTATTTACGATTTTTGTTAATTTTATAATTGTTTCGATGATATGTATTATTTTCAGGCGTGGCAACGGAACTGAAAATCAAAAAACTTTATATGACCACCAAAATCCATCGAAACCAATTATCGTGCAGACGAGTCCCACGAAAATAGATTTGAGAATGGAACGAGGTATTCAACCTGAATAAAATATATTTTAAAATCCGAATGTTTATTAATGATACGCAATCTTGCAGGTCTTTAAGTACCTAACAAACTAATTCACGATAGCTAAGACGCGGGCACAAGTTAATACAACATATAATATTATAAATAGTACTAATATAAATTTTTGGTGTATTAGGTGTAAAAGAAACGTCAAGTCGTAATACAATAACGTACGACAGCAACGAGGCAGCGCGTGCCGCCCGTCATCGCTCTCTGCTACAAGAAGTGGACCGCGCTGACGTCATCCTGCAGACACACATGCTCAAAGGGCCCGTCGGGCTTGCGGACCACTGGAGCGACGTCACAGACACTCGGTAATCATATGATACAATAACGTACGACAGCAACCAGATAACGTGCTTCTTCCGCCATCGATCTTTGCTACAAGAAGTGGACCGCGCTGACGTCATCCTGCAGACACACATGCCAAAGGGCCCGTCGGGCTTGCGGACCACTGGAGCGACGTCACAGACACTCGGTAATCATATGATACAATAACGTACGACAGCAACCAGATAACGTGCTTCTTCCGCCATCGATCTTTGCTACAAAAAGTGGACCGCGCTGACGTCATCCTGCAGACACACATGCCAAAGGGCCCGTCGGGCTTGGGGACCACTGGAGCGACGTCACAAACACTCGGTAATCATATAATACAATAACGTACGACAGCAACCAGACAACGTGCACCGTCCGTCATCGCTCTCTGCTACAAGAAGTGGACCGCGCCGACGTCATCCTACAGACACACATGCTCAAAGGACCCGTCGGGCTTGCGGACCACTGGAGCCACGTCACAGACACTCGGTAATCATATATACAATAATGTACGACAGCAACGAGGCAACGTGCATAGTCCATCATTGCTCTCTGCTACAAGAAGTGGACCGCGCTGACGTCTTCCTGCAGACAAAGCTCAAAGGACCAATATAAAACAATATGAATTTAATTGACGGATTAGAGACTGAATAATACATATTGCTACTTTACTATTTTTGAATTATTCTGTGTATTTATAGTAAAAACTAGCATATAAATGAGCGAATGAAAATATTGTTTATTTTTTAAACGTTAGATAGTTTTGTAATAATTATAATTTAAATTATTGCATACGTACTTAACAGTTACTTTTTTCGATTTATCACACCTATGAAATTGATTTCTAGTTGTTTTTTTTTATATTATAGGCAGACAAACGAGCAAGTGGGTCACCTGATGGTAAGTGAACACCACCGTCCATGTACGCCCACAATACCAAAAGAGTCATGGGCGCATTGCCTACCTTAAAGAAAAGAGATAATTAAGGGATTGGGAAGGGGAGGGGATTTAGGACTTCGGATATCCCACTCACCGTACGAAACGCAACAGCAAGCTGCTACTTTACGTCGATTTTCTGTGAGACAGTGGTAACGACCCGGACGAGCCGGCCCATTCATGCTGTAGACGAAATTGTCTACAGCGTCGCTCTACCACTCATAAAGATGTAACTTTATCAGAGGCAATGTAATATAGAATGTATTATTTCTACATACGCACTCACGCCTGTAATCCCCGAAGGGGTAGGCAGAGGTGTAACTAGTACACCCACATTTCGCCGAGCGTATCTCCGTCCCATGATGTGATAGGGGGCGAGCCTATCGCCATACCTGGCACAAATTCCAGACTCCGGGCTAATCTGAGAATTTCGTAATAGAAAAACCCAATACCACTTTACGCGACTCGGGGATCGAACCCGAGACCTCAGCGTTAGCCTCAATTGTAACGCGTACGCATTACAACTGCGCCACCGAGGCATTATTTCTACGCTCAAATAATGTGGTCGACTTTGTTTTTTTTATTGGCGTGGATGATGAAACGAGCAGGTCGCTCGTCTGATGGTAAATGTGACGCCTGCCCATACACAGAAGCAACACCTGACAGAACTTTGAATAATAAAGCACTGCATGGCATTTGACTACGCCCGTCACCACGAGGCATAAGATGTTAAGTCTCATAATGTCCAGTAATTTCATTGGTTTCAATGTCAAAGTAACACTACAGTGCCTAGACACTGCTGCATGGCTACAGAAAAACAACTCGTACGAGCAAATAGCGAATAACCTGGTGCACAATGGCGTAATCTGGCTCGTTACTAGAGAAGATTGGTGCCCAGCAGTAGGCCAGTTACATAGGGGGCTGATATTATATTATAAACGATAATAATATGACTCCTGTATGTTACTGTATTATGCAATTGGTTGTTCCAGAACATTCTTACAAAGTGCACTTCAAAGGCTTCTAATGTCGGATTTGAAGTATTGCCAAGCAGACAACGTCGAGCACCATTTTTGGAAAATTTTGTACTATAATTTTATAGAAATTTTAAGAAAGAGTTTTCAACAAATATCCGCAGAGGATAAACCTAAAATAGTTCAATTGATAAATATTATCATAGAAGAAGGTAATATTTTTTTAGAAAACCTCGTCCAAATGTTGGAGAAAGCTTACAAATTTAATGTGGACGACTACCTTAATGACAGTCATGTTTTACCGCCTAAAGGACTTGGGTATGTAGGACTCGCTCTCATATCGGTCCAGAAATTATATGTTTACCTAGGCGATCTCGCCAGATACAAAGAACAAGTTAACGAAACCAATAATTATGCCAAAAGTAAACTTTGGTATACCAAAGCTCAACAAATCAACCCGAAGAATGGCCGGCCGTACAACCAATTAGCAATATTGGCAATATATGCGGTAAGTATTGTGTAGTATAATCCTGCGGCAATGTATGTCGGATGCTAATTTAATTACTCGAAGGGGTACAGCTTCAAGGGGTTTAAACAGCCTATGATATTCTATAGAAACTATAACATTTTTGTTTGATCAAAATGATTTTTAATCCATTTAAACCATTTATTGTTTCTACACTCATATATACATATAATGAATATAACCGGGATAAAAAGTAGCTTATTACCGTCTCGAAGGTCCCATCTAACTCTGTACCAAAAATCATCAAAATTGGTTCAGCTATTTAAGTGTGAAAGCGTATCAAACAAACTCCTTTTCGCATTTATAATATTAGTTGGGATTTCATCTAAAACGGATACTATTCTTTATTAAAGTAGTTCTACAAATTAAATTAGCAACTGTTATACAGGCTGTTGCAAAAGAGGTTCAATGTTTATATCACATTCAACGAGGACTCGTCGTTGCAAAAAATATATAAATTTCCACAACGAAAACAATATATTTGCATGTTAATTGCACGATATGTAAAAAATTCAATCAGTCTAATATAACTTGATTGGCATGTAGGTAGTTAAAAACTGTGTCGCAGTTGTTTTTTGAGACAAACGGGTAAAGAGAAGTGTAAAGGACAGACTTATGACAAACTTTAGTTCATCCAAGTTATATTACGCGTATTTAAATGTACAAATCGTCCCCCATAAACATTAAAGGTGTGAGCCTCTTTTTGACACATGCTGTATATTAGGAGTGATTTATTTTATTTATTTTGTTTGGTCTATAATCTTGTCTTTAATTTACAGAGAAGAAAATTAGACGCCGTTTACTATTATATGAGGAGTTTAATGTCCTCGAATCCTCTACAGTCGGCGAGAGAAAGTTTACTTTCGCTATTTGACGAAAATAGAAAAAAGGTATGTCATAATCGAGTCAACCAACCACAGTCGCAGATTACTTTCAATAGATATTCTATTATTCTGTTATGTGAGTTTTATTAAAGATGCGCGGGTTGCGGAAACCTAGACAGCAATTCGATTGGTTATTGTTAAAAAGTACCTGCTCACATAAAAAAAACATCTAAATGTATAAGTGAAAACTTGTTATTGGATGTCTTTCAGCTAAATTATCAGTTTTTTAACCTTGCACGGCAAAGTGACTACTCTGTACCTGGTTTTAAGTACATTGCAGTCCAAATATAATGTCAACCGTCAAGAGACATTGTGTTCCTCGACGGTCAGTAGGATTATGCCGGCTTGAAGTTATTGGATATACACTGGTTGACCCTGGAACGCTACTCGCCTGAACGAGCCACCACGGCGAGTTTTTCACTATATGTACGGTGGTCGCTACTCAGTTGGGTACAAAAATGATCAGGTACCCTCTGACCAGCTAATATTTATACTAGATGTTTTTCTACTATTATTATAAATGTGAAAGTTTGTGAATTTGGATGTTTGTGAGTTTAATAACAGCTGAACGGTTTTGGGTGAAATTTGGCACACAACTAGACTATGACCTGGATTAGGACATATCCCACTTTTTATCCCGGAAAAGGCCGTCTTCGGGCGGGGCCGCAAGCAAAAGTTAGTACATAAATTAATCTGCCAGTACGAGGCTGCGGAGAGAAAACGTCGCGCTGCTCTCGAAGGCTGTCGAAGCGCGGAGGCGGAGCACGCGGGCGGCGGCGGTGTGGGAGGAGCCGGGGGAGCGTGCGGGGCGGGCGGGGAGGTGTGGGTGCGACCCGGACACGCACGCGATACGCAACACAAACAGCATCCACACGATACACTCGCCAAAATGTCATCTGTTGAGGTAAACTTGTAGTATATATGAAACAACTGCATTAGGATTGGCGCGGGTGGTCGGTAAACTGACCAGTTGGCCTAATTTGGCAATGTGAGAGGAACTCAATGAAAGTTGCAAAGTTACGGTTTAGATGCGGGTATAGTGCAGTTTAAATGACAGCTTCAAAACTGTCAACCGATTGTAGCTGCCTGCTACAGTCTGCTATCGGCGTGAATTCTAGCTGCAAGCGGACTGAGGAGTCGATCGTTCGATGCAATTATATCAACTACTCCAAAACCGCATCCAAAGAGCATATTTGCAGCTAGCTTATCGTCCAAATGGAGATCGTATGGAAGATTGACTTCCACTCCAATATGTCTCTATTCGGTTAAACTAGATGAAGGTGTGTTGCCTAAAACGTCAGTTACTAGTTATCGACATCAGATATCGTTACAATCCATCATGATTGCTATATCCGGTTAAGGTAACCAGATGCAATCGCTTGCGAAGTTACGAACTTATCAACCACCATCGTATTCTTTGTATATTTTCAATATATTAGAAAATATCTGTAATTTTGAAACGATTATTTTTTTATTGCTTTTATAAAACCTTTCTCTTTTTGTTTAATTCCTGACATGATTTTGTTTTGTTTCAGCTGAACAAAAATTTTATTACAAGTTATTTACATGTCCATGGGAAACTAATAACAAAAATTGGGTGAGTGTCTGGAATCGATACTAATTAACTATGTTCCAAATATTGATTTAAGCGTAAATCCAAAAGTGGAGCTTCATAGAGGTAACCAGATTATCCCACTCGTGTTCCACGATTTTTTGTAGTTTTAAAGTTATTAACGTTTTCGACTGTTTTGTTTTTATGATGTTATTGGCCATGGCGACGGGAATAATAATTGAGATTTGAACATTCTAAAGGAACCTAAAACTCTATGATCTACATTGTCGATATCGAGGCCACGGGAATCAACTTTGACTTCGACATAACAATCGTCTTTGGCATTATCGATATCAAAAAATCATTTATATTGAAATGATCATTATTTTGGCTTCCTGAAATTCTCTCACCGTACGATACGTAATAGCAAAAGTCGTTGCCCCGTAAAACGGTACTATCTCAGTCGAGCCGGCCCATTCAAGGTTAAGACTTAACTAAATATCGTGGCTCTACCGCTAGCATTATTTGCATTAAATATATCTTTTGTTATGTAACAGTATGGAATCGTTCCACGAATGTGCGGGTCTGATGCTGCGACAATTCCGTGCGTTGTTACATCGACAGCCGCTGCCGATGCCTGCGGCTCGACTTCTACAGCTAACTGCATTGAATATGTTCGCTGTAGAAACAACTGCTGCATCACTGAAAGGTAAATAAATTTAAAGCACATAGACATGGATACATTAGTACCACAATCTGTATAAAAACTAAGCGTGCCAATGCCTAACTTCGTACACTGACGCTGTTATTACGGCGCGTATATTGTTTTCAGAGATAAAAAGGTGACTTGCTTAGGTGTAGTGACTAACTTCAGGTCGGGCCAAGTTAATTCGCGCGCATTAAAAAGTCACTGATTTGAATGTTTTGATACATTATTATTTTCGTAATTATAATCGATATGTAGTATTGACCATTTGTAGGTGAGGATGTACTTAAATTAGAATAAAAATTAATGTGAGCGTCATAGGAAACGTATGTAATAATAACGTGAGTAATTTAATCTAAGTTTTAAATTAAACTGACTGCCTCGGTGGCGCAGTTGTAATGCGTACGCTTTACGATTGAGGTTAACGCAGAGGTCTCGGGTCCGATCACGGGGTCGGGTAAAGCGGTATTGGGTTTTTCTATTACGAAATGCTCAGTATCAACCCGGAGTCTTGAATTCGTGCCCAGTAGGTGATAGGCTCGCCCCCTATCATCGCATCATGGGACGGAGATACGCTTGGCGAAATGTGGGTGTACTGGTTACACCTCTGCCTGTTGCATCAGGTAGTTCGTTAAAAGACCTTAGCAGATCGTAGCATGAAGCTATTGGCTCTGTAGTTTGTTCATGCAAGCGGAATAGACTGTACATTTATTCGCAGCGTATGTCTAAATGGAACATAATATAAACTTACTTTAGCCAGAAGCAGTGGACAATCGACCAAAGACTGAGCGATCTTCATTAAGAAAGAGATATCGGCAATGTTTCTACGAATTGATAATGTTAATAGATGGAACCGAACGCACCGCCGCTCATACTAAACCTTAGGAAATTTGAACTTAAAGCCTAGATACCTCGTAAATTTCTTTTGAATCCTCTCAATTCTAGTCGAGTGAATGTTGTAGAAGGGGTTCCAAACTTGACTTGCGTACTCGAGATGACTCCTAACGTAGGCGCAATACAGGATTTTAAAGTCTTCATCTGTTTAAATGAATTTGCGCAACGAAAAATAAAACCAAGAGTATGGGTTGCCCTTCCGATTACTTGTTCGATGTGATGGCCAAATGTTAACTGACTGTATACGATTACACCCAGATCGCGCGTGAAATAAGTTCTTGATATTGGTTCACTCATGATACGGTAATTAATCATAGAACAGCCGTTCTACTATGATTAAAAGCAGCCGCTTTTTACGGGTGCAACTCAACACTACGACATTTGGACACGTTCAGGTCTAACTTATTGTGGCAATAATATTTATCTAACCTTATTGGATCCTCCCGTAAAAGAGAGGCGTCGGTAATATTGTGGACAACCAGATATATTTTCATATCGTCCGCAAACATGAGGTAATTAGAATTTAGAAAACACCTGCCGATGTCGTTTACAATTAGTACAAATAGGAGAGGACCAAGAAGTGACCCTGCGGAGCACCTGAAGGCTGAAGGTATTTCAGTCCAGGAGCATGTTGAATCATTTCAGACCACTGCTTGAGTCCGATTTTTAATATAGGAAGAAAACCATCTAAACAAATCACCGCGAATGCCCAGACACGACAGCTTCCTTAGGAGTGTATGGTGATCGATTCTATCGAACGCTTTACTGTAGTCTGTATAGACACTGTCGACTTTTTTTTTTTTATTTTTTTTTTTTTTTTTTTTTTTTTACTAGCCCTTTATTATATACGTCCCACTGCTGGGCACGGGCCTCCTCTACTGAATGAGAGGGGTTAGGCCTTAGTCTACCACACTGGCCTAATGTGGGTTGGTAGACTTCACATACCTTCGAAATTCTTATGAAGAACTTCTCAGGTATGCAGGTTTCCTCACGATGTTTTTCCTTCACCGTTAAAGCAAGTGATAATTGACAATTAATATACACATAACTTAGAAAAGTCAGAGGTGTATGCACTTGGGGCTGGTTTCGAACTTGCGACTTTCGTCTCGACAGTCCGTACCACTCCCCGCTGAGCTATCACTGTCGACTTGGTATCCATCATCCATGTTGCCGGTAACAAAATCAGTGAATACAAGAAGATTCGACACTGTGGATCTGCTTTTCAGAAAGCCGTGTTGATTTGGAAAAAAGCTTGGCTGTAAACAATTGTAAAGTTGGTTGTAAATACAATTACAATTAATATTACGAATCGAGTTAAATTGTTTCAGATTGCACACATTTAAAGTGTCGAGGAATTATTCAAACATATATTCAGTAGGCGAAGACACAGAAGTTCCGTCCTGGGTTAAGGACCAATTAATAGCACTCATATTAAAATCACCAAGAATAAAAAATTTATCCATAGGGTTACTGTAACTTAACATAATTAGTTTATTAAGAAAGTTTGAGAGCTGAGTAACGAAATCATTACCAAGATTTTGGCCACATAAATATATGGTACAGTCAACGCCAAAAGTCAATGAACGTGGACAAAACTCCACAAATCGTGTACTCCATAAGCATCAAAAGGAGCTGATCAACTACTGCAACATAACGCGGTGTGCAACTTAAGTTAAAAATATCAGTGGACACCATAGTAACGAATTTGCTGAACACGCTCAAAATACATAATTTGGTGAACTTTTATAAAATGTGAATTCTAGCTTCAAGATCACCGACTTTTGTTAAATGGGCGTGTTTATGAGATTTTATTGCTTTTATTATACAAGTATATGATACGCGATATCTCAGCCAAATCTGGACCGATTTTTATGATTATTTTTGTATTCGATAGGGTTTAATCCAAGAATTATTTCATTCAAATTTGGTTAAGATCTGATGACGGTGGACTAGGCAAGAAATAGAAATTCCTTAACGGATAACAGCAAACACATCGCGGTAGGTAATTGTATTGAAGAACACATACATTACATGTTCCCAGCGCAAAAAAATGTAAATAACTTAAGCTCTCATCTGTATCCCCAAAAGAGTAGGCAGAGATGCAACTAATGCTGCACCCACATTTCACCAAGCTTATTTCAGTCTCATTATTATAATAATGTGTTAGGGGGTGAGCCTATTGCCACATCTGACGCGAATTCCAGGCCCGAACAACTCATGTGTGATTTTTTTTTTATCGAAAACTCAAACAAATTGTGATTACCCGACCTGGAATTTGAACCTATAATCTCACAGTTAATAATTCATAAATATACATGTATAACAATAAGTTCAACAAAGCTTAATAACACATTTCAAAAATAAACCACGTATATGTTAACGTTACACATTACAACGTTATAAGTCATTTGTTACTCAGGGCTCCACATTTAATCTAGGGTACATTTGTTTAATGATAATAAATAAAAATGAAAACAAATTATTTGTTTAATTTGTTTGCCTATTATTAACATCCACATACATAAACATAATATAACCCACATAAAATCAAACTATTTCACATAGGTAAAGTAGAGTTTGTGGGTTTGAAAATGTTTTAAAATCTTGTAAGACCCCATACATTTTCAATGGGGTTTAAATCCGGGCTTTCATTTTGGTTATTTTGAAACCAGGCCCGGCACTTCTGGCTTTATGTATAGAACAGTTATCGTGGATATAATTAATAGGTCCCGGAGAGTACATTCTTGTTGTTGGAAGCAAAGTGTGCACGACCGTACTGGTACTCAGGTGTAAATGTGGACTGTATGTATGTGAGAGTGTGTGTGTGTGTGTGTACGGTGCACAACGGTTTGCCGGGATTGCATGAGCAGGAAAACCAATGATCCAGAGATAATTGGAAATCGGATTTATTTCGAGAACCAGAAACAATAAATAGCCTATACTAAAAAGTACGCTAGCCGCTTTGCACTGAAAAGTGCAGTTGAGTTTCAAACGCCGCGAGCGTTCTCGTGGAGCGAAGATGCTGGCTCCGTTCTCGGTCGGCGTGGGCTGCGTAGTGATTCCTGGTTCCCAGACGTTCTTCTTACTTGCTGACTACTTGCGGACTTGCTGACTTCTTCTTTCTGAATTTCAGCGGGAATTAGGTCCCTTTTTGGCCGGTATTCCCGTTCGACACTTCAAACGGGAGCGCGGCGCTTGACCAATCAGAGCGCCCGCGCAACGCCGGAACGTTGCGCAGGCGCTCGCGGGCGGGTGTGGTGCGCACACGCCCGCGCGGGGAGAGGCGGTGCTTATTCTGCAGCGCCCTCTGCATTCCTGTAAACAAAACTTAAGCAGAACACTATTTCCTATGTACATTATTATTCTTATATAAGTACTTACTTACGCTACGAATTTATACACAAACTATTTCTATTAATATAAAATAGAACTAGTTACATAAGTAAGTAGCAACACGATTCATAACTGAGACAAACATACTAGGCAATTTTATCAAGTTATACTCGTTATACATTGGCAAATTAAAATAAAACATTATACTTTACTCTATGTACATTTGTCCTGCACACAAAGTATCTTCAAGAATTTCTACATATCATTATCTATTCAGACGACTCGACACTTTAATTAGTTCTCCGGGACCTAAAGTGCTTATCCACCCCCAAAATCCTATAGATACACGACCACTAGATTAATTAAATCCCAGGTCGGGCGATCACAATTTGTTTGAGTTTTCGATTAAACAAAATCACACATGAGGTGTTCGGGCCTGGAGTTCATGTCAGGTGTGGCGATAGCCTCACCCCCTATCACATTATTATAATAATAAGTCAGAAATAAGCTAGGTGAAATGTGGGTGCAGCATTAGTTACACCTCTGTCTACTCTTTTGGGGATACAGGTGCGAGCTTAAGTGATTAACAATTTTTAGGCCTGGGAACATGTATTGTATGTATTCTTCAATACAATTACCTACGGCGATGTGTTTGCTGTTACCCGTTAAGGAATTTCTATTTCTTACCTGGTCCACCGTCATCAGATCTTAACCAAATTTGAATGAAATAATTCTTTGAGTAAACCCTATCGAATATTAAAATAATCATAAAAATCGGTCCAGATTTGGCTGAGATATCGCGTATCATATACTTGTAATAAAAGCAACAAAATCTCATGAACACGCCAATTTAACAAAAGTCGGTGAACTTGAAGCTAGAATCCACATTTTATAAAAGTTCACCAAATTATGTATTATGAGCGTGTTCAGCAATTTCGTTACTATGGCGTCCACTGATATTTGTAACTTTAAGTTGCACACCGCGTTATGTTGCAATAGCTGATCAGCTACTTTTGATGCTTATGGAGTGCACGATTTGTGGAATTTTGTCCATGTTCATTAACTGTTGGCGTTGACTGTACACAAATGAAGTTAAAAAAAAGTGTTTCTGCGGCTGGTCTGTATTGACAAAGCCACCCACAAATCTTCCGCACTGGACTGCGCATGCCAGTCAGGTTTGACGGTAGTCGCTTAATCGCGACGTACTGCTATGGCGACCCCTCCGCCCCGTGACTGACCCGTAACACTATAATGATCGAGACCACGGCGCAATGTCATTATTATCAATCTTATTAAGTCAATGAAGAGACGCAGAAATGCAATATAATAATATTATACAATACTTGGATTAACACAAACCAAATGAAGATACTGGGCTTTAAATAATTCTGAAAAGATTAGGCCCCAATACAACCAGTGGCAATATTTTACAATTATAAATAAATAAGTAAGTAGCTTCATGATGATATTCTATAATCCTTTTTAAACTAGAATTATGACATGAATTTATAATGAGCTCATTTCAAAAAATTAGGAAACTATTCGATGATTCATTCGCGTTCTTTGTTGCTTATTGATATCGGCGAGCACAGGGAGCGATGAGATTCCTGAGAAACTTGTTATTGACGTGACGTGATGTGTTGAATGTCATGTCATCTTTAACGGAGCAATATCTTATTTATGTACCGAACCACCTGTGGCTTCGGTGTCTGTGGATGCCAGTTTTAAACAATTATACCTTTCTACGTCCTACAAATTTCTTTCAGGATACATTACACAAATAACTTAATTTCTTATAATAGGTCTTTACCTATGAAATTCCCGTGCCGTACGAAAAAAGTTAAAGTATATTTTTTCCATGTTTTTTATATCTATTAATCAAAGTAACCACCCATGCTATCGATGTTTCTTTGCCACCGCAGCAGCAATTTTTTAAAATATATCATAGGCTGGTAAATGAGCAAGTGGGTCACCTGATGGTAAGTGATCTCCACCGCCTATGTACGCCCTCAATACCAAAAGGATCATGGGCGCGATGCCGACCTTAAAGGAAAGCGATAATTCAGGTATTGGGAAGAGGAGGATTTGGGCCACCAGATATCTCACTCATCTTATGAAACGCAGCAGCAAGCTGCTACTTTACGTCGATTTCCTGTGAGACAGTGGTAACGACCCCGACGAGCGGCCCATTAATGCTGTAGACAAAACTGTATAGAGCGTGGCACTACGAATCAAAACGAATCTATTGTGATGATCGATGACCTTCTTGAAGAAATCAGCTGGACGGGAGGCAACAAACTCATCAAAGGCATTTTGTACTGTCTCACGGGTATTTAATTTTTTGCCACCATAAGGTTGGTTTATGCATAATTATTTTTATTCAACGCACTCCAAGGGCATGGATTTAGATTTAACAAATAACGACTTTTTCTCCTATATAGTAGAGATCGATAAAAAAAGTTTTAACTTATCGATCGTCATTGAGTGGGGTGAGAACCAACTACATAATATTATGCCTATTTCCCATAGGGAATTTAAATTAGGGATTACTTCTTGTACTGATATTGCCTTGGTGGCGCAGCTGTAATGCGTCGCAGTACGACTGCTGTGCTGAAGTCTCGGGTTTGATCCCAGGGTCGGGTAAAGTGATATTGGGTTTTTCTATCATGAAATGATTAGTATCAGCCCGGAGTCTGGAATTGCGCCCGTTATGGCGATAGGCTCGCCCCTATCACATCCTATTTAATGGGACGGAAATAAGCTCGGCGAAATGTGGGTGTACTAGTTACACCTCTGCCTACCCCTTCGGGGAGCATAGGCGTGATTGCGTATGTATGTATGTATGTTTTTGTCACCTTTTTATTGGGGTCTTAGCATATGCAATAATTTTGCTGACTTGTTTGTCGTGAAAAACCAGTTTTATCTGGTTATCTCTATCGAAGCTAACTGGTTGTTTAAAATACTCGAATCATTATGTCAAAAGTAGAGATAATGTAGAGAAAATAGTACTTTTACCCTCTCTGTGACACTTTGTCTACAAATGGTATTATGACGACGTAATTTTATCGAATATTGACACTTTTACCCAAGATATTTGTCGTCGATAGTTATCTCTCTCGCGCGCGAGAAATGTCGTGTTGCATATGCTATGCAACACAGTAAAGATGTAAAGGTGTAAAGAGTCATCGTCGATTTCGCCTCATATTTCATTAATCTCTCCATATATTACATCGGTTAAGGCACCTAGGTACTGCTAAAGTACAGGAAGAAATATTTAGTACCATTATGGCTGTAACACTTAACAAGGTAAAATCGTACAAATGAAACGTCATTCTTGCAACCCAACAGAGTCGCAAGATTTTTTTGGACCGTCCTTTCGAGTAATTGCCGTATGAAAAATATAAATGTATGGCTTAATTACGGTTCTTTTTTGTTATTAAGAATTAGTATAAGGATTCGCTAAGTATTGAGAAAAAAAATGATAATAAACAATAGCTGTTTGTTGTTTGTTAACAATTTGATTTTAAAACGACTCATCCTATTCACGTGAGATTTAAAACAATTGATTTGATTTCTTATGAAATGATTCTATCAATTATCTACATACGAGTATTCGTATATGACAGCCTCCGTGGCGCAGTGGGCGAGTAGCCGGTTCGAAGCGTGAGGCCGTGGATTCGATTCCACAAATATTTTTCTTGGGTCTGGGTGTTGTGGGACCGCCAGACCCTCTTAGTTCCTGATACCCACGATCCAGGTTTACCTAGTGTGGGGTTAGGACTATGTGTGTGACTGTTGGGTGTATTTATTTATTTATTATCATATTTTTAAAAAAACCACGAGGCAGTCGTGTGTTGAAGTAGCCCCGTTGTACTTACTCGTACTAGCGCAGAGAGGGCAAAATAATGGTCAGTCATAGCTTGCCATAGGGAACAGCCTTAAATTGTTTAAGTACCTAAGTCGAGTAGCTAAGTTTAATTTTTATTTCCATAGTTTATTGTTCGTAATTATAAATTCCGAGAAGACAATAAACTGTAAACGATTTGACCGTATATTTATAAAATAAAAATCAATCGTTAATTTACAGTTGTTATTTTGTGCCGTCGGAATAAAAAGCGATGTTATAAAATTTGTAGGCCATCATGATGGTCATTATTACCGTTCAATTATATGTTTATTGAAAGCTCACGGGAGCGAAGGTTTGTTTATTAACCATAACTTATGTGGCGACTGTGCAAAAAGATGATTTAGACATTTCGATCCAAACGATTTGTATCCAGTTTATTTATAAAATGAATTAAAACATTCGATTTTGAATGCTTGCAATCAACGCATTTTTTCAAACTTGTCAAAGGATAATTCTCTAAGGAAAAACAAAGCATAACATGGGCATTTATGCGAAAACGATTTCGCTAGTGTATAGCGGCGCGTAGGCACTACTGTAGTGTCAAGCTCCATGTCGCAATAGCGTTTCTATTTTCCGGGATATTACTTAATATACTACTCTTGCAAAAGTCCGCTATCTGCCCTGAAAGTTATATGAAAACCATTGAGTCGTTTCCAAGAGTAGCCTAGAGTGTGGACAGACGGAAAAAAAATAGTTTACTCGGTTTTGGCTATATACAAAAACCAAAATATCATATCAGCTTAAAGTGTTCAATTTATTTCAAAATTACAGTATGCCACTTTTATTTTATTTATTTGCATGGGCGTAAGATATATGCAATTTAACGATGTTTTACACGTGACTGGTATATTTTATGTTCCGCTTTATAAAGCTATTTATTAATTTTGCAATGAACATAAATACATACGATACATAGACTCACGCCTGTTTCCCATAGGCAGAGACAACGGATGAACATAAATAACAACAATAATTATTAACATTAATAATATAACGAAGATATTAAAAAAAGTATAACTGGTAATTAAATACATGCAATCAAATTTTACTTAAACGCCAATTAAAATGTTGTAAAATATAATAATGGCAATGGATATTAAATAGAATTTGCTTATTCTTAATCATATTGCAGTCTGTATAAACGAACTGATGTTTTTATGAATTGCTTAGGGTTTATTATATACGCGCAGTTTTGCATAAAATTACTTAAAATCTACATAATATTTAAAACAATTTTTGACGTACCATCGAAGCTCATGAAATATTGAATAAAATGTTTGTTTAGTGTTTGCAAATTGTGTTTAATTTAGTGATTCTCCGAGTTCAATGCTATCAGTAGGTGTACACAGCGTTATTTCGAGTTCTATGCGATTCTTGTAATTATGGTTCTCTTTCCATCTTGAATTGAGATGTTTTATTAAAACTGATCGCCGTCTAACTTGCAAATGGGTCACATGATGGTCAGTGATCTCTACCGGCCGTAGACGCTAACAATATCTGAAGAATCATGGGCGGGTTGCCGATCATTAAGGAAAGAAAGAATTGGGACGGGGGCGTACTTTTTGGGGAAGCTACCACAACACGTCGGACTCACTAGCTTTTGCTCGCGGCTCCTCACGAATGTCTTTTCCCAGGATAAAAAGTAGCTTATATCCTAATCCAGGTCATCATCTATTTGTATGCCAAATTTTATTCGAAACCTGTTTAGTTGTTAAGGCGTTATTGATTAAGAATCAAAACTTCATATTTATAATATTAGTAGGATTATCCACAGCCGAAATAATTTTTGTGTTTAGGTGTGCTATAAAAATGGTCGTAATTGATGGACGTGCGTTTATAAATAACCTTCAAATAATAAATATATAACATGACGCAAATATTTATTTCAACTAAACTCGTCATCCACTTCCTATTCATAACACATGACGTGGGGTTGGCACAACATGAATGGTGAAACCATAAAGTCTTATCATCCTTCGCCTGATAGCCTGCCAGACCTCAATCTTTCTTAGGAATTTTATTATTCAGATTGTTGGTAGTTAACCCGACACTATGCTGATTGCGTTAAGTTTCTACCCTTGAAAATACTCCATAATATTTTTCGCCTTATGCGATACTCCAGAATACGACTCTACTATTCATGACCGCAAACTAAGTACGCGGCATGTTATAAATTGTGGATTTGTTAAATGGGTGAATGATAAAGGAAAATTATAACACTATAAACATAAATAATAATAATAAATAATCTTTTAACTGAAATGTAATAGTATTCACGTATACGATGTACGGAATTAACATGGTGAGGTTGTAAATGTAGGCATTTCCTACGGCGTCCGACCGGGCGCAGTAAATGTTTGTAATTACAAATTACAAGTTATCGGAGGTTGATGCACCGCGGACCGCACTGAGCACTGAGCAGTGAGCAGTGTGCGATCCCGTCGCGCCGCGTCCGCACTCCGCGCCTCCCGCACTCGCCACAAATGCACACATTTGATAGAGACAGGTTCAATAAACTGAATGTTGCGACGGGACGGTGACGAACACAGTTTTGCGCCATTACTTATAATGATGTTTTGAATTATTATAGAAAAATTATGGCGCACAGGCCCTTAATTGTGGCGTTCGGCAAGACGTTGCCCTTTGGCGTCACGTATCGCGTTAAAAGTTCTGAGAAAGATCTTTGATAAACGTTCTGTACAATCTAATAACTCATGAATCCGACACAGATTACATTTTGGCAGTGTTATATAGAGGCAATATAACGTTTATGGTATCAAATTAAATTTTAACGGACACCATAGAAATTGTTAAATGCACTTTGAGCAGAATTTGGTAAATCGTCATTCTGTAAAAAATAAAACGCTTACACATATTCCTGGAAATACAACGTAGCAAACTACATTTGCGGGTAGGAACTCGTTATTGATAATATATCTGTCTCGATTTAATAATGTATTGTAGTTTATAATTATAAGCGGCGATAGCTTAGTGGAGAGTAGTACTGATTACCGAGGTGAAAGTTGCTAGTTCGAAACCAGCCCCAAGAGCATGCACCTCTTACTTTTATAAGTTAAGTGTGAATTATTGTTAGTTATCGGTTGCTATAACGGTGAAGGAAATATCGTGAGAAAACCTGCATACCTGAGAAGTCATTCATAAGAATTTTGAATGTAACCTGCATTAGGCCAGCGTGGTGGACTGCAGCCTAATAAACCGTCTCATTCAGTAGAGGCGGCTCGTTCCCGACAGTGGGCCATATATAATTCAGGGCTGGTATCATTATTATATCTGTAAGTTTCAAAACTTCTCCCATATGCCGGGGTAATAAATCAAGGTTTCGGGCTTTTGGCTAAACAACTTTGGTGGTCAATGTTATTATGATATTGTTCAAAAAAGTTTATACAAGCAATGTTTAGATAGCTATTTATGAGGATTATGGGCGTAATGCAGTTATAGGCGCAATCCGTGCTGTGTATTTTTAGACACGACTATTTTTATCCAACCTGCCCGGCGCGACCGATGAGCTAGCTGTACGTGGATAATCCAATATGAGTGAGCGACGGCTCTAGATCACGTCTATTAAGGCATTGGTGGATAAATAATCATCAGATATTTACCTACACCTTACAAGCTATTGGCAGCAAGAGCCTACCTCGAGAGGATATGTAACTGAGTTACAGCATGTATTCGATGTGTACTTAAAAGGCCTACTAGGCAATAAATAATATATAAAATGAGATGAAATAATAAATGAATGGCTTTTTGAGTGGTAGAGCCACGCGGTAGACAGTTTTGTCTACAGCATGTATGGGCCGGCTCGTCTGAATCGTTACCACAATCTCACAGAAAACCGGCGAAAAGTAGCAGCTTGCTGCTGCGTTTCGTTCGGTGAGTGAGATATCCGCAGGCCCAAATCCTCTTCTCCTTCCCATTCCCTCAATTATCCCTTTCCTTTAAGTTCGGCAACGCGCCCCTGATCCTTTTGGTATTGTGGGCGTAAATGGGCGGTGGCGAGCACTCACCATCAGGTGACCCACTGGCTAATTTGCCGTTAGGATAATTGGACAGATTGATGCAGAAATGTCGATTGCCGCTTTCAGACTGTGGCAGCATAAGCTGCTATACGACATGATATTAATACGTAGATCCTGTGTCTTAAATAACGTGTAAGCATTTATATTTTGTTTATGGAACAGAGTAACGTGACTGCCTCGGTGGCGCAGTTGTGATGCCAACGCGTTACGACTGAGGCTGACGCTGAGGTCTCGGGTTTGATCTCCGGGTCGTTAAAAAATGATATTGAGTTTTTCTATTATGAAATGCTCAGTATCAGCGGGAAGCTGGAACTTGTGCCTAGTATAGCGATAGGTTCGCCCCCCCCCCCCCCCCCTATCACATCATGGGATGGAGATACGCTCGGCGAAATGTGGATGTACTGGTTCCACCTCTGTCTACCCCTTCGGGAATTACAGGCGTGAGTGCGTATCTATATATGTATGGAACAAAGTAATTAAGACTATGCATTTATAGATATTACGTCGGATCGTTTATCTAAGGAAATAGTTCTCAGGCTTGATGACGTGTACATCCCTTAAAAAATAAAATATGGCCAATGTTTCCTCGAAGCGCGATGAATCAGCTTTAACTTATTCCGGTGGAATCTGATCGTTTAATGATTAATACGATGAACTTTGTATGTGACTGAGCTCTTGACTATCCTCATGTAGACACGCGTGTCGATTAATGCATGCACACACGCGTGTTACCTAACTTTGAATTTACTTTTGCCGTCCTTGTGCAGTAACATGTACAATTCTTACGAAAGCTTGTCATCAGTGTACTTATTTTATTGCATGTGTCATGCGTAAAAGAGGGTTCTTTATGCTTTTCAAATTCATGCTTTTATTATTTGCTTTGGTGAAGTGAAGTGAAGGTTGCGTTAAAGGTGAACGGTTATGCATGACTCGGTTTTATAAATTATGTTGGGAGTTAATTGTTGTTGGCATTTAATGATGACACAACAAATTATTGAAATGAAATAGTTTTATTCATCATGTAGGCAATTAAAATAGCGCTTATGACTAGTCAGTACAAAATAAAGAACTTATGTATAGAAATCATATCAAGTAATATATACATAACATACATAGCATCGTCAAAATACACTGGGCAACTATAAATTTTACAATATTTTTATATTAGTCCAGAATCGTTAAGTATTATTGTTATTATTATTTTCTGTTTTATGGGTCGATATGGACCATAGGCATTACCGAAACGGCACGTGTTTTAAAACTACCACCAGATTCAAAACGACCAAGCCTGAGAAGACCCGGCGAAACAAACTCAGTGGGCTTACTTTACCACTAGATTTTACGCGGCGCGACCCAGTCCTGAGAAGACCCGGCGTAACAAACTCAGTGCGCTTGTTTTTGGTCAAATTTCTATAATCTTAACAATAATGACTTGCCAATTGAAAATTGCCAAATTTTTATATTTACGTGATTGCATTGTACCTGTCAATTAAAACTATCTTCCAAAAAGTAAAACCGACAATAGGATGGAAGGGTGGTATGCCATGTATTAAATTTCTTTGTCCTATAGGTATTTGGGATATCAAATTAATTTGACATGTGCTTAGTGTGTGATTTGTTAAAGTCTTTGATCAAAGTTAGCGTTTTTGTGCCAGTGGACTAGGCGCGAACGTGCGAGTAAAAATTTGAATTTCAACTTAGATAGTGTCTGCTCCTGAGATAGAAAGTGATTAAATATTTGGTAGATTTCTATTTCTATCATAAAGATTTTATAAATAAGGCGGATTGTGTGTAAACAGAGGGAACCGGTAGCGGTGAGCGGTCTGCGTGGTTAGAGTGTGCGCTGAGCGTGTCGCTGCTGATGTTCGGCGCGCTGGTGGAGCGGTGTTGCGCGCTGCTGCCCGAACCGGCGCACACGCAACATTACGCCGACGCACTCATATTACTGCCTGCTATAAAGGTAAATAAGGATTTGCTGTTGCCTTTATGGCATTATGGCTCCGTACTACCGTTCCCTTTAATATTTCCTTTTTTTTTCTTTGTAATTTGTTAGGGTATCCGCAATAATAACACACATTCTGTGAATATTTTACCCAGCTATATTCTATTACGGTTCAATAGATAGTACCTTTAAAATATAGGACAGACAAACAGAAAGCCAAACAGAAAAACGGACAGACAGGCAGATGACGTAGATTTGGTTATAGTTTGAGGGTTGGAGGAGGGTTCTTCGACCTCCGGCACTTTATTGCTGGTATTTCGGCTCAAATCGAAACCCCTTGCAGTCCACCACCAAACTATCATAAACAATAATATCTAGAATAGAATAGTGCCGACATTCTTGAAATGTTATTCGCTTCTGTAATTCAGTATCTTAAATCTTTTAACTACTTCCTAAGTGGATTGCAAAACATCTTATGCGCAGTTTTTCGGCCCGTTTATAGCGGAAGTTAATACCGTTTTAGCAAGATATTAGTAATTTTTTGACTGTATCCATATTTGGACAAGGCCAGGAATGTTGTTTAAGTTTTTAACAGTTCGGTTGCTGGAACGAGGTTTAAATATATGTGGCCATTACACATAGAATTTATTATTATACTCATGAAATTAATACATATAAGATTCTTTCAATAAGATATAAAGATATGAATTTAGTCATATGCAAATAATTATTGATTATATTTTTTGTGTATGTTTTGTATTACAGGTGTGGTCCGACTGGATGTTGTGTCACAGTAACATATGGAATCCACCACCGACCTTTGACAATTTTGATACAGAGTATGTAATCATTATAATATGGAATAATTCAATTATTATACTATAATCGTATTAGTTTTGGTTACATTGATTTTGTTTCATTTGCGCAGAACTGAAAACGACCCTTGGGATTGGCTTGCCAAACTTATGAATATTCTCGAAACATTAGACGACAAATCAATAGATTTGGGAAACGAAGCAAAAGACGGTAAGAAGAAAGTTTACTATATGTCTAAGATTTTTTTATATTGGCTGAATTAGTTTGAGTTATAGAGTTTGAAGTTTATGTTGACATGCGTGATGTTGATGTCGATCAGGGTGCGTGTGCGTGCGGCTGGGCGAGGATGCATCGCTGGGCGGGTTCACGCCGCTCATGTACATGGAGCCGGCGCTCGCGTACTGTGGCTCGGGCGCGCACCACCTGCGCGCCGAGCACGCTCTGCGCACCAGGAAACTGCTGTTCTTCGGCACTGAGTGAGTACTGAATGGTAACGAGACCACCACACACTAATAAACTCAATAATAATATCTACAGTGACTACTAAACAAATATTTCAAACGGTCATTCATACATACCATATATATATTATATAGTACATAATAATAATACTATTAGGATTTACTCCGCTCTCCTTGGCGAACGGGAACTGGCGGAGACCTGTGGTACTAAGCACTAGTGAGCGCAGGGACATATGGAAGAGCAAAGAGCTACATGGTCGATTTAATCGAGCTCATCATGGACCCGATATAGACCTGACTGCTTCTGTGGCTTGGATACGTTTTGGTGACCTTTTTGGGGAAACCGATGGTTCTGTCTTTGCAATTATGGACGAAGTTGTCAAGACGAACAACTATAGGAAATACATCATAAAAGACAGTACGGTCGACATCTGTCGGGCATGCCACCGTCCTGGTGAGTCAATCAGGCATGTGATTTCCGGTTGTTCGTATCTTGCTAACGGCGAGTACTTGCATAGACATAATTTAGTAGCCAAGATCATACACCAGCAACTTGCTCTTCGATATTGCCTTGTGACTTCCGAGGTGCCGTATTATCAATATGTTCTCGATAACCAGTTCTCGAAAATGGTCATGCTACACTCTATTGGGATCGATTTATTATTACGGACAGGACTATTGTGGTTATAGATCGATTGACGCGCCGGGCAATGCTAATTGATGTCACTATTCCGCATGATGAGAACCTCGTAAAAGCCGAAAAAGATAAAATGTCCAAATAGATCTGGCATACGAGGTTACTAACATGTGGGATGTTGACTCGACAATCATTGTCGCGATAGTCGTTTCCGTCCATGGGTTGATATCGAAGAGTCTCGACCAACATCTTCAAGAGGCTCTTAATTGGTAGTTGGGTCAAGAGTCAGATACAGAAGGCTGTATTATTGGACACGGCACGCATTGTGAGGAGGTTCCTCACACTAGGACCCTAACCGCCGGTGGCTTGGGTCTTAGGCCTCGCCATTGGAGGGTGATACTTTTTATATTTTTAAATTTTTTTTTTTTTAAGTAATTTAATATTTAGAAATGTAAAAAACCTTAAATATAATAAAGACAGTACTCTTTACATAATAATAAATAGCTACTGAACAATTTGACAAAATTAAGTTAACACACCTTTTGTACATGGACGGCATTAAACTCTAGTAATAATGTAACATCACTCCACAAGCTAGCAGACATCACTCAAATGTTTTCTACCGACATCGGTATGACTTTCGGAATAAATAAATGTAAAACTCTTACGTACCAAAACGGCAAATATATTGGAAACGATCCATACACTTTAGTATCAGGGCACACTATTGAACCTCTAGATCATAACAATACGTACAAATACCTGGGTTTTGAAAAATCTCATCAGGTCGATCGAAAACATAGTAAAGCAGAATTAATCAAAAAGTACAAGCACAGGTTGAACATTGTTATGAAGTCCCAATTAACATCGCGTAACTTAGTAAAGGCCGTTAACACATTCGTGATTTCCATACTAACATACTCGTTCGGCATAATCAAATTGTCCAAAACAGATTTTAAAAAAATGCAACAGTTAATCAACACCATGTTGACCAAATACCGGAAGCATCAGCCTAGAGCTTGTACACAAAGACTCACGCTACCGAGAGAGGATGGCAGCCGCGGTATTATGGACATAGAAAACCTTCATAACAAACAGATTACAACACTAAGAAATTTCTTTTTTGAGAAGGCGAAGTGCTCTCCACTACATAAAACAATAGTTGAAATAGACAAAAAATACACACCTCTTAACTTACAGTCCAAAAACACAAAGTAACGAATACATCACAAGCAATAGGGACAAAACAGCCGCCTGGCAACATAAATCCCTTCATGGGAGACATCGCCTAGACTTGCAGCAACCTTATGTTGACATTAAGGCGTCGAACGCATGGTTGCAACGAGGTGACTTGTTCCCCGAAACAGAGGGATTTATGATTGCCATACAAGATCAAATCATAAACACCAGAAACTATCAGAAGTTTATCATCCGTAGACCAAACTTACAAGATACATGTACAGGTTGTAACAGCGCATCAGAGACCATACAGCATATTGCAGGCGCCTGCAGATCCATAGCCCAGACAGATTACAATCACCGGCATGACCAAGTTGCTGCAATAATACACCAATGCTAGAACTAGACGCCAGAATAAACTGATCACAAAAAAATCCCGTATTATAAATATAAACCCGAAACTGTTCTAGAAAACACCGATTTGAAACTATATTGGGAAAGAACCATCATTACACATATAACCATATACAATAACCGCCCTGACATCACCTTACTAGACAAACAGAATAGAACAGTTTTTTTGATCGACATAGCCGTATGTAATACACACAATCTACTCACAACACACACCGAAAAAAAATATTTTATTTTATTTTATTATTTAAGAATTGCCAACAAAGTTTACAATAATACATACGTACATTAAATATTAACACTAATAACAATTGAACCTATTGCAACTCCGATTACAGGCAAACACAGCATGCATAAATAAATACAATCTTATATAAGTACTTAGTTTAATTAAATTAAAATTAGAAAATTAGAGAATTAAAATTAATATTAAAATAAAATTGCCAAATACACAGATCTCTTTATAGAAATAAAGACGCAATTGCAAGTCAATCACGCCCGAACAGTCCCAATCATTGTTTCTAGTACGGGTGTCATCCCAAAATCGCTCCACACCAGTCTTAACGTTCTAAACATCAATTCGTCAACATACCTACTTCTACAAAAGGTAGTAATACTTAAATACATGCCGCTTAACACGTACATTGTTGAACTGTGACGAAATGTAGATAGTAATTTACTTATGCACTTGGCTTTGGCCCGTGCTTCATTTACCCTTCTTTGAAAGGAGAAACAAATTTGTTAAACAAAAATAATAATAATACTAGCCCTGTATTATACACGTCCCACTGAGCACGGGCCTCCTCTACTAAATGAGAGGTATATAGTACATACTTACGGCTATATTTTTTTTTATTTTCTTTTATTAGCTTAAACGACGACATGAGCAGGCTGCTTGCCTGATGGTAAGCACCACGCCTGTCTATAAGCAGAAGCAACACCATGAAGAACTTTGCACTGGACTGCCCTCGTCACATTGAGGCATATGATGCTATGTCTCATACTACCCATTAATTTGCTTCAATACCCTTCCAACCGAAATACAACAGTTCTTAGATAATGCTGCGTGGCCTCAGAAATAGACAAAGCTGTGATACCAACTTAGACGGCTTCGCGCATATAAGGGTCCTACCACCTAATATTCTATGGGAGTGCCATAAGCTATGATCGTGACACACCTTTTTAGCCTCTTCCACATTCATACATTTTCCCTAATTGAGGGTACTCGTGACTAGTCCTTTCTGAGAAGATCATTTATCTGGTCGTCATACGTTCGCCTCGGGTGCCCTCTTCTGACCCGTAAAAATACAAATATATACAACGTGCTACAGAAAGGTGTGGTCATATTTAAGGGTCGTTACATGCATCTAACACTTCATAGTGAGTGTTTATGTATCGGATCTTATCAAAATCTAAACATCCTAAAATTTCATGCTAATTTTAATCACTCGTTTATTACGATCGATAAGATCGTTCACATACCTATGGATTAAGTGATGTGCGTGACCGAGAATAGTGAGATAAAAGCTCAGCTGTTTATCATTTAGTGTTATTATTTATTTTATTTGCGACAATCAGTGGTAATTACATTGTAACTTAATAATATAATAATATTCAAGCAACTTACATGATAAATGCATGACCTTCAGAAGCCACTGCATGCATTGAAAATAATTATTGGTGAAGAAAATAATAATTACAATTATATATTATATATTATTATAGTGTTGCAAGTCGAATGACATGTTAGGTACTTATTCGATAAAAAAATGCTTTGTAATTATGTCTTAACTATGCAATCGGATTCGGTACTACGGAGGGGGAGGGGTACAAATGTATTGTACACTATACGTTACTCAATTTGACCACATCTTTCTGTAATACGTTGTAGACAAAAGCAAAATAAAAAAGTTACGCGCCGAATTAAAGACTTTCTCCCTTTTGGAAGTCGGTGAAAATATACTTATTAATTATAGATGAAAGCGGGTGAAGGCGAATTGTTTTAATTGGTCAATCCAATACATACGACATAGCGCTCAAAACAAGCGTTGCCAAAGTTAGTGTTGTCGACTTAAGGACTGAGCTCTTAGGTACATAAGCTTAAGTAGTTATAACTGAACGTGTATTATAGGCTGCATGGTGATGTAATAGTTCACACTCGTTACACAGGTACCTGGTGGGTGTGGAGCCGCCGGTGCTGCGACTGGAGTACCCGACCGACGCGCCGCCGCGGTACGTCAGCGCAGTCGTACGTGCTCAGCCGCACCATCCGACATTACGACATCACGTAAGATCTACTCTCTAGTAGGTACTAGTCAAGTAGTCACAATCCATGACCCTGCGGAATAAATTATTAAACCAAACTTAATGTCTGCTTATGGTTATATTTAGGAATATTCTTAGTGCCCTATCAGGACTAAAATCTAAATGTATATCTCTTTAAAATTATATTTAGTTTTATTGATAACTATATTTAGCTTTTTTATGATTATTTTCTTATAAATTGTCTTGTAATACCAGCACTTTTATTTAAAGACCGAAGCATCGGAAGACGAAGGCAGTGGTCGCGAAACGGCGAGTGGCCCCGCCAGCTGCGGCTCAGCACTCGACTCCGCCGGCGCAGACGAGGACACGCGCTCCCTGCTGCGGCGCAAGGAACAGCTCGAGACCAAGAAGGCCACGTTCGAACGACACCGGCAACGAGTTCAGGTAACTAATGACTGACATGTCCATCCGCTTAGGGCTCACTAACATTTTTTTGGTTCACTCCAGTCTCAGGTGTTCATGTCAAGCGTTAGATGAGAATGCTAGTGACGTCGTCAGTCAGCACCCTATTGAAGGCATCTGTGACGCCGCGCGTCAGTATCATTATCATTGAATGGTCTCCTATACATTTACGTACTGCACAGTACAAACGCGCAGACGTGGCGACGCTGAAGCTGACGCTCATGCTCGCCCGCTTATAGCAATCTAACTTCTTAGTACTATTAAAAATGTGAAAGTTTGGATGTTTGATAGTCAATCACGGCACACAGGATCAAGACCAGGATTAGGACATAGGCTACTTTTTATCCCGGAAAAGTCCGTTCACGCCAACACCTACTACAAATACTAGCTTGTATTTTATAAAACTGCTTTTTGCCTTTATTGCACGACTGTTAGTATATTATTATGATAATACCGATTTGTTTCTCGATAAATACAAATGGTTAAATGAGTAGTATAATGGTTATATAACCATCCATATGGATATAATTGAATGAATGGGATATAATACTAATAACCTGTCGCTGGGAACTTTATTACATGAAGTATATCGATATTTTACTAAATACTGTGGTATCGATAATTCTTATCGATAGTAATTGTGGTGATCCGTGTTTGTAGTGTTTCTATCTGGCCTCCAACCGCCACTACAACCAGCCTTATCAACACATACATATGAATACTATTTATACACTCGCTGTTATTGGTATATTGATACCTCGTTGGTAGGCAGAGAACTAGTCTCTCCGTAGTTTTAAGTGTATTTATAAGTGTTATTCATCATAGATGTCATACTTATTATTTTAATATCTTCACTATGCTTATGTTTGTAGGCCCACTATCCAAAGTGTTACAGAAAAGTGTGGTCAAATTTAAGCAACGTATAGTGTACGATATTAATTGTATTTCATTCCTCGAAGTACCAAATCCGAATGCATTGCTAGGACATATTTTTATCGAATGAGTAACATGTCGATATTCGACTTGCCATTTAGTATTGTCTAACACTAAATGATATATAGGTGACATTTTGTCTCACTCTAACATTTTTCTCGCCTACCCACTTAACTTAATTTATAGGGATGTGATCGATCTTAACGATCGTAATAAATGAGTGTAAAATTTGCATGAAATTTGAATGATGAAAATGTCTAGATTTTGAAAAGATCCGGCACATAAACACAATGTCAGATGTATTTAACGACCCTTAAATATGACAACACCTTTCTGTAACAGGTATAATTTTACACCACAGTAATCTATGTTGAATACTAATATAACTTTTAAAAAATACATTCTTTGGATGGAATATCTCTTTGATATACATACTAAATTGTAAAATGATATGATAAAAAATATAATTATATTATTTTTGTTAATTTTTCGCAGCGTTAAAGTTCTAGGGCCCGAAGGACCGATGTCATAATATCCTAAGCGACGAAAATGACACAACATTAAACTTGTATTTACACGAGAATAGCTTCTATGATAAATTTATCATAGATAAATGTTTGAGTGGAAGAGCCACGCTATAGACACTTTTGTCTACAGCATGAATGGGCCGGCTCGTCCGGTTTGTTACCACTGTCTCACAGAAAACCGACGTTAAGTATCAGCTTGCTGCTGCGTTTCGTACGGTAAGTGAGATATTCGGAGGCCCAAATCCCCCTCCCCTTCCCATTACCTTAATTATCCCTTTCCTTTAAGGTTGGCAACGCGCCGATAATTCTTTTGGTATTGTGGGCGTACATAGGCCGTGAAGATCACTTACCATCAGGTGACCCACTTGCTCGTTTGCCGGCCTATGCTATAAAAAAAATATATATAATACCAAATCCACTGTCAAATGTATGGCTCGAGAAGCACGGACCTTGGCATTAAGCCGGGAAACACCAGGCAAAAAATAGATAGCTATTTTGTTTCATACTAGTCTCAAATTAGTCGCCAAATAAAGTTTTTTTCTTTCCAATTGTAGGAAATTCTCCGTACGAGTTCGGTGGAGACAGCGATGGAGGTTCGTCCGCGATGGCTGGTACCCGACACCAACTGCTTCATCGATCACCTGCTGCTGATCCGAGCCGTGGCTGCAGCTCCGTCGCAACCTTACACGCTCGCCGTGCCGCTTGTCGGTGAGCTAAATATTTTTATAACAGAGTACCGCACAACACACCCACGGATCTAATTAGACGCCATCATTATTTTTTATGGACCGTCGTAAGATATTGCGCCTCTCGATGGTCGGCAGAATGATGCTTGCCTAAAGTTACTGAATAGGTAACTTAAGTAACTGCTAAGGTACTAGCTGATCCCGGAACGCGACTCGTCTGAATGAACCCATATGGCGGGCTTTTCATCATGTGTACGTACGGTGGTCGCTATCCAGGCTGATACAAATATATTTCAGGTACCCTCCCACCAGGCTAATACTTCAATCTGTATGAAAGTCAAACATGCCAATTTATTATTGCCTTAAAGACAAGACGATCAGGATGCTCGCCTGATTGGTTTTGCTTTATGTTTATGGACAGGTGTTAGTAATGGCAATTAATGCTATTACGATTTAATTTCATTAGCATGCGAATTCTCGTGTCTTAGCACGCTGATCATTCGTGCCAATGCTATTTAGTATTTGCTGATATGGACACAATAATTCAGTGTTCCCGCGGGTGCGAAGGGGATAGCACGTTGCCACCGTTGCTGCGACGCGCTAATACACGATTTACGAAGCGACGAATGATTTCATACTTCACATAATTTAGCAACTGTATTTAATTTGCTAAATGCTAAATGACACTTCGCATGCTAAAATTAATGCGAATGCTAATTAATCCAACACTAGCAGGTGTAACGCTTACCATCAGACGAGCGAATTGATTGTCTCGTCATTATCAATCCATCAGCCCGATTTCGTCCATTGCTGGATATATGCCTTTTCAAGTTTGCGCCACCCTTGATGGTCCTCCGCCTTCTTCATCTAACCGCCTCTTGCTATGTTTCTTAAGGTCGTGGGTCCAGCGGGCACGAGGTCGGCCTGCATTGCGTTTGGATCGATGCTGTGTCCACTCTAGTAGCTTTCGGTGCCAACGTTGCTCATTACGGCAATCCAAGCATAACCCGCTCTAATAGCTCGTTGAGTGACCTTAAAATGGTGGATCAAATCCTTAGTGAGAGCCCACACGTCTTGGCCACTGTACGTCATAACAGGCAGGATGCGCACTAGTCTGAACAGTTTTGTTTTTAGAGACTGCGGTAATAACGACGTAAATATGTGACGGTAATTTCCAAATGCCGCCCATCCCAAGCAAATTCGACTCTGTCTCGATGTCGAAGTTAATAAATAACGTTAATAAATAAAGAATAACGACAAATGTATTTGTTTAATAGTAATTTGTTTTGAAGTAAGTTGGTTTTAGTTAAATTGATGATAATGTGTAATGTGTAATGTGTAATGTGTAATGTTTAATGTTTAATGTTTAATGTATAGTGTTGACTGAGCTGGAGGGTTTGCGGAAATGTTCCCGCGTGGGAGCGTCCGCTCGTGAGGCGCTCGAGTGGATCACTAGCGATGGTAGTGGTGGGAGTGGTGGCAGTGGTACATGTGTCAGACTCGCCACCACGCGCGGCTCACTGCTCGCGTCGCGTGCGTTCACAGCCGAGCGAGACCACGAGCGCGCCACCAACGACGACCGCGTGCTCGCCACCGCGCTCAACCTACATCACAACATGTCCGCGGACGCTGCTACTGCTACTGCTACTGGTACTGATACTGATACTGCTACTGCTACTGCTACTGATACTGATACTGATACCGATACCGATACCGATACCGACACCGACACCGACACCGACACCGACACCGACACCGACACCGACACCGACACCGACACCGACACCGACACCGACACCGACACCGACACCGACACCGACACCGACACCGACACCGACACCGACACCGACACCGACACCGACACCGACACCGACACCGACACCGACACCGACACCGACACCGACACCGACACCGACACCGACACCGACACCGACACCGACACCGACACCGACACCGACACCGACACCGACACCGACACCGACACCGACACCGACACCGACACCGACACCGACACCGACACCGACACCGACACCGACACCGACACCGACACCGACACCGACACCGACACCGACACCGACACCGACACCGACACCGACACCGACACCGACACCGACACCGACACCGACACCGACACCGACACCGACACCGATACCGACACCGACACCGACACCGATACCGATACCGATACTGATACTGATACTGCTATTAGTACTCATACATATACTTTATCTTTATTAACATACTTCTGAAACAGAGTGACTTTTTTAAATAACTAATATACCCAACAGTTACACACGTGATCCTAACCCCACACTAGGTATATAACCTGTATCGTGGATAACAAGAACTACACCAAGGCCTCTAACAAATATCTGTAGATCACACAATCATTGGTCTCGGCGGAAATCGAACCCGCAGCCTCTCGTTTCACAGCCGTCTATTCGTCCGCTGCGCCACGGAGGATTTATATTTTTTTTTGCACTTTTTATCGTGCTGGAAATCAGGTTATCACTATTCTCCCGCAGATAGAGGTAGGACAAGTATGTTGAGCTCAGTGGTCTTACGAGCCAACGTTAAGTCGCCCGGGGTAACACTATGCACCCTACACCGGCAATACTAACCAAAGCCCGCGGTGATCCCCATCTTCAGTATATTAGGAACGCCCCTTCCCCCGAGGCGAGAAGCGCCTCAACTTCTGGCCTCATTTATACAATGCTGTTTGTGTGTTCCTGGCATGGCAAAGCGACTACACTTCAATGTTTAAAATGTAATGCTTGATATATGCCGTTATCATGGGCTTGTTCACTATAAATAAACCCAACTGATAGGTCCGTATTAGATTAGACTACGGGATTAACCATAATTTTTTGCCTCGGTTATGTATATTTTAAGACTGTGTGTTTCGTAATTCCTTACACGTGTGACGCCGCGCCGTTGGGATATGCCAAGAACTTTTTAAAACGATTTCCGGGTGGGTTATTGTAGTATTCAAACTAAACAGTGACTTTTTTATACTCTACATATATTATAATAACAATGTTATAAGTGAATAATTTACGGACCAGAGTGTAATTTAGTGTAAGTGGGTTTTTCAATTCTTGGCCCGTATTCAAGAACAACACTCAAATGAGCTCTTTGCCAAGTGTCGATTTCTGTACACATGATTGGTCTGTTTTTGGCGCCAAACCAAAGTTTTTGTACCAAAGTAGTAGGAATGCAATATTGCATAGATAAAGCGTTTTCTTTTTATTGCATTAGTAACATGTCGATATTAGACTTGCAACTTTGGACAACACTTAATGATGAACAGCTGAGTTTTTGTCTCACTCTAGCATTTTTATTCTCGCTTACGCACTTCACTTAATTTTTAAGGATGTAATCGATCTTATTGTTCGTAATATACGAGTGATTAAAATTAGCGTGAAATTTTAAGATGTCTAGATTTTGATAAATTGCCGTACATAAACACTCACAGTCAGGTGTATGTAACGGCCCTTAAATATGACCACACGTTTCTGTGTAACACGTTGTATATTATCTAATGTTATAATTGCATATGTGTAGCGGGTGCGGGTGGTGCGGGTGGTGCGGGCGGTGAACGTCGCGTGCGCGAAGTAGTGTTGTTGACGGACGACCGCAACCTGCGCGTGAAGGCGCTGGCGGCGGAGCTCCCCACGCGCGACCTACCTTCCTTCGTGCAGTGGGCTGGCTTGCATCCAGACGATATCAAGGTATCCATGTCTACGACCCCCTAAACAATCTTTAAATTATACATATTGGCAAACTATCAAATTAAGTGGAAAACCACAGACCAAATATTTAAAATAGACATCACAGGTACTTCAATCGTATTTGTGATTTAACACCACAAGAGCAGTTTAGTGATTAGAGGAGTTTTTGGAATACATTAAAGTACGAAAGGCTTTTCCCGTGACGTCTTGCTGAGATCAAGTGCAAACTTATCATATTGCGCATGCACAAGATCTCGTGCTTCGTCTCGGCATGCGAAGTATGTACAGTTGCGATGTCTATTATATATATCTAGTCTGTGTACTATATTTTCAACTATTCCTATTTGGTTAATTAGTTTCAGGATAAAGACAGCTTAACATTTCCAAACACTCGCCGAGCTTCACTGCTTTGAGTCAAAAATGCATGCCAATGTTGAACTTGTTTTTTATAGCTCAGGCCGGCAAACGACCAAGTGGGTCACCTGATGTTATGTATGTGATCTCTACCGCCCATGAACGCTCTCAATACCAGAAGAACCATGAATGCGTTTGCTACCCGTAAAGGACAAAGACAATTTAGGGATTGGGAAGGAGAGGGGGATTGAGGCCTCCGGATATCTCACTCACTTACACACAGTAAGCTGCTACTTCACGTCGATTTTCAGTGAGACAGTGGTAGCAACCCACTCGAGCTGGCTCATTCATTCTTTTTTTATAGTATAGGCAAACGACGTTGCAAACGAGCAAGTGGGTCACCTGATGGTAAGTGACCTCCACCGCCCATGTACGCTCACAATACTAAAATTGATTATTTTGGGCGCGTTGCCGACCTAAAAAGAAAGGGATAAGTTAGGGATTGGGAAGGGGAAGGGGAAGGAAGGGGGGGGGGGAATTTGGGCCGCCGGATATCTCACTCACCGTACGAAACGCAGCAGCAAGCTGCTACTTTAGGCCGGTTTTCTGTGAGACCGTGGTAACGACCCGGACGAGCCGGCCCATTCATGCTGTAGACAAACCAGTCTACAGCGTGGCTCTACCGCTTAGAGATTTTATGTGGTTTACTCCTGTAAACCTATTAGTGACACTAACTTCTGTTATGGTCAGGAATAGTCTCGTAAACACCCAAATTAATGACAGGTTGAGTCGAAGCACCAAATATTCTTACAACCCAAGTTATCTGTTGAAACATGACCTTAATTTATGCATAATTATGCAGTTGAAGGTTATTGAAGTACGACGCGGAACAGTTTTAAATATTACGTTTGTTGCAGAAACCGCAGTCGGCAGACGAAGATGCCGTGGAACGTAAATGATGCAACGTGTGATAACTCTAAGTGAAATAGCACTTAGGTCATGATTATAATAACAAGAGATGTGGGACGTGAGGGATATGGTAGTTCTTAAATAAGTATAATGCATGACGGCGTCACTGGCGTCCGCCTGACGCTGCGTCAGTGACGCATCGGCCTCTACGGCCGACCACAGAACGTCTAATTACATAGTATAGGATTTGATTAGAATAAGTAAAGTTAAATACACCAATAGATGATTAATAATGAATTTGTTAAGTGGTATAGGATTCCACCTTCGTGTTCCTGAGCTACTTTGTTATTTTTACGAATATTCGTTTTTTAATAAATAGGGTTTAGATAAATGAAATTCAGTATCACTGAAATATTGTTTTTATTTACTTTTTTGTAATATATCAACTATATTTTTTATGTTTTGTAGGTAGGTAATCATTATATGCAAGTTCCACGTATGTCAACGTCGACCACAGATCACGCATATTTATTTAAATAATTTACTATAAAGTATAAACTGCAACTGTGTTTGCATGCGTTACAATAAAATAAAAATAGATAAAAATCGCAAAGTACAGTGTTATTAGCCTCGTGCCATTAGTTATATTTCTCTGGAGGACGGATATTATAATATAGTAGTTTGCTTTTATTTATAGTACAGTGAAAAAAAGTATATATTACGTCTGTTTTTCGATAATTATTTTGTTATGATACGAAGTACAAAAATTGACATTTTGATAAAACCACATTTTCAAGTTTATGTAGAAGTTACATGACCACATTTTCCATCACGGATTCATATTATTATATTTCAAATGTTTATCTCGTATATACTATTAAATATACTGTATTGTTAAAATACGTTTTATGTAAGCTTTTAATTCCAATAGTTTTACATTAATTAACATGCGTAGTGAATAAATATATTGCGTTGCTACATAAAAGTTTTACTTAAATTTTTATCAATTTAAAATAATCTCAGATAAGATATGTCAATAATTAATGAACTGTTTTGTTTTATTGATAAATAAATAAAATTATTGTACAAATTGTAATAATGATTGTTGCGTCGTTAACGTTTATTAAATCGTGTCTATTTTCATTTTTGGAACGAATTTCGTGAAGTTATTTTTGTCTTAATCATGACCTTTTCGAATAAACAATGAAATAATTCAAAGGCTAGTATCCTGTTTTTTATTTATATGATCCTGGTAATTTTTTATATTAGTTTAATATCCTACACTTCGATCATAAATACTCTAGATCCAACTTCTCATACAAACTTGACGCACGAAAATGTCTTGAGTTTCATCTATCTCGTTTGCGTCGGGCTTCTAGTAAAATTCAACTTTATATGCATAGCAGATATATTGTGTTTGGGCTCATTGAATAGGTTTTGAAGAGTAGTTAACTTCTTGATGGTATCCAGGGTCTGATGATAGAGTAGGAAGGTGTCCACGGGAACGCAGTTTCGTGTTTGGGCTCACTTAATAGGTTTCGATGAGTAATTGGGTTTCCAGATGGTGATCAGGGTTTGATGATCGCACTGCGTACCGAACGGCCAAAAACGTAGCTCAGCGATAACTTTTTTTATAGTATAGGCCCGCAAACGACCAAGTGGGTTACCTGATGGTAAGTGATTTCCACCATCCATGTACGATCACAATGCCAGAAAAATCATTAAAGGACGCTTTCCTTTGGACCCTTTCCATTTCCTTTTCCTTGGAGGGGTTTGGGCCTCCGGATAACTCACTGACCGTACGAAACGCAGCAGCAAGCCGCTACTTCACGCCGGTGGTCTATGAGACAGTAGTAACAACCCTGTCGAGCCACCCCGTTCGTGATGGAGACAAAACTGTCTACAGCATGACTCTAGCATTCAAAATAATTAATAACATCCCTGTCAAGCTAAGTTGCACCGCATTGCACCCATAATTACTTTGGGTGCAGTACAAGGAGAGAGCAAGTGCGGTGCAATGAAGATTACTTATATTAAGAATTATTGTGAACATGATATGTTCACATAGTCATAAATTGACATATTTTTACTGCTATTTTATTAAGGCTGTAATCATATTCAATTTTAAAATTCTCTATTACTTGAAGATATTATGTAAAAGTAGTATATTTGTAATGTCACTTAAAAATAAAAGTCATTACACCTACCTACCTGTATAAAAGTTATTTATTTTAAAAAGAAACTGCTTAACAATAAAAACGTATACGTTATGTTGGTTACACTGTTTCAGAGTTAGGTCGATTTTGATTTAAATTATATTTTTAGGATTTGACAAAGGCGAGTTTCAAAGTGACACCCAACAGCGTATGTTGTGAATGAAACCTGTGACCCTTTAAATACAAGCGATAATATAATTAATAAGTAATAATGTGAGCTCTATAGACAAATTATTTGTACGATTTTACATAAATGAGATATAACAAGAAAATATTTAGGTGAGAGTAGTAATTTAGGAGTAAGCTCAATTTGAAAAGGATTTGATTGGGAACAAGACACAATTTATATGTCATTAAAAATGATGAGGATATATATTATAAACTCCTCTATGTATTTCTTGTTCCATAACAATCAATGTTTGCGGAAATAGTTGGTGCAAATTGGAGGATATTGGCCAAACAATGAGATATTTGTGAAATAATGTTTACATACTGAAGGCCAATTCTCGTAATTTTAAATGTTCAAGATATCATTCCGATCTAGTCTCAGCGTCAAGAAAGTTGCAAATGGCATTCTCTTAAACCAATAATCAACGTCTTGTGTGTCTTAGTCTAGCAAAAATAATTAACTATGTGTATAATATTGGATGTCTTTTGAGTATTAGGGACTTAGCCTAACGCTCGTCCGGTATTTTCCACCGCTGTCTCGGGCAGCTTAATTTCTGAGTTAGGTGAATAGTCACCAACATATCCATTGCCACCGTAGAGATAAATCGTTTTTCCCGGCTGGAAAAAAAGGTTATTTAGGTAACTACTACATCTCATTATAGTATTAAAACATGATTAATAATTATCCCTTATTGACACGCGAAGGTTAGATGAATGTTAAATTAGAGTCCGCACTATATTACATAGGGTGGATACGGTAAATATGAAAGACGAATAAATCCTCTATGACATTGAATCAAACGTTTACTGAATACATTTCGATTAAGAAATGAATTTTATAGGGCTGTGTTCGTGTAATTCATCTGTTAATTCTATTCGTGTTCATATAAGTGAGAAATTCCGATGTTAAAGACTTGAGCAATGGGAATTGGCAATGTTCCGAGGTGAGGCTAGCGCGCACCGGTACGGAGCTGAGGTTGTAAAAGCACCGTTATACTTATTTACCGTGCACATCTCGCTTTAGGCGCTGCCTTAACTTATATAAAATAAATATGAGAGATGAACGGGCCGACTGCTTTGGCCGGTTACGATAATTTAACCACAGCTAGAATCTTTGTTAACCTTTTAGCAATCAATCAGCCATTATTATTAATTGTTCCTGGAATATACGTAAATAATGCTAAACATTTATGAACTCTTTACTGTTTCATGCAATTATTTTTATTTATGCATCATAATGCGGGTGCTCGCTGGTTAGTCATAAATTAAAGTTTTCTATCGTTATGTAATTAAGTGCTATTGTGCGTGGGATCATCGTCCGAAGAGACGGAAACATGAAATTATAAGTCAGTGCATTGTCATAACTTATAAAAATAATTATAATAATAAGTATCTACATCGCAGCCTGTTATGAGCTCCACTAAGTAAATCATTTATAATAAAATGTCTGCGTGCGTGAACCAGTGAACGATACACATCATTTTGTTTTGAAGTATGTTGTGTGCGTTTGTTGATGGTTGTATGGATGATGATTTATTTCGAGAGATAAATGTGTAATTGCATGTTGTTATGTTCGTATAAGGGATAGATAAAACTTATGGTGCTCCACCGGTGTCTAAACCCATGTATTCACTAAGCATGAATTGACGCGTACCTACGCTGCCCATCATATAGGTACTTATCTCTGTCTGTGGCGCTGTAACGGTTTAACGAGTGGAAAGATTTGTAGGTATGCAGTTTTTTTCAGTTCAGTTAAAAAAACGGTTCAGTTCAAAATTTATAGATGTTTTTTTATTGACGTCGGGGGTTTTCAACGGCAAGGTTAGGTTAGAACCTCGTCTGAGCGGAGCAGAGGTGGGTGGATAATCCCCGTGACCCACCGACTGGAGAGGCCCTCTATAAGGGCCGGCGCCGTCGGGGTCGCGGAAGAGTACAAAAGCGTCCCCGCAGCCCCGACCGAAGAAGCGCACCCGGAGGAACATCGTTGGGTTTTAGTCCGTGGGAGTCGGACATAACCGCCCCGGCCGACCATGCGGTCGACAATACGATATTAAGCATTTCTTTTTTAAAGAATTCATATGTGTACAGTCATAGAAAAGCATGTGTAACGCGACGGGGTTCTATAGAAATATGGACATTCCCCTTTCATTGCTACCATAATTCCATTATATTTTAAATTTACACAACTGTATGAGTTACGTAATGTACCTTTAAAGCTTATGATTTAATAATTTTTTGAGGTACAATGTACCACAAAAAATTACGGCAAAATTACAGTGATTCTGCTAGAATTGCAGTGCACCTGACGTTACTGACCTTCGGCAATATTTCCACTTGCTACGTATGTGTCAGCGCAGAACTGGTGTGAAGTAACGCCAGGTCTGCGATCATAGTGGAGACCTGGCGTGTGTATATCATGAAGGATAATGATGACCTTATCCAATATCAATATAGTTTAAAATATGTAAAATAAAATCAAGATAGCGTACGCCAACATCTACTAAAAGAAAAAAAATATTTTCAACACTATTGCGCCCGATTCGAACTTGAATTCGAACTAGTTTTAGAAAAATAACAATAGTTACGTTACGACTGCTGTGTTGTGAGATTTCGGGTTTAATCCCCGGTTCGGATAAAAGTGATATTGAGTTTTTCTATTACGAAATGCTCAGTATCAGCCTGGAGTCTGGAATTGTACCCGGTATGGCGATAGGCCAGTTTGGCGAAATAGTCAGTGTATCTACTGGTTACACCCTCTACCTACCCTTTTCGGGGATTACATGCGTGAGTGCGTATGTATCTATGTATGTATTCGAACCTGGGAGCTACTCATATAATTAAATAATGTACATATCAAAAGCTTTCATATATAACCTAACTGATTAAAACCACCGACGCCAATTAGAAAAACATCTGAAACTTATAAATATAGCTGGACAGTTTTCTTCAAAAATAGCTAACAACCATCTTGATTAAATCAGATTTTAAACAAAATAAATGCCTTCAAATCGGTTCATTCATTTAGGCGCTACGATGCCACAGAGATACACACACACTCACACACACATCCACAGCAGACAAAGAGGTCAAACTTAATAATACCCTTCTTTTTTGTTGGGGGTTAAAATAGCCATCTTCCAAAGAATAATCCGGTGAGTTGTGGGGTTTTCCACAATAATTTCCATTGCCGTATGTGCGTGATAGCTAATAAATATTTTATAATTTTTCATTTAGTCATCATAATTAATACCTTTTTTTTAACTTTGTGAAACCATTTATGGGTACCGCCCCACCACGTGGTCAGTCGGGGCGGTTATGTCCGACTCCCACGGACTAAAACCCAACGGTGTTCCTCCGGGTGCGCTTGTCGGTCGGGGCTGCGGGGACGCTATTGTACTCTTCCGCGGCCCCGACGGCGCCGGCCTTTGTAAAGGTCCTCTCCGGTCGGTGGGTGATGGGGGAGTTATCCACCCAACTATTTGCTCCGGTCGAGAGGTTCGCGCGGGAACGCCGCGCGCGTCACCTCGAGGCCTTAACTGTCGGACGACGGACTTCCACTTGTCCGCCGCCCAGGCCTCTGTCAGGGGGGTAGGAGTGCCTTCCGCATCCTCCTGCGCGTGATCCTTCGGGTGCAGATAGCGAGCTGGGATATTATTTCCCGCTCACGCTCCGCCACCTCCTTCCGCGACATGACTGTTTCGCAGAAAGCGGTCATCGCGTTCCACGACCTCTCGCTCTCGACCATGGCCTTAACCACAGCTGGTAACGAGAGGTCGTCCCCCATTTCTGCGACTAGTTCGCGACGCTGCTCTGCCCATCATAATTAATACCAACGTAATTATTTTATTTGGAAGTGTGTGGAGTTCCTAGATAAGTTGGACCTATAACGGAGGTTTTCAAAACGATTTTGGTATGCTAAGCATCAATGAATATGTATGGGTATAGTTAGGGAAATTGTAAATATATCCCAACGTTAATATCATTCGATATTAACGTTGGGACATCTATTAGCATTTATTAAATAAAGCCGTTGGGTAATTAATTAAGTTCCGTGGCTAATACTGCCATTATTGTTAACCTACAAAAGTAACTTTCCTGAGGCGTGGTCAAATGTGAATCTTGATTTTGACAATGAACTTACTGAGTCGTTGAAATAAATAAAGCACTGACTCAAAAATGATTTGATTCGACTAGGAGTTATTTTAAATAAAGTTTTTCAGTTTTTAGGGTTCCGTAGCCAAATAGCAAAAACCGAACCCTTATAATTTCGTCGTTTTTTTTATGGCATAGGCCGGCAAACGAGCAAGTGGGTCATCTGATGGTAAGTGATCACCACCGCCCATGTACACCCACAATACCAAAAGAATCATGGGTGCGTTGCTGACCTTCAAGGAAAGGGATAATTAAGGGATTGGGAAGGGGAGGGGGTTTGGGCCTCCGGATATCACTCACGGTACGAAACGCAGCAGCAAGCTGCTACTTTACGCCGGTTTTCAGTGAGACAGTGGTAATGACCGTTTGTCCGTCTGTCCGCCCGTATGTCACAACAATTTTACTCTGAGACTATTAGCACTATATGTATGAAATTTTGGATGGTAGGTGTATTCTATGAATGGCTACACAAAGGTTTAGTGATATTAAGATTTTTTGGAGTATCTCTCCATCCATGTAACTGAAGGATCAATATTTGTTTCCGGTCGTTATACCGAATTAATCGTTAAAAAAAAATATAGAGATAATAATTAGTTTTTTATTTAAGTCATTACTTTGTGAGATATATGTCCAGTCATGAAAAATGTGCCCTCTTCCCTCTAACTTTTAATCTACGAGGTGGAAAATTCTGAAAAAAATCAGGTTAGTATAACTTAAAAGGTACTTCCAACGAAAATTGGTTTCAATAAGCTAGGTTACATTGTCTTAAAATATGGGATATTTTCGGATACACTACGGAACGATGCAAAGGGCGTGGTCTAACCTGCAGTTGGCTGGTTTTTTTAATTCGTTCTATTTATATCTTCTTAAAATTTACTGTGTGTGACTATACTGCTCCACTTCTTTTAAAAGTGTAAACGTAGTATATGACATCTTCATTACGTGTAAGGTTGTCATAATGAAATGAAATTAAATAGTTTATTATGAAATGAAATAGTTTATTAATCATGTAGGCAATTCAAATAGCGCATATAACAAGTCAGTACAAAATAAAGAAACTTATGTATACATAACATACATAGCATCGTCGAAATACACTAGGCAATTACACAACATTATTTATTTGTCGTCTTTTCATTTTACATTAGTAACAATATATGTACTACAGAAACGTCCAGAATTATGAAATGTTTTGAGTCGATATGGACCACAGGCATTTACCGAAACGGCACGTGTTTTAAAACTACCACCGGATCCAAAACGACCCAGCTTGAGAAGACCCGGCGAAACAAACTCGGTGGGCTTAATTTATCACTGGATTCAACGCGGCGCGACCTAAACTCTGAGAAGATACAGCTACTCGAACTCAGGGGGCTTGAATTTGGTCCGGATTTTCAATAATTTATATTTAGGGAAATACAAAGTCCTATAGTTAACTTTAAGGGAGATTGAATGCGGACCATGTGTATCTCCGAAGTATTTTTTCTACCACCGGATCCAAACGCGACCCTGCCTGAGAAGAAGAAACAGACTCAGTGGGCTTGTTTTTTGTCCGCTTACTATACTACTACTTACTATACTTCTTGAAAAGAATGACTTGTGTTTTAAAACTGCCAATTTTCCGTAATAAAAAAAAGGTTCGTATTATGGTAGTTAGGATATAAACTGAAATGTTTCCTAACTAGACATTAATTGATTTACGTCTCTACGGTTCTTCCGCCGTCAGAATTGTGACTATCTTTAATTGATTGCAAGTTTATGGGCTAATTTAATGTTCAGTGCCAAGTTTATGGGAGTGGAGAACTGGCTATAACTGTACATTAGGCAGATTCACGTCGGTTGTCCATGATAGGTCCCTTATTGGCACCAACGCGACAGGCCGTCCGGAATTGCAACGCAATAAATGTTACGACACCCTTCGTAATAAAATGTAGCTTTGGCTTAGGAAAAATAATATATAATTATATCTGTGCGTTCAATTACAATCCAAAGGAGGTAAAGAGAAAACAAATGGGTTCATGCCAGTACTGTTAGTACTGTATCATTTTCGAAGATGATGCGCATGAAAACCGTAAAAATGCAAGAATAGAAAGTGGCATTTGAGAACAGTTTAATATGCATGTAGCTATGTTCGTACTTCTAATAAAAATAGTTGTACCATATTAATTTTAACAAGTGTTGTAATGTACCAATGTTTTTTTTATTCAAATATGTATAATTTGCATTATAGTTTTTGTTTTATGGAGATGTGTTTTTGTGTGAGGATTAAATTCCTTGGATACTTCATTGTGTTGACATCAGCTAAGCCTTATTATCTGAGTAGTATCCGGTTTGTGCTATACAATGATCCTGTAATAGTCTTATGAATCATCTGTTCATTCATTTTTAGAGATCCGTGGTCACGTATGGGCTACGAAATGTTGGTACGTATGTATAATATTATATTGAGTGAAAATGTTTATCATTTGAAATTATTAAAAAAATAGATTTATCACCAAGTTCCTGATCAAGCTGTATAAACTCGCTACTAATATGTAACTCATGCTTATTTATAAGATTCCGGATTATGTATTTACTTATACCGTGTAGTTCCAAATTGTATTTATTTCCGTGATTGTATTATTTGTATTTATTTTCCACTGCTACAAATATGAATATTCGTGATTTGAAATGTAAAAATTTGTTAGGAATTATTGTTTTTAGTTGATGATTGAATTTTTTACAAGGCAATCAATGAGTCGTGCGTTGGGACGGGGCGGGTTAGCTCATCCGGCAAACATTTTGGTGGTTTTTGTGACCGAAACCGCGCGTGGAAGGCCTCGACGGACACGATTTTATAAAATACATGACGCCATGATTCAAGCTTACTAAAACATTTGCTTTTCCCTTTGATTGCGTCTTCCGAATCTAATGGCATTACCTTGATTGTAACTTCACTTTTTTGCGAGTCTGTTATGGTAAAAATAATGATAATTAGGTGTAACAAGAAATGTTTAAGCAACATCTAAATCTGTAAAACTTTTATAAAACGTTGCCTGACTCAAATATTTTGACAACATGGGTACTGTTACTATTGGGCAAAGAGTATATTATTATGCTAGTTAAGGAAAACTTTAGGGGTTCTAATGGTTCGTGCATTCGTGACATATCTAATGTTTACATGTATTTTGTGTTTAATAGGAGGTGTTTAGGTAAGCAGTTGCATAAAATACAAAAACTTAAAAATCAACTATAATGCCGGGATCGGTGCTGGTCAACTGTAATTTTCTTTACTAGGTACGTGCATGTAATGTTGGTATAGGTTATTATACAATACATACAATGTATTTAGATGTATTTTAGCAATAAGTACTCTACTGTTTTATCGTCTTAACAACATGTTATGTTTGTCACCTAATTAACTGCATACATCGTTCATACGTCTAGGTTGGACGAAAAGCTTTCAAAGGTAGAATTTTAGTAGGACTAAGTCTAAGAGGACTCCTAGAATTCTAGGCGTTTTTTTATGGCCGAGGCCGGCAAACGAGCAAGTGATATCCAACGCCCATGAACATCGACAATACGTTAAGATGTAAAGAATCATGGCCGCGTACTCGAACATAGAAAAATGACGATTAAGGTCTTGGAAGGGGAAGGGGATTTGTGCCTTCGGATATCTTACTCACCGTACAAAACGCACCAGCAAACTGCTACTTTTCGGTTTTCTGTGAGATAGTGGTAGCTATCCGGTGGTCATTCATGCTGTAGTCAAAACTGTCAACAGTGTGGCCTTAACAATTAAAATTGAATTAAACCAGGATGTGTGTGACAGGCGTTCACGAGATTCGGGTTCACGATGATTAGTTAATCCAAGTCCTGTCTAAATTCTGTATGGGGTAACTGGTAAAATACCAAATTTTATCGGAATCGATCTAGAGTTTTAATTTCATCTCCTAGTTTGACATATTTGAGATTTTATATATTTTTAGTGTTAAATAGGTATATTTAATATATATGTGTATTGCCTCATTGGTTTATTGGCAGCAAACCATGAGGTCCTGAGTTTCAATCTCAGGCCGTTTAATTACAAATTACAACAACAAATTATGATTAAGTTTTTGATTCGAAAATCACACATGACTTGATCGGCATTTATTTATGCTCTGTTTGGCGATAGACTCGCCCTCATATCATCTTGGGATGAAAATAAGCTCGGCCGACGGTGGGTGCAACACTAGTTGCACCTCAGTATATCCCTTCGAGGATACTGGCATAAGCTTATGTATGTATGATGTATGTTTGTGTATTGATTATTTAAAATTTGTGTTTTTTATGAAACTGTGTAATAAATAATACAGCGAGGGCAATAGGTTATTAGCACAATTAAGTAATTATATACTTATTACACAATGTAAGTTGTTGGGAAGTTGTCGCGCACTACAATTGAGAGTAAACCTTGCGTCGTAGTTTCTTTGATACATTTTCAAAGTAGGGTCTGTAGGCTCACTAATGAGCTTCGTTATAAAATAAGTTTAGAGCTTTTAACTGCCATTCTGCGAGATTGCTTTTCGTGGTCGGCATCTATTAATAGTTATTTATAGGCAGAACTGAAAGAATTGCGAAGCACGAGTATTGTTCGTGATGGACGTCCGCAGACAATGCGTCATAGTCGTGCATCATCTGTGCAACACTCGCCTTACCTCCTGATAAACGAGAAGGGGTCTCAGGTTTTACTTAAATATTTTTTGAATGATGTAAGGTTCGCTGGACCGCTGGCCCGCCGGCCTTACGCCGTTCTTTGAACATTGCTATAAGATATCGAATTAACTTTGTTATTTATTTATAATCGATATGTAATATTCATCCGATGTCCGAACTTTGGACCTTATTTATGTGTGTACCGTCTACGGACGGATGTTAACGGTAAGAAGCATTTCGTTTAATCGCTGCACAGTGCACACGTGTCGGAGATATTTTGTAATGGCCCTCATCCAACCGAATGAAATTGATACAAATATTTCTCAATTCTTCGTTTCGTTTAGTTCTATTGCGACTAGATTTCTGGCCTCTATAATTTAGCCCATAAAAGTTAACGGAGACCTCGGACGTTCGTATTTTGTTTTTCTGTTATTTTTTCAAGTGAGAATAGAAAAAGGCGCTCGTTTATATATCAGAAATGGACCTACGAAAATTGTTTTAATTTGAATGATGTTACCGTTTGTGCAATTTTGAATTTTATGGACAATCAAAGAAGAGTAGACGATCGTTGTTTAGATATAAATTAAATAATCGTTTGCTAAAAATACCTAGGTATACACCATAAGGTTAGTCTGGTTTTTATACGAATGTAAGATGCAGTCATACTTCGATTATTTATTATGTAACACGTTTTTTTTATCTGTTGAAGGTATTTTGAATACCATAATAACGTCAAACATGTTTTAATTGCTTTATGTGGATATTGTATAATTAATAACAGCGCGGAACAATTAAATAGTAATCAAGTCAAAGATAATAGGGTTGACAAATATTTATCATTACTAGCCTGTCGCAGTGGGCTTCCATGTGAAATAAATCTTAGTTCATCAATATACACTCATGAAACGTAGGTATGTCGTTTCCTATTTTTGGAACCGATATAATATATTACATATACTTATATTCCTACAGGAATAATTATAATCTATTATTACTTACAAATATATTACATATTGTAAGTAAAGTATTCAGTTCTTCTATAGGAACTTTCCAGAAAAGTGTGAATATTTATGATATTATCTCGGAATGTGAATGTAACATTCCAAACAAAAAGAAATCAAAAATCTAATATGGCTTCGGTTATTAACAAATTATTTTGCAGAAATGTGTATATAGATGAAGCGTAATTGTTTGTACCTAGTTAAGATAATATCTACTCGCACTATTCAGGTAGTCGTGCGGTGGTAGACTCATGGAGGCTTACAGTTGCGTGACTGTTTTGGCAGCTTTCCAGTAGGAGGAAACTGGTTTCTACCTTGAAATTATTTTGTAAAGAAAAAACTGTAAAAGATGATTTTTGCTAAATTACTGTTTTTATAATTGTGACAAGTGCCACATTACTTGGAAACATGTCGTATACATAGTAGTTTTATGTCCAGTATGCATTCAAATAAAACACTTATGTACAAGTTAAATGGTTTTTCTCAGAATTTATCTTTTAGTTAAGTGTTGGTTAAAATATTGAGTCAGAGCAATAATTTGTCAATTGATCATTGTCGGAAAAGACAATTGAATCGGTGGGCATGTAGGCCCGTTCTATATACCCTTGAACCTAAAGTCTCAGCTCTCGGCCGCCTTGCCAATGACCCCATACGACGGGCGGACGGGCGCCTGCACTGCGCCGCGGGCTTTCTCGCTCGCTAATTATTATGTAACAGTGAAAAACTTACGTGCATCCCTGACGATCAACCGAAATGTACAATAAATTCAAATTTTCAGGTGCCACATTAACGAGTTCACTTAATTTGGTACCGAAATGGCCACATTGTCGTTATTAGGATGTCCAAACAGGTTCCGGGAACTCGAATACAACTTCTTGCCAATCCCGAAGGGAACTGCGTAAAGTCACTGAACTTGCAAGTCGCATGCTACATCTCGTTCCTTACTTCATAGTTCTTGCGACTGTAAAAATAATTTCTTGTGAGACTGCTGCAGATAGAAAACTGTGAATTATAGCAATATGTATCTATAATGCTATTTGCAGTAGCCAGTTTTGCACTTTCTTTGTTAAATTACCATTGAGATCGATATAATATTAAAGGTAAGATTGATTGATTGAAGATTATTATTGAAATTGGTAGTTGTTACTCTTTTTATTGGATCACATCACAACGTCTTTATCGAAATAAAGCTGCAACACGTTTAACATTTGTCTAAATGAATCACAAAATTCCTACGGATCTCGACTACGCTGATAGGCTCAGAGTGGACGTCGCGTCGTTAAAATATTCAGTTTCATGTTTATCAGTTGAGCAAGAGACACCACGAATGCCGCAGGCTTTTGTACTAGAATTTTGATTGATATTTTTTGTCTGTTAACTCGGCCACAATAAGATGACAGCGGTAACAAGAGGAGTGCGAAATAGATTCAGTTGTCGTAACTGAAAGTATCAAGGTTAGCCGGTGGCGAGGCGACCGAAACTCGGCTAACAGTAACAATACACGAGGGACGCAAAAACTGAACACCCAGAGAGATTTCCTCCAGCGCTATCACCTTTGTACTCGACCTACTCGATTTAATGACATTAGACATGTGAATGGACAGCCAAACAGAATACGTGTTCTATATATCATGAGTCAATGATAAATACTTAATTAACAGGCAGAACGTCCGCACATCATGCGATAGACACAAGTTTTTATCCGCGTTTATTTTTTCTATAGGTAAGCATAATAGAGGTGAGAGCTCGTCGAAATTGAAAATGAATGACATGGCTTCGCGACGAATTGTTATACATTTCCATTCACACTAGATTTGCTACAAAAACCAATTAATGTTTGATTATCCAAACAATGTGGAATACTTTCATTTGCGCCGCTGCGGCCGCGGCCGCGTCAGTCGCACCAGGAATGTCTGCTTTGGTCAAAAGTGCTTGTGTTGAGACCGCTTTCTCGGCCTCATTTTCGGCCATGAGTTGGAAGCCGCCTTGTTCTCATAGTCGACAAACCGATGTATCTATGTCGATTGCTTGTAGGCGGCCTTGAGCGGCAACCATTAATTTGTGTGCAGAGCCGACGGCGGGATACCGTTATTGCGAGCGCCTGAATCTTGTACCTACTCACCGATATCAGCAGATAGTCTGGTGAATTTACATGGGACATTCGTTAACTATATCCTCAGTTATTTAGCTCTTCCAGGCCAGTAGCTATCTTAACTTATTCTTAGAACATAGTAATACGTCTGTAATAATTTTATGAACTAATAAGTACATAAATTAAGGAAAATGTATAGGTTGAATACCTAGGAGTACCTACTGTGTTGACAAATTACACAGCATTAGTATTTTAATGATGTAGTGTGCATACAATATTTACGCCAGTTTCCAAAAACTGATATCGTAATTGAACACCTCTAAAAGTACGAATAATATGTAAAAAAATAATATTCTCTTACAAGTTACAAATAAGTATCTGTACATGACAAAAATTAAAAGTACAAAAAAAGTTTCGAAAAGAGTAGATTTATTTGAATTTCGAAATTATGAAGCATAAGTAAATAGTATTTTATTACTTGCACCATCTTACATTTACAGTTTTTGCTGTGTTTAAATATGCTGCCTAGCCTGCTCAACTTCAGTTTTTTTATGCTAGGACAATAGACACATCTTACTATTTACGGTGATAATACAAACAACGATCTATTCGAGGACTTTTGTAAACTTTGCTTTTCACACGATAAAATTTGCGTACTATTATGATGTTGTCATAAACGTCATGGTGTTAAATATAATAAATAATGCAATATCACATGGAATAAGACTTATAACAAAAAAGTTATAGACACATATATAGAGGTTATACCTAATACCGCAAATGGTAGAGCTACGTTGTGGACAGTTTTGACTACAGCATGAATAGGCGAGCCGAATTGTTACCATTGTCTCACAGAAAACCGACATGAAGTAGCAGCTTGCTGATGCGGTTCGTACGGTGAGTGAGTTATCCGGAGACTCAAATCCTCCTTCCCCATCCCAATCCCTCAATTGTCCCTTTCCTTTAACGTTGGCAACGTGTCCACGATTCTTTTGGTTTTCATAGGCGGTGGAAATCACTTATTATCAGGTGACTCACGTGCTCGTTTGCTGATGTATGCTATAAAAAAACATACATACGCCTCATAGTAATATTACGATTTTGTATATGCAACGATAAGTTACTATAGTTTTCAATATAACCCTTATAATAGTGAATTAGCATAATAGATTTTAGTAGCCGGTAGTGTATCATGCAAATGTAAGTAGTTTTCTTTGTTTGGGCGTGTATATCGGTATATCAGATAAAGACACGAGGAGCGTGCGATCTAAAGTGGGCAAGGTAGTTAAGACGCCGTTCCGTGACGCCTCGCCGCCGCGTCGCGCCGGTGTGATCAGAATTTGTTTATGTAGCCTGGGAATAGTTGAGGCAAATAGTGCTCTCATTTGGCGAGGGAAAATCCTTAGCATTTTTAAACGAAACGTTTTGCAACTACGAATGAAGCTGTGCATTTTAAAACTGTAGACGTCCATTTACATAGGAATAAAATTACTCCATTATAACATTACTTTTTTACCAAAATCAGCATATAGCAACAACGGTATAAGTAACCTTTTGATCCTCTATTGCGACGCAGTTTTTCTTCGTTTATAGAATTATAATAATTTAAAATATTATTGGGCTACCCAACTTGGTTTGTCAAGATTTGAGATATAAGATGCTCTACCGTTGAAAGCTTAATTTGGTTTAATAAGAAATCTCAATATCCTTACAGTATCGTTTATTTTAATAGGTGTAATATTTGTGTACTGTGAAGGTGGACGATATGCATTATATTATTGAAATAGGTAGGCATTCTAATGGGACGCTAGCAGTTGTTTGTTGATTTTTATTTTTTTTATTACATCTAATTCCTTGGACATAATATCGATGAAAATTTATTTTATGAAAACAATAACTGTTTATGTACTGAATAATAATCATAGTAATTATCAAAAAAGATTTTATAAATGTATACTTTAAATTGTTATTATTTGCGCAAAATCCTTTTATCCATAAAAGCAAAAATTCAATAGAATTTCGCGGGCTAGTGCTAACATTCTACTTTATATCTATTGAATCTTTATAAAATATTATAAGCATATTAGGATTACACGATATATTAAGTTTATGATATCTATTATTATTACAGATCTAACTATTTGTTATATATTTTTACAGCTTATGACTAATAAGCCCAATAAGACTAATAGAGCAAGTAAGTCATTTAATGGGTAAGTGATCATCAACCGTAATTAAAGTACGCTAATATGAGGTATGTACGTTGCCAACTCATGGAGATTAGAGGAATAGGAATTTTTATTGGCCTGTCGCAAACTCATTCATCGTATAAAACGCAACATCAAGCATTGCACGTCGGTTTACTGTCAGATAGTGGTAATACCCCTGTCAACACGGCCCATTCATGGCCTAGACGAAATTAATTACAGCGCGACAATACCACACACAGATATATGAAACTACTAACTTAATAAGTATATTTTTTTAGAGTGACAATTGTGTGACATCACTTAATTTTTATAATATGCAAGACAAGACTTAGCATATATAAATTGTTCTTTTTTATCGTGACGTAAGTTTCAATTTAGAAACATAGTCAGGGGTTTTGTATGAATCACCTGTGAAGTAAAATTTAAATATAGTGATTATTCTTTTATTATTTTCTGTATTTTAACTAGCCTATTTCATACTGCAGTATCTTCGTAGACGTCCAAGAGGAGAGATTTCAAGCTGTGTTATTGGTCGGGTGGTAGAAATTAATCAGAGCTTTGGTAGAGCCACACTGTAGGTATCTATCATTATTATCTACAGCATAATGAGCCGACTCGACCAGGTTATTACCACTACTTCACAGATAATAATCGCCGTCAAATGGTAGCACGCTGTTGCGTTTCGTACGGTGAGTGAGATTACCGGAGGCCCAAGTCCTCCGTCCACTTTAAAATACTCATTTCTTTTCATAACGGTCGGCAACGCATCCATGATTCTTTTAGTATTGTGAGTGTTCAAAGGCGATGGAGATTGCGATTGGCCCATTTGCTTATTTGATAACCTCAACTATTAAGCGTATTTCGCGGGCGGTAGTCTCTATATAAAATTATAAAACTTTTCCAATAAAAGAATAAACACACCGACACCAAAAAAGTGGACCAGAGCAGAGAAAGAATGCTGAATGAATAATGACGCAGTTAGTAAATAAGGAGGATGGGAAGTAGGAAGTGATGGGTGATGTTCGAGGACACGTGGAGTCGTGCGTGCGAGCCGACGTGAACGTTCGCCGCCATCAGCCAGCCGCACCGTCAGCGACACGACGTGAGACCATTGTTGCCTCTAATAGATAATTAGTTATGTGCCGTTACTTAACACGATCTGATCGCCACCGCGGCCCACATCGTCAGATTGCCACTAACTGCCCCGTACTCCACGACACGCTAACAATTTCTAAAGTGATGCGCCAAATGTAGGACACTCTCGTTATTGGATCTTTATTTTGGGTATTAGTAGACGCATTGTGTATAATTTGTTCTCATTATGGTCGGTAATCTGTGATACTGTAATGCGTAAACTTTCTCTACGTACCGTGAATTGTAAATCAATAAGCATCAAGTTAAAAATGGAATTTGTAGGATCTTTTATTAATAGTTCGAATCAATATAGTTACTAATTTACTACCGCGTATAAAATTGGTGCTACAGCGCAGAATTCATTTTATTGTAGTTATAAATAACATTCTTCTTATTATCAAAGGTATTTTATTCCCTTGTCGCAAAATACTCGTGATTATAATATTTTTCAACATAATTTGCTAGTGTAAACAGTAAACTGAAAACAAACTGATTTGCGAATTTATGGATAAATTTATATAAATATTAATATGGAAAGTGTGTAGTGTGGAGTTCAAAATTGAGAGATTCTATTAGAATGGTAGAGCCACCAGCATGATCGGACCGGTTCGACCGGGTCGTTACCAATTTGTAACAGAAAAACCAACATACAATAGCGGCTTGCTGCTGTGTTTCGTACGGTGAGTGAGATATCCGGAGGCCCAAATCCCGCTCCCCTTCCCAATTCCTTTCCTTTAATGTCGACAAAGCGCCCATGTTGGCGTCCAATGGTTGCTTGGAAGAGATCACTTTTAGTGATAAGGCCGCCACTTGTGGCACATTTAATATTATGCTGTTTTCTGTTTTTGTTGTTGTTATTGTTGTGTGTCTACAATAAAGAGTTACTATCTATCTATCTATCTACTTGGGTAGTGAAGATCACTTACCATCAGGTGAACCACTTGCTCGTTTGTCGGACTATGCTATAAAAAATGATAAAGTTATGTGAAATCCACATGGATTAAAACTATTTTTGTGATATTATAAATAGTCACCGTAGAGTAAAATGTTTGTTAACACTCATTAAAGATATATTTAAATACTTATAAGTGCTCTATTTTGCAATATATGTATGGTCTACTAACTTTTGCTCGCGGATCCGGTCGTGTGAATATCTTTATCAGAAATAAAAAATACCCCCTTAAAATAAATTTTACTTTCCGTAAAAGTCTTAGCATGCTAATTACATTAGATAAACTATCATCTGACCAAATTTCATGATTTTTGATCTTTCGTGATTAATCAGTCAGTGAGTGAGTGGTCTTTGTCTTTATTATATATACGAGTATAAAAAAAACTTGACGGCTTGATTTAAAAGGATGCACAAAACTTATGATGATCTTAAAAGTTCCGATATCATGACTTGTTTTTATTTGAGTGTCTGTTATAATAAGCCTGGAAAAACAACGATTACATAATCATAGTTTAAAGCTATTATTTTATATAATTATTTTATAAGTATACAACTTCATACAGACACGTTTCCGCCTTCATTTCGCACTCATAAAAGTGCGTCTTCATTTGTGAGATTTCGCCACACCGAGAGGCGTGACTGTGACAAATGTGGATAGTAGTCAATTTATCAGGTTGAGAATTAAGTTCTCAATAATTTATTATAATCTAGCATATAAGACTAATAAGCAAACTTAATCTAACTTAATATTCTACGTAATAAGTTTAATTAAACTAATTAATAATTTCCTTAGCATTTTCTTAGAGTCTGATAAAATGAAAACACTTTATTCGTGTGTTATATACATAGCACTATCACCATAAATTATTCATTGTTATACAAACACTACACTAAATGTCAAATGTTACGACCTAATGTCACAGAGCGATCCGCTCTGTGATCCCGTAATATTGCGAGCTGTCATGTTATCTAAGGACTTGTAATTTTTTGTTTTAAGTTCCGACAGAATGACATAGTGCATGTTACAACATCCGTTCACATTAGCGTAACAAGTAAGTGTGACAGTCACAGTCGCTGCTGCAAAATGTCACGGAAGTGTGGACACACCTACAGATTTTACACGGCATGCTGCATATCAAACCTGATCCTTCAAGTATTAAAACAATAAACATTTGAAAAGGAAATACCCGCTTTAGAAACGACGTCGATAAAGTAATGATCATCCACTTTAGATCAATTCACTGTTAAGAAAATAATATCTTACATGGATAATATCTCTGAATAATCAGTATATTTATTTGTGGCCTAACTGCTCGCTGCCGAGTTCTCTGCATTTGAATGCTTATTTTGAGTTTAAATAACTTTTCGTTCTTCCCCATGATAACATAACTGGATAACTTAATGTGTTCATTTTTTGTGTAAATATGTGAGTACGTAATCGAAACCGATCATCATGATGGTGAGTAATCTTTAGCATCAATAGTCACTTGCAACAAATGTGGCACTGAAACCTCTATTTAATTCTTCTAGCCTTATTATGATGCCCATTGATTACAAATCAATTCTTCTGTTTTTGTCGAAGAAACTTGATAGTCTTTCCCGCTGTGCCTGTTACATATATCTTCATACGTTAATATTGACACTGGCATAAAGCATTTTTAAGTGGTAGAGCTACGCTGTAGACAGTTTTGTCTACAGTATGAATGACTCGACCGGGTTGCCGCTGTGTCACAGAAAACCGACGTGAAACAGTGAGTAAGATATCTGGAGGCCCAGATGCCCCTCTCCTTCCTAATCCTTTAACTATCCCTTGACTTTAATGTCGACAACGCATCCATGATTCTTCTGGTATTGTGAGTGTTCATGGACGGTGGGGATCACTTACTATCAGGTCGTCGTTACTTACTTTGTCATTTGCTGGCCCATGATATAAAAAAGTATCTAAAAAACTAATAGGTAGGCAGACATGAACCTTTCTCTCGACCCTCACACGGAACGAGCGCGTTCATCGCCTCATAGAATTTGTTTACCCGGCTGCGAAAAGGAAATATATTCTTTCTCTTCGATCCCTTAAAGTTATAATTGTATTTAGGCTTATTTTTTTATTGGATTGTAAAAATGATCGATAATCTTATAACGCGAATTATAAATGGCAGTAACACCTAGAGTCGAAATGTATTTGTGATCATTCGATAAGAATTATAGTTTAACCAAATCCTATTGCATTACTAGGAATAAATAAAGAATTTTCTTTTTTATCGAATGAGTAACGTGTCGATATTTGACTTACAACATTGGACAACACTAAATGATAAACAGCCGAGCTTTTGTCTCACTCCCACATTGTTATTCCCGCTCACGCACTCTACTTCATTTATAAGAATGTGATCGCTTTTATTTTACATAATAAACTAGTGATTCAAATTAGCGTGAAATTTTGGATGTCTAGATTTTGATAAGATCTGGTACATAAATACCTACTCACTGTCAGGTGTATGTAACGACCCCTAAATATGACCATTCGTTCATGTAACACGTTGTAAATATAGAATATCTAACCACAAAGATCGTTTTATTTTATAGTAAGTTTTTAATAAGAATTGATAATAATGAATTTCTACGTAGTAAAAACGCTTAAGATAAAATCGTTACGGAGTCAGGCTTAGCAAGTAAAATCGTCAGGTCATGAACATCAACGATGACTCATAAATTCAAGGAAGATCTGGAAGCAATAGCATGGCGTCATCTTTACCAATAATATTAGCAGTTAGCACCGAGGCTGATCCGTAATCACTCACGATTAGCCGTTTATCACAACTATACCAGCAATTAATCACTCATTTACAACTTTTTATCAACACTACTCGTACATTGAGCTTATATGATTTAACCTCATCTTATTTCAATGATATAACCATTTGTTTTTCACTTTCAAATTATTCTACATTATTAAGAATACATTTAAAACACATATTGTATAGGTTGCCATTATTGTTTTTTTTTATTGCATAGGTCGGAAACGAGCAAGTGGGTCACCTGATGGTAAGTGATCTCCACCTCCGATGTACGCCCACAATACCGAAAGAATAATGGGCGCATTGCCGACCTTAAAGGAAAGAGATAATTCAGGTATTGGGAAGGGGAGGATTTGGGCCTCCAGATATCTCACTCATCTTATGAAACGCAGCAGCAAGCTGCTACATTATGTCGATTTCCTGTGAGACAGTGGTAACGACCCCGACGAGCCCATTAATGCTGTAGACAAAACTGTATAGAGCGTGGCACTACGAATCAAAACGAATCTATTGTGATGATCGATGACCTTCTTGAAGAAATCAGCTGGACGGGAGGCAACAAACTCATCAAAGGCATTTTGTACTGTCTCACGGGTATTTAATTTTTTTGCCACCATAAGGTTGGTTTATGCATAATTATTTTGGGAGGGGGATTTGGGCCTCCGGATATCACACGTCCGAAATGCAGCAGCAAGCTAGCATTACGTTGGTTTTCTGTGAGACAGTGGTAACGTCCCGGATGAGCCGGCCCATTCATGTTGTAGAAAAAAGTGTCTACAGTGTGGCTCTATTATTCAAAAATGTAATTCTATTTCGGATAAAAAAGGTAAAAAAAGCCGGCCAAGTGCGAGTCGTACAGTCGAGTTGCGCATTATGGTAAGCATACGCATAGGCGTAATAGGGTTCTGTTGGCACCCTTTGGGTACGCAACTCTAAAAAGGACTTTAGAACTACATATAAATAAATGCTTTTGTATTAGCTTGAATGAAGAAACGAGTAAGTTGCTCGCCTGATGGTAAACGCAACGCCTACGTATAAACTGATACAACGCCACACAGAACTTTGAATTACAAAGCACTGTATCGCATTGGACTGCCCGAGATTTAAGATGTTAAATCCCATAATGACCAGTAATTTCATTGGTTTCAAGGTCCTTCAAACCGAGTGCCGGGTTGTTCAACCACAGTGCTTAAACACTGCTACTTGGCGGCAGAAATAGACAAAGCGGTGGTACCATACCTCTAGCAAGCGCGGACCTGCCGCCTAATACCTTTTGTAAAAAATAAATATTTAATCCAGGGTAAGTATAAAATAATTAAATACATTAGGTACATATTTCTTGCCAGTTGTGAACTCTAAGCGTCGCACTGTTTTCATATTTTCGATCGTGACTTGGCTCAAATAATATTACTGATTGAGATGCTAAAAATGTGAATATAATATGTTACAAGTTCATTACTTTGCCTTAATTCAAGGAAAAAATTGAAAAAATGTAACACGCATATTTGATCACATCCAAATATAGTATAGAAATTCGCAAAGAAGTATCTTATATATAAAATTCTCGTGTCACAATGTTCGTTCCCATACTCCTCCGAAACGGCTCGACTGATTTTTATGAACTTTTATATGCATATTCAGTAGGTCTGAGAATCGGCTACTATCTATTTTTCATCCCCCTAAATTAAATTTTTTAGTATTTTTTTTTAGTTTTTATTTTTTTATGATACTTCATTAAAAAATACATACAACCCTAAATTTTCATCCTTCTACCATCAACCCTTATTTTTTTATAGTCATTTTAGTATTTTTGTCAAGCGCGTTTCTCACCGGGGGCGCCCACTAGGCTACTTTAATCCTGGAAATATGCATTCACGCGGGCGGAGCCGCGGGCAACAGCTTTTTCCTATATAACAAACTTTAGCAAAACAAACTTGGGCGGTCACGCTTTAATTCTTTGTATGTAATTATATATATTATTAATAAAGATGAGGATGCGTTGAATAGCTTACTACATATGATGTCATGGTTCATTTATTTTTGAATGAGATATCTTTTCCGAGTATTTTGTATTTATTATAATACCTAGTTGCGTGACACAGATTCCCTTTGCCTCTTAGAAGCAGTTTAATATAAATATTTTAGTCATAATGGGGAATAGAAGATTAACTGTTAGTTTGCACGTAATATTAGTATAAACTACTTTAAACAAAACATTTCCTGGAGCTAAAGTGCGCAATTAGTGTTTTTTGTTACTTAGATCAAGTTTTCTTGCTTGCGCCTCACGCAGAGGTTAAACGTGATAATTTGAGAAATAGGTGGTATAATACTGGTTCTTTCTACGAGATGAAGTAATGGAGTAATGTGCCTACGAATGTATCTGTTAGAGACGCTTCAATTTATATGATGTCAAAATAATTCACTTTATGCACGGTCCATCAGTTCAAGAATTTTGACATGTTTTAATAGTCTTTTGTTGTATAGAGACTATCCTGCACACACCCGCCACTGTAACTTCTGTAAGCCAGGGTCGGCAATTGGACGCATATTTTGGCACCGAGCAGTAAAGTTCGTTGAATCTCTGGGAATGAGCAGATGTCTTCATGCCGCATCGATATTAAACAAATTGAATAAGATAGGGAGGAGGGGGAAATATACATTTTTGCTTTTATACTACGGGCGGCAATCGATCGAAATCGAAGAAGTGTGGGGTCACTAGATGGTGAACGTTCAACCCCGCTCATGAGCACCCACAATGTCAAAGGAATCGGCCGCCGGCAATCAGTGATATTGTAAGACTGTGGTACTACCGCAATCGAGCCGGCTCATTCATGCTGTAAACAAAACTGTCTATTAGCTAGTTTGCCAATGGCTGCGATTGGACTCTACCACTTTACTCAAATAAATATTAAGAAATTCATTTCTATGGGTTATGTCTAAGTGTTAATCGTGACTTAGATTTTGCACAATATTAGGGTACTCCATGAAGCGGAAATGAGGATGTTGCGGTGGATGTGCAACAATACACTTAATATCGTATTCATATCGAGTATTTCCACGGTGGCCTCGGAGTTGGCGACGTGATAAACTAAAAAAAGTTGTTCAAGACGGCTTGGTCACGTTTTAAGGAAACTACAGGTGTACGTCGGGGACTGGTAACTAAACATGGTAGTACCAGGAGAGGATGAGAGGACTAAAAGTTTCATGTTGTTATGTACATTTTATGGTTAATATCATAATAATAAGTCATCTAAAGACCGGATACAGATGAAAAAAATGGCACTGGTGGGCAATGATTACAACATGGGTAGGTACAGTTTGAGGTTAGCAAGGGCTTGAGATGCATTTATATTTATATATCATTTTAAGGGTATTGAATATGACCTAGACATTGAGTCAGATCATATAATATATTATCATTTATTATTGTGTTCATTATAAACTCATTAGTGTAGCGGGCAACGGCACTCGGCCCGGGCGCCAAATTACCAACATTATCAATTTATACTCGCTCGTACACAAACAAAAAAGTCGAATGTAGATGGCCGGTTCCCGTTAACAAATTCGTATTGTGCAATGTATGAGAAAAATTGTAGCGCGTGTTTTGGATACACTTTTTGTGATGAGTTTGATACCGCTACGACTCAAAATATATGTATATATATATTTACACTTAAATGCTTTCTCCCGGCCGGCTGCACCTAACATCAATCATAGGTCGGTACGGCCGTCCGGCATGTCGATCTTACGGTTCGCATGCTAGGTGCTGGCCACGGCGCCGCGCCGCGCCGCTCGTCGCCTCGCGGCTCGCCCCGCCGTGTCGGGTGCACATTTCCATTGTGTTGCGGATTACGGAGTACCGACCGCGCCGCGCGGCCAACATGTAGCGCGAACGAACTGATGGCGCCTTTGCGCTCGGCGCCTTCTCTCTCTCTCCGGCTGCAGCCGCCACCTTGCGAGCGACATTTCATTAAACTCATAATTTATTATTCCGGTGGATGTCTAGTTAATTAAATTCTACAATGCCTCACTAAAGTATGACGTGGAATTTTAGAAAACAACAAACTTTTGTTAAGCTTACTTGCGTACTAACTATTTATATGTAGGAAAGCACATGAAACATCTATGAAAATTCATAGTATTTTTTCAGTAGTATTAGTATTTTTTTTGAATTATTCGTGAAATATTCATATTAATAGGCAATAAGTTTAAAGAAAATCGTGCATGTCTAATAGGTAGGTAATGTAATACTTATGTTTTGTTTGAACGGTTCCAGATGTTAAAGGTTATTTCCTTATTCTTCATGCATTTAGTTTGCGTAATAGAGAGACTCATCACGTATCTGTTTATCTTTAGATTAGAATTTATTTATACGCTTTAACGTATTTACACACTTGTAATGATAGGCAATGATCGGCCTTCACAAGGACGTGGCAATAAAAGGTCGCCGGTAATGTGTTGTGTGTATTTGGAGATCAATAAAACTAAACATAGCTCTTATGGCGTACAGAGATAGTGAGGGTATTTTTATAGTTGAGTGTAAAACCAGGAAAACTGGGTAAACTTGTTAAAAAAGCAATTTGTGGCATGGGAGTTGTTAGCTACGATCTGTCTATTACATTTCGTCCCCTTCCATTTAGGGTGCCCCCGCCCCTGGACGCGTACTAAAATGTCACCCACCTGAATCTCATTTTCTTCAAGTACGTATTCAGCACCGTGATTAGACTCTGATAATTTTCTTGCTTTTTGGGAGCACTACTAGACACCTCAGAAGTTTCTTTTTGTTAAATGATTTGAATTTCATTGTGCTCACAACTTTTGGCTTATATAGCCTTCGCAGTATATTTGAAGGACCCGAAAGGATATAAAGAGCATTTTCCTTGTAATAATTTCCTTATATTTTATTTATGCCATGAGATAAATGTATCGTACAAACCTTTCTACCAACACTAAACATTATGTGAGGAACTTTCTGTGTAACGTTATTGTTCTTGTTGTTAATAATATACTTCCTGAGTTTTTGAGCGTTTTATGTAAATAATAATTTATATTTTATAAGCGTTAACATTGCACTTCACAAAAAACGTGAGTTTCGTGTAGGGTCATCATATCGGAAGAGATGTTTGTTCATAAAAGTGATTAGCTACTTGTATTTTATATTTTGTATCTTATATTTGAGCAATTATTTTAATTTTATATTACAAAACACATTCATAATTATTTTTGTTGATTGAGTGGGCCACCAACATCTTATACCCAAAGCCAACTTCACCTGCACGTGATACACTCTACAGAATAACAGACGAGGCAATGACAAAACTTAGTTCCCGCTGCGGATTGTGGTAGTGAGACAGGGTGTCGCCCCACATGGCACCAAATCCACCGACAAATCATAATGGTATGGCGGCCCCTAGTATTAAGCCGGGATAACGCCAGGCAGAAAGAAACATATCAAATCAAAATATATCAACGAATTACAAAGTAGTAACTATTAGATGTGCTTTAATCCCCAAGATTTTTCTACTGGCAGGCAAAAAATGTAATTTAATGATGATTTCCTCGACTTATACATATTTTATTGATTGATATTCTTTGTTGACTACTCAATAAAATATCGTGGCGTCATTAAGTGCACCTGTACACGAATCAATAAACGAACTAGCTAGAAAAATTTAAGTTTTTGCTATGCAAACTTTATATTTCCGTGTAATATAAGTACTTCTTAAATTGATTACTACAGACAGACAGAGTTTGAACTGAAATTACCTGACAAACGAGCATCAAATGGGGTATGAAAGTCCAATTCGTATAAATAGACGAATAAAGTTGCATCCTTTTTAATTGTAAAGGCCAGCAAACGAGCCAGTGGGTATCCTGATGGTAAGTGATCTTAAACCGCCCATAAACATCCACAATACCTGAAGTATTATGGACGCGTTGCCGACCTTAAAATATTTGACCAAATGTAATTTTGACCTTGGTGGTTCGATTCGCAAAATCGTCACTGAAGCATTATACTGGAAGGAATTGACACCAAAACTCCAACAAGACTTTGAAATCGGACACACCGATGTTTCATCGTTCTTGTGAATACTTGAAAATATATTAAATACTTTTCATTGGGAATATGTATTATAATGCCAGAAGTAAATAAAAGAAACTAAATTTGACCTCTTTTTCTCTAACTCCGCCTAGCCGCCTAAGCCTATGGGCCGATTTGAACACGGTTACACGGTTGAAGCTGGTTTAACCGAGATGGTTCTTATTTATGTTTGAAGAAAATCTGTTCATCATTTAATAAGTTACAGATACTTTTCTAATTGACGTCGTGTCAAGGGTTTTAACGCTTAGATTATAGACGCATACTACTACAAAATCTATCTATTAGGACACATTCTAATTGCATTCATAGTGGTAGAGCCAAGCTGTAGATAGTTTTGTCTACAGCACGAATTGGCCGGCTCGACGGGGTCGTTACCACTGTCTCGCAGAAAACTGACGTAGCGGCTTGCTGCTGCGTTCTATTCAATCCCTTTAAATTATGCCTTTCCTTAAAGGTCGGCAACGCGCCCATGATTCGTCTTGTGTTGTGGGCGTACATGGGCGGTGGAGAACACTTACCATCAGGTGACCCACTGGCTCGTTTGGCGGTCTATGTTATAAAAAAGCCAATGCCAATAAGTGTATATAGAAAGAATCATTAAAATATAACGTTTTGCGTCTTGTTGCCTTGATTTTTCCCGGCTTAATGCCAAGGCCCGCCTAGTCGTACCATAGATTTGACGGTATTTGGTATTATATGAGGCGACCCACCGTCTGACTGCCACATCCCGCAACGGGAACGAAGTTTCGCCATTGCCTCCTCTGTTAATCAGTAGAGTGTAATATGTGCAGGTGAGGTTGGCTTCAGGCCTAAGACATTGGTGAAATCGGTTATATAATGTGTACATACATATATTGAGTGCAGCGAGCTTGTAATGACAGTGATATGGCTTTAATGTTGAATAATCTACATAAAATTGTTCGAATGATAATTTTAGATCAATAATAATATCTCTGAGTACATCGCTATAATCTTGTAATTCTTAATACGTTCGTACGGACCCAAACAAACACAAAGTTGATAAATGACCTCGTTATTATAACGGTTAGGAGTGCTGCATGATTTTCATTTCGAGGCCACAATATTTCTTTGTGAAGCATGTTACATGCTTTTTACGTGGATCATGATTTGATTTTTTTTTGCGACAAGCATAAAATGTTCAATGTACTAGAATTTACAAGGAGAAATGTTTCGCAATATATGTCTAGTATTTAATGAATGACTGTTGATTACATACACAATTAAATTTAAAAATCAATTCTTAAGCAATATGTATTGATGTAGTCAAGGATGCGATGAGAATAGGAGACGATTCAAATCTGCTGCCGATTTTAATCTCAGTTGGCGGCTGGTACATGTCACTAATGTTATTAAAATTAAATAAACTTTACAATAAGATGTGTGTCAATGCAGTGTGATAAAATCGTATAGTTCGCTTGATTACGTATTCATTGGCGTGTATTCGTATGTGATTGTGTAATTCGTATACATAAAGGGATGCCACGTGAGTCACACATTGGTCCTTGCTGTTCTCTCGGACGTATGCCCAGGAAAGACTTATTAAGCCATTATAATAATGTCGCCGTGAAATCATGAAACGCTCAGACATGCTGCTATTTGAGGTGATGGATTCTTCAGATTCGACACGCTACAATAACTGGAATCAAAATGTTTCTCAGCGTTCATTGTAAATTCAATTAGTTTTATAAAAGTCATAAGTGTTATAACGCGAATTGATGTCGACACAGAAACATAACCTACATATGAGCATGCGAGAGCACTGTATAACTGTCAGAGAATTGAAATAAATACAGGGTATCCGCCGCAGGTAGGTACGAATATCCGATAGTTCGACAAAAGAAGGCCGCGCGACGACCTTCCTAATGGTGGGTGCCGACCATTGACCGCAGCTTTGCGCTTCGTCACACTAAAATACCTAAAATATGACGCGGCTTTGCGGCAAATTCATTAGCCGCGACATCCGCGTCGAGTATTTTAAACTTTTAAATCTGTATCATATAATAGGTACCTACCGCTCCGTCCGTAAGAAAGTTCTAGTCGCATGGTTAGTTTTAAACAACAAAAGCTCAAATTCTGAGCTTTTCCCTTGTGTTATGTATAATCCGACATAAAAATAGAATAAGTGTATCTTCACTACTTCAGTTCTTTTGTGTTATTTCAGATGGTCTAAGCACAAAATGTGGCTTGTTCATCCACTTGGTTCTGTCATGAAAACCTGTTCAGTACTGAGAGAGCTGAGTAATAACACATTCAGGTATAATTTTAGTTGGGATTTAACTAGAATGTTGAAGTATTTTTTTACCTTTTAACAACACGACCGATCACCAGTTGTTACCAAATTAAATTGACGTAGCATTTATCCGTGCCATTAAAACTTGGATATACATATTTAGTATAATAATCATGTTAACAAAGTCGTAACGTTACACATTAGAAATGAACATTTTCGCAGTACCTATTAATATACTATTAATATAAGAATGAAAATTAGTTTCGAAGATTAACTCTTTTATGTTTCACTTATTTCAAAGCTATTGCATGCAATAAAAGAGCTTTAGATACGGCCACTCCTGCCGTACCGAGACTGGCTGAGCTAGTAATAAAAATATGAAGATACATAATAATTACGGACCATTAAAAAGTAATTTAATCTTCTTGCGAGATACGTGTAAAAATATATCCACTAGGTGAGATAGCTCGAACGGCCGAGCCACGTTTGTGTTAAAAAACATTACGAACAACTTTTTTTAGTACCTACATAATGTTATATAGCCAATGAAACATTGCAATGTTGTACATGTGATAGATGTATGTGACTGTTGCGTGTATTTGTTTATTTAAAAATAATATACAGCTTTCACTTAAACTTAAATAATAACAGCGATTGGAATTCAAGCTTTGTGACGTGTGTTGTGTAGCTAGAAAACTTATATTACATACATACATACATACATACGCACTCACGCCTGTAATCCCCGAAGGGGTAGGCAGAGGTGTAACCACAATTCGCGGAGCGTATCCCGTCCCATGATGTGATAGGGGGCGAGCCTATCGCCATACCGGATCGAAATTCCTCCACAAAAGTGATTCATTTACGCCCAGGTCAAACCGTTAGACCTAAAAAGCTTACATTTTTGATTAGGTACACCTTTAAAGACATACGTACCGACGTAAATATATAATATTTTTCTGGTCTTTACTTGATGATTGATGATATTGTTGCATACATACATACGCTTTCACGCTTTTAATCCCCGAAGGGGTAGGCAGAGGTTAAACCACAATTCGCGGAGCGTATCCCGTCCCATGATGTGATATGGGGCGAGCCTATCGCCATACCGGATCGAAATTCCAGACTCCAGGCAGATACTGAGCTTTTTCGTAATAGAAAAACCCAATAACACTTTTACCCGACCCGTGGACCGAACCCGAGACGTCAGCGTCAGCCTCAGTCGTAACGTGTACGCATTACAACTCCGCCAGCGAGGCAGTGTATTCTAGGCAGCCATTGTTGAATTTTTTAATTTCAACCTCTGAGGAGAGATTCTTTAGAACAACTTGTTTACCCCTGTCCTTCTTTAAGTGAGTTATCTTTCAACAGTAGCAGCGGCTTGTCTATGCTCTGGCATTGCTTAGGTCCATGGGCGGCGGTAACCGCTTACCACCAGGTGGGTCATCTGCTATCTGGAGAATATAAAAAAAACTTTCATGAAACCACCAAAAAGTTGGTAATTAGTATTATAGATTTGGGGAATAGATTTGTTTTATAAACTTAGCAATTTGAGATTTATTAAAGGATTGAATTATTGGTTACATGATAAATAGAATAGAATGTGTTTAATATGTGTAAAGCAAATATTTATATTATTCAATTTATAAAACAGAATGAGTAATTTTATTAAGTATTCATAACTTGACACATTACCAATTTTAAATATGACCACAATAATATGTTTGTTACTTAACCGCAGAAATGCAACAGGTACATGATATGTTATTTTTTTAAATAACCCGTAGTGGAAACGTTTTTAAACGAGAATTATTATTGTGAGTTATAAAACCTAATATAACATTCATGGAATTGGCAAACTTTCCTTCTATTAAGTACGATTCGTCGTTCAAACGTTTTGCATACTTTTAATCAAACAAAGACAAATTATATTATCCTCAATCAATCATTTTTACACATAACTTTAATTAGGAAAATGCCAAATTTCTAAGAAACGTAAATATTATATCATTATTGATTATATTAAAAGTCTACAGTACTATAAAATAATGGACTTACCATATTTAAAAAAAATATGCTAATATATGACAACATAAATGAGCTAATTTGTATGCGTTTTTTTGTTTGAAAGGTAATTTAATGGAGATGCTTCTTAGTTATATTTGAAGAAAATCTGTTCAGCCGTCCAAAAATTACAGATGTTTTATACTTGAGGTTCCCCGGCCCATTTTGACGTTGATTCGAAATGAAAATACTTAGTGAATCCATAAAATGATATACATCATTTAGATTCAGTTAAATTTTAACTCTATCGTCAGTTCGGAATACTGTTTCGTTAAAGATGATTGGGCAAGAAACTCTAACGTTGCTCTTTTCAAACTTGATCTTGTAGATCGCGATCGATGTATTTGCGATTTAATTTATGTGCGTCGGCAATATTCTAAGAATTAATACGAATACGAATATGAAATTAGTGCATGGCAATCGGAGTCTGGTCAGTTACTTAAGAGAAAAATAATTAGAATATTATAAGTAACAAATCTAAATGATCGTTCTGAGTCATCGTTCACGCGTTCGTATTTCCGAAATATACGAAGATTGCCGAATGCAGAAAGAAAGTATTACTATACGATTTAATGATTCGGAATGCACTTCCATGTGGATAGGTAACGCTCGTGATTAACACCAACATATCTGTGGCTCCCACTGTTCCGTAAGAGTGTTGGTGATAATTTGATGATCGGATCGTCAGCGGCACACGTGTCGCCGCTTCGTGCTTATTGCTCTATGTTTACATATAGAGTGTAATGCCCTTTGTGTTCCTTGTTTTGTTACAAAATATTGAACACCGTTTTATTTAACACCAACTTACAAATTAACTATATGGTGTATGGTGACTGTCGAAGCGGTTTCGTCTGAAGCGAAAATGAGGTTACGAAATAGTATACAAGTGATTCATAGGTGTAAAAGGGTAAACCAATTTACAGATTGCGCCTATGAGTTCACAAATGACATCACAGTTTATAGAAAACTTTAAATTATTCAAAACGATTAAAGTGTTAATTTATTTTATTGTGTGGACTTCTTTAAATTAATATTTTAGTACCTATTAATCTATTTGGTGTAGGTCACGCACCATCTCTCTCCTGTATGTTGCTTTTTTTATAACGACGATAATATCGTTAACATTGGAAGCTTTCACAACATAAAATTTAAGCGTTTAACAAACTCAAGCGTTGTCGAGCTTTTGTTAAGTATGATTATTTAGTATTTAATCAGTCAACAAACTAATGGAGTACCAAAGATTATGTTACAAGCTCGGATACCCGACGGGTGGGTCCCTCTTGAACAAATGGTGGTGTGCAAGCGCAAGCGTACTGCACAAATCTACGCCATAGATGCGCCAAAGCGGGAGTGCCAATGAACTTAGGACGGCTATTGACAGGTATTGCGTTAAGACAAATAGACGTTCCGGCGACTGAGATGAACCTCCGTTCACTTGACCATATACTTGTGCGAGTGAGCTAGTGTAGGTAGGTTGGTACTTGGAGCCATGCGACCACAAGCCTCCTGACAACTTCTATGTAAATAATCACCTAGAGTAAATACGGAATTCTTGTAAGCAACTCTCTGAGTACCTTAATTTCCTAACTGTACTCGCGTGTTGTGTTCCAAGTTGAAATACGTTTTAAGGAAATATATTTTAAGAATGATTGCATTTATAATGTTGAATAAATTGATTTCCTTCTTATGTCTCACTGCTACGTCGAACTTTAACAGTTTAGTTGAGTGTAAAGACTTCTTGTTAGCGGTTACAGATGATTGATTTTAAAATAAATAGCGTAGGCGTCTCCATCACCTTTTCGTATTTACGTTACGCTTTATGCAAATTTCGTCTTTTTTATGTTAAAATTAATATAAGGTAACGATTCACGTTCCCACTGACCTGTGACAACAATTTGTATAAATATAATCTGAAGTAGTAATATGACGTGTTTTAAGGTACCGTTGCAGAACTTGTAAATATGCCGTCGCGTTGACTCGTCAGATGTTTGTCTAAAATAACATGAGTCTGACTAACGTATTTGCATATAGTTAGCATGTTTTTAGATATTTATCACATAATATATGTATGTTTAATGTACAATAATTAAAATTGTAACTTTACTTTTTATTACACGTATTTGTAATATATTAATGAATCGCAAAGATAGTTCATAAGTTTTACCTAAAACATCACCACTTAGTGAAATCCTAGGACGAACATGAGTAAACACTCATGTAACACGAACACTCATGTTCGTCCTATGATTTCACTAAGTGGTAGGTCGCTCGTTTGCGAGAGGCTGCCTGGGTTGGTACCACCGCTTTGTCTAATTATGTCGCCAATTACTCGTAGCAGTGTGTATGCAGGCACTGTCGTGTTTCAGCTAGAATGACATTGAATCCAGTGAAATTACTGGGCATTATGAGACTTTACATCTTATACCTTAGGGTGAAATCCAATGCCATGCAGTACTTTGTAATTGATTGTACTGTGTGGTGTTGGTTCTGTTTATCAACAGGCGTAGCACTTACCGTCGAGCGAGCGACCTGCTTGTTTCATCATTCAAGCTTATTAAACAATACAAGCTATACATACACCAATTTTCTTGAACATGTTGAGGACATAAAAGGCTAGCAGCCCATGCCGAAAGTAATGTTGCTTACTAATATGTATTTCCCTGCAAGTATCCAAGAATACTTTCAAAAGAAAATCATATTATAAGCATAATTCATTTGAGAAGATAGGTACTGAAATTGAAACGACATAATGAATGCGCGTCCATGCGTGTCCATCCATGATTCTTCTGGTATTGTGGGCGTTCATGAGCGGTGGAGATCACTTACCATCAGGTGACCCACTTGCTCGTATGCTGGCCTAAGCTATAAAAAAACTTCTTATTTGAGTAAACACTTAGACTTATCTTTAACAGCCTATACCTGCAGATTCGGCAAGTGACAAAGAAGACAGGAAAAGTGTAAGTGGAAGCATAATAATAATTTAATCTCATGCTTTTCTAAAAAGCAGCAAACAATATCATTATCTTCAGCAGAGGCGGAGTATGTAGCAGCAGCAATACAATATTTTGAACTACTGTATCTTTAAGGTGTACTTCATTACATTAGTTCTGACAACGATATGTACTTTTTTATAGCTAATGAAAGTGCAATTCAAATGTTTCTGTGATGAAACTACTTAGTAAAAGGGCAAATCACATGGACAAAAAAAAACTTCCTAAAAGATTGTTTGAGTAAAACATGATCTCCATAACGTATGTATACCATCTAAAAAAAGGTAGAAGATACATTTACAAAACCATTGCCATCAATAAAACAGAAGTAATGGTTTCCTAAGTAAACTAAATATAGGATTATAATTAAAATGATTGAAGTTCAAGAGTTTTAAACAATATTGTTAAAAATGATGGTTAACACAACTCAGAAACCGACTTCAAAATAAAAACACTGAAAAGTCAAAAATAACAAATTTTTCGGTCGGTGCCTGTATCGCTACCGGTCAAATAAAGCTGCACTCCAAAGATAATAAAATAGATAGAATTTGTTATTTTTGACTTTTCAGTGCTTTTATTTTGAAGTCAGTTTCTAAGTTTTGTTAACCGTTATTTTATTTTTTAATTTTCAGTGTGAGTTACAGCACTATCATGTAAATTCCAATACAATAACACAATCGCTATAAGTGTACTGTTGTTTGTTGAAGAGTTTTATCAGATCTTAACCAAATTTATATGGGACCACATCGCAGCTAAACTCTATCGAGTGATTTTTTTCCAACATAATACAACTTAAGTAATGCAATTAGAACGCTTGCATCATATTGCAATGCAGTAAGTTAGAATTTCTGCCACAGATCGCACCCTTATTGTAAGCCGTTAAGGAGTTCCATTGGTCATAATATTTGACTACGACAATTACTTGACCATAACGACGTTACGGTAGGTGACTAAAATATCCGGATAGCCTATAAAAGATTCGGCCGAGTATCGTTAATTTGCTCCTAAGAATTGAAAAACTTTCCGTTACTTTGTAATGGATCCCATAATCAGAACCTAACCAAACTCTCATTAAACTACCCTTGGAGTACATCCTTCCCAATAAAAAAAGAATCATCGAAATCGGTTGGCGTGATATTGAGTAATCCATCCATTTGTCGCGCACATACTTAATGCAAATTTAAGACTTATATGGTTTTCTCATGGGAAATCAAATGGGACCACAAGGGAAGCACCAGCTTTTAAATAAAAAAAGAATCATCAAAATCGGTTCACCTAGTCGAAAGTTCTGAGGTAACAAACAAAAAAAAAACAGTCGAATTGAGAACGTCCTCCTTTTTTTATGAAGTTGTTTAAAAATAAAATACTATGTAAACTATATATGAAACATTTTTTACAAAAAATAATTATTTAATTTTAAAATTATTTTGCATATTACTTTTATATTTATTCTGGCATTATGGGTGCCCATTGGCGATGTCATTAACTATTACTATCACTATCAGGTGACTTGCTCGTTTGCCGACCTTCCATAACAAAAAAGTTTTGTTTTTATTTACAAGTACATCAAATATCTCCTAAGACACAACAAAGCGGCAACAAATCGGATATAGAGGCAATATATATCCCCAGCTGAGATTCCATTATCGCACCGACAAGGGTTGGCTTTTTGAAAGCCACTAAACATTCGTATTCATGTGACGTGAACAGATTTGTTTTGTTGCCGCGAAATAACTCTGAAGTAAATATTTTTCATCAATCCCACTAATAGCGGACTTACGGGTAAAAATAGTTAAGTTTCATCAATCGTTGTAAGGTGGTTATGGATTGTGACACGCTAATGGGCGACTCCCGGCGCGGTGATAAATTATTTGGTTCGAGGAGGTCGAGGACTGATCAGTGAACCATTCTGACTGAACACTGATCGCGCAGTGCAGTGCAGTGCACCGTCCGCATGTTATGAACACGTCCACTCACGAACACATACCTAAACCCACTTTGTATTCGTGCGAATTTGTCCGTTTCGTTGTAAAATTTAATACTTTATTATTATGCCGTGCAGATTGCTTTTGAATATAAAGTAGTGGTTAATTGTTGTTTATGGTAAGAATCTTGACATGCCGAAGCTCCTGATTGACATGAAGACAGATTAGGCTCATCTGTTTTATACAGAGGACTGGGATTGGAAAAAAATACGCATGAACGCACCTGTACTCTAACTGATCACTTACATGTCAATTTACAGTGTATTGTCAGAATGAGAGCTTTGAGGTTAATTTAGAAGGTTTAGAGCTAATTTTGTAGTGGGATTCGAACGGTACACTAAATTGGAAGCGGCCGGTTAGATAGCTATTTACTAGGAAGACTTTTCACCTGAGTCGGGACATGTGAATAGAGCGGAGCCAGGTTTCAACTTAATGCTATCCTGCACCGTCACTTGTTCGCATTGTTGATGTTAACGATGTAGTGGTGCTGATAAAATATATTTCATTGTTATTCTGACATCTTCATGAGCCAATGACCCATAGACGCTTACGGTACTTTCTCAGTAAATGTGTAGATTGGCTATGTGCACGAGCTTGTATTTCGAGACTAAATAAAAACATTTACTGGATTCATCTAATTGTTTGAATTTATAAAAAATATTTATGTACATATATATATCTTAGCAATATGTAAATATTATTATGAATCCGACTATCTATATCAATTTTTTGCGGTGTAGTTAAACTCTCCTCAAATAACAAGGGGGCGATGAGCGATTTCTCTTCTAATTTTATAGAAATATTGTGTTATAAGGCACTCCTGGGCGTAGTCCACCTTTAAGATTAATAAAATAGCGTCAGCGTTTTCATTAATGTTACATTACCAAGGAAATGTTTTAAATGATGTAGACATGGGCACAAATTACACCATACTCTCGATCTAACCGGCAGTATCCACAGAAACGATAATTCAAGAAGTGGTGCCCAGACAATTGCAGAACTTAAGTCTTGCCAAGTAAAGATGTGATTCCTTCTTTATTCCAAGTTTTTTTTCTCTGAAAGTGATGACAATGCGTATAAAACGTTGATATTAAAATACTTTAGTCGTCCTCTGCGACACCTTGTTACGAATGAGGAAGCTGCTAGAGTAGAAACTTTACGTGATACCTCACGGCAAGTTTCGAAGCATGTAATCAGTTTAATCTAAATTAAGTACACACGTAGTGTACTGAAACCATCCCAAACAGTTATCATGTGTCGGTCAGTATCGAGAATGAGTAAACCTACGTAACTGCATACCGCTTTATCTCATTGAATAAGGATGGTACAGTTAAGTCCTCGGCGAAAACTTTTGCAGTCAGTCAACGTTATACCTAGGCACTTAAAAATATAAATAAAGGATCGGATACCTGCCTTATTTATATTCACAGGTTTAACTTATTCAGCAGATTTGAATCTTAAACTGAGTATGTAAATCGACCTAGAATTCTTACAAATAAAGTCTGCGAAGCTGGTATTACAGTAAGTATGTATATTTACATGTATGTTTTCAGTAAAAGTAAAAAAGCAAGACAAACGAGTACTTAATATGTTTAATATTCTCGTTGGTCTCTGCCTATCTTTTGACGATGATGGAGGAAAGTTATGGGATCTTTTATCGTTTTACTTCGGTCTCAAGTGCATGTATAGGATACAAAGATTATAACATGAATCTTCAAAGCTTATATAACTATGTTTGCAAGGATACTTAATCTTAAAATAGGATATGATTTGCATAGCGCATTGAAATAATGATAATTGGAGATTTACCTCCTCCTATTACTGTCGCATTATTAACGACTTACGTTGCGGTACTAGTTGGCTTGAAATTGTTTGGTCCCCTATTTATGTGTTCTGTGAGTTTTTTTATGATATAGACCGGCAAACGAGCAAGAGTGTCATCTGATGCTAAGCGGTCTGTTCCGTCTATGAATACCCACAATTCCAGAAGAACCATGGAGGTGTCGTTGACCTAAAATGAAAGGTCTGTACTGGAATTGGTAAGGGTGGTGGATGATTTGGGCCTTCTGATTTGATTCTGAAATCTCACTGATTTTACGAAATGCATCAGCAATGGTACTTCACGTCGGTTTTCTGTAAGAAAGTGGGATCACTAGTAAACTGCCTAAACATGGTTTTACCACTTCCTGAAAAACAAGTAATTGTACGGAAAATATAATTGTGTACTGTGCATTTGTGTAGCAAAATAATGTTACAAGAGATTCAATAAGTTGCTGAACCCCCTTTCCTTTTCTCAGAGGTCAGCAACACATATTGAACACCGTGAACACCCACGATTCCTGTGGAATAGTGGGTGTTCACGGGTGTTACCGGCCTTTGCCATAAAAGCCAGAATACATATAAATATATATATTATAATAACAATACTAGCCTTGTATTATACACGTCCTAGTGCTGGGCACTGGCTTCCTCTACTGGGGGAGAGGGGCTAGGCCTTAGTCCACCAGGCGGGCCTAATGCGAGTTGGCAGACTTCACAGACCTTTAAATGAAGAATAAGAAATTCTTATGGAGAACTTCTAAGGTATGCAGGTTTCCTCACAATATTTCCTTCACCATTGAAGCAAGCTATATTTAACACACGTAACCTACAAAAGTCAGAGGTGCGTGCTCTTGGGGCTGGTTTCGAACCTGCGTCTTTCGTCTTGACAGTCCATACCGCTCCCCTATCTCTATTTTGATTCATAAAAAATCCTTCACTAGTGCCATATACAACATGTTAAGAAAGGTGTGGTCACATTTTAGGGTCATTACAAACACCTTACAATAAGTACTTATACACGGCTCTTTTCAAAACCGAAACATCTTAAAATTTCATGTTAATTTTAATCACTTGTGATTCATTCGTCAATCAATCAGTCAAGCAATGAACTTCATTTTATATTTTAATGTAGGTACAAAACCCTAGTACGCGGTAAGCGGATGAGATGCGGAAATACTTACGTACATTAACATCCTTAGAGGATAAGATCGAGGAAAATTCTACATAACGTTCATACCTATCTAAAATAACGTTTTTAAAAGACACTGCATTTTTTTTTAAATTTGTGTTAAAGAACAAATTATAACAAATTTATAATTTCCGGTGAACATTTATATCTCAGATCTGCAAGTATAGGTTCGACTCATTTGTGAACACCTTACTATGTGTGCGTGAGTTTGTAAATGTTATGCAGTTTTTAACCCCCGACTAAAATAGGGTCTTATAAACTGACCTCATTGTCTATCTGTGTGTGTAAGTGCGTGCGTCTGTAGCATCGTAGTGATTGACCGATTTCAAAGCGGATTTTTTGTTTATAAATTATTTAATTAATTTACTATGTTTGAAGAAAACTTGTCAGCAGTTTAACAGCTAGCCTAAAATTTTTGTGGTAGTAACGCGTCGGCCGTTCTTCTTTATATATCCTTTGGCACACAAACATTCATAGTATACAAAAACACACGACACACATATAGATCCGCGGGCACAAATTAGTTATACATATCTTTAACCTGAAACAACATTCATTGGTAATTCTTCAATCTTCACAATTACGTCATCAAAGGAGCGTCCAAGTTCCAACAGTCGCCGATAGTTTCGTTTATAGTTATGCATTTTTTAAATAGCGGGTAAGATATTAACAATGAAAGGATTTCGCAGAAATATATGTTTCGGTGAGTGGAACTTTCAAATTTCGTATCTATGTGATCGTCCCCAATTTTTCAAACATAAAATGTTTGTTTAATAATCGTATCCATGCAATTGCATGTTTTGAATGTTGTGACTGAAAATAACATTTCTTCTTTAAAAGTAGAATTGTACAATTTAGCGGCTCCGATAACATGTACCTACTAGCGCCTTGTCGTGACGCGGCCCACGTGGATGCTTTTTTCGTCATGTTATCGGGATAAACGGTGACGGAGAGTAAACTTTGTATACAAAATCATGTCGATAGTTTGCTTCGTTTCTGCATGAAAGAAGGACAAACTAACGAACAGACAATCCATTTATATTATTAGTAAGTATACATATATTATATATATATATTTTAATAAGTACCTATCATTAATACTTGATACTGTTTATCACGAATTTTTTCAACTCAGCGACGCACATATGTTACTTTTGATATTGTGGGTGTTCATGGGTACCAGAGATTACTGACCATCAGGTGACCCATTTATTCTTTAGCTTGCCTCTGCTATACAAAATGAACTTTTCCTTACTTCATGTACTTACTATCTTTATATACATTGAAATTAAGAGTAGTAGGTATAGCCGTGACGAAATAATAAAGAGAAAAATAACTTTCATATTTAATTTTATTACTTTAAAATTTTATAAAAAAAATGGTATGTACTGTATATACGTGTGTATATAAACTTACGTCTGTTTCTCATAGGGGTAGGCAGAGACAACGAATTTCCACTTGCTACGATCTTTGCACACCTTTGGCTTCATTCACTCGCATTACATTCTTCATGCATGCAGTTTGATTTAAGGTGCGTCCACACTTCCGTGTATTTTCACCGTACCGAGAGGCGTGGCTGTCACCGCAGCTTTAGAGTGGATCGCACCGTGACATTAGGTCGTAACATTTGACAACCGTCTACACTTGAGTGTTTGTCACACGTGTTTCTGGGCGTGACTGCAAGAAACATCCATCATCCATGACATGGAGACATCCATAAGCCAAAAATACCGTGTAAATTACATTGCAATTTTATAAACAAAAGCTATTATTAAAATTACAATTTTATTACAACTTACAAACAAATGGTAGGCAGGTAAATACCTGCTATTGTAAAAAAAATTATTAAGATAAGTACTAGAAAATCATACCAAATATCCGGTATACCATATTAAAAATGTCTTTCTACTTTTAGTCGTATAGATTTTTTCTTTTATTTTTTATTAGATTGAATGACAAGACGAGCAGGTCGCTCGCCTGATGGTAAGCGCCACGCCTGTGCGTGCGGTGGTACCAACCCAGCCGGTCTCTCGCAAACGAGGGACTTACCACCTTGTGGTATGTGCTATGTTACGCGCATGTGCGGAGTATTTTATTAGAGAAGTACAGGTAAATCATTGCCAATTTTTTCAGTTTTATGCCCGTATTGAAACGCTACTCAACTGCCTGGCAGTTAGCTAGCGGCTACTTAATTTCATAAAATGTTGACAACTAAGAAGGCCTCAACACGTTGACTGATAACCCTCAACATGTTTAAAAGAATATTAAATGCTTGAATAACGTTTCGGTATTTGGGCGTAAGGCTCATAAAGATATGACTAGATTACGTTTCGTTATACGCAAACCTGAAAATATTTTGAGTAACCCACGTACCAAAACCTACTGAAAATAAAAAAACTGATATCTTGACACGTTCAAGATAATACCGTAAACCGTAGATTGGGCTAAAATACCATGCATTTACGGTAATTACCGTGTGTCTGGAGACATTGTTCACGCCTCTCAGTGAGGCCAAATGTCATAAGTGGAGATACAATTTCAGGGTTCCTATGACCTCGCCTTACTTGAGAGGTACAAGATACTGATTATATTTTAAAAGCGTTTGCTGAACATCATTTTATAGTTGATTGTAATCCTGAGTTCTTCGTTTGTAAAGATCTACTGATAAACATTGTCGTGTTGTAGCTAGCCTCTACTTATGTCAGTTGAAGCAGATTCGTGATAAAGGTCCTTTATCCCGCGAAATGTTACAACAAATCGAGGCGAGTGTTTTTGATTTTAAAATGATTTGTTGCAATAAGGGAGAAGTCCTGGCAATATATTATATAATATGTATATAATAGGTACAGGGTTATTAACCCATATTAGGCTAGTGTGATGGACTACAGTTCATTAATAGAATAGGTCCGTGACAGCAACGGGACTATATTTGATACAGGGCTAATATTATTATAGTTTTGGACGAAAAATATTTTATTATTACTGTGGATATTTTGTAGATAGAGTATTTGCAAAATAAGTATCAGAACTTCCATCCATAAGGGAGTGAAATCGGGGATAAAAGATTAAAATTTCGACATATAAGCACCAATTTCGATGTAAAACTGTATTTATTCGTTCACGGTAATGTAATAGTGCTGATGTAATTGTATCTTGTGTTAATAAAAGATATTTAGTATGTTTTTTAAATGTTGATGACGTCCAAACAAGTTCAAATTAAAGTGTTAAGATTGGTAAAGTAATTGAATGAGCTTTTAACATAAAAGTAGACTATAGGTATATTAGGAATACGTGAATTTTCTGAATTTCTCTATACTAGTATAGCTGTATCGAGAAACAAGAAGTTACATTGGATAATTTTGAAATAATGAGCGTCGCTCGCAACGTATGTACCAGACTGGGAGCCTTTTTCTTTGCTTAAATTAATTTGTTGAACTCGATACGCCGCGCCGGGACGAGAGCGCTGCGTAAAAAGCGTACAAGAACAAACGGAAATATAAAACATTACCAAATGTGTGTGACACATGGTTCGCAGAAAACAAATTTGTGCCACTTAATTATCCAATCCCTATTGAAGATTTTCAGCACGGTTTACATTTTACCTATCCAGGCACTGCCAATGAAAACAAACCCTTGTCGACTTAGGTGAGCCCTATTTACCTTTTTTGTTCGTAAACTCGTTCAAATAAGTCTCAAGAGGCCGCGAGTGTATGTCGCCTGAACCTCGTTAAGCCTTTGTATATGTATCCTTTTATGCCTCATTCCAAAAACGGTATTTTGTTTTTCTCTCAGATTTTTATCGCTCCCATTTATAACCGTAATAAGAGTAATAAGAATTTACGGAATAAATTTGCATTTATCTTGATAACATTGCAAGGTACCGCACTTAGGGTAGCAACCCTATTGAGCAAAATGAGATTAATATAAACATTAATAACTGTCAGTTATAAGATAATCAGGCATCCCTAACCTTATTGTGCAAACACTGTTAAACCCTAAACATTTGAGTGTAATTAGAATTAATGAGAAAAGGACAGAGGCGCCTGTTAATGCGACCGAAATACGATACACTGTAACCGCTTCTAATGGCGGCTTTGTTGAACATTTTCTTTTTTGTTCTTTGTATATTTTTCAGTCTTTAACTGGCATTAACAAGAAGTTTGTATTGTAGGTACATCAACCTGTACACATTTATTGTAACTTTCCTCAACATGAAGAGGTCGGATTAAAACCTCGCGAGCCCACCTTGAAAGCAGTTATGAGGTTGCGAAAATAGCTCGTAATTCATGCCTAGTTCACGAACAAATGTATGGGACACAAATCCGGGCCGTGGAGTGAGCACTACGAATGCACACTTCACGGCCCCAATAAGAGACCACCAACTGCATCGGTCAGCTTCCGTCTAGACAGAGATTATGTAAAATGGAAGGTAAGCTTCTTTTTTTTACGTCTTTTTATCGCAACGGCAATGCAATGTTTGTGTGATATCAGGTGTCATTTTATTTTACTACGTGATTTCACGAGATTTACGCCTGCTATCTTATTTGAATATCCTTGTGTGCTCCGACATTTTGCCGCATGTATAATATGCGGCAAGAATATGTACTTATGATGATGCGAATATGATTTGATTTCTTTTATTTGTGTCGAAATGCAACGATTACTTGTAAAGTTGACACATACCCACCTCTACCTACTCATTTAGGTATGATATTCGTATAATCATACATGAAATACGAACAAAATCTTTTATTTGCAAGGACCGAGCAGTGCTAACTGTTAACATAACAGATGGCACACGCATTGACGGCAAACTAATCGACTAATATTACCTATTGTCATTATTAATGATCGAAGCTCGATGCTGACGTGCCCTTCAAATGTTTACAAAAGAAGGCAGAATCCATACAACAAATGTTTCGCGCTCCCATCCCTCTAAATAGAAATTGCGGAAACTTAATATAAATCGAATAATCTATTCTTGTGCAGGGGATGTTTTGAAAGGATAAATCTGTATCGGGGGTGAGGAGGCGCGCGGCGAGGTGCGCGGGAGGGTCACAGACGGCGGACTCGGGCTCCAGGGTCGGCCATCTGCCGCTCTATAAAATCGATATTATTTAGAAACCGGGTAATATTAGACATGTGGCTTGGAAGGGCTATCTTTAGAGCGCACCCACATCCGACGCTCTGAGTAACTTATAAAATGAAGCGAACTTAGCAACTCACCATAATGGCAGTCACTATTATACACATAAAGGATGAAATTCTAATGATCTTGATTAGTAACTACAATTATACAATTTTGCATGAAATTATGTAAAATATAATTGAAAACATATCGTTTTGATTTGTGTTATAGTAACGCGTCAGTTATCATTTTATGCAAGTCACAAACACAATATCACCCACACATAGCAATAACTGCAAGAATGAGTTGAATTATCTTTAATGGTTCATGTAAGTGGTAGAGTCGCACTGTAGCAAGTTTTATATATAATTAGTTTAAATGTATCAACTTTGGGATTGTATCACTATCTATTAAAACAACCTACGAACGAACAAATTTGTTGTTACATTTCACACGAACAGTAAGTTTTCCGGAGATTCATTAGTTGCATCCCTGTCTACACATTCGGGGATACTGGCGTGAACTTATACTAAACTTACTGATACTAACATTACATTCCTTTCACTTTATACACAATATCACTTTATTACTCCTCCCGATATAGCGGTATAGTGTTGTAATACAACCGAAATATTGATTAATGTCCATATAGTGTAAAGGATCTTTTTTAACACTCCAAGTGTGCTAGGAATAACATTAGATCGATTCGTGGCCTTCATTAACATTATTAGGTTTACAGCTCTTAAGTAATTCCAATCACCTAACTTCGTCCCACCTGAATATCGTAAACTTCTTTGATTAACTCTGGGAAGTGCGTTGAATTCAGCCGTGAGTCGTGACATGTTAGCGAAGTAAATGTACCTTTTTCTACCTACATTATGGTTTCGTATTTGTCTTCAAGTGCAAAGCTATACATGATTCATACTTTATTTTTGAAGAAATTGAACACTGTATGGAAAACAGGATGAGCATTTGTAATAAAAGTTTAGGTACTTACCCAAAATCTTAATCGAGACCACTTATCCGTATAAATGTTGACTTGATAGATTTTGAGAAGGTTGATCTCAATGATTCATAAAAGGATTTTTTTTAAACCCGTCATTATCTTCATTAAAACCGACGTGTGACGTCAATATCAACGGCCAGTGGTAAGATCGTAAGAAATCATCGGGCCTATAAATTACAAGCGTATTTCCCCAATGTACGTATGGTCAGATGTGAGAGAGATGAGTCATGGGCAGCAGCGGGCGCGGGTGCACAGGCGGGTGCGGAGGCGGGCGCGTCCTGTGCGGAGCCTGCAACCTGCACGCCACACTGTCCGAGCGCAGGCTGCGACCGCGCGTCAACATTCCACGCGAACGTTGCCTCCCCGTGTTCGCAATCATTCTGATGCAATATTCAACTTTACTGCGTCCTTGCAATGCCGTAATTCATTACAACGAGTTAAGCCGATGTGTAGTCGTTTATGTTATTTTTTCACTCTGCTTACAGGCATGATGTCTTACACCCAAGGTCAGTTTGGGACCCTAATTACAGTCACCCTCGTATCTTGTCTTGGCTGGTTATATTATTATGGTATGGTTTATGGTACTTATATGTGGAAATTACACCAAAAATATACTAGGTACATAAATCAGGAGAGATCACGGTGTCAAGTTTAATTCTGTAGCTACGTGGTATTAGGTTTCAGTATAATGTGGTAGCTTTATGAAGGTACCCATGGAGTTCTTAGATATTTTGAATAAAAACAACGAAGACATCAAGGAAGACATCTTTTATTTTTGTAACCCGGTTTGTGTCCAGTACCCGAAGGTGTTGCATATTTTTTGGCAACAAACTTTTATGAGGTAAAACGTATAAGTACCTATAACTGTTCATTATACTCGTAAATACTTATGTAAATAATATAACAAGAATAAATAATGAGTAATTTTTATATGTTCCCTTTATACTGTCATACAATGTTTACGTTGAAGTTATATAGGGGCATTAAAAAGCTTTAGCATTTTTATAACATGTAAGAGACGGGTATGCTTTGCGATTATTTCATTTGCTAATAATATGCCACAAATTGCTTCGGACAGTACACACAGTAGGTAACATAAAATTAATATCGTTTATATCCTCATTTAACTATGTTGATAGTTTAAAAAAAAATATTAAACTCGTTCCCAAAACTACGATAAGTACTTAAAAATCTCTGTTGTAATATTTTTAACAGCAACTACTTCTGACTTATTAATTACCTAATATATGATTTTCTATTCCACATTATTTTATTTTCAAAGATTTGTAATTTTCATTTTAGTAAAAAGTTTTGGTCTATTCGAATGTTGTGCGCGGTTTTTATCAATGTGTGAATTTAAATAATAACTCCATGTTTCGTAATAATATACTGTGTTAATTTGTATATTGTCTCCGTGCCATTTTTTTTTTATTGAATATAATCAAATAGTTTTTAGGATACACGCAGTGGATTCCTCGAACGTTTTTATGTATTGAGAACAGAGACAAACAGATCTAGTGGAGCATGTTAACGTTATACAAATAAGGTGGCTGGTGTCTGTCACGTTGAGTAGCAAATTGTCGTCGTCTCTGTATTTGTTCCACGCGGCGGCCGCTTCTCGGTCGTCGGTCGCGGATCGCGCCACATTCAGCCTTGTCTTGTCACTGGTTGCCAAAGTCTATGTCATTGTCGTTAGTTTCGCGACAACTATTTGATTACCGAATGAAACAACATCTTTTTATTCACTTGATGAAAAAGCTCTGACCAATTAACTTTGGTGCTATTGTTTTGCTTCATTTTAGGAATATTGGTTATCTTTAGCGCGTATGTTTCAGTGTTTTCCGCATTCCTGTGATGTCAAACATGTATGATCCACGTACTAAGTTATCTTAATTTTGAGATTCTCAGAACATGCACGTATAACACTATCTTTATGTTATAGGGAATTCGATAACCGATAACCTCCCGGCAGGCAGCGTGGGTACCTCGCTCAATAGCTTCGATTAGAATTGCCGTTACATGTAAAATCACACGCACAATTCTCCTCACATTGTATTGTAGCACCTTCCAAACACTTATCGTCTGTCTCAGGATTTCTATTTCTAATTTAAGAAATACTAAGGTTGAATATAATTCGAATCAAATGGTATTTTGTATGGAATGTAGGGGCAGCTAAAATTAAGACGAATCATGTAGTTAAAAATGTATCCTACAAAGATTCCTTTGTAGCTAATTTTGCAAAAAACGACAGGATGCGGAGTTGGAGGCGTGTCGAGTAGTACGCCGCGCCGGCACTTTAGGGTTACCGAGGATGCGGCACTGATATTTCGTAGCATTTTGTGGTAGTGTTAAACCACCCATCATTATAGTGTAGTCATCCATAACAGTGTTAAATAATTACTTTAGGTATGACGTAGTTATGGCGCAGGTAGGATTACAAATAAAAAATCTTAATATTACTGTCGAAATTTTATTTATGACTTCGTGAGATAGGTAGGTAAGTAGGTAGATTACATGTTCGCAAGTCATCACTTCCATTAACTATGTCTTCATATTATAATTGTTATCTCCGCTTATGCTTAGCTTGTGTATTTTTTTATTTCAACATACCTAGGTATTTTACTATGGGGTAGAAATATTAGAAATATCACATCTAGAAACTATGTTCATTGATTTGCTTACTACTAATAGGTACATCAACAACGATTTCACAATGTTGCTAATAGTTATAGTTTTTATTACAGTAATACGGCATTACACTTATTTACCAAGTTTTAAAGTGCCCTTGATCCGTTGATTCTGTGATCATGGCCGCAGTTCGACGTCATAACGCTGTGGCATCCCTATGTGAGTGGTAGCAAAGGCGATACGGCGGCGGTGCACGGCGCGGCGGTGCGCAGCGGTACGGCTGCACGCGGGGGTGAAGGAGCGAGGCTGCTGCGAGTGTCCGCGGCTGTCAGGCCGGACCCGTCGCTCCAGGTCAGCGCTCCAGCCGGCTATTTATAGAGGTGCCCCTTAAACAGAGTAATTATTCATTGATTAGCACTGCGAGGAATAGGGGATTGCGCTTCTGATAGCCATCGTGCAAACCAGAATAGTTGCTGGCGCCGGGCCTTGTCCGGCCGCCCGTCCGTTTGAATATCCAAGTTTCCAACTGTATAAAACTTACAATACGATAACACAAGCCAAACTAATAAAGTGTTATAAAATTTTGATATCTTAATATTAGATAAAGCTATAGAAAGTGTTGTTACTGTTTATTGAGAAACTATCACGAAGATATTTGTATTTTTTTGTAAATAGAAGTATACATAGCAACATCATCCTATTAGGTCGACCGTTACAATAAAGCTATTCACTTTTATCAGCACATTCAATCTTTTCGAAGTCGGCAACAACTAGATATGGCAATATGCTTATTAGACACACTTCTTTGTTTCCTTCTCTTTAGACAGCTAGAAATTTGATGATTATGTTATGTGATCTCAGTAATTTTTAGGTAGTTAGGTACCTACATAAAGACAAAGACAATAATTTCATGGATACTATGCATACAACGTGTTTCAAAAAGGTGTGGTCATATTTAAGAGTCGTTACATACACCTGACAGGTGATTGTTTATGTACCGGATTTCATTAAAATGTAGACATCTTAAAATGTTACGCTAATTTTAATCATTCGTTTATTACCCGAGAAAATCGATCACATCCTTATAAATTAAGTGCATGAGCGAGAATAATAATGCTAGAGTGAGACAAAAGCTCAGCTGTTTAACATTTAATGTTGTCATGTCAGGTATAAAAAAGAAAATGTTTTATTTTTGTTCTAGCAGTACTATCGAATTTGGTACTACGGGAGGTGAAGTATTTGTATCATAAACTTACATTGCTTAATTATAATTTGACCACACCTTTCTGTAGCACGTTGTATAAGACAGCGGTTGCAATAATTTATTTACTACTATGTTTATTTATTTAGATCTATATAATATTTTTAGGTAATAGAAAACTACATACTCTGCTGTAGGATTTTTCGGTTTTTCTTAGAAACCATTTTGCATCAACTGAGTTTCTAGACATGATATGTTAGGCACTAGGTAATTTATAGTTTTTCTAATCTAATTCTAAATCTAAATCTAATGTCCCATTAATCACTGCATCACCTAGTGTTGTGTGTAGTAAAAATTAGAATTAATTTGCGGCGCGCGACATTTTATATTAGTCCCACCTCTACTGGTTTATCCTAAAATCAAATTATATTAAAACGTTACCAACATATAATTATTATTTATTTCTTAATTAAATAAATATTTTTCGCAAAACTTAAGTTCCCCTCATTAAGCAAAACATAAAGACGTAAAATACGACGATGGCAAAGATTTTATAATACTCTCAAAGCTCTCTCACTGTTCCCGTGAGACGTGACGGGACTCACGTATACCTAATAACGAAACGCTGCAATCCTATACACATTCGTAAATATTATATAAGTTTGTGTATCCGACTTCAGGGATTAGGTCAGAATTCTCACTCTCTACACATTTGTTGTTTAAATAATAATTAGCAATAGCTCTTGCTATTGCTCTTGTTAACCAAGAGTTATTGTTTTTCGTCAATGATTATTCACATAACCTAACCGTTAAAAACTCCCGATGTTAATCATTATATAAACATCTATAACTTTTCAACGAATGAACTGATTTAATTTAATTGAGTAGTAGAGCTACGCTGTCTATAGTTTTATCTACAGCACGAATGGACCGGGTAGCATTGTCTCACAGAAAACCGACGTAAAGTAACAGCTTGCTGCTGTGTTTCGTACGGTGAGTGAGATATCCGGAGGTCCAAATCTCCCTCCACATCGCAATCTCTTAATTATTTATACCTTGCTGTTAAGATCGACAACGGTCCTTCTGGTTTGCACATTCTTCTGGTAGGCAAACATGGGCGGTGGAGATCACCTGCTTGTTTGCCGGCCTATGCTATAAAAACAGTCTATACAGTCTATCTCAGAAGAACCATCTCGATTCAACCAGGTTTCAGTAAAAAAAAACTACATTTAAATCAGTCAAAGTCTTTAGGCACTATGATGCTATATAAAAACAGACAGACAAACGTATAACACCCCTCTTTTTCGTCAGGTGTTAAAAGTACTGCTTGATATTATTAAAAGCTTCCAGCAACAAAAAATAATGAAGTTTAACACAGCGGACAGAAATATCAATAATAACACGTTACATTAGCTATGATATGCGTATTTAAGACAAGGTTTGTGTATAAAATGGTGTTAATTTATGTCATAGATAAAGTGGAGCGTCTCCGATTGAATGAGTCATATTAAAAAGTAATCCAGTTCTACAAGTTATTATGTATTTTATGCAAAGCGTGAGAAAATTCTTCGGAATGAATACGTTATGATTACAAAGATTATTTTTCGGAAATAAGCAAAGCCGTTATAACAGCGATGAGTTGTGGCGAAATGCTTTGTTCTATTGACAGTAGTTTTATTTTGTATAAATATATAATTATACAAACTTATGTGTATTTTATTACGGAAACATGTTAATGTTTTTATCTAAAGTTATGTTTATCTATAACTGTATATAGAATAACGGGCCTATTTGTTTATACATACTTTATATTTAGTCCACCTAAGTTATAAACATTATAAACATGCAGATTTTTTATTTTTGTTTTGTCAAGGATCTGCTAAGTTGTGCAAATGTTTACTAAAATAATTAAAAAGACTTATCTCCACCACGGGATTATCCGAATGACCTTGTTAGGGGTGGATTTTCGTAAAATCTTTTCTTGGATGGGTAATGAAACCTGTCTGCCTTTTTACTTTGTAGTCTTTATAGTTGCGGAGATTGCATTATAAATGAGTGGTAAGTGTTTCAGTTTTGTATAATAATAGTCTTTTTTTCTTTATAATATAATAGCCTCCGTGGCACAGTGGGAGAATAGTAAGCGAGAGGCCGCAGGTTCGATTCCCGCACCAAGACAAAAATATTTGTGTGATCCACAAATATTTGTTTCGGGTCTGGGTATTTTCTCCCCAGAGGGGATGACAGCAGGTAGGCAGCCGGTCTTAAAAACTAGAAGCCAAATCTTTCTGTAACATGTGTTAAAAAGCATGTTGCGCTGATACCATTGCGAGTGGGATAAGGGCAGATGGATGATTAAAATAAAGTATAAAATATATTATACATATTATAAACTAACAATTCCGTGCAGCTTTTTTCGCATGTATGTTCTAGTTGGATGAAATTTTTTAAACCCTATTTCACCTCCTAGGGGTGGAACTTTATAAAATATTTTCTTAGCGGATGTTTACTCATTATAAAGAACCTATAAGTTATTATATTCCTGAGGTTTTGCAATAAGTGCTTTGATAGTCTACTAAAGTGGTAAAGTCGCTGTAGACAGTCTTGTCTATAGCATAAATGGGCCGGCTCGACCGGGTAGTTACCATTGTCTCATAGAAAACCGTCGTGAAGTAGCGGCTTGCTGTTGCGTTTCGTACGGTGAGTGAGATATCCGGAGGCCTAAATCTCCCTCCCCGTCCCAATACTTTTAACATCCCTTTCTTTTAGGGTCGGGGACGTGTCCATGATTCGTCTGGTATTGTATGCGTTCATGGGCGGTGGAGATCACTTACCGTGAGGTGACCCATTGCTCGTATGCCTATGCTATAAAAAAGTGAATAATATTTAGCTACTCAGCTTATAAAATATATAAAATCAGCTAAATGCTAGTAGAATTCGCGACATTGTAGGGCTCCGTATCCTTTGTATGTGTTACAAAATGTTTGTAGGTATGTTTATTTTTAAGAATACTTTGGACCTATCTATAAATTATGAATGTCTTTCGGATTTATTTCTTAACTTGTGCCACACGATCTACCATCGTGCCAGACCAATCGTTTAAAGATTTTCGGGAAGTACCCTATACCTATAGGATTTGACAATGAGTCAATTTGTTAAAATTACGCTTTGAACGGCCGTATCATTTTATGATTAGCGGAGACTGGAACAGACTGATGGGGTGGATGTCGTGGGAGCGATACCACCCCTACACCCACACCTCTTACAGCTTCGCCCGCGTGAACGGCCTTTTCCTGGATATATGTAGCCTATGCCCTTATCCAGGCCAAGGTCTACCTGTATGCCAAATTTCACCCATAACCGTTCAGCTGTTAAGGCGTGATTGACTAACAAACATCCAAATTCATAAACTTACAAACATCCAAACTTTCACATTTATAATAGTAGTAGGATAGTACCTATGTCTTATTTCAACTGTGAAGAAAATCATCGGGAGAAAATTGCATACCAAACAGTTCTCATAAGAATTTTGAACTAGGCCAATGTAGTGGACTAAGGTGAGGTTAGCCTCACTCATTAGAAGAGGAGGCATGTGTCCAGTGACCGAATAATAATGAAGGTCTAATATTATTATTATGAGTCGACATACAAATACTATTTCACCTAATTTTTAATTCACAATCAGAGAGACGGAAAACAAATCTTTTGTTCCAATTTATGGCATTTAAAAAAAAAAAAACACGTTTTATGTGAAGTAAGATATGAGAGAATAAACGGAGAGACTCAAATATTTTATCTAATCACAATAATATCGACCAACGTTATGTAAAGGCCTATACATGTGTATCCTATTTTATAGTCTTTGTTAAGAGTTGCATTGTGGTCGATGGAATGCAATGTTGTTAGCATTAAAGTAAATCCATAATATTACGATATCATACAACAGCAGAAAATTGAACGTAATTCAAGATTTAACACATGACTCTGTAGGTTCGCAATGCAGGTTTTGTATTTTACATAGGGTAAACGACGTAAACGACAATATCAAATATGATGCATATATTTCTCCGGGCAATAGGCCTTTCCTCAAGTTATGGGTGAGTATAGTGAATATCATTATTTTATCACCATGATTCTCGGAATTTATTTAATTAATTTCTTATAAAATTACAATACATGAGTAAGATTTTAAAGATTTTAAATATTGTACGTAACAAAGCGTACCTATATTGTATTAGCTAGTAAGAAATAACGTTATTAAATAAATGGAAAAAATAAACAAATTAGGCACTTTTGAAACAAGTTTAGGTATTAGAATATTTATAAGGATTTTTTATAGCATAGGCACACCAACAAGCAAGTGAGTCCTGATGGTAAGTGTAAACCACCTCCAATGTACAACCACAATATCGGAAGAATTATAGACGCGTTACCAACCATAAAAGGAAGGGATAAATAAGTTTTGCCAAGTGGATTTGGGTTTTCGGCCTCCGGATATCTTACTCACTATAAGAAACGCAACAGCAAGTTCTACTGCACGTCGGTTTTCTGTGAGAAAGTGGTGACAACCCGCTCGACCCGGCCGGATACCGTATGCTGTTGGTAGACAAAACTGTCTACAACCTAGCGTGGCTCTACTACTTTCAATAGCTATTAGTCAGTTTGAAATTGTTTATTATTATTATTGTATAATGTAAGATTAGATTCACTAAGCGTTTTCTAAGCCACGATGGGATAAGATAAGGTGGACGAGACATAGTTTTACATTAACTGTACGCGGATTCATTGCCCCCTGTGTATACTGTGGTCCGCATTTCGTCGGCTGCGAGGAAGCACGATCGTTTTAAGATCTTTCACATACACTTCACAGTAACCTGCTTTACACAGTAATGTAAAATTAGATTATTATAAAAATAATTATTATTATTGATTATTCAATCAATTACATACGAATCATTTTTCAGAAACGAAGTTTCAATACCTCTCACGTTTTATCGAGTCATCAGCGAACGATTCCCAGGCTTGACCGGTTTTATAATCGGAAAATTCGCGGAAGGCTCGCCGCGAACCGCGACCCGTCTGAGCTCAAGTGCTAACTTCTCATATGCACCCGACATTCTTTTGCGTGTGGGGAAGAAAATTTTGCGATAACATGTCAAACAGCGCCACAAACAATACTGTTTATAGGTAATATTGTATTTCAGACAATTTATTGCTCAACATTACATCTATGTGAATATCGTTTCCATACAATGACCCCAATGTACACAGCATTTATTTTGGTGGCAGTCAATAAATTGATAATAATAGTTAAGTATTAAGCAGTAGGCAGCGGAACACGGTGCAGTTCGGCGGGTGTGCGCTCTGGGGTGGACAAAATCAATAGTCTGTACCTACGAATAGCTACTACGCCAGCCGGGAATCTGCACACATCGCGATTCTTTATTTGAATTATATTTGCTCTCGTGTGTGTGTGTCCGAAATTATTGTCACACGAGCAGGTGAAGCGCAGAATAAAAACACTGTTATAAGAGCGCGTCATAGGAAAAACTCTAACACAGTCCTTTTAAGATATGATGCGTCGCGTTAATTCAAATGGAAATTTAAAAAACCGTGGGATTTACAAGTTCATTGAAGCTGATCGTATATCAAATGTATTTACGTACGTATACGTAATTTGATTTGCGAATATAGCTTTTTTACCCGTTTATTTGGCGATTGCGGCGACTGGTTGTTTATGGTAAAGCCTTTGTTCTAGTAAATTCAAGAAATAATTAATCACATTCTCTACTATGTAGCAGAATAATTTAGTACACCACCACGCTTTTTTATTTAAGATTTCGCGTATACTGATAAATAAACGATTACGTCTCGTAAATTTAATGCTCATGATTAAGCACACAGATTGAAATTTGCATAGAATTCAGTCTCATACAGTCAACGACATCACTTCATTATGATGTGTAGAAATAATCCTTATTTAAAGAAGATAAGCGGACGTAGCCGCCTTATTACAGAGCGATGTCCTCTGTCGAGTTAGTTAAGCACTGGTATAAATATAACCTGATATAGAACATGTGACTAAAATACTACGCGATCACTTTGATTTAATGAATATATTTTTCACAGCGACTGTCCTGCAAGATACGGACAACTGAAGCATACTTAAACGGTCAACTATCAATCATATTTTCGCTACAGTTACGAGTACGTCTTAAAAAAGTATGTCATATTGCGGATGCCAAGAAAATACCCTAATAATAAATTAGCATAGTAATGTGTGCGCCGTTATGTTAGGATTGAGTCCGTTTTAATTAATATAAAAAAGCGGCGCCTGGCAGCCCCGTGTCACTGGCCTTTGTCAAATTTAAACAGGATTAATTATCCAACGTAAGTGTAAACACATTCGAATTATATCGGTAAATATAACTCGGTTAGACTATGGACAAGTCCGCAGATTAACCTCTGGACATCGTCGTGGTGTGGTTTGTTTTTAATTTATTTACTGTGGAACTCTATAATACGAAACTCTCCGTGGCACAGTGGGAAAGTATACGGCTGTGAAGCGAGAGACCGCAGGTTCGATTCTAGTACCGAGAAAGATGTTTGTGTGATTCACAATATTTGTTTCGGGTGTTTTCTCCCCAGAGGGGTTGACACCAGGCAGGCGGCCGGTCGTAAAAACTACAAGCCAAATAATTCTGTAACATGTGTTAAAAAGGATGTTGCGCCGCCCCACTGCGACTGGTTTAAGGACAGGTGGCAGAAGACTAGTATTCTATTATCCCAACGTAATATTTACAATACTACTTTCACGATAAAATAAGGATCAATAAAGGACATGATAGCGAAGTGCAGTGTTTTTAACCACCAACAAAGAAGTGTGATGTTATAAGTTTGACCCCTTTGTTTGTCTGTATATTTTTGTATCGGAGCGGCTCAACGAATGGGCCAATTTGGTTGCGGTATTTTTCATTTGAAAACTGGTTTAATCGAGATAGTTCTGGCTTGATATTGAAATAAAATTTGTTCAGTCATTTGGAAATTACCGATATTTTTCTAATTAATGTCGGGGTTTTTAACGATTTGTTTATCTATATTAATAGTATTTCATTCTTTTATTCTTTCTGCCTGACGTTATTCCGGATTAATGCCAAGCTTCGCCTTCTCATCAGGATTTAACGGTAGGTTTGGTATTATATAGGGCGATCCGCCATCTGACCCCACAACTCGCAACGGGAACCAAATTTCGACATTACCTCGACCGTTGATCAGCAGAATGTACCACGTGCCAGTAAAGTTGACTTTGAGCCTAACATGTTGGTGGCCCACTTACACTCCCATAATAGTATTTAATTAATAATCTTTATTTCAAGATTTTTTATAAGGTATGCGAGTTAAACTCGGCTACATTATACGTTTCGAGCGAGGTAGGCATGTATATTAAGTAAAAATTTAAATATTAAGGTAATTTATAAAATTATGGTTATATTATGTACCTATTTATAAAACTACGCATAATTCACATACCTTTTATTTTTATTGCCCTAATAGGCAGACGAGCTAGCAACCCGCCTGATGGTAAGCGGTCGCCGCCGTTCATAGATATCGGCTATGCCAAGGCACATCCAAGTCGCTGCCTACCGTTGAAGGAATACTCTTTTTAAGTCTCGTTTTAAGAAGGGCATGTCATAGCGCTTGGGAAACATCGAGGCAGGGAGTTTATTCCATTGCTTACACGTACGTAGTATAAATGACCGCTGGAAACGTACGGTGCTAGACCGGATTGTTTCTACATAGTATGGATGAACTCTACTACGGTGTGATGGTAGAAATTTGGAACTTTCCTTAACAGTTCCTCATAGAATTCTGTATACTACAATTTATTAAACGCCGACGATGTTACGTGTTTTTGATTTTTAATAACCCTCAAAATGTCGGTCGCCTCATTGGTCTAGTGGCAGTGTACTTAGGCTGAGAAACCGTGAGATCCTGGGTTCAAGTCCCAGGTCAGACAATGATAATTAGTGTTTGATATTTCGATTCTAAAAATCAAACATGAGTTTCCCGGGTTTGGATTTGTACCCTGTATGGCGATGGGTTCGGCTCCTATCACATTATGGGACGGAAATAAGGTCGGCGAACCGTGAGTGTAATTCAGGCGTGAGTATTACTAAAATGGTAGCTAATGTTTTTGATAATAGGATACACCTTAATAAGATCAAATAAATACATCCAACACGGCCCACATGGTCCTGCCCATATACTATATCATCTTGTCCAGAGTAAAAGAAAACATGAAGAGCATTAAGGTCCAACGACACCCCGACCACATACTAATATTTATGCGTTGCGCACACAAATAAAAACGCTGGAATCGAACCCGCGGCCTCTATCAGTATCGACTACTCACCGTCCGCCACGTTAGCAAATCGTAATATATTTTGTCAGCACACACGATTTATCAGACATCTTGATACAGTTCGAAGCACAGTTAGTTATTCGCGGATAACATTATTTCGATCTTGATTACTTTAACTTCATACTTCAACTAATGTTAAAAATATACATTCCCATATTAAGTTATATAAAAACATTTTTAACATAATTTAAGCGACAACAAGCAAATTAATTATAAGTAATTTTTATTATTCTGCTTATTTTAGTCGCCTGAACTATGAGACGAGCATTTTTGAGTAGCAGAGCCATGCTGTAGACACGTTTGTCTACAGCATGAACGGGCAGGCTCGTCCGGGTCGTTACCACTGTCTCACAGAAAACCGACGTAAATTAGTAACTTGCTGCTACGTTTTGTACGGTGAGTGAGATATCTGGACGCCCAAGTCCCCCTCCCCTTGCCAATCCTTTAATTATCCCTTTCCTTTAAGGTTGGCAACACGCCCATGATTCTTTGGTATTGTGGGCGTATATTGGCGGTGGAGATCACTTACCATTAGGTTGACCCACTTGCTCGTTTCTGAGCTGTGCCATAAAAATAATGTCGCTTGTCTGGTGGTAGGCGCCACACCTGTGTATAAAAAGCACATCACGCAGAACTTTTAATTACGGATCACTGCATGGAACTGCAGTAATCACACTGACTTCAATATTGTTTAAACTGGAAAACTTGCTGCTTGGTGTTGCTTACACACTGCTGCAGTGTGTACACATTGTAAGCATGATGCAGCTAAAATGCTGCTGAAAAGATAGACAAAGCAGACTTATTTTGACAGACGGATACTTGCATAAGAATGTCATACATATAAGGAATTTTAAAACACCATCGCGTATTAAATATATTAGCATCACAGTAAAAACAAAGTAACCAGTATGTTAAATTAGCTTGGTCTAGTTTTTAACCAACACTTCGATAAAATAAACGGAGAAGGTTCTAAATTCGACGTGTGTATTTGTTTTTTTTTTGTATATTCATATAACCACGCATAACTTTTCACAGAGTTATCCGATTTTGACGATTCTTCTTTCATTCAAGAGAATATAGTCCAAAGTAGGTCCCGTTTAAATTTCAAGAAAAAATTCTGCCCCTGAGGGGATAAAAATACTAAAACATCACGATTTACGCATGGATTTTGTGGTGCATTCACAAAAAAATTGTAAAATGGACTCAATAAAAACTAAAAAGCTAAGAAATGAAGAAAAACAACCAATTTTGAGTCAAAGTTTTCCACCAATAATGAATAATTATTTAAATGACCAATTATAATTGATTATCAAATTTCACCGCTCAATAAGCACGGACTCAAAATTAGATATTTTTATTGACAGCTTTTTCGTTTTTTTTATTCTTGATCATATTAAAATAGGATACCTACCTACTGTTGATAAAACGAACTCATTGGTAAATGTTATTATACTGTTTTAGAAAGAGTTATGTTTATTGTCAATGTGCCTAGTTACCATTCTCTTTGGTTACCATTCTATATGTAAAAGACTCCTGTGTAAGACGTCGTCGATTGTAACCATGTCCTTTTAATATATAACTTGTTATTATACACATCATCGTAGTGTATTATTTACCACGGGCTAACACCTACACCTTTTTAAAGTCAGCGAAAAAAGAACTGCTCCAGAGTAAACGTTACGCTGATATTTTTGTATTACGTGTAGAACAGTTAGTACTGAAGCTTTATGTGTCACCGAGATGTTTATTTGATGAAACATATTTTATATTTAATTTAATATGTCAATTTAAAAAAAAATAGACAAAAAAACTATACCAATCGAAAGTATGAAGCCCATAGAATATGCGTTAAACGTTAGGTTGCCCATTCTTTTCCGGTCACAACTCTCGGGTAGCTATTAGCTAGCTTCGATTGGTACAGAATTTGTCTAATAATCAAACCGGTGAAATGTTTAAAAAAAAAAAAATTAAATTATTAATTAATCATATCCTGGACTGAAATTTGTTAGGCAACCCATATGCAATATATTTACTGACATATTAAATTAAATATAAAATACGTTTCATCAAATAAACATCTCGGTAAGGTCGTTGTATGACGGGATCCTATACTAGTACTTGCCATTGATCTGTAGAAAACTGTAACAAATACTAGGCGACTGGCGTGGCTATTCATGATGAAGCCAAGACTACAACGTGGCTCTACACTAACACTAACACATTTTCTTTGGGATTGTAGAAATTGTTTTTTTTTTTACTTTTCAGTGTTATTTTGTTAAGTCGGTTTTTAAGTTTTGTTAAAACTTATTTTATTTGAGTCATATAATAACACCGGAGTTGTATACTATATGAATTTTGTAGAGACTAAGAAGAATGTCCGTGGTTTCCGGCGTTTTTGCCATACTTGTTATTTGAATCGAGTTTAATAGCTCGTATGATTTGATCCATTACATTTTATCCGTAGAGCTTTACATATCGCTTTTCTGACTAGAAATGTCCTTATGCTTGAGGTTAATTACCTCCATTGTGCAAAATGTTGTGTCCCGCTTTACTATTGATGGAAGTGGTCGGTTCTTATTTCCCAGTTCTCTTCATCTTACTATTTGTATAATATCGTTAAGAGTCGTATTCGTAGAGATACGCTGAGCTTCACTACTCGGTGTCAATAGAGTTGGCAGCGTGCGTAGTGGGTGTAAGGGTGGTATAGTCTCAAAAGATGATGGTAAATGGTGATGGTCAATTATGGTGAAGTGATGGTAAATGATCATCACCGTCCATGGGCCTATCCAATGCTAATGGAAATATGGATGTGTAACAGACCTGTTTTATAGCATAGGTCGGCAAACGAGCAAGTGGGTCATTTGATGGTAAGTGATCTCCACTGCCTATGCATGTCCACAGTACCCAAAACCAGAAGAATCACGGGCGCGTTGCCGACTCTTAAGGAAAGGGATAATTACAGGATTGGGAAGGAGAGGAGAATTTAGGCCTCCGTATATCCCACTCACCATACGAATCGCAGGAACAAGCCGCTACTTTACGTCAGTTTTCTGGAAAACAGTGAACACGACCCGGTCAAGTCGACCAATTCATGCTGTAGACAAAACTGTCTCAAGCGTCGCTCTACCTCTCAATAGCTCTATCAGCTGTGAGTTATTTCTTTTGTGAAACAATTATATCACCCGAAATCGTGCCGCGATTCACGAATATATTGACCGGTGGGCTGTAACCGCCACTCTCTGCTACCGTGGTTACAGTACTTGCTGCCGGTAGCGGCCTACGTTGTTTATGTTCTAGAAGTTTTGTTCTAGATTTTTTTTTAAATAGGCCCAACTTTGTACCTATCGTGTAAATCGGGTCTCTATGTTAAAAGATATTTGTGGTTAAAATAACAACTATACGCATCGAATTGACGACATCCTTGGTTTGTTTTTTGTCGACTAAGAATATTGTTTCTATTAATTACTTATATTTCGAATTCCGAACATTATTAATATCTCATAACTCAAATTACTACATTAAAGGGTCTCCCCCTTTACTAAAAAAAAACATAAATTACATTACATAAGCTTAAGACTATATACCCGAAGGGGTAGACAGAGATAATTAGTATAGCTATGGTTCGCCGAGCTTATTTCCGCCCATAGCTGGCGAGCATATTGTCATATCAGTCACAAGCTCCAGTCAACAAAAATTGAGATTGTCCCACCTCGGATTTGAACCCATTAGACCAATGAGGCAGAAGAGCGAAACAATGAATTGAATGAATTTATGTATGAATTCTGACAGTACGGTCGGTCGCTTGTATTATTTATTTCTTAAACTAGTTTAAAGTTAAGTTTGTGGTATAAAAGTGGCGTGAGGTTATACAATAAAAAAAGAAAGAAAGAAGAAAATGGTCGTTACCTGCGACGAAAAATAGACTCTGATTGGCAATCGCAAGCGCTCAACCAGTTGGTATGATCCTGGTTCAGCACCTAACCAATGCCCTAAACTCAATGACTCCTAGAAAAGTATTGGTCACTGTTTTGATTGTATAGTGCCGGTGTGATTCAGCTTCTTAACAAACGGGATGAGTCTTACTGCAGATGTGTACTGTGAAGAACTGAACACAATGATGGAGAAGCTCGCAAATCTGCAGTCAGCTTTGCTCAATCGCTCGTTCTCGTTGCTCCTGCACGACAACTCACGACCCCATACTGCACAATGGACGATCTCTAAGCTACAAGAGCTGGGGTTGGAAGCTCTCCATCATCCGCCGAACTCACCAGACTTTAAGCCTCGAGACTTTTTCCAGAATTTGGAAAACTTTTTGGCGGGAAAATATTTCAATACCCGAATGACAGTACATAATGTCTTTTCAGAGTTTATTACCTCCCGTCCAACCGATTTCTGCGACAAAGCCATCGATAAATTGCCACTGCGCTGGCATAGGTGCATCGATATCATGGGTGGTTACTTTGATTAATAGAAATATACCCCCTATCAAACTATTATAATCGTGACTGTAAATCTTTGTCATTCGTCACTTAAGGCAAACTTCCGATGATCGCGTCAAGCGTCTGACGCTAACATCCGAAGTCTGTCTTTACGACTCCGTCACGATACGTTTTCCCAAACAGTCCCTGATAACTAGGACCAGTCACCGTGACTCATATTATTCTGAATAACAAATTAGTGATTAATAGTTTATGTATTCATAAAAATAATAATGTTAGCACCTACGTCATGGTGAACTTTAGCGTTTAAATAAAAAAAGCTTAGTAAATCTATAGTTAGGAAAGATTATCCTATTTTTCTGAACTTTATATTATAAATAAATACTCTCAAAAGTCACACACATAGTCCTGACCCCATAATAAGTTAACCTGTATCGTGGGTATCAGAAACTGCGAGGGACTTACGGTTCCATAACACCCGAAGATATTAGATATTTGTGGATCACACAAACATTAGTTTCAGTGCGCGAATTGTAGAGGTTACATGCCCTTTAGTTAGAACTACTCAAAGTCGGATACAAAAAATGACAATTTAGAAATGATAGAACCACGCTGTAGATAATTTTGTCTACAGGAAGAAAGGGCTGGTTAGACAGGGGTGATACTACTGTCTCAAAGAAAACCGACGAGACGTGACAGTTTCCTGTTGTATTTCATACGGTGAGTGAGTTTTCCGGAGACCCAAATTATCTCCTACTAGCTTTTGGTCGCGGCTCCGCCTGCGTGAACACCCGTTACCGGGATAAAAAAGGTCATGGTCGACCTGTGTGCCAAATTTCATCCAAAGCCATTTAGCCGTTACGGCGTGATGGACTAACAAACATCAAAATTCACAAATTCACAAATATCCAAACTTTCACATTTAAAATAGTATTAGGAAGTAGGATTTCTTTGCCTTTTTATAGGCATTAATTTTTTTTAATCCTCTGAGTGTTCATGTGCGGAGGACATCAATTACCATCATGTGACACATTAGCTCGGTTGCCTTCCACTACTATAAAAATAATAATCTAATATATTACAAAAAATATAAATTATATCGTTCTGCCTGGCATTATCCCGGCTTAATGCCAGGGTCCGTCTTCCCATTTTGATTTGATGATGGATTTGTATGTGGGGCGACCTGCAGCGCCGTCTAATCCCCGCAAAGGGAACCAAGTTTCGTCATTGCCTAGTCCGTTAATCTGCAGTGTGTACCACGTGCAGGTGAGGTTGACTTTGGGCCTAAGATGTTGGTGGCCCATTTACACTCCAAGTATATAAATATTATATACTGTTTAATTGCTGGCTACGGGTCACGTATATTATTTTCCTTTACTATTTAAAGATTTAAACGAACTATCCTTGATAACAATTAATATCATACCAGCAAAATGTGTATGTAAATAATACACATTACTAAGTTTCGCGAAATTATAACTTATGAGTAATATTAAAAGTAGATCTATATTAAAATTCTAATTCTTGCAATACAGTATTTGTGGAATCTAGCAACCGCGAGACGACAATCTATTGACACCATTATTTTAACATTCACATAAATTTAGAATAGTACACAGAATAAATCATTACGCTACGAATGGGATTATTATTTTTTCTTAGAAAACAATCTTATGCTGCGCATAAAATTTAAATAATTGCTGGTAAAATTTTCCTGCAAGACACGTCGATTCATTCATTGATGACGTTCCCGACATGAAGGTAACTTGGTCGTACCACCTGTGTAAACAAATAGAAGTATTGTCCAAAATCACTATAAAGAATTTAATTACTAAAATCTTCAGAAAATCTCTTGTACATAGAATAAGTTATACCAAAATATTATGCAATAAACTCCCGATGAAGATAATGCAACCTATCAATAAGAAACGTAAGCCTTGGGTATTGAAGTGTTTTTCTATATTCTTTATCATCGCCAGACATACCTTTGAAGTAGTACAATAGACACAAATATGTACAAATTAATTGCGTAATTTGAATTTGATTATGTGTCTATTTATTATTGGATGAGAAGGCACAATTAAAAAAATGTACTTTTCATCAATATTCCCTATATTTCAAATGATCACGTACCACCTACGTGTCTCGTATACGAAGGGTCGTCTGGGTAGGTACCACCACTTTGTCCATTCCTGCCACCAAGCAGCGTTGTGTAAACACTTGAAATCAATTTCAAAGGACGTTGAAGCCAGTGAAATTACTGGGCATTATGAGATGTATTATGTTACGTCTCGGTGAAACGAGCGCAGTGCAATTCCATGCAGATTGCAGAACTTAATAATTCAAAGTTTTGAGTGGTGTTCCTACAGTTTATGGGCAGGCCTGTTGACGAGCGACCTACTTTACGCGTCATTCAGGCGAATAAAAAAATATCTGAAAAAAATATTACCTCCTTCTCCCGCTCGCAGTGGGGCACAGAAAGATTTGGCTTGTAGTTTTTACGACCATCCGCGTGCCTGATATCAACCCTTCTGGGGAGAAGAATTTCGATCACCAACGCAAATTATATTAGGTTATTAATGAAATCTCGATAGCAGCGATAGCTCAGCGGCGAGTGGTACGGACTGCCGAGACGAAATCGCACGTTCGAAACCAGCAGCAAGAGCATGCACCTCTGACTTTTCTAAGTTACGCGTCTATTCATTGTTAATAATTCGCTTGCTTTAACGGTGAAGGAAACATCTTGAGTAAAACCTGAATACCTAAGAAGTTCGCCATAAGAATTTCGAAGGTATGTGAATTCTGACAACCCGCATTAGGCCTGCGTGGTGGACTATTGCCTAACCCCTCTCATTTAGTACAGGAGGAGGAGTGCCCAGCAGTGAAACGAATATTATAAAAGGCTTTTATTATATTATTATTATAATAAAACCTAAGAGATGTGAAAATATCTGAATGTAGGTATTTTATTTCAAAGTTTCTAACACTGAATTTTAGACTTACAATTCATGTGACACCACGCTTACACCTAAGTTAAAAAAAATATCGACTCGTTAGTTGGTTGATGTTCCACAGACCAATCGTCAATTATGTGTTATAAACATCCTGAGAGTTGTTTCCAGACTGTTCCCTTAACAAGTTTTACTAGGAAATATCTTAGTAAAACTTGTTAATTTATGTTTTCATTTACATTCTTATTACACTAAATCGGTTGAATGAACGTTGCATATTCAAAGTGCAGTCGTGGTTCAGATGTTATAATTAAATCTTTGGTTAGGGTTTATTGTAAGCACAAGAAGAATATTAAGTAGGTGGCATTAAATTGTACGTTTGCCAAGTACTGTAAGTTAACAACTAATTATTTATTGTTATGTTATGTACTTACAATTGGTAAAATAAGAACAAGAATGACGTTAACTTATTAGTTATAATAAGTACCCTTTATTATTGTTACTTACTTAATTTTGTCATATATTTAAAAAAAAATTGGCAATAATAACAACTAAAAAAACTCTTCTTCCACCTGCCCTTATCCCACTCGCAATGAAGTAAGCGCAACATGCTTTTTAACACATGTTACAGAATTATTAGGCTTGTAGTTTTTACGCCCGGCCGCCTGCCTGATATTAACCCCTCTGGGGAGAAAAAAAACTAAATAGCTAAAAATAAATATAATCAATTTTGAGTCGGTGCTTTTGCAATGTAGGTAATTGTAGAAAGTTAGTAAAATTACCGTCTTTAAATAGTTTATTTTTATTTTTTGCTTTTATCTCCGTCAATTTTATTTTTGTTAAAAAGTTTTTATTTTACTACTTTTAATGATAGAATTATCGAAATGGGTGCATAAATGACGAAGTTTGAATATTTAATCCCCGAATTCACTTCCTTAGGGGTGTACATTCTTCTTGAAATTAAAATGAGACTAACTTTGAGCTATACTCTATCGAATGAAAAAGAAATCATCCAAATCGGTTAATATTTGGCGGAGTTATGCGAGGTCATACATATATATATATATATATATATATATATATATATATATATATATATATATATATATATATATACATATATCTGTTATATACGCGTCGAATTGAGAACCTCTTTTATTTTCGTCGGTTCCAAATAAACTATAATATTAAATTATATTAAATATAATATAAATATATCTTCCCAGGGGTGTGTCAACTACTAGATTCTTAGTTTATAGCCTGTTATTTATAATCACCAAATACAAACATTCATTTTACAAATAGTTTATGTAATTAAGATAATCAGATTGATCGTATTTATGATATAATGGTGCTGCGGACTTGTTATCATACAATTTAAACGCAACATGCACATTCATTACGGAAATAGTCACGGCAGCGAGGTGAGAATTTTGCTAATTGGCTGTATCTTATAGGTAAGCAATAAAATCAATGGGGAGGACACGGACTGCATCTTCAATTTATGCCGATGTGGATTCGCGATGCGTTGGGGTCCGACGCCGCGGCCGGCCCCCGCCACCAGAGCTCATATTTATACGGTATAGCGGGCGCCGCGAAGAGTTCAAACGTGCGTCGGGCGCTCGGAACAGTAGACGATCGAGAGAATCAAAACGCGTGGGTAGACGAGGGCGAGTGCAGTGTGCAGTGCGTGCGGGTCGTGTGTTGCTGAAAGCTCGCGCCGTGAAGCCTCCGAGAGTAAAGCGGCGGCATCGCGCGAGCGCCCGCCTCGCGTCAGTGCCGGCCCGGCCGTGCCGTTAGCACCACGTTTCGGCAATCACTTACGCTCTTATTCCTCTGCTGGACTCTGATACACACACTGTATCAACAATTTTGTACTATACCTTGCCGGCCAGCCAAGTGTTCGCGAATATACCCCCTGTGACTGTGGTGAGTTCATCATTATATCTTATTTTTTGTACACTGATTTAATTATCAAAATGCCTGTAACATGAGGAGCCGCATCTGAAACATTCAAGATCTAGCAGGAGTTACTGGAATTTGTGAAAAAAACCCATAAAATACTTTTATGGAAGCTCTACTATTGAAACTACTATCAATAAAATTATCTTAACTTCGGAGTAACAAAAACTGCCCTTACTTTTTATGAATATTTGTGTAAGATCGAGAATTTTTACAACTGTTGCGGATATATTTTATTCGAACCGACCTGGGGCAAAGTTGACTTATTTACTACAATAAAACAGAATTCAATTCTACCATCTTGCGGTTATTTCTTATATGAATATTGCTGTCAATTTACTATCCTAAAGTACACTGGTAGTACTGCAGTAATATAAGTAAACGCATGAAGATACTGACATAAAGTATATGTTTGACAAGACAGTGGATGATGCAAACAACAAGGATAATTTAATGTTTTTTTTTAATTGAATGTTACTTCTTCAGACTTCTTTCACATACAAGTCTTTAAAAAATAATTATGCTATTCCAATGAGATAACAATGCCTATAAATATCATAGAAATAATAATTGAAATTAAATACACTTTATTCATGATAACGTTCGCGTTTATACGAGTATAGGGATTAATTATAGCTACATCAAATTTCTGTAGGTACAATAATTAAATATTTGCATGGATAAAAATAAAAACTTTACAGACATCCCAATATATATAATAACAATAGTGCCAACGTTACTATAGTTAGTTACCTGAAAACTTGAACGGTTAAATTACCAGATTTGCATAGATTTATTAAGTTGTCGAATAGTATGGCGTGAGTGGATCTGATTCGGCCGCGTGCCATGCGAATAACCGTGGCGGATTCAATATTTCACAGTCACCACCAATAATCATTCACGATTGTACTTACAAAGTAGATTGAATTTGAAGCAGCCAGTGATTCCATTTCCATTATCATTTACTCATGAAACTATACTTAATTCACGGCTCTATAATTAATCCAGTATCTCAAAAAGCTCATTAGATCAGTTCAAAATATATTTCTAATATCAAAGTTAACTGTGCAAACGGCGATATATTTAAAAAAGGCAAAATAAAATATCTCAATTCCAATCAAGATTTTCATTCGTTTTACGTGAGGATTCGCGTTGCACGTCTCGCTTTGCATTTGGGTCTCGGACAGAAACACTTAACAGTATTCATAATATTTTATATATATATATATATAAGAGTTTGTCATTGCATACGATGTACCTACTCATGTAGCGACGGTGACTTATCTAATATTTTTCATCTTGTTTTTCATCGATGTTTTTGTTCGTCATTTATAAACAAAATTCTTATAATAATTGGTCAATTTTTTTTTTTACCTATAGATGTAGAAGCCCGCCAGCGGGAGGTCATTTCAGGATAGCAATTTATATCAAAAAGTTTTTGCTGTAGCTCTGTTATCCTCCTTAATTTACTTGTATTTCTTTGTAATTTGACTTCATTCATTAGACTGTTCAGATTCCTGCCTGTGTAATATTAAACCGGGTAGTATTTTTTTATTTTACTCGTTGCCGAGGTTTAGGCGAATTTATATTTCATTGGGCTCAATATGGCGGCAGAATTTATTACCTACGGTGAGATTACCCCGCGCCGAAGCTTCCACGGTAGACACACCAAACACCAGGAATTACATAGATTATTTTATTACGGAGTGAAAATATTCCGTACAGTTGCAAAAACTGATTTATATAGACTGTTTATTGTCATAAAGATAAACCCTTCCAGATCTGTATTTGACGTCTCTTTTTGGACTTTAATAACGTGTTTAAAATACAATACCTTTATGTTCTATTTAATATACATAAAATATATACCTAATGTTTTTAATATTATTAATGTTTTAAATCCAAGTTTTCTAATTTATCTAAAACACACTAGTTCGTATGTAGAGCGTATAATATTATGTTTATTGAAGCAATGAACTTGACACTCGAAGCTGTTGCATAATTGTTATGAGAGTATTTTAAAGTAATGTTGATGGCCGTGGGCCGGGTCTGTGAGTGCAATCCGTCGGCTCGGTGCGGTTGATTGCGTTAAGTCCGGCGCGGTGTGGCGCGGCGGCTGGCGAGCATTGGGCGCGAGTTCAAGTGTAGGGGTGAAGGTTCCGCGGATGGCCGCTGCCGTCGCTGCCACCGCGTCCGCATCCGCTTGTCTCGAATGCTTAAACGCTAAACAATCTTGCTGCCACACTCTTCCAATAAAAAAAAAAATATGCAAATATTATTCGCGAAGTTGTTACATATTATTATAAAGTAAGTTCAAGTCGATTTTGAACATAAAGGTAAGTCGGATTATTGCAAAGTCGTGTTGTTTATACCACCAGGAACTACTAACATGTTACTGAAATTAATTTCATACACGGTTGTATTATTATTCTTATTAGAATGTGTTGATATGTAATAATAAACTTTCAAAGGCCAAGTGCATGAATGCCACTTAAAATAGTTGAATTTATGTTCAGTATGTTTGATTTAGGTACTGATTAATGCACACGTTTTTATCACTCACATTAAGTTATAAGTGTGATAGTATTTGTATGAGTTATTAACTTGTCTTTTGTAATAAAGTACAATAAAGGTAATTTTATTCAAAATTTGATGTAATGACTCATTTACTTACTACATGTTTAAGGCGACAGCGTTAAGCGTCGTGCGTGGATCTTCAGAAAATTATACAGTAGGATATGTAGGCACAGTTTACAATAAAGCACGTTTCATGCGATATATGCAGTTTCCTAAAAAAGGTTCATATAAAATCCCTCCTGACTCACTTAAAATGTAAATATCCAAAAATCCTTTCTTAGTAATATAGTACACAAACTATCATCTGACCAAGTTTCATGACCCAGTAGTTTTTGATAATTCGTGATTAATCAGTCAGTGAGTGAGTGGTATATCGCTTTTTCATAGATGTATTAAAACAATGCCGTGTATGTATAGTTTTTAAGTGTTTGTCAGTCAATAAAAATATACATCCCTGTGTGAAAAATCTTGTTGCATTATTATTTAAATGTTGTTTGTATGTACATAAAAATTGTGTTGAGAAGCTTTTGCCGATACGTTGAATGTAACGTGTCTATTTGTGCGAGTTCTTTGTTATAGGAATTTAGTTAGTTACCCGCATGGTTTAGACATATATGGGTGTATTCATAGACTCAAGCATGTGTCCCATAGAGGTAGGCAGAGACAAGGGATTGCCACTTCCTACGATCCTTGCACACTTCTATGGCCTCTTTCACTCTCAAAGCCTAGAAAAAGTGAAATATTGATCAACTTATAGAAGTTTCATTTTAATAACTCCCTCGGAAATCTTGTCTTGTCTATAATTATTCAATTGGCGTGTATTCACACATGGGTATTGCAGTAACTAATACACCGCAAGTATTAAAAATATTTTGTGAGTTTTATATTGTATTGTATTCATAGTAAGAACGTCTGAGAGTTGCACTGACGGGTAATCAGCTCACATTAATCCCAGTTTGAGTAGTACTCCCACTCTCACTTCGGACCGGCCGGATTTACAAGTAGCCCTCTGAGAGGTCCTTTGGGGTATCGTGGTGTTCTTCCAAATTTGCACCAAGTACAAGCTTTATATTACACCTACTCTGTATATATTTTTCATTAGTACAATAATATGCATTATTGTTATTCGCACTGGTAGGGAATTAGGCTTTATGCGAATTTAAACAGCAAATTACCTTGAAAAGGTGTTTGAATATATTTAAATAACATTCATAAATAAATATAAAACAAGTAAAGACAATTACGTATTGATTATGGTACCAGTAGCAAGGTCGGCGAGCTTCCCATTCTTTTGTTTAAAATGTTTCGCGCTTAGTGTACGGAAATACGGTTAGTTGACGGTAGCTAAACGACTCGATGACGTTCTTCCTTTAAATATGCCTAGCGGCCGTGATGTAAATAAACACGATCTTTTTAAATACTAAAAAAACTAGTCATCCTACTTCCCCTTCGTGGTGTCTTAATGGATATTTGTGATGATGTGTAAGCAACTTTGTGAACTCATCGTAGTAAAATGTTTCGGTGGAATGTACAGTGCAACTGCAATGTTTTAATGGATGCTGTGATATACCCATTGTAAGCAATAATGACAGTAATAAAATTAACAGTCCTTAAAAGTTAGAAACGTGTCCAGTGACTCCGCATTAATGAAAGTGCGCGTGAATATGCGCGCGCGCAGTCCCGCCGTGACAGAATGCACTCGCGGCGCAGTGTGGACGCGTCCGCTCGCTTAACGTCGACCGCCGCGCTGTGTGCCACGCGCCCGCGCCCGCGTCGCCATCGTCGCCACCGTCGCGTCGCGCGCCGCTTCCTGAGAAAATGGCAACTTATGGGGAACTGAATCTGGGTCTCACAGGTGCCATTGACCCGGCAAACCTGCCACACTCGATGCAAATGTGCCGGCATTCACATTTCATATTTACCCACATACTCCATTCTATATAGGTTTATAGAATGTTATGAGTCTATAGCCATAATGAGATAGAACGGTCAGCGGTTTTTATGACGATTGCAACGAATAAGAGAGGTTATAATAGCACTGAGAAAATATTTTTTATGTCTACGAATTCCAAAGAACATGTTCATAAATGTTCTGTTATTTAAACTGTGTTTTGTGGTGGTGTTGTTCTATACCATTTTTATGTAGTTTCCTAGTAGTAAGTAACATAAAATGGGTTTATAAGATGCGGTAGTTAGCGACCGGTAGATGACATGAAGCCGCTACGAGTGCAATGCGTCCGCGAGACGCGAATCGTAAGTGGTCACCGCGCCGCGCCGCTCGACGTTGAAGCCCGCTCTGGCAGTGGCTGTACGAGCCGAAACCGTTACCGGACCACAAAAATGTCGCAAAAAAGCTCGTAAACCGTTTCTGTTTCACTTGTTATATTGTAATTTCGTGACGTGACTCTGATTTCATGCTATATTTAATGAGGTTTGTTAACAATAGACGACTTTCCTAGTGCAATTATGTAACTATCTAAGCGTGCAGTTTGAGGTAACTTTATGAAAAAAGAATTATCTAAACCTCTTGAAATCTGCTACTTTGTACTTAAATTACGCACATTGTCGTTGACATTCAACTGAAGTCTAGACTTCCATAACAAATCACAATCGGGGGTCAAGTTTAGCCTACTTTACACTGATTAATCTTATGTAGTTAGTAGGTACTTACATAAATCTAAAATTTTAGTTAACCATAATACATTTTACTATTTATTTTCATAAAATTCACAAATTGTACGTTAATTTTACATTTAATAAAAATACCACATAACGGTTCGTTAAGTAAGAGGTCCGTTAGGCAGAAATTATTGCTACAACACTTAATTTATTTGAACTATAACACACAAAGTTTATTACTGACGAAAATGTGCGAATTAACCATAAGCGTAAAGTTAAATTCACTAGAGTAATTTATACGTGTCCAGCAAGGCGGTCGTTGATTAACAATAATACATTATAGCGATAGGACAGCTAATGGTCCCCGAGGTACAGAACATTGGTAGCTAGTGTGCAAGAAACCTCGCGACGAATCGCCATCTCAATACCAATATCTGAATATGACCAAGCTGCGATGCCGGTCACAATGGCTAATAGAAAGCATCACACAAAAATCACCCTACGTGGAGTGTGCTTAAAATTCACATTCACAGACTGGCTAGTGTTGCCAACACCCAATGGAATGTAGGTTATAATGTTATTTAGTTCGAGTTTTTGCCATACAAGTTTTTATTTAATAGAATAGTTATTAGAGACCGCCTTTCTTCACAATGCTTTGTTTAGTTTTACTACGGTTATTAGAAAGCTCGCTCCGGACATCCTGCGCGATCTATTTATAATAAATACGTCCTGTATTTATTATTCTATAATTAATTATCTTTTAGATTATTCCATACATGAGGTTAATTAGAAACATTATGACTGATTTGTTACATAAATAAATAAATACACCCACCAGTCATATATATAATCCTGAAACGGCACTAGGGTAACCTGTATTGTGGGTCAGGAACTAAGAAAAATCTCGCGATCCCACAACACCCAGATCAGATATTACAATATTACTAATAACTTTTTTAGCATAGGTCAGCAAACGTACAAGTGGGTCACCTTATGATAAGTGATCTCCACCGTCTATGTACAATACCAGAAGAATCATGGGCGCGGTCTTTAAAGGAAAGGAATAATTAACGGGTTGAGAAGGGGATGGTGGTTTGAGCCTCCGGATATCTCATTCACCATACAAAACGCAGCAGCAAGCCGTTACTTTACGTCAGTTTTCTGTGCGATAGTGGTAACGACACGGCCGAGCAGGCTCATTCGTCCTGTAGAAAAAACTGTCTACAGCGTGGCTCTACCACTCAAAAAGTTATAGTGGAACCAAAAATAAATAATGGGACATAATATTCATCTATTTGATTTAATTTTCAAAAGCTCTACACATGTACTATATTACTTCCCCCTTGACTTATTACCACCTCTTTTAGTAGCATATACGTACAGTTAATTATAAAGTTTATTCTGTTGATAAATAACAAGTGCATTGGGAAACACAATATTAAGCTTACTTTTTTCAGTAAAATATGTTTCCCAATTATTAGTTTTCAATGAACCTCCGATATTTATTTCTAGTGCACAACACAGTGCAAAGAGCATACAAATATGGAAATATAATATACTCAAACTTGTAATCGCAAGGCGCGGCGCGGCGTTCATTCACGTTTGTTTAGCTTATTCAAGTTTACTGCCCCGTCCATTACTGAATAGTTACGCGTATCGGTAATCGAGAAATCGGAAAATCAGATAAAATGTATGATCAGAATATTAAATTTATGTATAGTTCTTTCATTGCACTGCATGGCTGCTGAGTAAAATGACCAATGCATTTGCTGGCTGCCTAAAGAGGCAGTCTGTCCATGCCCACGCTCATGGCACCCACACTCTAAATAACAAGTCAAATAGTCATGTCCACTTTACCATTTACCAAGTAAAAAATCTCATGTTATGTTTGAATAGGTCTTTTACCAATTAGTATTTGAACCGATACGTGTGTATGACGTCCGCTAAGGTTTGGTTTGTCTGTTGCACTCACGAAGTACTTTGTGTTAAGCCCGACACCTCTACGTGTGTAAATTAAAGGTTAAAAAAGCGAAGATTCAAATGTATGGGTCGGCGGGGTATCGTGTTTGATTTTTTGATGATTTGTCGGCAATTCTGTGTTTTTAAAAAACAATAGGTGGTTACATATATGCTGATTCAGTTTAATCTACTAAGTTGCTTCTATACTCTTTCACTAAACTTTTTAAAACATTCCGCGAGTTCAAAACAAATGCGAATTTTCTATGGCGCAATTATAAGCCGTGTCTATGTTTTTGAGTTAGAATAAAAAAGGCTGAGGCAACACTTGATAATGTCCAGGTTGTTTTATGGTGCGGAACGTGCGATGTCATTGTCCTACGAGCGGGTAAGGCGCATGCACCTTCGCCGTTCCGCTGTGGACCGCCGCCGACCGCCGCCGACCGCCGCGCTCTAACGCCACCAGCGTTGACTCGTACTTCCAATCTCCTACTCTAAATTTAATTTTAAATAATATACCAAAAAGTGTTAACTTTTTCCGACTGGAACCCGTGTCTACAAATATACCTTATCGTATAATAATTCTATCTTTTCTCGTAAAAGCATTTGTTCAAGAAAAAAAAAACACAAAGAATAGTAGTAAATACTTAATGATGTTTCTGAAGATATTTTTAGAACATAAAATTCACCCCACGAACCATTAGCATGAAGGACTTACATCCTTTGTTTTTCTTTTATCTCGCGAGGGCCTCAGTGGAAGCAATATGTCGACCCGGTATCTACATGAATTATTCACCTAAGAAGAAAGTTTAAGTAAATGTATACCTTGCCAAAAATACCTTCTCTGTGTAAAGAAGAGCCACAGATAAAGTGTTAATATGCGAAAGTAAACTGAATAATTATGATAACACACAGATCAGTTAATAAAATTGCAATTTATATTTTAGGATGAGATTGAAATAATTTATAAAAAATAATAAATTTCTTATGATTCTGTATATTCTAGACAACCTTTACGTTTGGAAAATGTAGAGTTTGTTTCTAATAATAGAGTATAAAGTTTCCTTGAACTAATTGCAAAACGTTTTTACCCAAACTAAATTGTGTCTAAGAGGTGCCTATGTGAAATAAACTCTAAATATATATTTCATATGCCTATTCGTATTTTTTTTCAAATCACGCTTCAAATGATATTGGTTTTGTGACATAGACCTAGAACCAGGATAAATATGTTGTGATAAGAAAATATTTTGTTATGTCATATTGTTCATCTATTTTATGAGCAGAATACATTTCTAATACTATAAAGATGTCAGGTTTCTAATTTTGATTTTTTTATGAGTTTATTTGTAGGAATACTTTCTGGAACTGCTAATCCGATTCGGGAAATTCTGAGGGAGTTGCATAATCTCTGGGTTCTATATGCTATTTGTCATTGTAATAAACGAGAATTTTACTAAGAACGACTTTCATGCTGGCTTAACCGTGAGCAGTTTATATGACATTTCGTAATATGAATACTGTAGAAGAGGAGTAGAATCTGGTTTCTTATTATTATTTTGTATAACACTTCCTGAATCATGGTGCTTCCCTAAGTTTGTTCTAAACATTCGTGCATTCGGCATCTTCACCTTGAAAAATCATAGGTATTTTTTCCATGTCTGTTTTTTCTTTCATGTCAATATTGATAATTTTTAAAAGTATTCATTCAATATCTTGGAGCTGGAGCTAATCACGACTTGTTGGTGTTCTTTAGGCTTCTAAAAAAATGTGGCTGTTGGCGATTATGGAACTTTGATAACCAGAGGTGTGATGTAATACTATTTACTTCCTTATTTTGCAATGTTCCTATTACAAGCTAATATATAACTTTATATTGATTACGCAAAATAATGCTTCAAATAAATTATATCATTTAATTTAAGAAAATTTTGTAAATTTTTACTAAGTACTATCTAATCTTTACTGACTACTAATAAATGAAAAGGAAAATACATACACACTCACGCCTGTAATCCCCGAAGGGGTAGGCAGAGGTGTAACCAGTACACCCACATTTCGCCGAACGTATCTCCGTCCTACAATGTGATGTGTATGGCGAGCCTATCGCCATACCGGGTACAAATTCCAGACTCCGGGCTGATACTGAGCATTTCGTTATAGAAAGACCCAATATCCATAGAAAATACAGTATGCTATTAATATATGTATATGCTTGTGCCGTGACAGATTACACATCAAAACGTAAATATATTTTATATCAGCCAGTCAAACGCGTCAGAGGGTTCAGTCAAATTACATTAAAAAACGACTGAGATGGACAACCGTCGCGATAAGAAGAAAGAAACGTAGGCGTATCCTAATTCAATTTTTCACATCTACCACTGCGGTTATTGCTAGATTGCTTCCTTTCACGCGCGGCCATATTAATCATAACTTTGTTCTATGCAAATTAATTTATGAATACATTAAACATGCCTCAAGAAATGTAATTTTGTATCAACATACCAAATCAGTGGTTTTTCGAATGGTTCTTCTAATACATACCACGTAAATGGAATAAATGATGTTTATTAACATTTCATATATAACGGTGATTTTATTAGCCATAAAACGATTTAAATACTTCATACGCAAGAATACACATAATTTTCTTTATTTTTGTATATCATGAAAGTGATGGCATCTTAATTTTTTTATGTTATAAAACTCGATAAACACGTATCGCAATCGGTGTTTATGTATCCGGAACACAAAATTTACCCAGAAATGCACATCATTTCGATAAGTGGTTGTTAAAAATTGCGGCACCGCCATAACGGTATCTGACCACCATTAAGATCGTGCTTATATTGAATAACGTATAAGTAAAACAAGCTAATTTCCTGCTACAGAATCTCTTTTCATGGCTATTGGATATTATACCGTACATTCCGCTTGAAACATTCACTGTCTGATGCTAACTTTTATTACTGTCTGCACAAAATGCCATAAACGCTACAGGTTTCTTATTGCATTATGGGAGACGGCGAACCTTAATTATTATTGTAAACCTTTATTAGCATTTGTTTTGTTTTGGATTTTCTTTTATTGTGTATATTTGCTTGATGGTGGCAAGTAAATGTGTAAAAAATATCATTTTAAAACAAATATATTATATTGAAAATACTTACACATAATAACAAGCTTATATTACATAAAACATTTGGGTTAAATCTACTTGATTTAGCGTGTTTCTTGAAAATCGTCAGTTACAGTTAAAGCGTTCGTGAAAAGCAATGGCTTAGTCATTTTCAGTGTTCTCATACGTCAAAATTTGCAAACTTCGAAAGCATCATCTGCATCAACTTATGGTTTGAAACAATCAATGCAACCTTAATTAGGTACAGAAAATAAACCATTGCTGCCACAATGTCGTTTATAATAATTATTATCGATAATCTAAAGGAATTTATTCATTATAATATCATAAGTAAGTGCCTATCATAATATCTACAGTACTTAATTAATGACCCTTTCTGCAATCTTAAAGGCATGTTTTATGGTGTACTAGAGCTTTGACTATACAATTAAATTTCCGATTATTCCATTATTTATTTGTTAAATACGGTGCTGCTCATGTTACGAATTGAAAATATAAAGTAGCAATTGATTAAAATAAACTAAACAATTCTGTTGACCATGTCGTGAGTTCATGACGAAGACATATATTACGTATTATGTGATGGGTATTTGAAATATTTAAAGATGCTGTTCCGTGGGAAAGGTTTGGTGATTATTTACCTTACATTGACTATCTTTGCTATGTGTGAGTGAAAGAAAGGCGATATTGACGGTGTGAGCAGTCCTCACGAAGCAGGCGCGGGCACCGAGCGGGTAGCCGGCGCGCTCGCTGTCCAACCGCCGCCATTGTGGCTCCAACTTACTAAATCAATATTTGTGCAGATGTCGGCGCAAGAGCATGCTATGCTTGTAGCGACCTAATATTCGTACAGCTTTTATGGCAGTGTTAGCGGTAAATTTTCTCGCTAGCTACTTATAATCATCCAAATGTAGGACGTTGGTGCACGCACTATAGTTGACCCTGGTCGTCCTGAACTCAAGTGTGATTCGTTCCAATCATAGCGGGACTCAAGGGCTCCAGCTCTTAAATCAATACTCCTTCGTGCATTATGTTCTAATATTGACATATTACTTAGCTAAATTAAATATTACATCGAATACCGTATGGCCGCAGCACTGTGTATACTTTCCATAACGGACAAAAACTATGTCAAGATTTTAATTTATACACACACGTGTTATTGTATTGAAAATTTATTTTACAAGTAGAGTCGATATTTATTCGTAATGGTACGTTTTGGGATGCGCAACTGCGACAGAAGACCGCGACGCGTGACATCAACAAGATGTCCACGTTGTATCCAAATACCGATATATTAATACGTTTTGAGGTATGCAACCGAGACATGACCCCGCGACGCGCGACCGTTTCCATAAAATTTCATATAAATCTGACGGATCGTTATCACTTCATATGCGTCACGCGTCGCGATCTCATGTCTCGGTCGTGTACCTCTAAACGTACCTTAACTGGTTGCGATTCTTTATTTACGTAAGTTACATATTTGCAGTTTATTCACCAGACATTACAATAAAAAAATTATGATGAGTAGATTCTCGAACAAAACAATTTTATCTACATATATATACATATTTATATACTATATAACTCAATAAAAAGTGTGTTCGAGAGCTTTCATTACTTTTTGCACAGTACAGTGGATAGTGGTACGATTAAAGTTATGCGCTTCGACAAACTTTGGCTATTTCGGAAATATGTACTCGTGGTTTATGGTGATGACCTAATACAGATTATGTAGATTATATACCTGTCGCGAAGGGTCTCTACAATATCTATAATACGATTTCTACTGGCTTACCTAAGAGATACTATAAATACTATACAGTAATAGTAAATAAAATAGATATGTTTTACATCTTCCCTTTTGAAAATTTTCACTATTTGCCACTGCACTGTCTCTAGTGTCTACTTATTTTCTCTTGAGTGATTGACTGGATCCGAATGACCGACCATTCATTGTTTATTTTTATTTTGATTATAAACATACTACAAAATATAATTAGTTGCCATTAATACTAACATTACTACATTAATACTGAAATATTATAATACGAATCTGTACCAATTCGTAAAAACGCATATCGCCAAAGCACATAATGGCAATCAAGGAAGTGTTTATGTACTAAAAATAAATATTCTATATCGGATATAAAGAAAATATTACAGAATCTCACACGTTTATCTGCGAAGGGGTGGTCAGAGGTGTAAAAAGTGCAGCCACGTTTCGTCGAGCTTGTTTCTGTCTCATGATGTGATAAGGAACCTGTCGCCATGTCAGGTACAAATTCCAATCCCGGGCAATTTAAGAGTGATTTTACGAATAAAAAATTCAAACACAACTTGTGATTGCCCGACCTGGGAAGTGATCCCAGGACCTCAGGACCAGACCCAGGTTCTCAGCGAGATGAGATGAGGCGAGAAAAGATTACTAGGTATAAAATCTTGGTTTTTATTTAGGTTATAACTCGGGTAGAGCCCCTTGAGCAGAGTACTAATTACAATCCTAGTTCCCATAGCTTTTATAACGCCCCATAACAATCAAGCTAGGCTTACATAGATAATGACTGGCAATTACTCCAGCACAAAGTTACGGCCATGCTCTTGTAAATTAGTGATCCCGTTTGCGCATATATAGCGTAATTATAATTTGCAAAATATGAACCGCGTATTTATTATCCTTTCAAACACTTTTTCCTCAGATGTTTTTTTCTATAGTAGTATCCAAGTGAAAACGAATAGCATAATTTTCTAAGCGAGGACCACGATTCTCGTGTAATATGATAATGCGATGTATAAATATTTCATGTCTAAGGTTCATTATTATCGTTTTTGCTCCACAACCAGTTCCCGACAATGCAGTTTCACAGGGAAAACAGGAGCTACGTGCCTATTATTTCTATTTTTGTATTTGACTCAATATAACTTTATGCTTGTCCATCCACTTTTTCACACACTAAGTTGTTTACACTATAATAGCAGTGAGTACTTATGTTTGTTAATTGTGGAAGTGTAATTTATGAGTGAAATAAAAATAATAAAAGTAAGAAAGATTCTATTCAATGTTCATTTCTCAAGATATTTAATATTTATTCTTACCATGAGGAATGTTTGAATGGTTTCCCCATTACGAGCTTGAAACTGCACTCTTATAAATAAGTATTGTGGTGTTATGTTGTTAATACTTGCCATTCATTTGCTACGTACAGATATGGTCAATAATGAGGGGCCAGCCGGCTAGCTGACGGCTGTCGCTCGTAAATATTATTCGACACGATGCATTTGAACGTACGTGCAAAAGACATCACGCCTCACTTACTTCCTGGTAATGAAAAATAAAATCAACCAAAGCTAACACACTGTGGCGCGCACAAATTCCGCAGCTGGATTTAATTAAATGGTGCATATATATTCGGGATTCAAAAGTCACTAAATTAGTGTTTTCCCCACGGGACAAACATTAATTTGTGCGTGCTTAGGGTGTTAGAATTGCCGGGTCAATGATCGCCCTAACTAGCATCAGAAAACGGCCTCATCCCGTACTCCAGGGGTGGTATTATATACACCTCGCATTTAATGCGGAATATTTATTACACTGAAATTTATGCGTTTAGCTACTAACGTTCATTTATATGATTTAAGTAATTTCCTTCTTTTTAAATAACAAACAAGTTACAAGTTATTTCCAAGTTCACTGTGTCTTTCATTTATTTTGCATTAATTTATTATAACACTAAAAGTGACCAATTTCAATAATACCTAATTACTTAGCGAGTAATAACATATTGTAACAATTGTGTTACATAGTACATAGGCATTGGCCTATGTACTTTTATCAAACTTGTTGTATAGTATTTATGTAACGATAAAAACAATAGCGTGTAATGATACAGTAATTACATAAATAATGCAAGTATATCGTGAGAGATGTTTACGAAGTGCAAACTGTAGAGTGTGGCTCTTAGCCGGCGCCGCGGCGCTAGGCGTGAGCGGAGAGGCGTACCTACCTGATCTAGGTGCGCTCTGTGCTCACAGTCTCACAGCACGGCGCGACGCTCGCAGCTATAGGTAAGTTAGTGGCAGGCAGCGCGCGTTGCGGGGGCAACGCTCATCGTGTGAGCGGCTTGCCCCCGAACCAACAATCGCGAATTCAACGTATGCCTAGCAACAGCCACTCACACTAACGGTGGCTTTCTTCGAACACACAGACAAAGAATGCACACGCGAGCTTTAAGCTTTGATGGACTTCGCGACGTTAAGTCGGCTGTTTCTCATGAAACGAAGCGAATTCCTCCGCACTTGTATAAATTGTTAATTATGTGCCGCGTTATATGTGTAGCATAACTTTTCATTGGTGGAATGTTGCACGAATGCGTGTGAAATTTTAATGATAAGGGAAAAAAATCCTCGAAAACACTGTTGTAGATCGAATCGAAATCACGAAATAGCATGGAAATAAGATAATTCGTAAGAGCACTCGAGTAGAATGCTAACGCGGTTTAACGGTGATGAAGACGTCTAGAGCGGATTTACCTAAATTATTCGGATTACGTTGGCGATGCGTGCGTGCCTCTGCGCACGATCCGATACTGCGCACGAAGCCTTACTAAGTCTTAACGTGCCGCACCGAGCCGCACCGCGCCGCACTGCATCGCATTGAGCCGCACCGAACCGCGCGGCTGCCGTCCGTCGCTCGTAGTAGACTGCTAACATATCAGTTTATACCTCATTAACACTACATACGCTAAACTGTGGAAAATCTTCATATTATACATTACTTTTGATTCGAATTGAATAAATACTTTATTTTGCAGTTCAAAAAACACAAATTATAAAAATTAAGTCATTACTTTTCCAAATTTTGTTAATATCACTTTGTTCAATGACCTCAGTAACATGATAACATTAATATTAGGTATTACTGACAACACACATAATGTTTTATATTTGGTGTTCATTTCTATATACATATTTAGTAAAATAAGTACGAAAACAATTTTACGTAACACAGTCTTTTTTTATCTAGGCACTGTTATATTGTACTGGTCTAGATCACAATGTCAGATAGAGAATAGCAAATGCGTCTGACACACAAAATTTGCGAGGTTCAACGAACTTTCCGAGTCTCAATGTAGAAACATTTGCTATATTTCTGTGCGTTCCCTCAAGGGACACAAACCCTGTCTCTTTATGTTACTTCCGCGTGACTGTTCCGCACACCTAACTAAGTGCATAAATATGAATGCCTTTTCTCTCGCCTCGAATTGTGCGTTTGTTGGCTATTTATTACGTTATAAAAATCGTCACTACCTTCATAATGAATCAAGAACAAATACGTGTCAAATTGTAATAATAATCCTGAGTATAAATAACGTGATTGTAATGAACGAGTTAGCGCACATGAGGCGGTATGAAGTGGTATGCGACGTGATCATGCAACATCTACTTAATATGGACGAGCTGCCCTACGTCTGCCGTTAATCGACCGCTACACTTCAGTGACAATTATCGTCTATAACAATGTGGTGTCGAGTTGTAGCCGAATCTAATAACGATCCGCCGTCGCCATGTCCACGACGGCTATGCTAATCATAGGTAATTTACGACAGTCGCTAATCGCGACAGCCGTACGTGAGCGCATTGAGCGAGCGGCGCGCGCGCATTGTGTCGTCTACGAACCGCGCCGCCCAACACATACTTTCAGCTTAACAACGTCCCGTGAGAACTCACCAATCTGTATAGTATTAGAACAGTGTTACTAGCAGCACTTAGATCGCTATCTCGACTCGGAACACAAAAGTGGTATCTATACGCGCGTAGCATTTGCGAGGCAGGCGAGAGCGACGCGGGCGCACCTCGCTTCCCTCCTGTCGGGTGACCCTGCGGTCATCACCTCTCATATCTAGTGCGCACTGAGCTCACTCTTAGCATGCTTATCCCTGTCTGGTCCACTACATTTATGGGTAGATAAACTGTAAAGACTATTGCTTATTGTTCTTTTTCCGTGTGCCTGCTGTGGCTTATAATACTCGCTTTAAATTCAAACATTAAATGGAGTCGTTGAATTGAAATGCATACCGTTTTCATTTAACTAAGACGAAAACATAATAGAGAACAAGATCATAAAGTATGAACATTATTATTCTTACTTTGTAAACTAACAAACCATAAATTCATAATAATCCTTTTCGATTTCCGAGTTATTCTGTGTCCGAGAATTGGTGTCAATGCTCGCTGCGGTTGCAGTGTTCCGAAATTATGTGTTGGGCAACAAGGCGGGCAATGATCACGGACATACCGCCAGTGGTCACAGCGCCGCGCCGCGCCGTGCCCTCGCCGGCCGCCGACCCACCGACCTAGCGCGACCTATCACCTAATACCTAATCCATATGCCCTTCTGATCTCATCTCATCACTTTGTCTATTCACTATGTTATGGTAATTATATTCGACATGTAATGCATGGGGTGCCCTAAAATTTGTATTTACTTGATTAGATACATTACACATTGTACGTCCGTGGAGGAAACAATATAATAAATAATATATTATATTTATAATACATTTTATAAGGTAACGCTTAATAAAAATAACAATTTATATGGATATATATAGGGTACAATCATTCAATAAAAACAGTAATACCAAATGGTTTAAATAATGCAACCCCTACGTAATACACGTATACAATACCATCTAATAATAACATAATCTACACAAACTAAACAAAATATAAGAAAAACACAGTTTTATACAAAAAATACTTATTTTTAAAAAAAAACAAACCAGTGCAGTGTAAGAAAACTAAGCTCGCGAATTGAGCGAACAAATGCCGAGCTTCCGTAGCACCACGTAGCGCTGTGTAGTTAGTAGTAACTGGACGGGATGACAAGGCAATGTGCCACTCAGCCGTCGCTTCGTCGAGAGCAAACGTTCGAGAAAACAATTAAATACGGCATACTTATTTGAATTCTCATGCGCGTTTATTTTGAATTTGGGCATAATTTAATCAGATTAACTGTTCTTCTGACGTTACACAGCTATAACAAACGGTATGTCAAATTACACATGGGAACTGGGTTCACATTGTAAACACCTAAAGAATCTTAAGTCTCGTCTCCGATGTTGAAGTATGGTAGTGTTACAGTTATTGTTCCAGTTATTTTTGCGCGCATTAATTGGACTCGAAAGTTATTTGAAGACATTAATGTTATGGAAAGTCTTTTGGAATATAAATTAATCGAATTGACATGTTTTCCTACGGCAAATAAAGAAACGACCTATCAATTGGAGTGTGTAAAGAGCACTCCAGGTCGGTAACACGTGGTATTTCAGCAAAGTAAATAGATAGATAATGATGAATTGTTGGCACCCTCGCCCTCTCTCTGTAGGTGACTTGCAGAGAGCGTCTAGACGGAGGGACCCCTACTGATACCATTATATTTACAACGTTGTACATATTTAAAATTTATTGAGTGCATTTTAGGCGTCTCTGTCTTAATATGACGTGTAATTTATATATACAACGTGCTATAGAATGGTGTGGTCAAATTTAAGCAACGTATAGTGGAGGATATAAGTATGTACCTATTTCCCGTAGTACCAAATCCAATTGTATGGCTAGTACATAATTCGACTTGCAATATTGAACACCGCTAAATGATAAACAGTTGATGGGAATGAAGCTGTCGCCAAGCGCGCACAGGTAATACATTAATTTATAGTGATGTGATCGATATTATTGATCATAAATAATGTATAAATTTTAGAATATCTAGATTTTGATAAAATACAGTACATACACATTTACTGTCCACACGTTTCCACTGTAAAAGAAGTGTTTTAAACTGTAAATAATGATTGTTACCCTGGTCCCACCAGCTACACAGATTTTCTTCAAACATAGCTTAAAATCACCTCGATTAAAATAGTTATCAAATAAAGAAACACATTCAAATTGGTCAATTCGTTTAGAACCTGCGATGCCATTGACAGATACACAGACGGACAGAAAAAGGGCTCAAATTTATAACACCTCTCTTTCTTGTCAGGGAATAAAACATACTTACAATATTTGTGATTGATAGAACCTTGGCAGGAGTTGATGCGATTTATTTGCAAGGTTTTTACCAATATCTTTTTTTACATTTGCACACCTATAATCCCCGAAGGGCTAGGCAGAGGTGTAAACAGTACACCCACATTTCGCCGAGCGTATCTCCGTCCCACAAAGTGATAGGGGGCGAGCCTATCGCCATACTGGGCACAATTCCAAATTCCGGGCCGATACTGAGCATTTTCGTAATAGAAAACCCAATATCACTTTTACCCGATCCGGGGATCGAACCCAAGACCTCAGCGTCAGCCTCAGTCGTAACGCATGCATTACAACTGCGCCACCGATGCAGTCTTCTATCTTTTTTTAGTTTACCTACTCCCTACATCTTTGTGTGTTACAGGTTGTTACAAAAAGGTGGATCAATAAATACTGCATTTATAGGGCGACTAACTAGTAACTTACCCGAATAAAATAAAATCACATAAATGTTATAATTTCTGGATAAATCGAATTTAAAATCTATAATACATACATGATACTTTCAATGATACTTGGTTAGATGGTTTTAGGCCGCAATACGATTATAAGATCCCAATGCTAAAATATTGTCGATAAAATTAAGTTTTTTTTTTACTTTACCTTTCAGTTTTAAATCCTTCTCCTTGTATATGAATCTATTGTTGGATACCACTTTTCTGCAACACCAGTATAATGATACCTTTCTTTGGAACCTAAAACATAAGTATATTATTGTGTTACTTAAGTAACTGTTTAAGTGGTGTATAAATGTGTGCAGAAAAGCGTATACACACAGGGATGTGTTCCCACGGCAACGCTCGGGAATGCTGCGGATTCCAGAGTAACAATAATATGCCCGCGAAACGCTTTCAGGCGTGAGCTATAAATACAGAATTGAAGGTAAACTGGACTATTTTTACGATAAAAAACCGTATATAAAGCCTGTTTCTTAGTGGTTCTAGATTTTTTTCTTTCAAAACTGGTAAATTCTTGAACATAAACGGAATACAATGTAATAATCTCCAGCATTACTCGTACTTCACGAGTTTGTCTTATCGTTAGAGGTGACAGGTGTGCAAAATATTCGCAACGGTGTGCGGAATATATGCACGTTGTATTTCATTGAAAACCGTACTTAGTATCAACATTGTTTTGAATGGCTGGCGTGCCAGCCACTGAATGGACAGTTAAACTCCCTATTCACTCAAAGGTAAATGGGCACATTTTTGCGCGAACCTCACGTTTCCGCGTTCCTCGCCCGTCGCTACGTGCCACTGTAGTATTTTGTATTGATAACTACCCCTTACTTACTATTATTTATAGTGCTTACTACTGCTTCAGTTGTATTTGTACACTATATTTAAGATATGAGACTTTTCTAACACGTTTACAATAAAATAACTTATATTGTGCCAAATATGAGAATAGTTACAGCATCTGATTCGTTAGGCCAATTAAATTCGAACGCGAGGAATAAACATAAAAGTTAATTAATCTTTGACGAAAAAATAAGCAGTTCACAAAAACAAAATTTCTTTTAATCCCGTCTCCGTTTCCACTCAGGCACGTATCCTAGATACTTTCATTTGCGGAGGAAATGTAAGTAGTGCTTTTAACCCCAGCGGCCGCGGCCCTCGAATACACTCCGCTACCATACTTATGACATAAGAATGAAGCTACGGAATATAAAAAATATTCAATGAATACTCTGTGAAGTACTTACTTTATTGCATAAAATAACATAAATCGATTATTTTATGGCCTTAAAACTATACTGCCATGTTTTCAAACTATCGAATCCACAATAGAGCAAAAAATGTAAAATAAGATAAAAGATTTCAAGCAAATATTCTAATTGGCCAGCATAGTCCACAATAAAAATACACCATGTCATGGAAATAAAATAATTGTTTTTTCCGGATCATTGACTTCCTTTGCTTCGGTTTTTACCACACTAACTTTAACGTAATTACAAAGCTATAGATGTGGGAAACTAAATTTTTTATTTAGATTTATTCCTAGTGTTCAATATCTATTGTTCCGATTGGAAACGGATCCTTATATAAAATAATATAAATATTCATATTAAAGTATAATTCATGCATATCGAACACATTATCCGATGCCAATGGCAATGATGTTCGTCCAAATGAGTTGATTTGTAGGGAAATATATATAATGCTGACGCGTTTATCGAGGTAAATGAAACGAGCTTGTAAATAAAACAAATAAATGTGTCGAGCGTCATTGAAAGAAAGTTGAATTGCGGCGCGGACCCAGCGTGCGGCTGGTGATGATGAGTCAGTGTGATTGGCGTGCGAGAGTAATTGATTCGATTGTGTGATTGTTGCAGACGGACGAGGTCAGATGGAGAGGCGGCGCGCGGCGGGGGCGCTGTTCGCCCTAGCCGCATGTATACTCTGCACGGCTGCGGGTGAGTACTCATTGCCGATTATACTCAGGGTTCGATGGGAATCACAGGTGCAGAGACCAGCTTGTATCACAACGAAACCTTTTTTATAATTTGTTAATAATATAAGTATGTTATTTATGAAAATGTGTTAGGTACTATATATATCCTTGCTCTGCTTATCAAAATGTTTTATCGCAAACTTATTCGTAGCCCTGTAATTATATGAAAATTTGATTTCTGTTTTAAGAGTGAATTGATCAGTTTGTACCATAATTTTAATGACCTTCAGTAGGAGTGCGTATTTGGTGCATGTTATGATACACTTATTGCATTTTATAGATTATTTTCCTCGTTAAAGGCCGCATTAAAATCTTTAAGTGAAAATAAAATATAGTTTACGTTACTCAGCAATAGTGTACATTTCTGCTATAGAAATAATTAATAGTTTGAATCAGTTCGTTCCTTCCAAAGATCACCTACATATAAACTTTTACATCCTCATAATATGTATTAATAATGATTACAATCGCTATAATAATACGTATTTACATTTTGATTAAAAAAGTAAGGCGACATGAAAAGTAGAAATAAAAATATATTTATTTACATTTATTGTTGAAAAGGGAATAAAAGATATGAATTTCTCAAACTGTATTTTATAAAATCGTTTATGTAGTATTCGCCCTTAAAATAATTTTCCATTGCACATAATAAGTCCATGTCCACGATATTATCATGTTATGTCCATGTATGCGACTTTCAGACATGATTGAAATAAACTTTGAAAATATTAGTAGACTTTTTTTCAACCTGGCACTATCCCGGCTTGATGCCAGCCGGTCCGCCTTCCTATCATGATTAGGTTTGGTTATATGGGTTAACCCGCCGTCTGACCCCCACAACCCGCAACGGAAACCAAGTTAATAGAGTTGAGTTAAGTTTACGAGATGTAGTCAACGAAGTTATGTTTATTTGGATTGTTCAGGAAAAATAGTAAAAAACACCTTGAACGGTAAGACTACGACTTTTTTACGTAATTTGAATCCATATAGTAACAACTACGGAACCCTTTACTTAATCTGTTATGACCCGGCATTCTCTTAGATTTCTTTTTGTTATAACTTTCTGTATGTATGGACATAACATTTCATTCATAATATCAATCATTTAAAACTTAAAAGTAAGAAATTAATGTCACGATTTTAATACAAACGGCAACATATATTTTTGTTTCACCGTATATCTTATTTACAACATTAAATGCTGTCGAGGAACAAGTATCTACCGTTGGTTGTCTCGTAGTGACCTAAAATACAACGAGTTCGCGACTTCGGACGTAGGTAATATTGTGCTCCGCGGTCGACTTGCCATTTCTATTTTTAATGTTCCGCATAAAAGTTTTTTGTAATTTAAATAAAAAGGACTCCGTAATTTGCATTTTTTTATAAATATTATTTTCGTCCTTATAAACTCATCTTCACCAAGATTAATATTTTATTTTATAAAGTAACGAGCTCAATCAAAACTGTGCCTATGCTTAAAATTACGATCTGTAAAGCTAAAGGCCGTATGCGCTTTCTATAGTAACTTGAATTATACATTCTATAAATGAATATCTTTGGTTGCATATTTGCAGATAGGTTAACGCTTCTGTTAAATAGAATTCTAGATTGCTATTAACAACTTGTATTTATTGATGATGTGATTGATTCAGCCAATTCCGAACTGGTTTTGAGGTTGTTGAACTTTTGGCTATAAACACAAATCAAACGATGCACCGTTCTGTTGTGAAATAAATTTTACATATTTATGCCATAAATCAAAAACCATTTTTATAATATGTATGCGGCCGTTCAAAATGCAGTGTTTTAAAATAAATTAATATAGATTTCTTACGGATTACAGCTAACAGTTATTTTTATTACTAACCATAAATCATAATACATGCCATATTTTGGTTCCCACCGCACCTTCAGATACGTAGAGCAAAACGATATCTACATAGGTTATAAAGTGGGACAAACGTTGCGATGAAATTGCAGCATTAGCATAAAGTAGTCAATTTTCACTGAACAATGAGCTTCTTAGGGCCGTAAGCGGGGAAAGAAGGCTTTAACAAAGGTAGCGGCATGCGCACATGCAAGCGCGGAGACAGACGTGGGCTCGAGGGCGGACGCGGACGCGGTCGCGAGCGCGGACCGAAGAGCGGGAGCGGACGTCCATTGTATTATAACTGTACAAAGGTCTTTGCAGTGCGTGTCAGTTTCGCGGTGCATGTTATTAGATGAAGCTATTTTGGTCTGCAGAGATTTAGTATCCGCTGCACGGTTACTTCAAAGAATTGGTATTGAATTTATGTTATACATAGGAAGTATATTTAAATGCGGCCTACAATGTTTAGGTCTACCCGTGTGAACTTCATCACGAATGGCGACCACGGCGACATTCATTCATTGAAACAACAATCCATATTAATGTAGTGCAAATTTTAAATTCATGTTGGCTCCTCATTTCGATTGCCTCGGCCCATGTTCCTAAGCGCACGATTTTGCATTAAGTAGTTTTTTGTTCATGCAAAGCCATTTATAACGTCACACTTGTACATAAAAGCGATTCATTAGGTATCGCGGGAATTATAAATGCTACGTCACGTACTCGAGACGCGGCTATCGTTCGGTATTTATATATTCACTGGAACATTTCGGAATTTGGACACATTGTTACTTGACTGACACTGGCACCACTGCGTCCGTGGGAGTAACCTACATAGCTCAATAATTCTAGCGCAGTCGACGTTTTTTATTCGCATCACAAGGAAGATTCGGTGTCTTTTTTCCGTTATGAAGATAATTTTATTTTTACGATCTGCATATTTCAATGTTGTAGCTTCTAACTTCGGCTGTCTAAACTTGACTGTAACGACATTCCTGGGGACCGTTAGGTGGAAGAGCTGACGGAAAGCGTGAGGGTCGTCTCTGCGTACCGCCATGTACAGCAAAACCGAGAACAGCGCCTTAACGGTGCTGCAGCGGCGCGGCCATCCGGCCGACGCGCCTCTAACCACTGAGCCTCCGCCTCCCCACACAGCCGCTGATAAGCCCAAATAATTAATTCATCCTACATACGTACCTATTTACATAAAAATATTTTTAAGTAATAAACCAATTTAATTAATGTTTAAACCTATGTGTGGTAATCAACACAAAAGTTTGCATATTTATTTCGGTTCAATTTGTAAACTAATTGCCTAAATTTTATAACTATTATTTTTATTAAAGTTTTTGGTGATTGAGTTAATGTACTTCAATGATCGTTGCACAATCAGACAGTTACAATCAACCTGCCCACGTCAAAGGTAATTGGAAAGAACGGTATTTTTACATAAAGTGACTTGAATACTCTCCAAATCGATTACGCACGACTGCCAAGGCGTTTCCTCTGGCTTTATAACTTTTGCCCTAAGTGTCGATACGAGTGTAAAGCCGTGTTTCGATGTTAACGAGTCGCTCCGTTAGTTTAATTACAGCTTTGTCGCCTCACCGCTTGGCTTCAGTAATTATACGCAGTAAAACGGATATGTAAAATGACTTTAAGAGCTAAAATGATGACCGATTGCGAGTCTTAAGCGATTTGCAGCTAATATCCTGTACAGCTGTGACGTGTTTAATAAGTCGGGCTATAAAAACAGCAGTAAAACATTCTCAGAACTTGATGATTTATTGTAACAATACTTATCCGTTCAAGAATAACTTCAAAAGTGGCTTGAAACAATACTGTTCGAGTGACTAGTATTTTGTAGTGATTTCCATGTAATATTTTAATAAACGAACATGCGCGTCGTTCAATAGAAAATATACTTTTCTAAAATAATATCAAGCATGACTGCACATCGACATTGAGTATAATTGAAATAGTCAAATAAATAATGTTGTCCGGCTATATGCAAGCGGAACTCATTTTACACGAGTCGCTTTAACTCACGATACGCAGTACGATAAGAAATTTGCTGGCACTTTCAACAGAATTAATTTCAAACACTTAAGTTGGATATAGAATACAGAGTATTTCATAAAAAATGTAAATTATAGGATGGTGAAAAAGGGCCTAAGTTAAAAAAGTTGAAAGTGAGTTACACATTACCCAGTGAACACATGACCTTAAAATGATGTCATACATAGATCATACATCGAAATACATAATTTTAAGCTGACATGACGTAATGGTGACTTTATTTAGTTTCAATAAATATGATCATTACATATATGATTACAATCATTCAGAACCAACCACACATCACTATTATTAAGTCAAGTCACAGTCGTCCAAAACTAAATTAATGCAAACCATGTCGATAAAAGTTTGTCTTTTGTCTTAATAGATGGCGCTACAGCAAAAATACATCGCGATATGGTTTAGTCGCATTGATTTGGTTATGGTCTCGCATGTTTTTCAAGAAATTGGGTTCGGTTCGGACAAATACGGGACCAGTTTAGAACAGTACACAATAGTGGTGTTATCAATATCCTATAAGTGTATTCATTAGTTCAACAGTCCACCACCGATACTAGCTGAGGCGGGCTGAGCGCATCAGTGCACGCTCACAAGTATATTCGGTATTTAACACACATCTACGTAAGCGATTTAGGAACAACTTGACATTGCTATGAGATCATTGTTATGTCAGCTTAACGTCAGTTAGGTAATAATGATGTGGACTGGACATCATACGTACGTCATATTTATTATGTAAAAGTCTTACGTCAAGAAGTGTGAAATAATGAATCATATCTTACATTAATCCTGACATAGCGCAATATCATTTTGACGTCCGTTTGACATAAATGTGTTCACTGGGTATATATGACAATGTTTAACATAAAATCTATTTGTGCTTCTTATTTAAGATTCTAAAAATACCATTTATTTTCATTGAATAGTTACGTATAAAATTTAGTATAATAATATAATCAGTAATTGAATCTTATTCTATGTGAGAATCTTTCTATGGTTGGAATAATATACAGCCCTGCTTAAGGAGAGGTCCTTATGCAGGGCGGTATATTTTTCCGACCGTAGAAAGATACTCATGCATTTCGTCTAACGAAATTTTTTATGACTTCATGAATTCTTAGCAGAATAGTAGCTGTCGTGCAATTTTAAACAATATTATAACAATTTAAGCTTATTACTTTATTTTCTTTTTCAGCTCCTACAGCGAGTGAACACACATCATTAGATTTATACAATGGTACGTATAAAATACTTTAGTAAATAAGTTAGAATAAAATATACAATCGAATAATATAATGCTGAAATATTTGACACTATTAGGCCCGAATACTGAAACGCTATTTAACTACCTTATTTCGATGTCTGACAGCTAACTGCTACTTATTTTCATGCAATTTTGAGAGCTAATTTTAGGGGCCTCAACATGTTAAAAACGATCTTAAATGTTTGAATAGCGTACCAAACGCTATTCAAACATTTAAGGTATTCGGGCATTAGATACATAAATTAAATGAAATAAATAAAATTACTAAAACTATATTTACAGGCGGATCAGAAGGCTGCTACTACAATTTCCAGCACTACGGCGAAGGAGATCGCATTATGACCAACGAGCCCTGCTTGAACTGCACTTGTCACAACCGAATGCTGATGTGCTATTTGAGAGTGTGCCCATTCACGAAGCCCATCGGTCAGGACTGTACAGTAGAAAAGCGTGGAGATCAGTGCTGTCCCATCGTCACCTGCCCAGACGGTAATGCTAAACAACATTTATTTATTTACCTGAATAATAATACTGTATTTATTTATTACCTTCATGAATATTTTGCGGAAAATTACATTAATTTCTCTATTTGAATTGAACGGCCTATACTGGGCATTGCTACATAATTATAGAGAACATATTCAGTTTATAGTACAAGTACATCCATTTATCAATGAGATAAATAAAAATAAATAAATACTCACCTAAGGGAATCAGGAATGGCCGAAAATCAGAGCTAAGTTGGGCTTACCGCCCTTTTACTGTTTTCATATAAAATATATTAAATTATTTCTGCCGCCCAGCAACAGTGTGTAAGCACTGTTGTGTTCCGGTTTGAAGGAAATTGAAGCCAGCGAAATTACTGAGACTTAACACCTTATGTTTCGGGTTGACGAGCGCAGTCGAGTGTCATGCAGTGCTTTTGTTATTTAAAGTTCTGTGTGACGTTGCTTCTGTTTATGAGCACGAGTGGCGCTTACCATCAGGCGAGCGACTTTCTCGTCTCGTCAATCAAGCTAATCATTAATAGAAAATCAATAGACTGCTTTAGTATTACTTTTTTTTAATACACCCAATAGTCACACACTTAGTCCTAACCCCACACTAGGTTTAACCTGCATCATACGTATCAGGAATTACGTGGAACTTGTAGTCTCACAACACCCCGACCCGAAATAAATTTTTGTGGTTCACACTAACATCTGTCTCGGTACGTAAATCGAACCAGCATTAAATTATAAACATTATATGGCTTTAGTTGGAAAGTAGAATGTTAAAAAGTATATGTATTTTAAGCATTTTACTAGGTGGTAGGACCCTCATATGCGAGAGTTCGTCTGGGTTGGTACCTCCGCTTTGTCTATTTCTGCCGCAACGCAGAAGTGTGTAAGCATTAAGTATATATATAGGTACTTACAAAATCTTTGAAACTAGAAATCGTTGCTACAAAATATCAAAGTAGTCGCGATAAAAATTATATAGACAATTATATAATCAATGTGATTAATTTCAGTTCCAGTTGACCTACTCACGTTAACTTCAACTACGTCACCAGCAGAATATGGAGCAACAGGAGTCGGTAAACTTGACAAATATGGCTGCAGTATTAATGGCAAATACTTCCCAGAAGGATCAAAGGTGCCTCCGACTCCGAATAAGCCGTGCGAACATTGTTATTGCATTCGAAACATGACGACCTGCGTGATGCAAGAGTGTACTCTTCACGTGGATGGTTGCACGCCTATATACCTTAAAGATGTGTGCTGCCCGGTCCGATACACTTGTGGTAAGTAAAAAATTAATACGTCTCACGTACTTTTTAGTATACCGTAGCCAAATGGCAAAAACGCAATCCTTATAATTCCGTTCGTATGTCACTGTGATTTTACTCCGAGACTATTAGCACTATATGGATGAAATTTGGATGGTAGGTGTATTCTATTAACCGTTACACAAATCTGGGTGTCTGTTTATCATAGAAGGATTTCTCAGGAATTTTTGAAGTAGGTAGTTCATTGTAATTTGGCATGTAGGTAATTTTCTAAACATCGACACTAAGGTTGAAAATAAGTATTTTCATTTAAGAAGTTTACTAGGTGGTGAGTGCCTCTTATGCGAGAGACCGTCTGAGTTGTTACTACCGCTTTGTATACTTCTGCACTACACTGTTGTGTTTCGGTTTGAAGAACATTAAAGCCAGGGAAATTACTGGGGATTATGAGACTTAACATCTTATGTTTCGGGATGACGAGTGCAGTCCAATGCCATGCAGTGCTTTGTAATTCAAGGCTCTGTGTGATGTTGCTTCTCTTTATGGGCGAGGGATCTGTTCATTTCGTCATTCAAACTAGTACAAAAAAAGTTAGTACCTAAAATGTTTTTTTTTTATATTATCGTGTGGGATATATTTTATCATTAAACGAACTTAAAATGCTTTTTCAAAAAGGAATGACTCATTATTTTGTGTTTGATATATTTAATTTTATACTTTTTGACATTAATAAGTTTAAATTACCGATAAGGAAAGCTGAGAAAATATTGAAAATTATCTGACTTTAGATGATTTGTTTTATTTAGGACCTAACATAATATAGAGACATATATCGCTCATGTAGACCGTTTTTAGTGATATACGAGATGGAATTTGTGGTTTAAGAAATCAATATGCGAGTTTATACATGATTTTTTATTTTCACACTTAAGATGTGCAAATATTCTAATTTCAGATCATCCTGAAGATGAGATACTTCTATTGGATGACAAGACTACTACTGTGCGACCAACGCCCGGATTTTTATTGACAACTACAACAAATTCTCCGGTTACGCAATTTACCCAAGATTGTGTCCACGATGACCAAATTTTCTCTGATGGAGCATTAATAAAAACTGAAAAGGCTTGCGAACATTGTTATTGTATGAAAGGAGATATCGTATGCGTAGTCCAAGAGTGTGGTACACCAATGGAAAATGAAGGCAAAAACTGCACTTCTTTACCCCCAAGAGAGGGGCAATGTTGTCCTGACACATACATATGTGAAGGCGATGAAATTAATACTGAATACCCAATGGATCTAACAACAGGACTGTTAATTGAAGAAATAACTACGCTCTCACCTCCTAGGAGAGTAGGTATCGAAGGAAGTGGTTACAGAAAGGAACCTGACAATATTGGATTTTTAGAACCGCATCCTACAGAACCTACACATGAAGGAAGTGGAGACACTCACGAAGCAGGACAAACCGTAGACGAAAATTATGTATTTACAACAGAAGACGATACTAAATATATCTATTCTACTGTACCATCCATCGAAGATGTAGACAAAGGAGATTCTGAAAAAGCTACTTCTATGAAGCCAAGTGTTGAAACACCAAGTTCTACCGATGCTTATGTTTCAGAGGCCGATGTAAAGACAACAACAACTTCGGATAGAGAACCGGAGATTACCGACAAAGAAACTGCGGAACTCGACAAAATAGACACCTCCACTAGTAGTATACCTTCATATGATCACAAATTGGAAACTTCTCAACCTGAAGTACAATCTGTAACTGAAAATGAAATCGATGTACATGACGAAAAAATAACTTTAACAACAATTGCCTCTACTCTGGAAGAGAAAGAAGATACAACGGTTCAATCTTATGAAGAAAATATTGTAACTGATACGTTAACAACTCAGCACACTAAATATGTTACAATAACAACCCCTGTTCCTATTTTAGAAGATGAAGGTATTACAACTGAATCAGATAGAGAACAACAAACAATATCGACTGGAGCTATTTACGAACATACCTATGAACCTGGATTACATACGGCAAGTACCACAAGTGCTCCATTCTTAGAAGAAGTTGAAGGAATACCTACAGGTACCTATGGACAAAACTTTGTTACTGATGGAATAACGGAGAGTGATATTTACGATCCTACTAAGAATAAAACAGAGGTAATTATGACACCTGCTGCAGAAGATAGTGATAATCTAATAGACACAAATAAATACAAAGATGTAGAATCTACTAAGTCTCCAAAACTGGAAAGTCATGATATATCTCATTCCACGACGAACGTTCTTATTTTAGACGATGTTCAAAAGACAACAACGGCATTCCCTGTAGATTTAATTACTAGTAAATCCTCTGAGGAAACACATGAAGGAGACATATTCATTCCAACTTCTACATACCAGCCTACCTCAGCAGAAAATGAAGAAAAGATAATTGAAGAAAATGAAATCCACAAAGAAAGTCCAGCTACAACCGAAATTCCGGAATTTTTAGATCCCCAGAATCTAGATATTGAAACTGAAAAGCCACAAACAGAAAAATACGGTCAGGTTACGAGTGAAAAAACGTACGATGAACATGCTGATATTTCAACCACGGCAAGTGTTCCAATCACCGACTTGAAGGAAGAAGAAGTCATTAAAGCAAGTGAAGAGCCAGTAACAGTTTCCAGTGAAGCAGTTGGGGGTGAAATCGTGGACGCTGATAAGCACATCACAATCACTACAAGTGTACCTATTCACGATGACGGTTTATCAACAATAGAAAATAAAGATACTCACAAACCTCAAGTACAAGATAGCGATGGTTCAACTAAACCAGTTTATCCTAAAGATGATGAAATAGCAACTACCCAAGAAACTAGCTATGATATAAGTACAGAAAAAACGTTCGAACAAGAATCATACGAATCACAAAAACCTAGCTCTAGTGCTCCCGTTACAGAAGAGTTTGAGACGACACCTACTGATTTTATTAAGGACCAAGACTTTGTTACCACTCCGCTCGTAGAACAAGAAAGTTTAAAGCCTGGCGACTACGTTCCAAGTACATCTAGTACTCCTTTCTTAGAAGAAATTGAAAAGCTAACCACTGAAATTTCCCAAGGGCATGTTGTGACTGACGTAATTAAGGAAAAAGACGATTTACCTCCCCAACAAGTGGTATCCGCTACCGAATCTTCTCTACTTTCAGAAACATCAGATATTACCACAGCTGAACCAGATAAAGGTTTAAGTGCTATACCTAACGTAATAGCTGAAGCTGAAGAAAGCACAAAAACCCCAGTACATGAAAAGACTACCCAAGCTAGTGATTTCAAAGAAGAGGACAAGACTTATTACGAAGAAACAAGTGATAAAGATATTCACACTCCTGATATAGCTACAACAATAACATCTTCATTGCCGGATGATTCTATTGTGAAAGAAGATAAAGTTGTTGCTACGACGGAACCGTCATCTAGAAAGGAAGACGAACATCATATTGAAGTTGAAATTTCGAAGAAGCCCGAGTTAGTCACAGAAATTTCCGTTGAAAGTTATCCAACCACAGAATCATTTGAAGAATCTCACGACATTCATAAAAATGTTCCTTCCCAAGATCTTACTACTGAAACTTCGAGAATTGAAGAGAATACTTCTGAAAAGGAAATAAAACCAGATGTTGAAGAGGAAGTTACATTGACTACACAAATAACACCAATTCTACCAGAAATGACAACGGTTAATCTTGGTGAAAACGAAATTGATGAGGACAATATATTGCCACCAGGAAGAATACCCGGTGAAGGTGATTGTCTTCTGAACGGTGTAACCTACAGAAATGAAAGCGTTGTCCCTAGCACAAATAAATGTCATTCCGATTGTAGATGTGTGAGCAGTATTATCAATTGTAGTCCAATAATTTGTAGCTCACCACCAGAATATATGGATAATTGTCAGCCTACCTATGATTCACCCGATTCATGCTGTCCTACATATGTATGTGATCAGTTCAGAGAAACTCTTCCACCTATGCCTCATATACAAATAACAACTGAACTTCCACAACAGCCCTCCTCTACTGAGTGTCGTGGCGATCAGTGTACGATAGAAGAAGATAAGGTACAGCCCTCTGTATCTTCTGAGCTATGTGCTAATAAAGACTGTGGAAGTAAAAGCGATAAAAAGACAGAGACCGGCTCTTGTGGACCACATGGTTGCACAGACTCTTCTAGCAAACCGGAATTATGCTCCAATGGTATATGTACACCCGCTTCAGAAGACTGCGCTAACAATGATTGTAAGCATCCACCAGCCACGATTTCCTTGGCAGGACAATGCGAAGGTGAAAATTGCGAGTCTTCCCCGGTGAACCTTCCTCATTCGCCAGATTGTGAAAATGGAGTATGTAAAGACCAAAAGGTACCAGAGACAATTCCAGTGCCTGTGGCTTGCACGGAAGAAGATGGTTGCAAAGACACTGAGGTAAATGTTGTTCAAGATTGTGCTGACGATACTTGCAGAAGAAAAGAGACTTCAGATACTCAAGCAAAACCACCCACTTCCACTTGTGTGGGTCCTCATTGTGAACAACAAACGCCCGTTCAGGTGGCAATAGAAACCTCTACTTTTGGTGAAACATTTGATATCAAAACGGAATCACCCGAACATCATGTGAGTTATGCTGGGACAACAGAAGCAGCTCTACATCAGACAATTGCTCCAGAGAAACAAGAGATCAATGATTATGGTACGACGATTTCTGTTCAAACGACCCAAAAAACAAGTGAAATCTCAGAATTTGAATCTGACAAAGAAACTACGTCCCCAGTTACACAAGAAGAACCTAAATTGCCCGAATCTATGTTCATTAATGAGGAATTCGTCACTGAGACACACACTAAATCACCGGAACTGGGTAGCGAACATGATATTCCTACTAAGATTCCCGAAGAATACTTTACTGAAAGTAACCAAATTGACACAGACGCCCCGCAGATGCCAACTGAAAGGCAACCAACACTAGAAATAAGTAAATCTGATGACAGCGAACGTACTGAACCTTCCCAATACGGCCCAGGGACTGAAGAACATACAATAAAAGTAATAACGGATGAAGAAAACCCGATGAAACAGCAAACTACGGATGCATCTGATGAAATTTTAGCTACAACATCCGAAGCTAAGCTATTGGAGTCCGAAAATTATACCACAAAACAACCAGAACACAGCATAAGTGAAGTAACCGAGGCACAGGTTACTGAATCACAAGAACGTACAACAATACCAGAAATATCCGTTGTAGAACATGATGAATATACTCAAGTACCAATGTATACCGTGCCTAAATCTGAGGATGTTACAATACAGCCTGCTGTAGTGACTGCAGAAGAAATAACTACAGAATACCAATCTGTTCCCGAATATCAATCTGAACCAAAAACAACCACACTTACTCCTACTGATCTTTATATTACTGTAAAAGAAACTGATGAATCTGTAACTGAATCGAAAATTCAAAAAGTTGACGATGAATTGTATACACATTCTCATGTGTCTGCAACTGAGACACAAGCAATTACCTTAGAATCTTCAACACAAGAAAATACAGAAGCTTATTTACCAGATGTAACGATAGGTAGCGAAGAACATGCATTACCAACAGAATCAAGTGGAGTTATCATAGATCATGATTTGAAAGCAACAGATAAAACAACATATGTAACTGAAGAAAATCATATTCCTTCTGCAACTGATAAGATTCAGGAAACTGAAAAGGACCACGTTACGGGTACAGAAATGCCAGAAGTATCTTTGACTGAAACTGCCGATTCCACATCTGAACCTTCTATAAAAGAACATGAAGAAAGTGCAACTGAAGTACAAAAGGAAACAAATGTGGATTCAACTTCACCGTCAATTGTTCATTTCGACGAAACAACAGAAGGCATAATTCGTGAACATGAAGTAACTGAATCCTCGCCTTCAGTTCCTCACAACATTGAAGAAGAAACTCCTGCTGTCACCTTAAGTTATGATACAAGTACTGAGACGTCAGAAGTACTAGCTACCACAGATTTAGATCGTATCACAGCAAAACCACATGATATTGAACAGGAATCTACACAAACTGAAAAATCCGAAACATCATCCCATGAAACTGAACTAGTTACAGACATTTTGATGGAACACGTCACAATGCCTGAACAAACAACAAATCTTCCAGAAATATTAAGTCACAAAAAAGATCATAGTTCGGAATCACCTGTCGTTTTAGAAAGTGAAACAGAGAAATCTAGTGTAGCTGAAGGTATAACTACAATAAAACAAGAAGAACCATCTACAGACAAAGTTTTAACCACAGTTGCAGCAGAATCAGAGGCTCAAACCGGAAAACCGGAAACCTTAACAGAAGAATCTTATCCACCAATAATAAAAGATAAAACAACAGACACAGAAATCATAAAAGAAAAAACAGAAATACCACTTATCCCACAAGAAATGAGTACAGAAGATATTTCTGAAAATGACTTAGAAAAATCTACAGAACACGGAGACACTTTCACTGCGCGACCAGAGTCACTTGAAACGGAAGTATATATTCCAGTCAAAGCAGAACAAACAACTATTCTAACGCCGATTGGAAAAGATACAACCTCGGACTTACTCGAAGGAATTCCAGTAACGGACAAATATGAAGACGATATTAAGATAGATCAGGTAGAAACAAGTACTGATAAAGAGGTATCTGAATACACTTCGCCTCAATCTTATGCACCGGTAACACAAAAACCGAAAATCAGCTATACACAAACGATATCACCAGATTTTACAACAAAAAATATTGAAACTTTCACGACTGAACAGTCTGAAGTATTAACGGATATGTCAACATTAGCAGCTCCTGTAATTGACACAGTTGTTACTGAAAAAGCCCCTGATATAAAAGAAGTAGAAGTACCTGAAATTCATGAAACTACAGTAATCTCGGTAGTAGATATAACCAAACATGATGAAGTCACGACAGAAACAGCAGAAAAATATAACATTGAGGAAGATTTGGGTACAAAAACACAGGATGGTGTCACACAACAACAGGAATTTACAACACATATTCCAGAAATACACGCTAGTACATCGAGTGATCTATCGTCATCAATAGCACCAGAGATAATCCCTGAGACCCTTGTTACTGAACCACAAGACATTAGTAAAGTATCAGATGAGATACAAGTAACCGAATCCCAATCACCAGTCACAGATTTTGAACATCCATTAATTACTGAGCTACCAGAAATTCAAGAACCTGTAAAATCAACAGAAAATCTAACTTCAACGGATGCACCAAAATCTCCAACTGAAGCAACGAAGGCTCAGAGTGGACATACTGAATCACCCGATTTAGATGCTACAACTGTAGATACACTAAGTACTGATCGTGAAGAGATCACTTTATCGTCAACTGCGCCTCATTTAACAGAAATTGATGCGGGTGGTGTAACAGAATCTCCTGATAAAGTAACCACTTTACCAGAATCTTCAAGTATAAAATCAGAAGAAACAAGTACTTCTTTGGCATCAGATGAGTTTTCTGAACATGGAGGTTCACAAACAATTTCATCTGTACCTTTAACAGAAGAACCTGTAGAAGCAACTTCACAAATTCCCGATTCTGAAAAAGATGAACATGAAGATACAGCAACTCCAGAACCAATTGCTAATGTAGATATTATCACACCATTCGATGAAACTCACACTGTTCCACAAGAAACACCTACTGAGAAAATAAGTGTTGAATTAAGCACGGAACCTGCATTACCAATCGCATCGGAGTCGCATGATAAGAATGAACTTACAGAATCGACATCTGTGCCAATGTACGAGCTACCAGAAACTACACCTTATCTTATTGAATTACAAGAACATACACATAAGAATATACAGGAAGTCACAACATCGGCTCCAATCGAAGAAGAAAGAACTACCGAACAAACTGTTCCAGGAGTTATTGAACACGAGCACACTGTTCCGAAAATAACAACTGAACATATTGTAGATAAAGAGACAGAGATTCAAGAAACTACCAAACATTACGAAGAAATGCCACTTGAAATATCCGAGACGCCTACTCAGCCCACTATTTCTGAGGAATCTATACCAACCACTCAATCTGCAGAAATTGATATTAAAGAGACAACTACATACAAAGATAGAGACTTCACTACATCATCGCCCACAAAAGGAATAGAAATTGAGAAAGAATCCACTCCAGAGGTGACTGTTACAGATAATGTGGAGAAAATCATAACTTCTGAAAAACCAATACAAAGTGACTTAACTGTGGAGATTACTACACCGGAAGAAATTAATATACTATCTACAGAAAAATCGACTACGGCTATAGCTGAAGAATTACCAACGCAGGCACCTGTGTCTGTAGACAAAATTACAAAACCGGAAGAAAAACCTAGTTCCCTCCCACCTCTTTTACCGGATTTGTCTAAACCGGGTCCAAGTGACATTCAACCAACTGATGAAGTCCCATCGCCTTATGAAGAAGCTCACTTCCCTTCAAGTGGAAGCAGCGGATACGGAAATGAACCAGACTACGTGGAAGAAGATCAACAATTCAGTCAAAACAGTCCCGGGACGTGCCGTTACGGTGGAAAAGTATACGTATCTGCTCAACAAATACCTAGAGATGATCCTTGTGATTTCTGCTTCTGTTTCAGAAGTGATATCATTTGCTTACAACAAAGTTGTCCTCCCCCCATACATGGATGTCACGAAGAACCTATTCAAGGTTTCTGTTGCCCCCGATATGAATGTCCTGTATCCATGGCGACAACTCTTAACGTCACCACGACCACTACAACAACAACAACAACACTGCCACCACATTTCCCGACCCATTCATACAAAGGAGCGGCCCAGAGGAGAGGCTGTCAGATAAAAGGACATACATACAAAGTAGGGGAAGTTGTACGCGGTTCATCAGGACCATGTTTACATTGCACGTAAGTACAATTGTTTATTTTTATAGCAAGAGCTAGACAAACTGGCTTGTGGGCCACCTAATGGTTATTGATCAACACCACCGATATACCCATATTGCCAGAGAAATTCAGGGTGCGTTGCCTACTTTTAAGGAAAGAAATGGGAATTAGGGAGGGGAGTTTGGGCAACCTCATTGGAACTACGTACGCTACAGCAAAGCTGCACTTTAGCCGAGTTGACACATGGCTCTATAAGTCAAAAAATTTATTTGTCTAATAAACTGTGAAGCAGATTACTATAACAAGAATCGTATTATATTTTACAGATGTGGAGGAGACGGTCAAATGAAATGCGATCCTAAAGCGTGCACTCCAGAGCCAATGCTGAGACAAATGATAGCAGCGGCCGTGTCGGCTAAACGACGAAGATGAAAAACCTCTGGAAGCTCTCAAGTTGTCTCGAACATCACATCACAAGGATAAATTACCCATGTGATAAATATTTCCATCTACTCTTCTGTGCACAAGAATAATGCTCAATTCAAATTATCCCGATGGAGTAGTTTAAGATTTCGTGTCATAATTATGTAGAACTTATGGGTTACAGATGTTTTTGTTACTGTTCATAAAGTGTCATGGCACGCACAACTCAATATAAGGAAACAACCTTGACTGTGATTAAAATATTTAATTATTTCGAAATCTGAAATTTTTAAACGATTTTTGGGTCTTCATATAAGACTAATTTATTATATTATTTATCTTTTTTTAAATAACGTCAGTGCCAAACGATAGTGCTAAGTTGTAAACGACTATGCCCTTATGTTAAAGAGGGTCGAAATTATTTAAAAATTAAATTAAATTCAGTCAAACGTATTTGACCAAAGCGAAGCTGTAATAAAAAATACAATAGCAACTCAAGCTTCGAAGGTCATCTAGATCGCCGAAATCTTGACCATTATATACATAACACGTACATTTTATCGTTTTACCGATTAAAACTTAGTCAATTTCTTCGTTTTTGCACGATGTTATAGTGTTGCTCTAGTATCGTGTAAATATGAAGTAATCTTAAGGAACCCTGATGTTGTAAATGCCTTACTTAATTTGTAATAATTTATATATTTAGGTGTATAGTACTTAAGCCATGTTTTGAGACCAGTGACTATTATAATTTTAGAAGTTAAATGAAGGCCCGTTTATAGAGAAAAGCTTCAGTCGACGCGTCGCATCACGCATGGCCTTGGCCGGGGCTTTTCCTCCTTTCACGTTTTACAGAAAGTGACTTTACTTGTTTTCTTTAACTCGTGAGAGATGCACATTTTACTAGCACTTTTCAGTGTCGGTGGCCGATATTTTAATCGTTTTGTAAAGAACTTTTACAATATGATAACAATATAAAACAATATTGTAGTAACTTTTGTAACTTTTGATATTAAAGTGCTGGTAGATTTTAATACATGAAAAATAATACAGATCGAGGGGGGTACGAAAGTTAAGCAAACTTTGCGTTCGTCCTAGAGCAGGAACTTATGAAAGTTAAAGTGAACGAACGCATTAATTCGTACCAACTTCCTTCTGTCTACTGTGGTTGTAGGTATATTTCTTATTATTTATTTAAAATCGTAGCAATAAAAAGGATAAACATTGTCAGTTTTTGAATACAGCGATGTGCGCAAGCTTCAATATTTCTATTGTGAAAAATTAGTTAATTACTCATCAAAACAATAGTAATAAAACGTCAATTCTTGATTTAATGCTCTCCCGAGTATATAGCTATGATCTAGCTGTCTGTCAAACTGTGAAAACGAATTTTAAATAAAATATTTCAAATGATAAATTCATTTTATTTGATTTCCTTTTTTATTGTACTGGAGCAATTATTTAGAATAGCTAAAACTAAGAGACGACGCGTCGGATGGAAATCATTTTAAAGTTATGTATTCACATAGCTACCCACCCGCTATTCACCAGCTATTCACCTGACGCTAGTGAGTACTATCACAATATCATCCGATCTAGTCTTAGTGTCAAGGAAGTTGCAACTGATATTCTTATAAACCAACTAGCTGTTGCCCGCGGCTCCGCCCGCGTGAATGCCTATTTCCAGGATTAAAGTAGCCTAGTGGGCGCCCCCGGTGAGAAACGCGCTTGACAAAAATACTAAAATGACTATTAAAGAATAAGGGTTGATGGTAGAAGGGTGAAAATTTAGAGTTGTATGTATTTTTTAATTCTGTATCATAAAAAAATAAAAACAAAAAATGTTGTCTAAAAAATAAAAAATAAAAAATAAATTTAGGGGTGGACCACCCTTAACATTTAGGGGGATGAAAAATAGATGTTGGCAGATTCTCAGACCTACCCGATATGCACACAAAATTTTATACAAATCGGTCCAGCCGTTTCGGAGGAGTATGGGAACGAACATTGTGACACGAGAATTTTATATATTAGAAGATAATCAATGTCAAATGTGAACATAGATCGTAATGAGATCGAATAAAGATTAAAAGTTGTTTGAAGCCAAAACGGTATTCTGCTAACATTTTTAAATTTTCTACTTCTTATATAAACGTCAAAGTTATGACGGAATTGAGATCGAAATGAGATCATATTGACACCGCACTGAAATTAAAAGGAACCGAATTCGATTTTTTTGACAAATCACAATCTAATCTCAATTCGGTTAAAAAAAGTTAAAATTCAATCGCAGTGTTAGTTAGGTAAATACTTAGATTATAAACCTGGGTAAATACGAGAATTGGCCTTCTGACATAACACGGCAAAAATTGTCGTTAATTTCAACGAGGTGTCAGAACGAATCACTTCATGACATTTGATGTAACATTGTTACGAGTATTGACGTACCAAGTTAATTCTGAAATGACAGAAAATGGAACTACATACAGTGTTCCCAACTTAGTGAAATGTACAAAGTGGTAGGTCCTTCGTATGCGAGAGACTGTTTGGGTTGGTACCACCGCTTTGTTTATTTCTGCCGCAACAAGCAAGCAATTACAAGCAATACCGTGTAAGCACTGTTGTGTTCCGGTTTAAAGGACATTGTAGTCAGTGAAATTATTGGGCATTACATCTTATGTCTCGGGGTGACGAGCGCAGACCAGTGTCACGCATTACATTGTAATTGTTCAGTTCTGTGTGGCGTTGCTTCTGTTTATATTTACATCAATATCTGGTATAGTCACAGAGACTCGGTGCGTCATAATGACATAAATGTAGACGCACTTTTACGCTCAACTTAAAGTGGCATGAGGCCCGTTGCAATGGGTGTTGTTGTGCCAAATATTTATTACACATTGTTAATGAGCTATAAGTAATTTAATAAAAAACACCTAAAAGTCAAAAATAACGATATCTATTGGTCTCTTTGAGTCGGTACGTGTGTCGCTGCCGGTCAATTAGATTATTTTGATGTCGGTTTCTAAGTATTGTTAAAACTTATATTATTTTTAAATTTTTTGTGGTAGTGACAGCAATAGCATGTAAATCACAACTAAATAACGTAATCGCGACGACGGTACTGTTGTCAGCTATATCACGCTGCGATGCCACTTACAGATATATACACACTCACATAACACCCCTCTTTTTTTACAAGGGTAAAAAAATGTGAAAGTTCCACAATAGGATGTTTTGATGTCGCGGTCATTACATTTTGTATGAGGTAAGCTACACTCTAGTTTTTAACCGACAAAAAAATGGAGCTGTGGATTGCGTCGACTCGTCGGAGTTGGAACTGTGATGTGTGGTCTTACAGAAATGATTTGATACTCGTATGGTACCTTTGCTGTTACGTCTTGTATGGTCAATGAAACTGTCCAATCAATCCACTGCCTCCATCTACGTTTATATTCCTAATGCACTCACGATTCGTCTGGCATTGTGGTCTCTGCTAAGTAGGTACAGGTCTCTTGTATTGATGTTGATAATAATAATCATTAATTTATAAATCAATTATTTTAATGAAGAATTAGTTTCATAATTGTTGAGAATCTAATTTATTTTGACATGACCCTCGTAATGCGCAATCGTTCTTTCTTTCAGCCAGGGTCCGCCATCCCATCATGAATTGACGGTGGATTTGATAGGTATTATGTAGGGCAACCCGCCGTCTGACCACAACCCGCAAAGTCTGTGTATTTACCCGGAAATACGAATTGTGCGAGTTTATGATCCCATTACATGATTTTTACCTCCATCTGCTTTTTTATTGATATACTTACGTATTTTGTAGATAATTTCTCTAAATTGCTAGATTGCGGTGCTAGACCGATGGCATAAGATAACAACAAAAAGTCGGCCTAACACTTGAATAAACATTGTCTCCAGTCTCGCATCTTTTGGTCCCAACGGCGACCACTTCATTGGAACAACGAAATTCCAATAACACCCCGTCACGAGAAAGTATGATGCACGCTATACTACCTTTTGTAATGCTACAAACTTGTACCAACAGATGACGCGCCTTGTCACATTTCCTCTCAGAGCAATGTATTTCGTACAGACATTTATTTAGGCTGTACCACCGTCGAGGTCCTGGACTCAATTCTAAGAGATTTGTATTCAGCTTTGAATTTGAAAAAAGGAATATAAAAAAAGATTTAGAAAGAAAAAAGGTTTGCACGGGTTTGGAATTTGTGACCGATTCCACAGAATAGCTAATAGTACTTTGATTCGACGTTACTCGCTGCCATGAAATCTATGGCATGGGATCACTAATTGTACCTCTGCCTACCCTTTCGAGGACCTAGGCGTAAGCTTGTGGCAGTTAGAAAAACATCTGCAACTTTTAATCGGCCAAACAAATTTTCTTCAAACATTAAAGTCCAGCTTGGATAGCAAGATGGAAGTTGATGCGATTTAATTGCAAAGGTATTGATACCTAAACTAAGAACCATATCGATTAAGCCAGCTTTTAAACAAAAAACAGCATTAAAATTGCTGCATTCATCTGGGCGCCGCGATGCCACAAACAGATACGTACACACTCACATAACGCCTCTCTTTTTTGTCAGGCGTTAAAAAAATGTGATGGTCCTGCAATACGATATTTTGATTTCGCGGTCATTATATTTTGTATGTGGTAAGCTACACTTTAGTTTTTAACCGACAAAAAAATGGAGATATGGATCGCGTCGGCTCGACGGAGGTGGAACTGTGCTCTGTGGTCTTACAGAAATTATTTGATATGGTAGCTTTGCTGTTATGTTTTGTATGGTCAAGGAAACTATTCAATCAATTCACTACCTCCATCTACGTTTATTTTCTTAAAAATCGGTAATGCACTCACGATTCCTCTCTCTAGTAAATCTTTAGTATAGTAATGTTGATAATAAACAAAAATCAATTGTTTTAATAAAGAATAAATTTCATATTTTTTAAAATCTAATTTATTTTGGCATAACCTCGTAATGTGCAATCTTTCTTTCTTTCAGCTAGGGTCCGCCTTCCCATCATGATTTGACGGTAGATTTGATAGGTATTATGTAGGGCAACCCGCCGTCTGACCTCCACAACCCGCAAAGAGAACTAAAGTATTTCGAGAAATTTAATAACTCTAATGAAATGAAATACTTTATTAATCATGTAGGCAATTAAAATAGCGTTTATGACAAGTCAGTACCAAATAAAGAAACTTATGTATATAAATCATATCAACTAATGTATACATAACATACATAGCATCGTCGAAATACACTAGGCAATTACACTAAATTATTTATTTGTCGTCTTTTCATTTTACATTTTATATTAGTAACAATATTTGTACTATGGAAACGTCCAGAATTATTAAATATTTTGAGTCTATATGGACCACAGGCATTTACCGAAACGGCACGTGTTTTAACACTACCACCGGATCCAAAACGACCTTAATCTTAAATTTTGTGGCAGGTGGCAGGTACCTATAATAATCAAACAAACGGGTGTACAAAAGTATTGGGCACAGACATAGACCTAGAGATATAGTTGATGACGCAAGTGAACCTGAATATGGTGAAAATTCTCTTGGATAAATAGAGGTAGACGTGGTATGCTCGATTTTTACCAGCAGATTTCGATTTCTCCCTTAGCAGGTCCCTATATTGCAACTCGGCAGATGAACTGGAATGATTTCTATCATCACCTCGGCGTCTACGCCTTCGAGCGAGATCAACCCTCATACAATCCCGCTCCGCAGCTTTCTTCATAACCATTACAGTTTCATAGATGATTCACTTTCGCTTAGTTCGAGTACCGAAATCCTTCGTAAAATCATTAGCACGCATGAGTACCTACTCTGTCATTTAGTCCGTTCCCGATGTTCGCGTCACCGCAGTACAATGTCAGTCGAACGCACGCAAAATGCCAAAAAGCGCCGTGAAAGAAAGAAAAAGAGAATAACAATACAACCCGAATCTTTGGGTCGGTTTCCTTACTTGACTTAAAATGTAAACAAACTTTGCCCTTATTCTTAACCAATTAAAACAAATATTAATAATAATAAATCAAAAGGCTGACCCGGTACATTCTTAATGACTTGTGTACAGCAAATAAACAAAAAACCGGGATATACTACTAGTAGCTTATTTTGGGATAAATAATAATCGATTATTCAATTATGAATTGTGGACTGACATTGATTAATCCTTAATCAAATTAATCGATTATCAACGTCACTAATATCGAGTCCCGGGTAGGTTGGTACCTACCAAACTGCAGTGCTAGCACTATTGTGTTTCGGTTTGAAAGATATGAAATTACTGGGTATTATGAAACTTAACATCTCATGATGATGAGTGCAGTGCAGTGCCAGGCAGTACTTTGTATTCAAAGTTCTAAGTGGCCTTGCTGCTGATTAGGGCAAGCGTAGCGCTTACAATCAGACGAGCGACCTGCTCATCTCGTAATTCAGTACTCGACTATTTCATTGCTCTAGCATCCTTCAAATGGTATACCAGTTAAATAACACCTAACAGCCACAGTATCAGAAACTACAGGAGACTTACGGTCTCACAACACCCAGACCCGAAACAAATACATATTTGTGGATCAGACAAATATTTACCTCGGTGCGGGGATCGAATCCGCGGCCTCACGTTTCAAAATCGGCTACTCGCCCACTGCGCTACGGACGCTGTCAAGTAGTCATATTTTTTTCTGCCTGGCGTTAACCCGGCTAGCAGGGTCCACCTTTCTACTAAGAAACTACTACTCGCCAGATCTTAGGCATCCTCTGTAATGAGACCATTTGGCTCTCATGTATCCCTCTAATACATCAAAACAGCGCTGTATGGACCGTCTACGGGATCGTACCCCGCCCCGGTAAGAGCTAGCACAGACATTGGCGACAGATGTAGACCTGTGGTTGCCTCAAAACGTGACCAAACCACCTTAAGTGACATTCCAGGAGTTGACCTGTTTGCGGACACAAAAGCTGCCGCGGATGTACTCGTTACATTCTTCAACAAATCCTTATCCTTTAACAACTTTTTATCTCTTTTTATTACATTTCATAATATATGCAATACTAACTGTCCTTCGCGGTGTCACCGCAGACATGTTAGTGCCCTTCTTCCATGGGTCATAGCGTGATATACATATAAATCTTTCGGAAGAAATTCTCTAAATGATAGTGAAAACGCATCTAAATCCTTTGTATAGTTAGGAGATAAAAGCGGGCAAACAGACAGACAGACGCAGATAGTGACTTTGTTTTATACTATGTATTGATTATTTTTACCAGTGAAACGTCATGTACACTCATATTAATTATTACAATCCTTTACAGTTAGAATAAACATAGTCAATTAATTGAAATGTAAATAAATCTTCTCCAAATAAATTGTGTTCTCATTACGTTAAGTTATTTACAGAAAATAATTTCAAACTACCTGCACAACCTACATATTCAAACAGTGTAAATACCTGTTCTTAAAGTTGCTCCTGCAACTCTCTTTAACTTTTCTACTTTTTGTTTAATAATCATAACGTGGAAATTCCGTTTGTCGATCAGTATTTTTTTGTAAAACTACTTACAATAAATATTTGAAGTACTTACATAAAGTTATTATTCAGTTACCACATACGAATAGAAGCAATTAAAGTTTATTATTTTAATAATAACTTTTTTTTGCAAATGCTAACCAGTCTATACCTATATCTCTTTCATAATAACTTATTGAAACTCACGCCTATATCCCCAGAGGGGTATGCAAAGGTACAACTAGTACACCCACGGTTCGCCCAGCTTAATTCCGTCCCGTGATGTCGCAGGTAGCGAGCCTATACCTCTATAGAGCACAAACTTCAATCCAGGGCAACTGAACTATGATTTTTCATAATCAAAAACACGAATTGTAATTGCGCGACCTGCTATTTGAACCCAGAACCTCACAGCAGCCTAAGTACGCTGCCATTAGACCAATAAGGCGATTTTACGGGCCAATGAGATGATTACATAACTATGTCCTACTTCCTACTTAATATTGTAATGTAAAAGTTTGGATTTTATTATAAATGTTAAATGTGGATATTTTTTAAATTAGCTATTTGTTTGTCAAATACGGCTTAAAAGGTGAACGATTTTGGAGGAAATTTAGCACACAGGTAGACCATGACCTGGATTAGGACATAGGCTACTTTTTACCCAGGAAAAGCTAGTAGGTTCATTTTTTTATTTACAAAACTCAGCATATACAGATAGATCAATTATCATCATCTAGTATAAGTGTTACAATTACAATTATAAAGTACTAACGTCACACTAGCACGTCGTAACATATATTTATTTTAGGTAACCATTTATCGTTAGGCATCTAGAAAGAGAAAAGTAGCTATAAATAAATTAATCTTAGCGAGTCGATATTTTCCTTATTGCATTTTAGGAATGTCCATCTTTTTCTCAACAAGCTATTTGTTACCTATGTAGAAATATGTACCCTCAATTTGAATAACACCGTCTCGCTCGCTCTCGGCTCTATTCATTTCGGCCGTTTCACTCTTTCCCATTACTTTTATATTGTTCGCTAACTTTCTTGTTTGTATAAGCAAATACACGTATTTGAAAGTTTGTATATTTGTAGATTGTATTGTACAATAATAAGTACATTTAGGTATATAATGATTTAACAAATTTCAATGTTTTATTAGATCATTAGCTAGCTTTCTCTTATCTTATGCCTATTGTGATAATGTGTTTTGATATTAGCACTAAATCGGAATCGAGATATCTAAAAATTATTCTTTCTTCGGAGTCAATGTTTTGAATAATTAAAGTGTTGATCATCTGTTTTGAGCTAATAATACGACAAATAATAATAAACTAGTCTGTAAAAATGTATAAAGTACAAACAGATACTTGTCTCCAGTATTATGTGTTTGGAAATTAGATATTGCTATACTAGTAATACTAAAACACTGTGGGGTTTTATATTAAAACACATTTTGTATGTATACATGCATATTAATACAACCCTCTCCGTCCCGCAACGGATAGGGCGGCCTCAGTACAGCAGTGGAATTTTACATATTAGGTATGTGCTACTAATTATAGTACTAAATTGTATAAAGGAATCAAAACAGAAGTCCTTCATTTAATAAGATAAATCAGTATGTAATCCCCGAAGGTATAGGCAGAGGTGTAACCGGTACACCCACATTTCGCCGAGCTTATTTCCGTCCCATAATATGATAGAGGGCGAGCGAATCGCCCTACCGAGCACAATTCCAAACTCCGGGCTGATACTAAACATTTCGTGACAGAAAACACCAATATCAGTTTTATCTAACCCGGGGATCGAACCAGAGACCGCAGCACAGCAGTCATACCGCATACGCATGAAAACTGCGCCATCGAGGCAGTCAAGGCAATAAATTAGTATATACGGATTAAATTAAGAGAATTTAAAAAACAACTCTGTACCGTTCCATATACGACTGAAATAGGCGATCATGTGGTGCAAACGCACACGAAGATACATAATCAATGTATAAGTAGGAACAAGGCAGACATTCGCTCCATCTAGATATTCGTTCAGCAACGTAAATACCTCGGCAGTATTACGCAAACTAATAATGACGAGACTAAAAAAGCAAAAACTTAAGCAATATACTCAGAGTTCAAACACATCTTCCATGGTTGCTCGGTGAAATATGCTTGTTCATACTTTTGAATATTTTATTAATCTAGGTGACAACAGGATGACGAATCGTTTTTATAAAAATAAAATAAAGTACGGTGTAAGAAATAGCAATGAGGCTTTAAGGTAAGTATTGAGTTGATAATAATATTTGATGCACAGCGCCGTGCAGCGCTTCGTGTTGGAGAGCTAGCTTAAAGTCAAACGATGACATAACCATCTACAAAACGATGATGTGCGCATCTGTGCAATAACCCTGATCGTATCCAGGATTGGCTATACGTAAACTTCCTGATATTCCAGTTTTTGATATTCTTAATTCTAAGATGCCTAATAAACATTCTGATCTAGAACAAATTCAGTCAATGAACCTCAAACCGACCCGATGAAAAATAGCACAATTGTTATTAAAATATCTATGGATATAAAAAGGCGAATTTTTATTGAGGGATTTGTCCCAAATAAGGTTGTATCCATTTTTTCATTCGGTGAGGGCTGGCGGGCTGGCGGGCTCGCGGGCTCCGTGGAGTCCCGTGCACCCACCATCCTGAAGCCGCGGCGCCGCCCCGCTCCGTTCGCGGTCTCCATGGCGACCAGCTCAAATGACGTATCGATCCCGCGAAGGGGCCGGGGGGAGCTCGCGGGGTGGCGCCGCTCCACCCGCCGCGCCGACCCCCTTGCACCCCTGCCACCGCCACTCGACCGTTGGCCCATGCAAAATGACGGATGTAAACTTTGGATACACCTCCTTGGAAGGAAATGATATTTTCATTAAAATGAAAATGAGGTAATGTATCATTTTACTTTTACATTATAGAACACATTTTTGTACCTCATTCCTTATAGGAAATTCTTATAACAATTCATAATATCCATGATCAATATCAAAGTGTACCAATTTGCTAAACATCTTTAATGATGTCGTTCTAAAAACAAGTTATATCAAAATTGTGAATGAGATAGATTACAGTATATGTCCCCAATCTCCTTCGATGTGACTTACAAAAATCGGTTAAATCTGATTTCAAATATAAAGAATCTGTTCTGTATAATAACATCTGTTTAATAACACTATAATAATATAATACCAATATTTCTTTTATTATTCTTTCGGTTTGGAAATGATCTTAGTTTGATATGTATTCTATTGAACATAATCTTAGATTTGTAATATATTGAGAAACATAATTTATAAATACCAGTACGTACGAATAGATAGATCGATAACATTGCGTATAAAGTATATATAAACAAGACTTATATATACATATCAAATCAACTAAAGCGAGATTATAACCGCCGAGGCCAGTAACAAGAAACTGATTTTAATCTTTTATAACAAATTTATTGGAAAAGCCAGACAACGATAATAAAAAATAAACAAAAGCCCATTAAAGAGCAAGTATAAAACGCAATCATATCCGAATGTTGCGAGGTAGAGCAGGGTAGATATAGAGGCCGGGTCCAGGTTATTAACACAACATATCAAGCCGTATGTAAATAATTGTATTTAAACATCTCTAAAATTTTGTTTCAAACATTAACATAATTAAGTGGTTTTCAAAGTTTTCCCATTATAAACTTGCGAGAAATTTTATTTTTCCCTCAAGTCACGCGTCTCTGTGTGCGAGCGTGTGCACAACCCAGCGAATTGGATTTTCTTTAGTGTGAGTAAACCTACTTTTACTCTGAGAACAGGGAAACCTTGGAGATTCATGAAATATTAATAGACAACGACAGAGAACTTATTCCTAAGGTAATTTAAGCTCATGTTTCTATAATAATTTTCGGTAGATACGAATATACACACTTCAATATTATCAGCATTATCTGTACCTACGGTTTTTAGATAATTCTTAGTGTTAACGGCATAATTTACTTTGCGGGTGTTACCTATTAAAAATAATATCAGTAATTATCTTGTTCACTTTTTTGTCTCTTTCAGACTCAAAGTATTATTTTGACGTAATGAAGAGAGGGACAAAATTAGTGCTAGTTTTAGTTAGTGCAAGTGGGTCACTAAAAACTTAGGCCCAAAGTCAACCTCACTAGTACGTGGTGCACTCTGCTGATCATCGGATGAGGCAATAGCGAAACTTGATTCCCGTTGCGGGTTGTGGAGGCCAGATGGCGCGGCGGATCGTCCCATAAAATACCAAATTCCGTAAAATCTATGGTACAAGAAGGCGGACCCTGGCATTAAAGTGGGATAACGCCAGGCAGAAAAAAACTAAATAATAATTAGTAACATTTTTATGAAGGGCAGTAAAACGTTACAATCATTTCAGATGCAGTTTTTCTATTCTCTTTCCTTTTTACATAGCTCAAACACATAATTATATCAATCAGGCCATTTCTTCATTGTACTTGCAAGTTGTAGAAATTTAAAATTATGAAAATGGTAGTTGTGTTATTTGTGGTGTTATAAGTTTAATCCCTTTGTATGTGTGTGTGTGTGTCTGTGGCATCGTAGCGTCTAAACGAATAGGCTGTATTTTTCTGTTTGAAAACTGATTTAATCGAGATGATGCTTGAAGGAAACCTCCTGTTTTAAAGTTACACATATTTTCTAAATAACATCTGTTGAATTTTTCTAAAGTAGGTAGTTTCTGAAAGCACGCCATTCTCTCGTTACACTCGGTAATTAAGTTAGTAGCTAGTAATTAGTATTACTAAACTATCTACTTATTTATTGTTTAAGAGCACTCGTGATCTTGTTATGAAAGAGTACGAACTTACCTTTTTCTGATAAATAAAAGTACATTTTATTTTGGAAATTAATATACGTGGCGTGAAATTGGCGTGTCTAACATATAATTCGTTTTAAAAACAAAAATATGATGGCTTAAATAAAAACTATCTAATTTTATCACAAGAACTATTCCAAAGCTTTAAGTTTTGGTTATAACGTCTTCCCTCGAAGCGAACTAAGAAATATAGATGCTCGCGAGCAAAACCTGTGCTAAATCACTAGTCTGCATTATTACATACAAATAGAAGCAATTTTGCTGTATTTGCTCATGTTAAATTTTATAATAAAAACACATATTTAACCGTTATATAACCTTTCGGAAGAAATTCTCTAAATGATAGTGAAACCCGCATCAAAATCCGTTGCGTAGAACTAAGCGGACAAAAGCTGATATCGAAATTATTTTTTAATTATTTTTAAAAATAATAATTATAACACACGTGTATATACTAAATTCGATCGATTTATGATTGTTTTGGTTTGGTTGAAAACTGAAAAATGAAAACGGACTAATGGTTTGTTCACAATTTTCAACGTAAAAGTTACTTATAAGATAAATTATAGAAACCAACTAAAAAAAAACTTGTTGTGAAGCCTAATATGTCACACGGAGTAGCGTAATATGTCAAACTGGTGCATCTTAAATGAAATAAATACATAATATAATAAATAAATAACACAAAACAGTCACACACATAGTCCTGATCCCACACAAAGTAAATCTGTATCGTAGGTATCAGGAACTACGAGGGATTTACGGTCCCGCGACACCCGGATCCGAAACAAATATCTGTGGATAACTCAAACATCCGTCACAGTACGGGAATCGAACACGCGGCCTCTCGTTTCACAGCCGGCCAATCGCTAAAATTGGTTCTTTAATGCGTTTAAACATATTGTGAAACAGGCCTTAAACGAAGTCGTTTATCAAAGTTAACAGCTGGTGGTAATAAAAAATCAAGTGACAGCTATAGAAGTTTTCCATTGGCTGCTATCTTTTGCAACAGTAAATGCTTATAGGTATTAGTTATTTTGTAGTATTGAGGTTGACCTTTACCTCAGATAATATTAGTAGGTTCATGGACGTAAAAATGCTTTTATAATTTCCCTTCCCTAAAGACTGCCTCAGTGGTGCAGTTGTAATGCGTACGCGTTACGACTGCTGTGCTGAGGTCTCAGGTTCCCGGGTCGGGTAAAAGTGATATTGGGTTTTTCAACCACGAAATGCTTAGCCCGGAGTCTGGAAATGTGTCCGATATGGCGATCAGCTCGCCCCCTATCATATCATTGGATGGAAATAAGCTCGGCAAAATGTGGGTGTTTACAGCTTTGCTTTTGGTTACAGCTCTGCTAGGGGTAGCCTTTGACGATTACTGGCTAGAGTTCGTATGTATGTAAATATAATATCCCTTCTCCGTATTCTACAACTTAGAGTCTATAGGTGTTTTAGTCCTCTACAAAAAGAATGGTGTTATAAATTTGATCCATTTGTCTGCCTGTCTGTATATCTGTCTGTGGCAACGTAGAGTCTAAACGAATTAACTGATTTGGATGGTATTTTTTAAGGTTATGTACTGTAAAAGGATAAACGAAACATAAAGGATCAATTTGTTTGTTAGTCGTCGATCTGTGTGTCTTTCAGTCTGTCAAGACCCTTTTTCTTAAGAACGGGTAGAGGTATCAAGTTGAAATTAATATCAAATAGTAAAGTGTATGGTCACCTAGACGTGTAAAAGTTTTAAGCTAAATAAACGCAATCAAAATATACGGCCCCGAATATCGCAATATTGCGCAGGCTACAGAAAGCGACGTCTGTCGGGACAATCGGGGGATACCGTACGGTCTCTTAGAGGCAGCCTCCCTCTTGGCTGGATTCCCACCCTAGGATTTGGAGGAAAAAGCCCTTGCGTCACTATTTCAGTAGCCAGTGGAGGCGCTGGAACAGGGCATGCGTCCTACTCCTCGGGAAATTGATAGATACAGATCTCCAGCAAATCCTGGAGGCGAAATGGGACCAACGTCTAGAGCATCCCAGCTTTGGAGTTGTGACAACAGAAGCAATTCGGCCCGTACGTGTAATGGCGGAATGGCATAAACCAACTTTCAAATAAAAAACCGCGTTCAAACTATTAACCCATTCGTTTAGGCATTAGGATGACACAGACAGACACACATACTCAAACTGCTAAAGGGGTCAAACTTATAACACACCTCTATTTATTGGAGGTTAAAAGATTTAAAGATCTTAGAAGATAATAATATTTTCTAAATGATGTCCCACTTTTAGAAAAAGCAGTATATATTTACTAATTCTTATACAATGTTCTGTAATATATATTTAGTTACGAAGTTATTAAGTACAGTTAACAATTTCTCCTCGGACCGGTTCTTTAGTTTGAACAAAGTTAAATAAGTACAATTTATGTCTTGAGGATGGATATTTTTAAATACCTTGCTTTTATAAACTAGTGGTCGCGTACAGGTCGAAACTCGATCTATTTTTTGAATTTTGTTTTATTATGTCAGCTGTCAGATTTGACATTCAGATATTGTCAGTGTGAGCGTAAACAATGAATGTTTTATATTATTTAATTAAATGTACATATTTGTTACTGATATTATTAATAGCTTTCTGCATTCCTCCTCCATATGAACTTTAACTACGCCAAATCTCACAATCCTCCGTGCGCGCAATATGGCTAAAAAGGGATCCGAAGTTTTCTATACAGATAACGCGATAAGTATTTATATTTAATACATAACTTCCTATTTCGTCTTGCAGTTAGATAAAATGTCTTTAACAATTTTATTGAATAATTGATTATACATACATAAATACGTTCACACCTGTATCCCCGAAGAATAAGGCAGAGGTGCAACTAGTTATTGCGAACCATAGTTCGCCGAGTTTATATTCTGTCCCATGATGTAATAGTAAATAATAATAATAATAATAATACACCCAACAGTCACACACATAGTCCTGACCCCACACTAGGTAAACCTGTGTCGTGGGTATCAGGAACTACAAGGGACTTGCGGTCCCACAACACCCAGACCCGAGACCAATATTTGTGGTTCACACAAACATTTGTCTCGGTGTGGGAATCGAACCCACGGCCTCTCGCTTCGCAGCCGACTACTCGCCCGCTGCGCCACGGAAGGTATTAAAGGTAGCGACGTTTCGCAATTCCGCGCAACTCGTGTATAATTTTTGGAACACTAATTGTGATTGTCCGAACTAGAATATTCAACCCAGTATAACAGACGCAGGCAAACGAGCAAGTGGGTTACTTGAATGTAAATGATCTCCCCCGCCCATGAACGCTCACAATACCAGAAGAATCATGGAAGCGGCGCCGACCTTAAAAGAAAGAAAATACGCACTCACGCCTGTAATTCCCGAAAGGGTAGGCAGAGTTGTAACCAGTACATCCACATTTGGCCGAACGTATCGCCATCCCATGATGTGCGAGCCTATTGCCATACCGGACACGATAAACGATATCATATTATCACATTATAGGATGTAAATAAGCTCGGCGAAATGTGGGTGTACTGGTTACACCTCTGCCTACCCCTTCGGAGATTACAGGCGTGAATATGTATGTATGTTTATTAATTGCAATATTTTTGATAGAAATTTGTAATAAAATCTATAGCGAAACTTATTCACTGAATTGAAACATGCTATTATTAAAATTGCGCAGTAAGTGGAACAAGTACTGGCTTAATATTCACAGGTCAGTAACAGAGTCGTTTAACGTAGCGTTATACATTCTACTTCCTATTACAATAATAAATGTGAAAGGTTGGATGTTTGTGAATTTGGATGTTTGTTAGTCAATCACGCCTTAACAGCTGATCGTTTTTGGGTGACATTTACACAGGTAGACCATGAACTGGATGTACTACATAGGGTACTTTTATCTCGGAAAAGGCCGTTCACGTGGTGGGTTTTTCACCATGTATGCACGTACGGTAGTCGCTATTTATTCGGGTACAAAATTATCAAATATTCTCCCACCAGCAGCAGCTTTGCCGAACTAAAAACAATCCTAGTAAGTACATTACTATGGTTTAGTTTATGCATTTCGGCATCTTCGTTTATTTCAAAAAGAAGACCATATGACAATGATAATTTAATGGACCTGTTACAATATTACATTATGCACCGATTTTTTTTCTCTGGTGTGACTGTATAACGAGACGCATAAGGCTAGAAATCGGTTGCATATATTCGTATGTATACAATAGCTTAACCATGATACATGATTCGTAGCGATTTGTGCAGTCCGTTTGCGCAGTTTTATCGAACGTGTGTATGATACATCGTTGCAGATTATTTTGTTTGCACAGTTGATCGGCGGCAGTTCTTTGCATTATCTATTCGATAAATCGTTGTCGTTTGCGTTTGCACTGGAGGCCAATTCTCGTAATTTTGATGCATGATATTTTGAACATTTAAAATTACGAGAATTGGCCTCCAGTTCTATCGTAGCGTGTGGATGGCGGAGTCGATCTATCGCTCGGTTCATGAAGGGACTTACTATGGGCGGACGCATCGTGTGCAATTGAAGAAATACATCCAAAGCCACAAATGCGAAACCTGCCTTTGGAAGATGAAGTCCAAAGATTACCACGATCATAATCAAAAAAATGCCACATACAACAGATTGATTGAAAAATATAAATTCATTGATCCAAATGCCAAAAGGTGACTAGGAAATTAATAATCAGATTAATAAATTTGTTTAAGAGTATTACATCCGTTATAGCCCGGCTTTACACCCAACTTTGTTCTTTCACCTGTCCCTAACCCACTCGCAGTGGGCGCAGCATGCTTTTTAACACATGTTACAGAAAGATTTGGCTGGTAGTTTTTAATACTGGCCGCCTACTTCAACTCCTCTAGGGACACCTGACACTACGTGACTTTGTTTCCTTATGCACACCATCAAACCCAAAAATACAAGTGAGTGAATCTTCTTCATGTTACTCCTGATGACATGTTTCACGATTGAGCTTCTGCGTAGAACTGATTATCAACGCAGATGTCGGTGATGTGCGTGTTAAGAACATATACCTAGGGTCGTCCGATATAAACTGTGTGCAAACTCGAATCACTACGATAAATCATTGCCGTGTGTAACCACCATAAACATATTCTGTCAAAATAAAATACGTTTTAACAAAACTTAAAATACGACTGAAAAATATACTACTGTACAAGTCAAAAATATCAATTCCTATAGGTAGTAGACTCTTTTAAAGTCGGTGCCTGTGTGTGCTGGCATAATAAAATTGCAGTGAATTTGCTTTTCAGTGTCCTTTTCTGAAGTCGGTTTTTATGTTTGTTTTGTTGTAACTTATTTTATTTTTCTAATTTTATTGGTAGCCACAGACAGATATGGCATGTAAATTCCAATACAATGACACAATCACGATGACTATGATGTTATCCGTCGAGGAGTTGAATTTTTTACAACACCGAAAATACATAAAAAAGCAGAAAAGAAACTCGCCGAATTGAGAACCTCTTCCTTTTTTGAAGTCGGTTACAAATTTGAGCCGGTTATCTATTACGGTTCCTTAATTAAAGGTAGAACAGACATACATAGAGTAGGCGTTCCGTTGGTACCCTTTAGATACGGAACCCTAAAACCCATTTAAATTTTAGTCAAACTAGCTTACCAAGGACTCATATTTGTTAAGATATCCGCCATAATAATAATAATAATAGTAGAACAGATCATCCAGTCAGACAGTCAGTAATAGGGTTACGTTGGCACGTTTCGCGTTTGCAAAATTTTTCTTAACTGTATTTTATTTTTAACCGATGAAAAAAAAACGGAGACGGTCCTCAACTCGGTGCGTTTATTTTTTTTCTATATATAATACGCATAACTCCGTTAAATGTGGATCGATTTAGATGATTATTGAACACAGAAATCCCTGTGTTCACAGAAAAACTGTGACACATAAATTGATTTTTTTTAATTCAATCCTGAATAACGCAAAGTTTATGAAATATTCCTTTAAACATCACAATAACATTATAAATTATACCGGCTAATCAATCGCACCAATTCAATTCAAATTGTGAAACTACAAAACAATGGGACATTAAACAAAGATACCGGTGTAATCTTACAAAAGCACAGTACAGTATTATTTTCTTAGAATTCATACAATTTAAAACTGCAATAATGGTATGATTGATAGAAAATTAAATGAATTCAGTTGATGAATGAATGAAGTCAGTGTACCTAATGCCGGTAATAATTAACGCGACCCGCGCAAACATATAACAAAATAATTACACTAGTCTAGTCTCTCAATCCCCTACGCAAGCTTATGAACGTAGACATATTATTGTTATGTTGGTACTTAATTAATAAGTTGGTGTCAGGGAATGTCGGATTGCACAATAGGATAGGACGGGACTTGTCGATCCTGCCCTCGTCCTCCGGCAAGACCTCCCCCGCCAGCCTCCGCTTGGTATGCCCATTGTCCCAGTATGATGTTATACCAAATATTGCGAAGCCACTTATATCAATAGTTATATTTGTCGGTAGTAATATTCAAATTATATTCATGATTTTCCGAAGTTATACTTCGATCCTTTGTTAAGAAAACAGTGTCTTTCTTTGTCTTTACTGTTTTTACACATTTTTTAACTTCTACTCAACTTATTATTAACTTGAAGGATTCGGCATTCAATTCTAAAATGTAATATATAAGTATATTTAAATAATATATTTACCATAAATATAAAACAAAAGTTAAACAACTTAATAACTTTCATGCGATATGAAAGTATAAACCATGCCCAAATAACATATCATTATATTGCAAAATAATTTTACACTTATTATACAAAAATAATACTTTTATTAAAAATAGTACATATTATATACGTTAACATACTTACTTAAATAATAAGTCTGGTAAAACATGTATGAGGAACGAACTTATTCAAACAATGAGGACACTACCTTCTTCTTACACTAACTTCTTTATGACTACCATCTAAATAGGTAAGAGCCAGGAGGTATTTGAATAAGTAAGGTACCTAAAATATATAGATCTTAGACTATCTAGACTAATATTATAAGCAGGTAAACTTTGTAAGTTTGTCAATTTTTAGGTTTGTTGCTAGAGAATAATCTCTAGAACTCCTGATCCGATCCTTAAAATTCTTTTACTAACATGGCACTACATTATCCCTGATTACTAAAAGCATTTCGGTTTTATAGTAGAAAAATTACTTTCACGGGGTTTGAGTCGCAGTAATAGCAAGTTTAGAATACCTGTTTTGGTAAAAGAATAGTATTTTTACCTATAGCATAATATTTATAGAGCAATCACCAAAGAGTTTTCATCCCATTATAGTGAAGTAATCAGCAAAAACGTAAAGATATTAGGTAATGTATCTTCGGTTTTTTAAAAGCTTGTACCCTAAAACCAAATACATAAATAATTTATTGTAATAAAATACAAAGAACATTAGTGAGTACAAATTATTTTCCTTGTGACATATCAATCAGTGGAAGCTGAATGTGGCTGAGGTTTATTGTACCCTTAAGACAAATGAACATCAACAAATCTTGTTTTGACGAGACGGATCACAGATGGCACGACAGCGCTGTAGCGACATCGTGGAGCTCAGCAGCGAGCACACTGCACAGGGCACGGAGCACAGTATGTTTGTAGGTACGTACGTAATATAATGTAACGAATAGTTACATCGAAAGCATCATAATGGTGTAGTTAAGTTATTAATGTGGTTGAATCAGCCGAGAGGCTCACCGGCTCACGGTGCGCGGTGGACGGAGCGCGGAGTGAACGCAGCTGTCAAGGCCAAGCGAGGTCAGTCCTCCGACGCTCTCCGAACCACGATGCCCGGACCGGTTCTACAATTTTTAGTTTCTTTTTATTTTCATTTTTGTATACACGACGCTGAGACTAAACAGTGTTTATACGACTCAGCATGGTAACTTTTATTGCATAGTCAACTCAAATAATTTTGAAATGAATTACATATTTCATAGATAATTTATCATTTGTAAAAGTATATATAAAAGTAGTATAAAATTTTGCTACATGAAATAATAATCCTTTCTTTCTGTGATTTAGGTCGAATTTAGGTTAAACTTTAAATCATCAGAAATTGTAGGTACTGTTCTGCATTGTAGCCTTTATGCCTCAGTGTAATTGAGTCACTAGGTATAGACTTTATACATTCATACTTTATACATATAAACTTCTTAAAAATGTCCTATTACTAATGCATTTATATAAAAAAAATATGAATCACTGTAAGCAGAAGTACGTGGTATGATATACCACTAATGTATGTACTTTTTATCCTATGTAGACCTATTTAGGTGCAATTTATTTGACTGCTCCGTAATGCAGTGGGCGAGTAGCCGGTTGCGAAGTGAGAGGTCATGGGTTCGATTCCCACACCGAGGCAAAAATGTTTTGTGATCCACAAATATTGGTCTCGGGTCTGAGTGTTGTGGGACCGCAAGTCCCTCGTAGTTCCTGATACCCACGATACAGGTTAACCTAGTGTGGGGTCAGGACTATGTGTGACTGTTGGGTGTATTTTTTTTTCATACAGTCCTTCCCAGGCGTGCGCACAATAACTCACCAAAGTTTTGCCACAATTGGATGAATGGTATAGGCACGTATAGAGGTAAAAACAATCAAACATTAATTTGTATATATAAGAAGTAGAAAAAGAGAAAGAAGAAGAAAGTCTGCTCGCCATCAGGAGAGTAGATACCTGATACATTTTGGTATATATAAGAAGTCTATTTCTTCCTAGTTTAGTCTACTAAGGCCTAAACGTTCACATTCAGTAGAGGAGGCCCGTACCCAGCAGTGGGACGTGCTATAATACAGGGCTAGTATTATTATTATTATTAAGTAGTAGAAGAAGAAAGTCAGCTCGTCATCGGGAGAGTAGATACTTGATACATTTTTGTATCCAACTGGATAGAGACGACTGGTTACGTTGTGAAAACCCTGGCACCGTGGCTCGTTGAGACGACCCGCGTTCCGAGGTCAGACAGTGTATATACCTGATAAATTCAGACCGGAATAATTCTGGTGATCATCAAGTGACACAATGCCTCTCGATGTTTGATGTTATATTTGGTCTCCATTGTACTTACTATCAGGTCCAGTATAGTCAATATGCTATGCCGTGCCGAGATAAAAATAACATTATCTTTATATAAATAAAGTTTACAAGAGAGACTTTGTTTTCATGAATAGTTAATTTTAAGATTAGATATATCAAAATATGATATCACTAATGATTAAATGAAGGCAGACTAACATGCAAGACAATAGAGTAGAGAGCGTGGTAGAGAGGGTACGAGACAGCCGTATTGATTAGACAAATATAAAGTAAAATTTAGAAATTGTTGGAATTAAACAACACGTTCTATTTATAATAGCTACATATGTTTATTTTCCCAGAAAGTTTGTTTTTTCTGGAATGTTTGATGGCCACCAGATGGCGTGACTACAGTACTCGCGTAGTATCCACAGATACTGTATGGTTTCATTTCTTAACAGCCATAAACACGCCACCCTCGTCCCAGCTATAGAATTTTTACGCACACTTGTACTCTAAATAGCTGCACAATAATTTACACAAATGTAGTCGTTAACATTGTCTTTGGGTTTTCCAGCGATGTACGCCAGTCTGTGGGGAAGTAGTACATGTTGACTTCCGTTTCCTAAAATATAATTATTTCATAGCATAGGCTGGCAAACAAGCAAGTGGGCCACCTGATGGTAAGTGATCTCCACCGCCCATATGTACGCCCATGATTTCAAAGAAAGGGATAATTATGGGATTGGGAAGGCGAGGGGGATTTGGGCCTCCGGATATCTCCTTCACGGTGGGAAACGAAGCAGCCGCTACTTTACGTTGGTTTTCTGTGAGACACCAGAAAGTGGTAATGACCCGGCCGAGTCGGCCCATTTCTGCTGTAGACAAAACAGTCTACAGCGTGGCTCTACAACTCAAATTAATTAATTTTTCAATTCAAAATTATAATTAAAATCATAATTTCGTGGTCAACATCAAGTCTCCTTTTTATTTTAAGGCCAAATATATAGAAGGTACAGCACTAAGATTAGTATTATGCGCTTTAGCAATATACGTGTATTGTGAAAATACGGACGTGATGATGATGACATAATACAAACGTTATAACGTTATAATAAATACTTATTTTTGTTTTAAGGGACTAACCGGACTCGAATGACGGGGCATTCATTGCATATTCGTACTAATTTTAATAACTAACATTGCCAAATCGTATAACTTATAAATAGTACTGTAAAGTAAGTTAATAATTTATTGCCTAAGGCCGACTTGCACGACGATCTTATATCGAGATTTACCACTAAACTTGTTACTTATGTCAAATTTTCATATGATTTGGCGTTTCTTAAAAAGATTTAGTAAGTTAAACTCGATTTAGGATCGTCGTGCAAGTGGGCGTTAGACTTTAGAGTGTTACGCACTACAACCGATCCAAATCGAGGAAAGTCGATCGAAAGCTGTAGTACAATTTGTATGAGAGATAACGCACTAAATGCAATCTCCGTTTTCTGAAGTAGAGAACATCCCCAGTTCGGATTTAAATCTCGGATTCGGATCGGATGCAGTGCGTTAACATTCTAATATAACTACGGAGTCAGTTATCAATATATATTTTTCTATAGATACAGCATAATCTTCATGCCTGAATTTTCCAAAGAAAACCATTTGATTTCACTGTTGTAAAGGCGGCATGGAGTAATAAAATTTTATGATAAAACTTCGATAGTAATTTGATCAATAATTAATGGCACCTTTTGCACACTGTTCTTTAACACATTGAGTGGTAGAGCCACGCTGTAGACAGGTTTTCCTACAGCATGAATGGGCCGGCTCGTCCGGATCGTTACCACTGTCTCACAGAAAACTGGCGTAAAGTAATAGCTTGCTGCTGTGTTTCGTACGGTGAGTGAGATATCCGGAGGCCCAAATCCCCCTCCCCTTCCAAATCCCTTTCTTTTCAGGTCGGCAACGCGCCCATGATCCTTTTGGCATTGTGGGCGCACATGGATGGAGATCACTTACCATCAGGTGACCCACTCTCTCATTTACCGACCTATGATATAAAATGTTTTTCTTGGAAAACTTATCCCATTAAACCAACCTCAGGCAAAACATTATAGTAGTTTGTCAATTAATATAAGTTGGCAGTGAGCGTCGTTTAGCTCTATCAGACAACGAACCGCCAACTCATACTATTCTTTGTATAACATTTTTGGGCCGATTAATAATAACCAGTTAAAATTATTTTGATTAACCATTGCGACTATGGAATTGGTACAAATGAAGTAAATAAAATATTGGGTACCTAAAAGAAAAAGAAAAAACAGGCAAACCTTAAAAGCAAATCAATATATACTAACAATGTAAGTTTTTCGCGTGTCTGTATTTCAGTCATATATTCAAAAACTAACTTAGGTAATTAATTTCTATCATTTTTATATTTTTTGTTTATCTTTCTCTGACGCTTGTCTGTGTGTTTGAACACGCATAAAATCAAAACTACTAAAATGATTCTACGGAATTGAACAGATATCCATAGACCTTATCTTGGGGAAACATTTAGTTTTTATTTCATGAGTATAGGCCCACTCTGACAGAAGTTATTAAAGTCAAAAGTAATGTGTTAATTAATAAATCTATACAAAAGGGAAATACCACTGACATACTGACACGAAATCTCAAAAACTACTAAAGCTAGGATCATAAAATTTGGTCAGATGAAAGTTTGTATAATGTAGGGGCCCACTAAGAATGGATTTTTGGAAATTTACATTGTATGAAACTTTTTTATACAACGGAATACGACTGTGAAATTGAGTACACATATTATTATGAATAATAACGAGACACGTGTTTCACATTTTTTTTAAATTCTACCCACAAAGAGGTGGAGGGGGGGTTAAGTTTGTAGTCTATGTCTTACTATGTAACTTTTGAAAAACTTAACCGATAGTGTCCATAGTCACACCATATATTTATATTATGGAGACGATGGTTAACAGCTATATACGTATCTATCATCACGCTACGACCCACGGGAGCGGAGCAGTATTATGCACGCGAGTGAAACCGCGCGAGACAGCTACCACACAATAAAACTACAAGAACAAATAGGTTTTAACTTGCAAAAACTTTAAAAGGGTATGCTGTAAAATTGTGAGTCAGTTATTTAATTGCGAACTATTAACATTGTTTTGTGGTATTCATGCTTCGCTAGGTCTACGTATCACTTATACAGCGTCCAAGCGCTGCAAATGTTGGAGAAATATCAACGAACTAAAGAACAATGGAGTATTATGTGGTAATATTAGAAATATATACGTTTGCTTATACTTGAAAAACTATTTAAATAAAGCGGAGTTTGTTGTTTCGGGGGTAGAGGGACTATCCATTTATTACGTAAAGTAAATTTTGTTCCTTGCCATAATGATAAACTAACCTACCTATTACCCGAGTAAACAAAAGACTTTATGTCCAATCATCATGATTTACCTTTCATTACTATCTTTAACAGTCAAAATAAATTATAAAAATCAAATAAAACCACTGTATACGTTTTGATTAAAAAATCATATACGATTAAGTCACACTTAACGTCAAGATTTTTATCTCATCCTGGTTTGAGACAAAAAGGATGAAGTCAACGGCCAGAATAAGATGACCCTCACCTCTTCCCTGACGCGTTGAGAAATTAAAACTAGAGGGGATGTTTATGAACATTGTATAGTTCTTTTTAGTTGGTTGTATCCGAGGTTTTGAACAAGTAACTTGCCGGGGTCATAACCTGTTTGCGACCCTTCTCTGCGGGACCGACCGCGGAGCTCTCGTGTACTCTAGTGACCCGAACCCCGACCGATGAACAATCAAATATAAACTTTGTGAAACTTATTCAAAATATTTTGAAAACTTGTTATTCCCACTTCACCATGCCTTTTTAATAATTACAAAGCAAAAAAACCTATTGCATCTTAATTATAAGTAGGTGCTTTGTCGGTAACTCTATACACTGCGTTTCTAAATAAAGGATGACAATGCACCTGTTACCGAAAGCTTTACGTGCGTGTAAAATTGGTATCAAATAGCTATAATAAATTCTGGTAAGGTTGAATTTTGATGGATTTTTTTCAAATTTTATCTTTACAGTAAATTCTAAGATTTATGGAAAATGTGACTAACTCGGGTTATATTTATCCTAATACATGTACAAACTAAGCTTAAATAAAATAAGTGGCATTAAACACACTATTTCATATTTGATATATATTCATAAATGTCTCATTCCGGTTGTCGTGCACAACATACATGCAGGACATAAAATTTAAATTGGCTGGAAATGTCGATTTGAGTTTGTTTGCGTAGGGTATTTGATTTGTTGAAATGATGTCGTAGACGTGTTGTATTTATTGTGTTGTGTTCTCTGGCCCTCTGGATATTGTTAGGGCACACAATGCGAGTGCAGCGGGCCGTTGTGCCTTGTGAAATGTTGCACGACTACTTTTTTCGTCTGGATTCTATACTCACGATACTCGTTTTTTAAGCCACGAGCCCGAGATGTACAGGTTTATCTGTTTAAAATTTATTAACATCGAGAAACAATTTAAAACCTTTTCTTTAGATGGCCCATGAGCGATTCATGATGAATGGAAATAAACCTTGTTATTATAAGTTTCAAATTGGATACACAAAAGATTAATAAAAGAACTAAGTTGAGATTTGTATCTCTCTATATATTATTTTATAGGTCTATATATAAAAAAAGGTATTTGGGAAACAAAAGAAACCTGTAAACCATAACAATAACCGAATATATTATCTGTTAAGTTAGTATTATGTTACTTAGAGCTTACACTACTAATTTTAATATTAGTTAATTAAAACTCTCTATTATATTTATGGCTTAATGGAGATGGAACAGAGTATAAGTACTTTTGTAGCCGTCTCGAGAGGCTGATATTTACTGTACAAGGTTAAAAATTTAATTAATTTGATTATATTTATATGATATGGCCTCGATTTATTTGATGGATTTAATAAATATAAATGAATGAAACTAACGGCTGTAATCCCATTACTAATGTGAAAGTATGTTTGTGAATTTGGATGTTTGTTATTCCATCACGGTTTAACAGGTGAAGGTTTTGGATCAAATTTGGCCCATAGGTAGATCATAACCTGGATTAGGATATAGGCTAGGTTTTATCCTGGAAAGAGCCATTCACGCGGGCGGAGCCGCTATCAAAAGCTAGTTTCAAATATAACTTAGACACCGCCATGCCTCTACTAGTAGACACTCAAAAATGCAAAAAAATATACATATCCATATTTACTTAAGTTATTATCGTCCCATGAAACATGATTATAATATCTGGTAAGTGATAGAGCCACGCTGTAAATAGTTTTGTCTACAGCATGAATGGGCCGGTTTGACCGGGTTTTTACCACTGTCTCACTGAAAATCAACGTAAAGTAGCAGCTTGCTGTTTCGCTTCGTACGGTGAGTAAAATGGAATATCCGGAGGCCTAAATCCCCTTCCCATTCCCAGTCTCTCCTCCCTTTCGGTTAAGATCGGCAGTTCATCCATGATTCTTCAAGTATTGTGGATGTTTACGGGCGATGGAGATCACTTACCATCAGGTGACCTACGTGCTGGATTGCCGGCCTATGGAAAAAAAATAAAAAAATATCATAAGTTAACCCTGCTTCCCATTAATATAATAATAATAATAATACGAGCCCTGTATTATATACGTCCCACTGCTGGGCACGGGCCTCCTCTACTGAATGAGAGGGGTTAGGCTTTAGTCCACCACGCTGTAGGTTTAGTCCATTAATATAATATATGTTAAAATTGAGATGTTTGTAAGTTTGTGAACTTAGATGGTAGTTAATCAATCCTTAATGTCTAAGAATAAAATTTCTGGAAAAAGACATCCACGCCAGCGGCGGCGCCGCGAGCATAAGCTAGTATCACAATATGGATTTAGCATACTACTGTAGTGGACACAGATTTAATGCCGATAAATTATAATGTTAGAAAATCCAAAAAAATAGAGTTTCAAAGAATTTCAAGGTTCAGGACAGATTTTTTCTACATGAGCCAATTTTGATTCAGAAATACATTTTATTTACAATTTTCGGAGTAAAACTATAGTATGTCATAAAAAAATTACAAGATCCACATTTGCTGATAAGTTGATGTGATAAGTTATTCTGTTGTAGAGTTAAAAGGCTTAAATAAAATAAATGTTCACGGTTAGATCCAATTTATAAAAAGGTATACGTAAGATTTCTTCACTGTTATTCTCATGAATCAATATTGCAATATATAGCCACATTGAGAAAGTTAAGTGCTTGCATTTGATATCTCGAGAGTCGACAATATAAAATACCGGTACATTTACAGGCAGTAATCTAAAAATAAATATTTATACAAAAACAAGGTAGTAGGTCCCTCGTATGCGAGAGGCCGTCTGGGTTAGTACCACCGCTTTGCCTATTTTTGCCGCCAAGCAACTGTGTGTAAGTACTGTTTTGTTCCGGTTTTGAAGGACATTGGAGCCAGTTAACTTACTGGGCATTATGAGAGTTAACAGCTTATGTCTCGGGGAGACCAGCGCATTCCAGTGCCATGCAGTGCTTTGTAATTCAAATTTCTGTATGGCGTTGCTACTTTTTATGGGCAGGCGTGGTGCTTACCATCAGGCGAGCGACCTGTTTGTCTCGTCATCCAAACTAATAAAACAAAAACGAAAATTCTACTATACGAAAAAGCTTGCTGCTTTAGAAAATCTTGTTAAACATTATTATTATTATCCATTTAAATTTGTTTAATATATAAAATTTGTATAGGATTACGTACTCGTTTGCATTGTATAAAATTAAAATAACACCATATTAACACCGGCTTCATTCACAAGTTAAGGAATTCATTATGCACTTACTGCATCCATATATTACCTTGCTTTTCCTGCTTTGAACTTATTAGATAGTGACTCGTCTAACCTGCTAAATGATACTGTCAAGGTCATAACAAATCAATAAACAAATTCTTGACTTAAAAATACTATCATCGATATTTAAACGCTATAAACTAAATGCTCTTTGGCTAACCTTGTTATAATTTATTCATACATAGTTATCTTTCACACACACACAGACAGACAACCGGGTTAAACTAATAAAACCCCTATTTTGTATGGGAGTTAAAAATGGGATTTGAGTTAGATTACACATGATGAATGAGAAGAATTATAATATAGTAATTTAATTCAATATTTAAATAACTTTGGTTCAAGCTAGTTTTTTACCGGGGCAATAAACCAATGTGATTGGTTCTCGATTCGTCTGTATATATGTATATATATGTATATATGTATATGTATGTATATATATGTATGGCTTCCACAATTAAACACGATTACCTAAAATCTTGAACTTATCCCATGCTCTTAACGGTAGAACTTGCGCCGATTGTATAAACTAACGTTACAAATGCGAAAGGAAGTCTGTCTGTGTATTTGAAACGTTTTCACGGATAAATTGCTGTACCGATTTCGAAAAAATGTGGTATGACGATAGCTTGAACTCCGAGAACGGACACAGGGTCCGTTTTAGAACCCGTCAACCCGTAACCACAGCCGATGCAACTGGGTCCAAACGGCGGGAAATAAATAAATTGGATTTAAACCTTTCAGTATTACGCGATTAAAACCCGTTTCTGATTTTATAGAACAACATCCTTTCTATCCCAAAAGCGCGATCAAAGGCGAATTACAAATAAAGCTATTTAAAATCTGTATGACAAAACATTAATGATTAGTTTGACAGCGTCGGTGGCGCAGTGGGCGAGTAGCCGGCTGTGAAGCGAGAGGCCGCGGGTTCGATTCCCGCACCGAGACAAATGTTTGTGTGATCCACAAATATTTGTTTCGGGTCTGAGTGTTTTTTCCCCAGAGGGGTTGACGTCAAGCAGGCGATCGGTCGTAATAACTACAAGCCAAAACTTTCTGTAACATGTGTTAAAAAGCATGTTGCGCCGCGCTGACCCCACTGCGAGTGAGATAAGGGCACGTGGAACGAAAGAAAGAAAGATTAGTTCGATTTAAAATGCAAATAAATTTAGCTTTGGCCTGACTTTAAACGCCAAATATTACTACGATTACCTATCAAAACTTTTATTCGATTATATGGTAGCTAAATTGCTTCACACTTATAAACCTGAAACAGTAATAACGTACCAATAACTTATTTATGATAGGTACAAGATATTTTTTCTATATCTGATTTTAAGTCTTAGGCACACGCAATAGTTACAGCATGAGTGATGCTGCATCAATATTTTACGTTCGATCAAGTCGAAATTGCCCTTTAAAGCGATTACTTCGATGCTGCATCGCGTTTTGGCAATTTGTTTGAGTGTTGGATGAAACCTACTTATTACATACGCACTCACGCCCGTAATCCCCGAAGGGGTAGGCAGAGGTGTAACCAGTACACCCACATTTCGCCGAGCGTATCTCCGTCCCACGATGTGATAGGGGGCGAGCCTATAGCCATACCGGGCACAAATTGCAGACTCCGGGCTGATACTGAGCATTTCGTTATAGAAAAACCCAATACCACTTTACCCGACCCGGGGATCGAACCCGAGACCTCAGCGCTAGCCTCAATCGTAACGCGTACGCATTACAACTGCGCCACCGAGGCAGTCCCTACTTATTATAACGAAAAATAAGGCAGTGGCGGAGCTATCATTACAAATGTCTATGAGCGGCGGTGACCACTTACCATCAGGTGAATCGGTGCTCGTCAGCCTATCCAGGCAATAAAAAATACTGAATTTTAAAAACTGCCTTCAAAAATTAACTTATCAGATGTTTACATTAAAAACTTAGATAATTTCTTAGGGTTTTTTATAGCAGAGGTCGGTACACGAGCAAGTGTGTCACCAGATGGTAAGTGAGCTCCATCGCACATGAACATCCAAAATGCTTGAGGAATCATGAATGCCGACCTTAAAGGAAAGGGTTAATTAAGGGATTGGGAAGAGTAGGAAGATTTGGGCCTCCGGACACCTCACTCACCGTACGAAAAGCAACAGCAAGCTGCTACTTAACATCGGTTTGCTGTGAGACAGTGGTAACAACCCGGTTTAGCTGGCCCATTCATGCTGTTGATAAAACTGTATATAACGTGGCTCTATCACTTGTAAACCGAAGCAAAAAGATAACCGAATAGAATTCATTCGGGAGTCAGTATCCGGCGAATAAAATTGCACTCATTCTAAAAAGAACTCTAGCGTGTTAAAGCAACTTCTTATAAATCAATACTTTCATTATATTATAACGTATTGACCCAAAATTTAACGACTGATATTAAGGACAGAAATGAAAAACTCCAAGATGGCATGTTGTTACGCTTTGTTTGTATAAGACGAAACTTGGGTGCGAGCCAAATGTCTAGTTGCTAACCAAATTTCTAGAACCTTCGAGTTTCAAACATAACATTTTATAAATTCTATCAGATTTAAAATATTTTTACATACGCACTCACGCCTGTAATCTCCGAAGGGGTAGGCAGAGGTGTAACCAGTACACCCACATTTCGCCGAGCGTATCTCCGTCCGACGATGTTATAGGGGCGAGCCTATCGCCATAGCGAGCACAAATTCCAGACTACGGGCTGATACTGAGCATTTCGTAATAGAAAAACACAATACCACTTTACCCGACCCGGGAATCGAACCCGAGACCTCAACGTTGGACTCGTAACGCGTACGCATTACAACTGCGCCACCGAGGCAGTCTAAAATAAAATATTTTTCTTGTAATATATTCAGACTTTAAAAGGTAAGCAAGTAGGTACTAGGAAAATACAGTACAACTATTAGTTATGCGTTTAGATAATGTTCGTCTACTTCAAAAAAATGGTCAAGTGCGAGTTAGACTCGCGCACCGAGGGTTTCGTACATACAACCTTAAATTGTTAATTGTTTTTATTTTTATTATTTGTAAAGAAATCCGTCATACGAACACATTTTATGAGAAAATTTCACCAGGCTACCTATTAGAGCCGTTTAAAGGTAGAACAGAGAGATGGCGTAGGCTCTGTAATTAGGTTCCGTTGGTACCTTTTGGGATCTAACAAATACGTATCTAAATAACGATCTACACACATTCGGAAATACGGACGGACGTGTGATGATTATTGTTATTGTTTTATTTTATTTGGAAAACAAATTAAATTTATAAAATCGCGGGTCGTAAAAACTACAACGCAAATGTTTCTGTAACATGTTTTAAAAAAAAGAAATGCATCTGACGGTAGGCAGCGGCTTTGCTGTGTCCTGGCATTGCAGAAGTCTATGGGCGGCGGTGACTACTTAGCATCAGGTGGCCCGTTTGCTCATCTGCCTATCCCGGCAGTAAAAAAAAATAATAATAATATTAGCAACCAACTTATTGCGATGGGTGCAACACAGTTTTGAAACTAAGAGAAAAAAATAATGATATATGTAGGTATAAGCAGGTATAAGAAGATGGAAGATTTTTTTTTTTTGGAAAACAATCAGTATCTTAAATCTATAATATAAACAGTGTAGCTTACTTATTGCCATTTGCCTGTCTCAGTGGCGCAATTGTTATGCGTACGCGTTAGGTCTGAAGCCGACGCTGGGACTCAGGTTCAATCCCCCGGTCGGGGAAAAGTGATATTGGGTTTTTCTATTACGAAATGCTCAGAATCAGCCCGATGTCTGGAATTGTGCCCGGAATTGTGCTCGCCTATCACATCATAGGACGGATATACGCTCGGCGAAATGTGGGTGTACTGGTTACACCTATGCCTACCCCATCAGGGATTATAGGTGTGAGTGCGTATGTATGTATGTATATGTACCATTTTACAAGATTTCGCATATTAATTACTACCTAACGCTTATTTATTTTACTTTTAAGAATACCTAGGTCTAGGGGAAAAACGTTTTGGGGTTCCGCCTATATAAATGACTGCACGAAACGCAACAACAAAACTGAATTAACGTATTTTTTCTGTGATTCAACTATGGTAGAGCCTGTACATTGATAGTTGCGTCAAGCGTCAGTCACTGGGATCAGTGACGCTCTCTTCTACCAACATCCTAATTAGGTTGACTGACAGAGAATGCCTCCGGCATTAAATCCACCTACACATTTTGTATGAAGAGTATAAAATAAAATAAAATTATTGTTAGCAGCGATAGCTCATCGGGGAGTGGTACGTACTGTCGAGACGAAAGTCGCAGGTTCGAAACTAACCCCAAGAGCATGCACCTCTGACTTATCTAAGTTACGTGTATATTAATTGTTAATTATCGCTTGCTTTAATGGCGAAGGAAATAACGTGAGGAAACCTGCATACCTGAGAAGTTCTCCATAAGAATTTCAAAGGTATGTGAAGTCTACCAATCCGCATTAGTCAACATGGTGATTTAAGGCCTAACCCCTCTCATTCAGTAGAGGAAGCCCGTTTCCAGCAGTGGGACGTGTAAATACAGGGCAAGTAAAAAAAAAGTTGATACAGAAGTCTAATATATACAACCTTAACGAAACAAGTATTTCACCTATACAAATAAGTTATTCGTAGATTAATAACGCCGAATACCTATAATACTAAAAGTTTTATAAATTTGTATAGGTACTCACTATTTATATTATACATTTAATTCAGAATAAAAATAAGAAATATATATTAATATTATTAAATTTGATATTTAAAAAAAATATTAACGGAATACGGGTGTGAAATTGAGTACAAATATTACTTACTAGCTTTTGCTCGTGACTCCATCTGCGTGAATGTCTTTATCCGGAACAACTGCCCTCTTTCCCCCATTAAAATGTAAATTGCCAAAAATCGTTTCTTTGCAGGACTCTATATTACACAAACTATCATCTAACTAAATTTCATTATTCTAGCTTTAATAGTTTTGAGATTTCATGTTTAATCAGTGAATGAGTGAGTGAGTGGTATTTCGCTTATATATATATATAAATATATAGATTAAACAATACTAAAATCACAACACTGTTAAGGAATGTAAATAAAAAACATAATTAATTACAAAACAAAAAGCTCTTAAAAGCTTTCCTTTTCAAACTCAGTAGGGTTGGGGTGGCACCCCTCAATTTTATACGTACTAAACTAAATTTCATTCTAGATATACGAGTATTTTCAGCTTACAATCTCGGCGTTTTAAATTGTAATTTCAAGTAATAAACTTGTTTCACGTCTTTTTAAAATCGATGTTTATACAACAATACTTGATGGTGTAGTAATCGATAAGAATATACAAGCCCTGTTGACATGCGCATTTATCATTCGCCTAGAACCATCTAATAACGAGTCTCAAATAATGTATATGAAATCCAATCTCGAGTTTAATATTAAATTTAATTTCGGCAATGTTTGTTTGAATTTTTTTGGTTGTAAATTGGAGTAAAATGAAGGAGCGTCCCGGCGCGGGACGGAGTGGAGAATAACACATGGGGTGCAGCGAAGGGTGCGGCGCGGCGCGGCGCGGGGCGGCCCACTGAAAAGTGCGCGGGTGGGGCTGAACAAACTCGCGGGGACATACAACTGAGTCTTCCAACTATAACTGTCATATTTTTTAATATTATTTCAAACAAAAATAAACACCTATCTTAGCATATGCGTGTCAAGCATGTATATTAAGGCTATCAGAACGTAGTTAATAATCAGTTAAGAAAGAATAGCCAATAATAAAAATAACGAACAATTTACTTGATTTTAAGTTTACAATTTACTTAAGTTTTGTTGAAAACTTAAGTATAAGTTAAATATAATTGTCACAAATAAAAAAGTCATTGCGAAACGACGATTTATCTGCACTTTCTCAATTTTACAACTTATTTATCCGAATACAACGTTGCAAAAGAATTTTACATTGTGATTTTATAAAACCATTCGAAGCTATTGGGCCGTCAAATAACAAGGTGGCAGTAAATATGTTTTTCTTGACGATAAACTGACAATAAATACAATACAAAAAGCCATGTACTAAACTAGTTGTTTAAAGTTTAAACATAATGCATTACAGATAACAGTATACGATAGAAAGTGTGTCACATTCGCGTTCCAATGAAGAAGCATCCGGTCGTAAATCTTACGTAAAGTATTCACGATAAGTAAAAAAGTGATAATAAATGAATAAGAAAATCTTCGCATTGTGGGTGTCGCATTTGAACGTCCCTCCAGCATGTACTCTCAAATAGGGGAACAAGCATTTTAGCATTACCCCCGTGCACAACTCTTCCCGCGGGGAGGGGGTGGGCCCACGGCGACGTAAAAATCAATATGCTGGAGTTGTTAAATCACGCTTATAAACGAGCACTCGTCTTCGTTTCATTCCTGAAATTGCTCAAGTATACGAGTTTAGTTTTCATTAAAATTTTCCGGTACAGCCAATGAAAAACTTTGTCTCTCTCTTGTTCTACGGAGCACATAAATATCGGAATATCCCGTATATATAGACATAAAAATTATAGGTTTTTTGGACATATGTCTCACTGGGTTTTGATTCAATTACAATAACCACAAACTATTCATAATTTTATTGTATACTCAAATAATCGACGAAGTTCAGTTTATAGTTGGTCTCAATAGTATAATCTCAGTACCTACCTACAAGAGTTTTAACCTAACCAATAAGTTTTTTTTAAGAGCAGGCCGCTCGTCTTATGGCAAACGTCAGGCTTGCCCATAAACAGAATCAATATCAATCAGAACTTCGAATTATGAAGTACTGCCAGACATAAGATGGTAAGTCGCTTAATACTCAGTAATTTCACTGGCTTTAATGTCCTTCAAACCGGAACACGCGGCTGCTTGGCGGCAGAGCGGTGATACCTAATAGTCGAATACAAATATACCTACATCTGGTACCCTCCGCTGAACAAAAACATATCGTAAACTTAATTACAGTACTACAGTTAAAATTATACGCTACGGCAATCTTCCGATATATTGAAAATACGGTCATGTTATATGATACGATTCTGATCTCAAAATACAAACGAGTTACAATATTAGAATTTATACTTATTTTTTTCTTGACAGAATAGCCGGATGGCCGGATTCATTGCATATTCATGTTAATTAGTAAAAATCGGCATTCCCGAAGCGCATAATTTATATCATTGTACTGTTTGAAAAAAGAAATGGCGATCACAACGGTTTCGAACTGTAATGTTAAGCGTATTTCCTGAGTCGTACAGGCGCGCGACGCAACGCACTTGAATGAACATCAAATGTCTTTTTATAAGGCTCTAGACATTGTTGTACATTACAAAATCATTGTTCTACTCTGAGAAACCGTGAGATCCTGGGTTCCATACCCGGTAGCGCTATCATAATTTTTGTTTAACTTTGCGATAGGCTCGCCCCTTATCGCATCACGGGACGGCAATAAGTACGGCACGTCTTGGGTGCAGCACAAAATGCTGCTTACCCCTTTGGGGACACAGGTGTGAGCGATGGTGTAGTAGCGGTAGTAAGCGGTATAGCACCGCTGTAGACAGTTTTGTCTACAACATGAATGGGCCGGCTCAACCGGGTTGTTACCACTATTCCACAGAAAACCGACGTGGAGTAGCAGATCTCTTTTGCGTTTTTTACGGTGATTGAGACATCTGGAGGCCCAAAATTTTCTCTTCCCAAGGTCGGCAACGCATCCATGATGCTTTTGATATAGTGGAAATTAATGGGCGGTGAAGATCACTTACAATAGGTGATCCACTTGCTCATTTGCCAGCATATATATAAAAAAAAAACCGCCAGTTCGAAAGGCTGTTTTACTAGGGAATTACCGGCAGCTCTCCAACGATGCTCTTTTCTTTTCTATTTAAATAATAATTATTGAGAGCATAAAAGTTTTCAATATTTAATTGGAATTAGAGCAGCTCAATTTATATTAAGCAATTATAGAAATTATATCTACGTATTGGATTAGCATGCATGACCTTGATATTTCGAATTGTTCAACAAAAACCTTACAGCTTTTGTTAATTCAAGTCTCTTCTTGAAAGGGACTGGGCTCGTCTGAAATTGTCATAAACAATTAGAGGAAAAAATAATTCTGGTTACTGACCAAAACATCAATCCCGTTATTCGATTTTTTATTTGTGTACAAATATGTATAGATATATAATTCTAAATATATTTTGCTTTCGAAGGCAAACGAACCGACGGCCCACCTGGCGATAAGTGGCTTCAGCTAAAATGGGTAAACTTTCCTTCGGTGACGATTGATGCAGTCGTTCCAGAAAACTGACTAGATGTTGGTGATCTATGAAAACATTTTAAAACACATTAAACCTACGAGTAATGATAAGGACTAAGGCCTAATTCCTCTCATGCAATAGAGGAGGCCCGTGCCCAGCAGTGGGACGTATATAATACAGGGCCAGTATTATAAAAGTAACCACCCATGCTATCGAAGCAGCTTTGCCAGCACAGTAGCAATTTATTGATGCCCTTCTTGAAGAAATCACCTGGACGGGAGGCAACAAACTCTTCAAAGGCATTTTGTACTACCACTCGGGTCTTTATTGTTTCCCGCCTAAAAATTGTGCAAATTATGAAAAAAGTAGAAGTCTCTAGGTCTGATGAGTACGGCGGATGATGGAGAGCTTCCAACCCGAGCTCTTGTAGCTCTGTTGTTTAGCATGGGGTAGAACTATTATAATAGAATCAATAGATAACAAAGAAAGATTTTATAAATTATATGTAGACGGTTCAATCATTGCAAAATATAGAGAGAGTGCTGGGAACTACAGAGAAAGACTTTATTATTACACACTACAGTCTACGGTGTTAAAATTGCACAGCATTTTGATTATATTCATCATATGTATAATACATTCTAGATAGCGCTGACCAGCGCGACTGACCATCTCGAATGTATATAATAAGTTGTGATTCACGGTATCCCTATTACAAATAGATAAGGTCGTCAAACATTGTGAGTGGTAGAGCCACGCTGTAGATAGTTTTGTCTACAGCATGACTAGGCCAGCTCGTCCAGGTCATATAAAAAAACCTCATATACCTTTTACCCGACCCAGAAATCGAATCCGAGACCGCAGCACAGCAGTCGTACCGCGTGCGTATTACAACTGCGCCACCGAGGCAGTTTTGTTTTCAGTGCAATCAAAATGTCAAATTATGGTGATTTCGTCAACCATTTTTGTTACAATAACTTTAACTTTAACCGACGGATAGTGCAATCCACATTCAGTATCCCTTCAATATAATCGAGGATGCTGGAATTATTAGAGAAAGCACAATCTAATTTTATACTCGTGTAAAACCTTACCAATTCGCTTGAATATAAACAGGTCGGTGGATAAAGATACAAGACTAGGGATGTACACTACTACAACTATGTAGCTCTATTAAAGTATAGGCTCGCCTTTAAAATAAATGGATTATGACAAAAAAAATACTAAATGATAATTTGGTAACACGAAATAAAATATGACATCGTAATAAATTTTATACCGATCGATTTATATCGACCATGCTGTAATAACATTGCGGATTTTACGAGGTTTAAGTTGACTTTAAAATTTTTCTTAATACAGAAAATTTACTGTTGGTTATATACATATAACCGCAATTTTCAATTAAGTACTTATATACAATTTTGCCAACATGAAACATCGTCTTTTCGCAAACAGATTCCATAAAATTTCATTGAGAAAAACACCGTCAATATTTTCGTTATTATATTTCATTAATTCAAGATTTGAAATAAAAATGAAATACATAGTTTATTATCCGTAAGTCTTGTAGTGTATGTAATATAGGTTACATTTAATTTAGCTGAAACGAGTATAGTTCATACAATAGGCACCAAATATATTATCATCACGATAAAACATGAAATAGTTGCCTAAAAGTAAAAAGTAATATTACTTGTCCCGTTAAAGTGGGTCACCCCCTAGCCTCCGCGCCTCCCGGCCCCTCCCTGGGAGCCGTCCTCCGTCTCTCGTCCGCCTCGCGACTGTCCCCATCCCCCACATCACCCCCAACATTCATTGTGCCGCAATATATTTCTTTTTATGTGCAAACAGAAAAGTCATTTATTTAAATTTTCTCACGAATTCGTATAGGAATTTTATTTTATTATATTATCTGTATCACATTTAGAGTACTCCACTTCTTTAGATGCAGCACGTACATGTTGAAGGCACCAACGTGTACAAATTGAACTTTATACATACTTACGCACTGTGAAAAAGCTTTTATGATTTGTAAAACACCCCGACGAATGACAATTATCAATATGGTTAAATAAAACAACAGCAGTTGTGTACCACGTAGACTCTCTCTTCTAGCTCAAAGTCATCGCTGTTATGTCCCTATATAATTAAATTTAAAGCTCTCAGCGTGGAGGGGAATAATATTAAACTCAATTGCATTGCAAAGATCACAGTTTTCTGACTTTGGCTGCGAGTTTTAACCTATAACCTGTTCAAAGAAAAATAACAAGTTAAATAAAAAAAGTAGATTATACTTACAAAAATAGAATAGAATTATTAGAATAGACCACGGTCGAGTGGGAATTCGGAGCCTATATAGCATCTTTGTAATGCCTATGGCAGTCTACTTGGTGGTAGGTCCCTCGTATGCGAGAGGCCGTCTGGGTTGGTACCACCGCTTTGTCTATTCCTGCCACAAAGCAGCAGTGTGTAAGCACTGCTGTGTTCCGGTTAGAAGGACATTGAAGCCAGTGAAATTATTGGGCATTATGACACTTAACATCTGATGTCTCGGGGTGACGAGCGCAGTCCAATGCCATGCAGTGCTTTGTAATTCAAAGTTCTGTGTGGTGTTTCTTCTGTTTACGGGCAGGCGTGTCGCTAACCATCAAGCGAGCGAACTCCTCGTTTCGTCACTCAAGCTAATAAAAAAAAAACTTATTAACAATAAAGATACACATATCAATTATAACACAAAGCTGATAAATCGTAACAATGTCACCTTGAGACTGAATTTATGAACATGTATTTATTTACTCGTGTGTGTTCAGATTCTATGTGACTATTTTTGCTACAAAAACGTATCAAGATTTAATACATATATCTAGGTAAATAATTAAAAAAATGGACATTAGAGGGCTAAATAATAATCAAGGGTGTAATGGGGCGTCATGGGTATTTTACGGATAATGTCACGATCAAGTTATTTAAATAAATAATAATATGTTCTACTCAACGTCTCAATCTTTCTCAGACATTACGAGTGGGAACTAGCGACCTAGTCCACCAATTTTGTTCACGGCATTTCAAACACTACAAAGACAATTCGCGTGGAATTAAAGAACAAATTGATTTGTCACATGATAATTACACGCTCGTCTGAAGTCAATTAGCATGGAACGTCGAATATGCTTCAAATATGCGGTGTATTTTGCACTCGGGTGATGTGAATGTTATTAAAGTTGCCTAATTTGTTAATAAACTTTACATTTATTACCACCGCGCCGCGACCGTCCAGAATAGTAACACATTCAGACATTATATTATAATAATGTCAATATTTACCTCAATGGGAAATAACTGAAAGGTTTAAACCCTCGATTTAAATTATACTAACCATGGGTAACTTTTAAACGGCTGAACAAATTTTATTCAAACATAGCTATGATCCATCCCGCTTAAATCCGCTTTCAAACCCTCTTTGTTGTCGGGGGTTAAAAATGTAACCTAGGATCACTTTGTTGACCGTCCCGCGCCCGTCTGTCTGTCTGTATGTCTGTTTGTCCGTTTGTCCGCCTGTCAAGAACTTTTTTCTCAGGAACGGATAGAGGTATCTAGTTGAAATTAATAATACAGGTGTTAAAACTTCATGTTCCTAAGCAGATTTCGTGGAAATCAAAACATACAGCCATTTGAGTCACATATTTTGATAAGTTCTCGCAAACTCAATCACCAAAACCAATAGAGAAATTCCCAGTGACCTACAATCTCAAATTTGGCACGAAATGAGGTCTTATGGCATAATGTAATTTTAATTAGTATATAATTATTCTGTTGATATGCGAAAGAAAATAAAAAGTCAAGGAAATTATTCAAAAATAATTAAAATTCAAATACCATATTATCGATTATAAAAAAATATTTTACAGTGTACAGCGTATACAAATCATTTTTAAACAAATAATCATACGGAACCCACTGGATGCGGTTACCTTACTCACACTTCACCTTTTTTCTTAATTTACTTAGATATATTAAGTATCTTCAGTACCTACCTAAATTTATCGTTTGACTAGTAAGCCCATAAAGTAAGCTATAACTTAAACTAAATTTTGTTCGGGTACAAGAGAGTTATTGCAAATATTATATCGAATTTTCATTTTGTCAGCTTTTGTGGCGCTATGGGCGAGTAGCCATCGGATAGACGAGAGACTCACGCCCGGTTTCTGAAAGGCTGATCAAGGTTAAATTAACTAATCAAATGTCAAATCTCATATCAAGTCGAAATTGAGTTGCTAGAAGCGTGATCAACACCTTTGATTTGACACACACGTTAGCAACATAACTTTCAAATTAATATGAAAAATCGTATGTCAAACGGTACTAAAGAGAGATCAAATATTAAATTATTTTCACTAAATAACGTTTCAGCAACTCGAATTGATTTGACAGCGATGTCAACTCAAAGTTCTGTTAGTTGAATGTTGATTTGATCAGCCTTTCAGAAACCGGGCGTCAGAGTTCAATCCCCACAACGAGACAAATATTTGTAATTCCCAAATATTTGTTCCACATGTGGGTGTTGTGGGACCGTAAGTCCTTCGCAGTTGCTGATACTCACGACGATAAGACTTTTATCTTAGTGTGGTGGCAGAACTATGTGCATTGCTGTTGAATGTATTTATTTTATTTTATTTTTTTACCGTAAAAATGAATAATCGAAACCGTTCCTTGGAACATAAATTTTCCACATACAAAGAATTCATGTAATAGTACCAAGTGAGGCAGCTCAGACGATTTATGTCCTTTACATATTCATGAAAAATATTTCTAAAATTAAAATGAATATATTATGACTAAACGATATGAAATAAAACTAGCTTATACGAATTTTTATTTTATTTTTTAAAATAAAAATTAAACCGCGATAAAATCCGTATAATCTAGTTTTATTTCAATGTGTAATATTCGCGTAAACCTAAGAAATCACTATGACTAAACGATATGCTGAAAATATTTTGTCGTATCATTTTGTCCTATGAGAAATAAATCTGTCCACATTTGGTGGAGACATCGCGTAACATACATAAATAAACAAAATACATACGAATTGAGAACCTCCTTTTTTCCATGGGGATAATCGTGTTTACGGATACCTTCTCTACCCCGGGGAGAAGGGATGGTTATGCCAGATTCATCAGCCTTCCAACCCAGTTGTCTTTAGCCGAACGTCGGGTCAGGGACCCAATCTAGCGGAGTTGGTTGGGAACCAAGATCCCTTAAAACCCCGCGGTGGCCTTCTTCGGCACAAATGATACGGTTAGTTGCCTCGTAAGACAAGTAGGAAATATCGTGTGGAATTCTACAGAAGCCTCCAGTCCCAGGAAAGGAGGCGCCGATCAGTCGTCAACCCCGTTCTTGTATGGTGAGCGGAGCGGGTTTGTTTCCGATCCCGTTCGGAGCTCTCAGCAGACGTTTCTTGCACGCCATGCTCTTCGTCTGCCAACCATGGCAGAGAGAGTACTCTACTGACAACTGTTTTGACAGCGCTGCGCTCTTCATCCCAGGCTAGACGAGTGCACAATATTGAAGAATTTTTTGAGGGTACTGGGCCGCACGGGTTTGCACAGCAGTTGCCATAATGGTGAAGCCTCCTCCATTCCGATCCAACACAAAGGAACTGTGCCCCGTCAGCGCTTGTGTCGGACGAAAAGCCGGCGTAATTTAACACCTTGTTTCTGAAGTTGGTTTTTGGAAAAAGCCGTTTAATTTTGGATGAAGACACCACTGTCTTGCCAATACCACGTGGATATAAATATCATAAATCACTTCCTAAGAACTGCACACATAACAATGCTGTGACTGGATAGCAACCATCGTATACATTATGAAAATCTCACTATAATGGTTCATTGCGATGATTCGGGTCATACAGTGATTATAAATTGTTATAGACACATACAGTCATTATCTCTATGCAAACACATCACGGGCAAAAAGCACATCGTGCAAAAAGGAGTTGAGTTATCTATAAAATCAGACTTATTTTTACTAATTTTTTAAATACATACATACATAGACTCACGCCTGTTTCCCATAGGGGTAGGCAAACACAACGGATTTCCACTTGCTACGATCCTTGCATACCTCTTTGGCCTCATTCACTCTCATTAAATTTTTCATACTTGCACGTCGGTTTAGGGTACTCCTGACCTGGCCTTTCTCGAGAATATCTCCAACTTGATCTATGAAAGTTCGCCGAGGCCTTCCCCTCCCAACTGTATCATTCACACTCGCCATGTATATTTGTTTTGTCAATCTTCTTTCATCCATCCTCTCTACATGCCCAAACCATCTTAGTATTCCTTTCTCAATCTTCATCACTACATCCTCTCTCACACCACACCTCTCTCTTACCTCACTATTTCTTACGGAAAAAAAAAGAAAATTATTACTCTTTCTATTTATTTTTTACCTAACTGACGAACTTTACACTTAAGAGTTTCAGACAATTGGTTATTTATATTTAAAAAAATGTTTTAACACGATGTTGCATTGGTCACCTAGTGGTAAGTAGTCTCCACTCATAAGTAAGTTTTATAAGTGGTAGACCCACCCTGTAGATAGTTTTGTCTACAGCATGAATAAACCAATAGGAAACTGGTGTAAAGTAACAGTTTCCTGTTGCGTTTTGTACAGTGAATGACATATCCGGAGGCCCAAATCTCCTTCCCATAAGCATCCCTTTCCATTCCATTTCCATCGGCATCGCATCCATGATTCTTCAAGTATTGTGGATGTTCATGGACGGTGGAGATCATACCATCACGTGAAGCACTTGTTTGCTTGCCGGCCAATGCTATAAAAAAAATTACCCCCGCAATACCAAAAGACTCATGGACACGTTGTTGCACGTTTAAAGGAAAGGGATAAATAGTTAAGAAATTCCGGAAGGAAGTGTTCCAAATATATTTTTACATGTGTCTTAATATTACTTATCTTACAATTACTCTTATCCCGGATTATAAATATTAAATAAACACTATTAACAGACGCAAAAAAGAAGAAAATTCTACATTCGTCGCATATATTTTATACACTATACAACTACTCCTATTTTAGATTCTAATTCCTGTGATATATTATAATTGCTATGATCATACTAACCGATCATCATGAAACTTTGTACACATATTCTTGGAGGTATAAGAAGTAACATAGGATACTTTTTATGAAAAAAAAACTATTTGTTTGTTACGTTTTCACGCCTAAATCACTGAACCGATTTTGATGAATTTTGATGTAGAGATAGATGGGACCCTGAATCCGGTTATAGGCTACGTTTTATTTCGGACAAGTCTATTCACGCGGGCGGAGCCTCGAGCAAAAGCTAGTATATTATAATTAGTCTATTATCAAGTTCTGTAACACTTTGCAATACAAAAGAGACTCTGAAATATGAAGAATATTCATATTTGCATTTATTTTAGACTCTCACAGTTTTAAATATGCAATATCACAGCTAGTAGGTAAACGCAAACTACAACAGTAAAGAAAAGAAATACGATAAACCTTTCAGTTAGATACAAATTATTTGAGACTTTTACCTTAAAGTTATTATAGAACATTAAAATTGCAGTTCAGTAGAGTGTAAGTGGCCCACCAACAAGCCAACCTCACCTGCACGTGGTACACCTGATTTAACGCACGAGGCAATAGTGAAACTTGATTCCCGTTGCCGGTTGTGGGGGTCAGACGGTCCGTCGCCCACCATAATACCAAATTTACTGTCATAATGGGAAGGTGAACTATGGCATTAAACCGGGATAACGCTAGTAAGAAAGGAAAAGAAAGAACATTAAAGTTATAGAATAAAATAAAGAACCTTGCAAGAAAATAATTTCCCGACCCGGGATTTGAACCCATGACCTCATGGTTTCTCATCCTAAGTAGGCTGCCACTAGACTAATGAGATAATTTACATTTCAACTATAATTCTTTCTCCTATATCCTGTGGTCCTGATCTTACGTTCATGGTTCTACAAACTATTACCTACAGGCCACAACTGTATGTGATCTCCAACCGATTAAAATATAAGTGTTTAAACTATCATCATCCCTTTCTTATTCTTCCTCTTTACGGCAACGCGCCCATGATTATTTTAGTACTGTGGGCGTACATGGGCGGTAGAGATCACTTACCATCGGGTGACCCACTTGCTCGTTTGCCGGCCTATACTATAAAAACACCAATAAAATATGTATTTTCAAGATAACACCGTCAAACTGCATCTTGGGCTTCGATTAGTCAAGTACCAACCATCTTACGCAGACTCAATTTCATTATCTCTGGTGCCCCTGCCCCAGTACCGAGGGAGACAAAGAGTCAATTAATAATTATTTTTTTTTATCTTGACACAGCTAATTGACTACACTGCGCTTGATGGTTCAGTTCAGCTATCACGTATTTTTTATACCATAGGCCGAAAAACGAGCAAGTGAGTAACCTGATGGTAAGTGATATCCACTGCCCATGAATGCCCATAATACCAGAAGAATCAGGGACACGTTATCAATCTAAAAGGAAAGGGACAATTAAGGGATTGAGAAGGGGAGGGGGATTTGAGCTTCCGATATCTGAGTCACCGCACAGCAGTAAGCCGCTACTTTACATCAGTTTTCTGTGATGCAGTGATAACAATTCGAGCCATGCATGCTGTAGAAAAAAACTGTCTACAGCTTGGCTCTACCACTCAAAAATGTCGACTGTCAAGAGACGTGGCACCTCACGACGTCGCCAGAATTATGCTGACCTGAAGTAACTGCATACACAGACTGACTTATGAACAAGAGTCGCTGGAACGAACCACAATAGTGCGATTTTGACCATGAGGGTCGCTATCCAGACGGATCGCTATACAAATATACGTATCGGGTACCCGCCCTATCATAATACCGTCAAATACAATTCTGATGAAACAACCATAGAATGGCCTAGATCCTACTATTCTAGAAATATGATAAATGTGACAATTTTGACGCTTGTGTGTTTGGAAATTGGGTTTTTATTAATCAATCACGCCTGATTGATGTTGATCAAATGATTTGGATGAAATTTGACACCCAGGTAGACCATGACCTGGATTACGATATAATAGGTAGGTTACATTTCATCCCGCAAAAAGACATTCACGTAGGTGCACCCGCGAGCTAATATCAAATATGATTTGGAAAATTTACTGTCTCCACCCTATTGTCATTTTTCTGTGGCATACATGCGTCGGCTAGACTGGGGTGGTACCATTGCATCACAGAAAACCTGCCCTTATAGGCAGATGAACCAGCGGCTCATTGACATGACATGATTTTTACGAGTGGTAGAGCCACCAGATCGGGGTCAGCAACGATGTGAACAGCCCGGTAGATAACAATTACCATCAATCAGGTAACCCACTTGCCCGTTAGCAGGTCATATGTTATAAAAATAAGGGTATATGATATCCAGTAGTAAACATACAGTAATCATCATCTGAAACCCATTCATGGCGTTTAGAAACTGTATGTACTCAGAACTGATCAATCAAAATGATTGACACATACGAACAAGAAATTACAAGTATCTGTAAATAAACGCCGCTTACGACAATGTATAGATAAAAAGCGTGTTGGCGCCTTCATTCATGCTCATGCCGCTGGCCGCATGCCGACGCGAGACGCGCCGCATCGCTCGAGCGCCGCACGCTGTTTCACACTTCGTATCGTATCTTACACGCTCTTCGATAACTGCCACCTGGTTAACATTCACATTACTGGTTTACTTTACATTCGGAAGCGTCCGTGCGATAATTTAACAAGCTCCGCCAGTTACGGAACGATCAACGGATACTGTTACTCAGAGTTAATAGGTGTTAGCTTGTCTCATATGTTAAATACCCAAATCAATTGTGTGAAATCACTGTCAATAGCTAAATCTTAAGTTCATAAACAATCTACCTATGTCAACAAAGAACAGTGCCAATCATCCGCCTTTTATATGAGAAACCAGGTACACTTGAGATCGCGAGTCAATAGACATGCAAGTTAGGCGGGAAGCCGGGTGCAAGACTAACAACTATGAAGGAATGTATTTTCCCATTGCGGAAACAACGACGCTTTTATTTTCATTGAGATGGGATATAAACAAGGTTGTGTGGCGCACGAGTGCGGGCGGGGTCACTTAAAGTTAGTGTCGGCTCGTAAACGTATCGGCCAGGCGGGGGCTACTGAACGCTCGCCGTCGCCGCCGTGCCGCCGCGCCGCGCCGCCCCGCGGCGACCGCACTCGACACGCTGCCGCACGTCGCCGACGCTCTGAATCGCACCCGTTCACACATTATCTTATGCTGGATACTCCGTTATACTATTTACCTTATTTTGATATACTATTCCCTCTACAAGTCTGCATGTCCATAAAAACACTAATTATATTTTTAAAATATTTTTTATTTTTATGATCAAATTCTAGAACCTTTACTCTAATAGGACAATTTCAATCTGTACACGTTGCACGTTCCACTGACGAATAAATTTGCATTTTTTCGGATTAATGCACGTTTTTGGCATGAGCTTAGGTATAGATTGACGGTAATAAAAATCAGTGATTAAGTATAAGGAGGTAACAGCCATGATCAGCAACATAACAAAGGAACAAATTTTTGGAGCTCAGATGAATAAATCATAATAGGATATTCATTTAAATATTGCACATTTTATGTGCAATACAATTTAATACATACGCACTCACGCCTGTAATCCCGGAAGGGGTAGGCAGAGATATAACCAGTACACCCACATTTTGCTGAGGGTATCTCCGTCCCATTATGTGATAGGGGGCGAGCCTATCGCCATACCGGGCACAGTTCCAGACTCCGGGCTGATACTGAACATTTCGAAATAGAAAAACTCAATATCACTTTTACCCGATCGGGGATCGAACCCGAGACCTCAGCGTCAGCCTCAGTCGTAACGCGTACGCATTACAACTGCGCCACCGAGGCAGTCCAGTTCAATATAGGTAATCAAAATTGAAAATGAATGCCATTTACGCATTGATTGAACCAATAATAATTATTGGTGAAATATCAGTGTTACAAGTTTAGAGTCGTCTTGCACGATGCTAAACTAACGTAGAAACGTACGCGTGTTGACTAGTTGAACGACATATTCGATAATAAAATAAAAATATGTACTTATTTTTATTTTTTTATTAATTTACTGACCTAGCTTAACATGACCATTAGTTCACCCTAAAAGCTAGCCACGAATCGTATAATATATTGAAAGTGGAATATAGCGAGTTACAGTTACAGGGCATGTCCACAATAGGCTCCCCTGGGAAAGGCGGCGGCGGCGTTCCGACAACAGACAGCGGGTGTCAGCCGCCACGTGCTACCCAAGGCCACTCGCTTAGTGTCAAGGTCATTGCCACTCCAGCTCGGTACACGCCGCACCCACGCCTCTTCTGTCACCACAAATAGACCGACCTACTCGAAACCACTATGATCTACCGCAACAACCCGAGACATGCCCGCAAACCGACTGCGCCCACTTAAACCTGCAAATATCCGGATATCTCGGTTTCCACACGGAATATCGGGTGGTTTCTTTTGTGGACTGACCTGTTATGATTATGGTACTCTGTTTTGAGATATCGTCTATACAATAGTAGATGCACTGAACCAAACAAAGATCCGCTGTGCACTAGCAATATTTTGTGATTAAAACGAAATCATGTGATATAGACCAAGATGGACCGACGACCTGACAAGGGTTGCAGGAAGTCGATGGATGCAGGCCGCTTCCAACAGGTCGGCCTGGAAGACATTAGGGGACGCCTATGTTCAGCAGTGGACGTCTTGTGGCTGATGATGACGATGTGATATAAACATTGACATACGCACTCACACCTGTAATCCCCGAAGTGGTAGGCAGAGATGTAACCAGTACACCCAGATTTCGTCAAGCCTATTTCCGGCCCATGATATGATAGGAAGCAAGCCTATCGCCATACCGGGCACAATTCCAGACTCCGGGCTGATATTGAGCATTTCGTAATATAAAAACCCAGTATCACTTTTACTCGACCCGGGGATCGAACCCGAGACCTCATCACAGCAGCCGTGCCACGTACGCATTATAACTGCGCAACCAAGGTAATCGAACACTCAATATTATCAAATTTATATTCTACGAGGTAATTGTCGTGGCTTTGCTTCCGTTATGACAATTTTCCTGAAGGCGACGGACAACTAGTGCACCTACATTTCGCAAACTCACGGAATCCACGTAACAGCCACAGCCAACAATAATTTTGATCCCACACTAGAGTATTGATATAAAAACCACGCCTGACACAATCCTAGAGCAATGACATTTGCAAATTCTCTACATCAAAAGAGCGGCTTCATAAAAAAAACACTATAGGTATTTTTATTATAAAATATTTGTTCAACTGAGAAGCTGCAAAAACTGACGGGGAGAATGGACTGCTGAGAACGATGCTGTGCAACTCAGCCCGTAGGACACGCCTCGTCGCTTTAACGCCGAAAGAAAATCATGAGAAAACGTCATATCCGAGAGTTCTACAAAATGGAATTTTATAGAGGTTTTAAGAATACCAACCCGCAATAGGCCAGCGTTATGCCTAACAGTAATACAAGACTGACTTTATTATTCTTCTTCATTCGTGGCTTGCCTATAACGGCCGATATGATTCAACACAGACGAGGAACAGAACCCCCCCACCTCCGGCTTACCTTCACGCGCCGATCAGAATGGAATTGTAAGAGCTCGAAGGATGGGTGTAAAACGTTAGTGGCGAGTGGGCAGCGATATGAATCAGCCAGTTAACGTTGTTTGTAATACAGTAACACCTCTTCACCCTTCAGCCGCTCATCTTGCTCACCTGTCGCTTCGCGTCAAACGGCCGTGGTTGGCAGTCCATTCGTATTTTTAACCCCCGACAAGTTTAAAAACTAATTTATCAAGATGGTTTTTAAGGATAAATACACCCAACAGTCACACATAATCCTGACCCCACTCTAGGTTAACCTGTATCGTGGATATCAGAAACTACGAGGGACTTGCGATCCTTCGACACTCAGACCCGAAACAAATATTTTTAGATCACACTAACATTTGTCTCGGTGTGGGAATCGAACCCATGGCCTCTCGCTTTGCAGTCGGCTACTCGCCCACTGCGCCACGGAGGCTCTCATGTCATGTCAGGCTGTATGTTTGAATAAATTCTGTTCCGCAGTTTAAAAGTTGATGTGTTTCTAATTGATGCCGGGAGTGTTTAACGGTTAGTTATGAGGTTAGCCTAGGTCAGGCCATTGTTCTTCCAAAAGCCTAGTTACACAATCCACCGTCTCATCCCAACCATCATCATAATAAGTCCATGTTACCGGAAATAGAAAGAAAGAAAGAACGAAAGAAAAACCATTTATTTGGTGCAACACAGCTAAGAACATAAATAAAAAATAAATAATGTTATAAGTATAACATTCACTGCCTCGGTGGCGCAGTGACTGCCTCGGTGGCGCAGTTGTAATGCGTGTACGCGTTACGATTGAGGTAAACGCTGAGGTCTCGGGTTCGATCCCCGGGTCGGGTAAAGTGGTATTGGGTTTTTCTATTACGAAATGCTCAGTATTAGCCCGGAGTCTGGAATTTGTGCTCGGTATGGCGATAGGCTCGCCCCCTATCACATCGTGGGACGGAGATACGCTCGGCGAAATGTGGGTGTACTGGTTACACCTCTGCCTACCCCTTCAGGGATTACAGGCGTGAGTGCGTATGAGTGCGTATGTATAATATTGAATTGCACCAAAGGGAGTCAGTTCAGCGTATTGCTAAGTTGGTGGCTCAGCGCTGATTTTCAACTGCCCTCATCGGTGGCATATCGACAACAGTCACAAGTACTTAAAATTAAAACTACAATAGACAATAGGTATCTCTAGGTATTTACTATATTACATTTCTTAAAAAATATAAATAAAACCATGAAAAATAAGATCTATGTTAATAATGTCATAAACATACTTATAAAATACAGACGAACTAAGTACCTTCTAAGTAAGTAACTAAGTAGTTCTTTTCTGGGCTCGGTTAAACATAAGAGATACGCATCGAATGGAGAAGCACCTCCATTTTCGAGGTCAGATAAAAATAAACGGGGATGAGAAAATGGTGGTGGGAGGGAACTTGATCATTTTTGTACCAGACTGGATAGCGACTAGTGAGCATGGTGAAAAACATGCCATAGAGACTCGTTCGTTCCAGGGTCAGCCAGTGTATATCCAGTAACTTCAAGCCGGTATAATTCTGCCGGCCGTCGTGGGACGCAATGTTTCTTGATGATCGACCTTCTATGTGAACTGCACTGTACTTAACATCAAGTGCAATATAGTCATTTTGTGCAAAGATAAAAAAAAACTTTATCAATCAAACCAAACCAAATCAGCCCAATGCACCTGAAAAGATAGAATTTCAATATATATTTTATATATGTATAACTAGCTGTTGCCCGCGGATCCCCCCGCGTGAATGCCTATTTCCAGGATTAAAGTAGCCTAGTGGGCGCCCCCGGTGAGAAACGCGATTGACAAAAATACTAATATCGCTATTAAAAAATAGGGGTTGATCGTAGAGGGTTGAAAATTTATGATTGTAGGTATTTTTTAATGCTGTAGATATCATAAAAAAATAAAAACAAAAAAAATTGCCTAAAAAAAAATTTTGGGGTGAACCACCCGTAACATTTAGGGGGATGAAAAATATATAGTAGCCGATTCTCAGACCTACTGAATATGCATATAAAATTTCATACATATCGGTCCAGCCGTTTCGGAGGAGTATGGGAACGAACATTGTAACACGAGAATTTTAAGTATTAGATATCTGTATGTTATGGTTACAAATATTAGAGTGTAAGTAGGCGGCTAACGTCTTAAACCCAAAGCCAACCTGCACGTGGTACACTCTGCCGATTAACAGACGGAGCAATGGCAAAACTTGGTGGGAACCAAGTTGCGGGTTGTGGACGTCAGACCCGTTGCAATGAGACCTGCTGCTTCTCATTATACGAAACCATGATTAAAAGGCGGTCCCTGACATTAAGCCAGGATAACGCCAGGCAGAAAGAAAGAAGAAAGTTATGGATACAAATATTGGTAAACTCCAATATGTTACAATAATACATAGGACTATTAACCCAAAGCTTATTATGCTCTGCATTTCCTGTTATTTGCTATCTGTCAAACAAAAGAATGTCATTATTATCTCCAAGAGAAAGCCATTTGATGCTATTGTGAATACCACTGTACGCTACTAACCTACTTAGTACTGGGCAATTGAACATAAAAAAATACATTATCAGGCCCTTAGAATTTTGTTAATCTTTTTAAATCAATCAGAATATATGCTAGAGCAGTTATTATAATAAAGTAATTTTGAATTGTATGTATGAAAACTGAAAAGAAAATAAAAGGATAATAAAAAAAAACAAACGTAATTTCATTCTTTTCTATTTTATAATCATTCTTTCTTTCTTTCTGTCTGGCTTTATTCCGGCTTAATGCTAGGGTCCGCCTTCACGTATCATATTAAATGGGGCGACCTGCCGTCTGACCCCCCCACCCGCAACAGGAACCAAATTCGCCATTGCCACGTCCGTTAATCAGCAGAGCACTACCACACAGCAGGTGAGGTTGGCTTTGGGCCTAAGATGTTGGTAGCCCACTTACTTAATCATCCAAGTTTACATAATTTATTTTCAACAGTTTAATAAGAAACGTTTTAAAATTGAAGGGTAAGAAAGTCCCTAAACGACATTATTATAACAGAAAATTCTAAATTTAATAAATAATATAAAATGTATTTTTCTCTCAAATCAGGTCTTGAACATTGACCCAAGTTTCCTCGAACAAACGTCGAACATGAATATAAATCTAAAAAATACATTAGGTAGCTATCTACTTGATAAGCTGCTACATAATTACTTACTTGGTAAATGCCCCTGGGAAATTAATTTTCTTCAATGCTCTTAGCGTTTGCAACGTTTTGTTATTTTCTTAAATTAATAGTGTTGGAATGTTTTAATGAAGGTTTTATGATAAATTATAATTTTTTATTAAAGTTGCTACTACAGGTCTGCTTAAGCAGTTAGTATTAGATGATAGTATTAAATCAGGCGATGAATGGATATTATGAAGTATTTACATTTCAGTTCTTGCACAAAAAATTATTTATATTCAAACATATATATATCACCCATTTATGTATCGCGGGACCTATGTTCCCACAACACTCAGACCGGAAATAAATATTTATGGATTACAAAAACATTTGCCTCGGTGCGCGATTCAAACAAGCGGCCTCTCATTCTCAGCCGGCTATTTGCCCACCGCGCCACTGAGGCTGTTTGAATTCCCAGGTCGGGCAATTACAATTAGTACATATGAATTGCTCAAGATTGGAACTTGTGCCTGTTATGGTGACAGGCACTCAGGATCCTCTTATAATATCCTGACACTTTGCCGTGTCAGGATAAAAGAAATACTGTACATAACTACTGTTACACCAAACACTGAATAAAATATTCAAAAGAGAACATTTTAATAATTAAATATTTTTTTATTACTTCATGATAGTCGTAGTATCGTAATAATTAATTATAATGTAATTCTCATATAATAACAAACCTATAAGAGACTTAAAGGTCTCATACACAAGATCATCACTCTGACTGCACTTGTATGGGTGTAAGACATAGCCTGCTCTTAAGCGTCGTGTTAGGGAAATCCACGCCGCGGAAATGATGCTGCGGTAGATGTGAAACGTTATACAATTAGATCTTATACTTAATGAGTACATCCGGGGCAACCTTGGTGTCAGCACTCCGCACTGTGGCAGATCAACTTCAGGAATGTCGCTTAAGGTGAAAACACCAGGAATATGTCGGTCACAAATGCTCAACGTATTAGAGGGAGATATGACATCCAATGATCTCACTACGGAGGATGCTCAAGATTGGGCGAAATGTAGGCGTCTTAGTACGAAAGTAAAAAAGAACCCTAGTACTAAGCTAGGATAACGCCAGGCAGAATAGAGAAACAAATAATAGTCACTTTTATTTGATTAGACTTTTGCACGATTTATCGACGAGTTAACGACTTGCGATTCCGCACGCTGATCCGTATTGGTGTGGTATCCTATTGCGGAATTGTAATCCATATATTGTATAGACCATACATTGAGAACACTTAACAATAAAAAAGTAGTCCAGTTAAGTATCCTCCGAGCCTTGAATTCTTTCTGTCGGTTGATTTTTTATTATTAGTAACTAGCTTTTGCTAGCGGCTCCAGCTGCGTACATCTCTTTTTCATAAATAATAATAATAATAATAATAATAGTTTCAAAAAAAATGCAAGGTCGAAACGTGTATAAAAAAGCTATATACTTATTTAGTATGTGATATAGCTACTATTTGCTTAAAATCAGCAAACGCAAGAAAAGCATTCCAAACGTGAAAACTATTTTAAACAATATGTCGTTTAATAGGGACGAAGAGACTCATGCCTAAATATCTTGCTTTAATTTTTGTACTGAATTGTCATAAGCGCTATTTTAATGCTTATATGATTAATAAACGATTTTATTCTTTATTCTTTTATTCATGGTGCATGCACAAAAATAGAGACGCTTCGTATACCTAATCGTCTGAATACAGTCGATTCAGAGGACAAAATTATGTTGTAAAAATACTTGACAAATCCGATTATTAAATAAAATCAAATTAACGAATATAAATGAAAGTAAGAAATTACTTCACTTTCCCCAGAAGTAGTTTATTAGTGATTCTACATTGGTTACTAGTTGAGTATCTTGTTTTTTTTTAGGAATACTCAAGAAGGGCTAATTCTACCCACATACAATTTGAATTCACGTCCCTCGGGGTTGAACACTATGGTGGGACACAAACTGAACTTCAATTTGATTAGTGGAACTATAGATTTATCAATAGTAGTAGTAGTAGATACGTCGTAGAAATCAATACACGCAAATAAATTGAATTATGTATGTCACTTTATTTTATTCGTGATATCATACTAATATTATAAATGTGAATGTAAGTTTGTTTGCTACGCTTTCACGCGATAACTACTTAACCGATCATCATGAAACTTTGTACAAATATTCTTCGAGGTATAAGAATACTTTTTATAAAAAAATACTATTTGTTTGTTACGCTTTCACGCCTAAATCACTGAACCGAATTTGATGAATTTTGTTGTAGAGATAGATGAGACCCTGGAGACGGTTATAGGCTACGTTTTATTTCTGAAAAGTCTATTCACGCGGGCGGAGCCGCGAGTAAAAGCTAGTATTATATAAATAAAATTATTTCTATAAAATCATTATTGCAATTAACGATTATTTATAAGTTAGGAAAATGAGTGTTGCTTAATCTACTAATTATTTTTATCAATAAGAAGATGAATAACATATCAAGGGTGTGGGTCCACTACAGCGAAGTGAAGTGGTGTGGATGAGAGCGAATCTGGGAGGAGTGAGTATTTTTACTGGAGCGCAACGGAACGAAGAAGTAAATTTTAAAACATCTAATTGGTTTTTCCTACACATCCTGTGGCTGCTGAGACCCACACAACTACGATAAAATTAAATTAAATTTGTTTAACGATCATGTACATTGGCACAATTTGACAGAGTTTCAAGCGGGATTGTTATGAACCATCGGTATTTTGCTAAAGTCACGTACTTTGATTCACGATTTTCACTCGGCATGCTAGGTGTATAGATCCAGCGGAACAAACTTAGCAGGTTTACTTTACTAATGAATTATACTCGTACCACGCGCCGCAACTCGGATGTGAGAAGATCCAGAGAGTCAATCTCAGCGGGTTGGTCTCATACGTTCTATCCTGCTTGTCCACCAAGCACAAACAATTCTACTCCGCTTTGCTAACACTGATTCTACTGAAGCGGAGCGAAGCGCAGATATGAAATTCAAGTAAACTGATTGATCCATGCCTGGACGTCTCGTTCCCGTTCCGATTCAATAGAAACCCACCCTAACTCATTTTTATTGCTTCTTTCTGAGTATCAAATTAAAAAAACAGATAACGAACACAAAGTTAACACTTCGATCGAAATTAAATTTTAAATATCTATCCACGCCTTTAGTGGCTTTTACACCTTCTTAAAAATATTTTCGGTTATATTTTATATTGGTCGCGAAATATATTACAATGTTCTTGGTGTATGTATGTATTCCAACATCAATCGCTGTACATAATATATGCAAAACAAAGATTTTTTAGTTAAAAAATATAATATATTGAAAGATTGTTTATAATTCTGCATTGTAAATTATATAAATTAGTCAATCAGTCAATATCAAAACATAAAACGTAAACAATAAAACATAACAAATTACTTATAACGAAATAAATCTTTTTTAAATGTTTTCCTTGTGTAACATAAGAATTAACAACAATAAGTTTCACGTAGAGTCTGTTTCACCACCTCTGAGTAAATGCTTCTTACCCTTTGATAAAATGTATATTTGATCGATGTATTTACTAAATAAATTATGACATGTTAAAATACAAAAGTTACACTCTGAAATATATGTATACCGGAAGAAATAAGTCTAGGTGCTTTCGATATCAGTCTGGTACGTTAATTGGTAGTTAAATCTTACTCGAATATTGTGTGTCTTTAGTTACAAAGAGTATCATAAAAAATATCTTAAATAATATTATCCAAATAAAGTTAATACCTTCCAACGAAATTTTGATATTGATACGAGTAATGCAATCGATAAGTGCTTTCTCAGATTTTCTCATTCCTCGCTCTATCATTCAGTTAGTCCGTAACTAAAACGAGATCTCTAATAAATGACGTCAAATTAAGCTCCAAGCTTAACAGAAAACATTACTGAAACCTTAATTCGCGATTAAGGCAAACATAGTGCGGGGTGAGTGGTGTGGAGACGAAGGCTGCGGAGCAGTGCATGTGCGGGTGTGTGCTGTGGGGTGCGGGGTATGCGGGCGCGGGCGCGGGGCAGCGGGCCGCGGGCCGCCACTTCTCTGTGCTCGAGGAGCCCCGGTACACCTCGGTTTCCGGCGGGTGCTCCCTCGCGGATTCGCAAGTGTATCCCAACGCGTCGCGCGCCGGGCCCGCGTGCCGGCCACGTGGCCTTCGCCTTCGCTTACCTACCGTGCTCCGGTGACACCCCGTTTTTTACGCGCACGCCATTGACGTCAAATACGTTTGTAATTATAAGAAATTGGCTATTAATTAATTTTCATCTTGAAATTGAGCCGTAATTAAATAGCATTGTTTTTTAAGTAGTTTTCATTTTAGGAACTTTTTGTATTACGTAACATTTATAATATAATGTAGCGATAGAGAGATTTTGACATATTATATATAAATCTCGGGAAATGATTATATCTGCGGATATAGAATTTGTTTAAACTAAATAAAAATATATCCGATTTCCGATTAGGAAGGAATGAAAGTATTTATTTAATACATACGCATGTCTATTTACGGCAGATATTTTGCTCTAGTGAACGAGTTTGGTTAAGTTGCCGTCGGCAATATTACACGAGCGGGTTATCCGTAAGTAGGCGTTTACACATCGGCGTTACTTCAATGATGAACATAATAATATATTTTTATAGTTCCATGTTGGAATTCTACTACAACATGCAGTTAAAATAAACCTGTCTTTATTATTTATATAACCTTTCCCTTGGATGAGTTTGATATGTGCCTTTTGATGTGATACTATTTTAACCTATTTAGGTTTAATTAAGTAAATAGCCAATTGTTGTTTTAGATACTGAATTGAGGGCCAATTTCTGTGGACATTTTGTATCATATGAACCATAAACTGTATAAATTGGTAAATGGACCGTCGCAGATTTTTGACGTCAATAAATGATTCGAAATGGAATCACCACAGACTATTGCTAATGACCAAGAAAGAGCTTACAAAATATTCAACATGTACAAGGTGAGTGACGGTGTTGGCATTCGTTACTAGTATGTTAAATACAAACTCATTGGCCACTCTTATCGGTACGACATGCCCAATATCTCAAAACTTGATTTCACACCTCTACTACAATAAGGTCATAGCTGTAAATAATGAACTATAATTTTTTTACTGTTATAATTCCAACTACAATAAGAATATGCCATATCAACGCCTACACAGGATTATGATAAAAATTCAATATTTAGACGGGAAGTTTATGAGTGCAATACTACTGCCTGACAAACGACATATTAATATGATGTATTATCTTATATATAAAATTCTCGTGTCACAATGTTAGTTAGTTATATACTATTATAATCTGTACAACTAGGTAAATTAAATTAATCAAAACAAAGTTTGTTGAATCCATAAAATGTTATACATCATTTAAATTCAGTCAAATTTCAACCGCCAGTTCGAGTCGATCGTTCTTTCTTTTCGGCTGTTCTGGTTACAGAAGAGTGGGCAAGAAACTCTAACGTTGCTCTTTTCAAACCTGATTTACAATATTTGCACTATACTATTTTTACTATGCATGCTGTAGACAAAAATGTCTACAGCGTGGCTCTACCACTTGTAAGTAGTAATAAGGATACCACAGTAATTCTTTTAGGACACAATCTGAAGGCCAATTCTCGTAATTTTAAACGTTCAAAATATCATTCCGATCTAATCTCAGCGTCAAGAAAGTTGCAAATGGCATTCTCTTAAACCAATAATCAACGTTATTATACCGTTTTGGCTTTAGTCAACTTTTATTCTATATTCAATCTCATTACGATTTATGTTCACATTTGACGTTGATTATTGGTTTAAGAGAATGCCATTTGCAACTTTCTTGACGCTGAGACTAGATCGGAATGATATTTTGAACGTTTAAAATTACGAGGATTAGCCTTCTGAGTAGTTTTAAAGACAAATTGCATAAAAATCGGTATTTGTGCCAATTTTGTAATACACCTTACTAAATTAAACTATCTCTAAACTTCACTTATTTTAGATTAGACATTTACAATATACTACTCCGTTATTGCGCCGGATTAAATTTTGACTTTAATACGACAGCAGAGTAACTTAAACTAATTTCAATACTGTCAAAAACTAAATTAGATTTAGACCTGTCACTAATAGACTAGTTCAGACCGATGGGCCAGACAATTTCAGAATACGATATGTCGTTTGACAGCACCAAACTTAATTTTAGCGATTTTTAATCTAGTTCAGAGTTTAGAGACAACAGATTCGTCACCATAAAGCAGCCACATTCCACATCATCTTCTTCTACCTGCCCTTATCGCACTCGCAGCGGGATCGGCGCAACATGCTTTTTATTTTAACACATGTTACAGAAAGATTTGGCTTGTAGTTTTTACGACTTGCCGCTTGCCTGACGTCAACCCCTCTGGGGAGAAGATACCAGACCCAACATATATTTGTGGATCACACAAATAAATATTTTGTCTCGGTGCGGGAATCGAATCGCGGCCTCTCGCTTCACAGCCGGCTACTCGCCTACTACGCCACGCTGCCACATTCCCCATATTATAAATATTTTTATAACGCTATAATAAAAATATAACATCACTTCTCACGTGTGTATCCCCAAATGGGGAAGGTAGAGTTGCTCTGGGGAGCAAACACTGCATCCACGGTTCCCCAAGTTTATTACCGACCCATGTGATAGGAGGCGAGCCTATCGTCATACCGGGCACATCCCGGACAATTCATTCATAATTTTTCGAATCAATAACTCAAATAAAGCAGCGATAGCTCAGTGGGGAGTAATACGGACTGTCGAGACGAAAGTCGCAGGTTCAAAACCAATCCCAAGAGCACACACCTCTGACTTTTCTAAGTTACCTATGTGTGTATTAATTGTTAATTATCGCTTGCGTTAACGATGAAGGAAACATCGTGAGGAAACCTACATACCTGAGAAGTTCGTCATAAGAATTTCGAAGGTATGTGAAGTCTGCCAACCCGCATTAGGCCAGCGTGGTGGACTAAGGCCTGACCCCCCTGTCATTCAGTAGAGGAGTATAATGCAGGGCTAGTAAAAAAAAAATAATAATAACTCAAATACAAATTGTGATTGCCCACCCGGCCTGGGATTTGAAACCAGGATCTCACGGTTCACAGCAATTTCAATTTCAATTCAAGACAATACAATAACATTAGGTTTTCAACTTTCGACAATAAGAGGGTGTTATGCAAAACAAGCCTACTCTTTCAATATACAACACAAAAATTAATAAAACAATGGATCAGTTTAGAAGCTTCTATATATATCTTAAAGCAAAATATAAATGTAGATTGTAGGTATAACGCGTCGTTTTCGCACGGATAATATAAGATCTAATAACTTGAATTATCCAATACAGCTATAAAAGTGTCCGCCATCAAAGAAAATAAAAAAGCTATAATCAATATTTAAAACTAGCATTTGCTCGCTGTTTCGCCTGCATGAAAGGCTTTTGTGGAAAATAACTGGTTAGGTGTGAGCCGAGCTCTAGTTCCGTACCCATCGTCAACATACAATTGCACACTGCTGAATATAGGCCTCTCCCATTGAACTCGATCTTTGGTTATTTGCATATAATCGTTACGCATCCTGTCGTACGCACACCTTTATTTTTACTTCTTATCATTTTTATAATTGTTATAATACCCGCCATAATAACATATATTCTGTGAATATTTCAGCCGGCTATTATGGTTAACTTTTTATGATTCAGAAGATAGAGCCTTTTACATGTAGGGTAGACAGACAGACGGCGCGTCGCGGCGCGGCCTAATCTCTGTTATAGAACCTTGGTACCCCTTACGTAACTTTAAAAAGTATTATTCCTATACTAGCGTATACTTTTCCCATCCCGTTTCACGCATTAGAGGTTGAATTTGCAAAACTCCGAAATACGTGTTTCAATAATTGCTTTGTCCAGCATTAATACCAAGTTTCAAGTAAAGACCAAAAAAATACTATTTCGCATACAAATGCAACTCCGTATTACTTACTCCCTTAGAAAGTTTTTTAGCGGTTACTTATATACGTACGTCATTATATGAATACGCTGTCAAAATTTCAGTTCTCTAGATCAAGCTGTTTGGCATGGACGTTGATGAATCAGTGAGTCAGGACAATATGTAATTTTATATGTATAGAAAAAATTAGGATATCACTCATAAATACCTTCGAAATTAATAGATTATAATACGATATTGTAGTATACCACATATTTCAAGAATTATCGACATTAAGTACAATAACCGGTTGCACCCTATTCCCAAACTAACAAAGTTGAAACTTAATTATTTATTTATTTACACCTTATATACAATGTATAAAAGCGGACTTAATGCCAAAGGCATTCTTTAATAGTCAACCTTACGGTGTTACGGTGATGAACAAATAAGGTGCAAGAAAAATAAGATACATAACATAAAATATTACATAGTAAGTAAAAATAAATTAATATTACCTACTAATTTATAAATGCTAAAGATAACTGCAGCTCTTAAGTTAACCGATGAACTGATACTAAATCTCAACGAAACTTAAAACTGGATGTGATAGAAATTATTTTTGCTTTTTACTTTGAGTGGTAGAGCCACGCTGTAGACAGCTTTGTCTACAGCATGAACGGGCCGCCATTGTCTCACAGAAAACCGACGTAAAGTAGCGGTTTGCTACTGTGTTTCGTACGATGAGTGAGATATTCCCTTCCCAATCCCTTAGTTACCCCCTTCCCTTAAGGTCGACAAGGCGTCTATGATTATATATTACCATATTATATGATATGATTATTAGAATGAGATGATATGAGCGTTTATGAGCAGTGGAGATCACATACCATCACGTGATCTACTTGCTCTTTAATCGGCCTATGTAAAAAAACTTACTTACTTACTTAAAATATTCGAACCCCTAAATGGGCATTTTCGATTAGGTTGGTGCTCCTCATAATTTCAACATGATTCTATCGTATAATAGTATCAGCTATTGAACTCTACACAGTACAACGACGGGACATAGTTTTGGTTACAGTTTTGTCTCTTTATTCGTCATTGCGTAAAAAGCATGATTTACAATAACTCAATATTTTTTACATCTTCCAGAGTACAAAATGCTGTCGTCACATAAAAAATAATTAATTACCTCCTTCCTTGACTCATACTAAAGTTAATCTTGTCTACAGCATAAATGGGGCGGCTGGACCGGGTTATTACCACTACCTCACAGAAAACCAACGTGAAGTAGTAGTTTATTGTTGCATTTCTTATCGTAAGCGATATATCCGGAGGCCTGGAATCACCCCTCCCCTTACCAATCTCTTAATTATCCTTTGCCTTTAAGGTCATCAACGCATCTTTTGATATTGTGCGTGTTCATAGACGGTGGATGTTACTCACCTTAGATAAGGTGAGCCAATTGCTCGTTTGCCTGTTTTTTTTTTTTTTTTTTTTTTTTTAATTAGGGATAGCAAATGCCTTAAACAATAAAGTTCTATAATAAGTATTTAACACTATGGAAGGCCAAACACTGCTTTCCACATACTACGAAAAGAAAAAATATACAATTTGTACCCGACATTCATTCAACGCATGTGCGTGTGTGTGTGTGTGTGTGTGTGTGTGTGTGCGCGTGTGTGTGTGTGTGTGTGTGCGCGCGTGTGCGCGTGTGCGAGTATGTGTGTGCGTGCGTGTGTGTGTGTGCGCGTGCGTGTGTGTGTACGTGTGTGTGTACATAAATAATTAAATTAAATGCATCACTTCATCCACCTTCACACTACGAGTTGGAATAAAGGATAAATCAGACATGGCTAGTCTACAAATTAAACTCAATAATAGTAATGCGTTTAAACGACACTATATTCTGAACATAATATGACTGTTTTGCATTACAACAAAACAGGTATTATGTGTTGAATAAAACACACAGCGTTGAGGTGAAGAAAGCTGAAGTAAATTTTCCCTTTTAATTAATTATTTATGGTTAAAACTTACCAAATTGTCTTTGATTGTCTACCTGACTCACTCTTTCACCAGCGTGCGTCCTTTTCTAACACGAAGGAAGTCCGCCATCTAGCTGTCAATGTCATAGAGTCTTCAACTCACCAGCAAGAGCATTGCTGCAACGCTGTGTGTTTTATTCAACACATAATACCTGTTTTGTTGTAATGCAAAACAGTCATATTATGTGCTTTTCTAAAACACACAGCGTTGAGGTGAAGACCTGTTTGGTATCTGCTGGTGATAGTTACATACGCTATGTTGAATAAATTACAACAGAGTTTTGCAATGAAAATTAGTTTAATATTATGATCTTTTAAAAACAATAAAGATACAACAATCTCTTCTTTTTCTCAAATAATGCAAGTTATATAAGTACACATAAGTTCTTTTTTTTTTTTTTTTTTTTTTATTATTATTTAAAGGATTAATTAATATTCTGAAAGTTTTTCTGTAACAAATCAACTGAATCACAATTTTTATTAATCTGTGTTACTGGACGACAGTAAAAATTTTGAAATGTTTTAATGTTTCTCCAATTTCCTCTGTCTAAGATTTCCTGAACAGGTCTGTTTTCCAGCCAACTTCTAGAGGCTACGGCTGATCTAATACTGCCTGGTGGGGCATCAATATTGGCATCTTTGAAAATGCTTCTTATCCACCCTGCAATCATTGTTCTTGAAGCGGATTTTAATTCTCTTGATAAATTGATAAATAAACTTGTGATATTATGGTTTAAACCTCTTCTATTATGAGAACTATCCATAAGGTCTTTAATATGTTTGACTGGACAGACACTATGGTCTGGGTGTTTCCGCAGCAACCAACCTGATTGTCTGTATGTATCACAGTCCGTCTTTGAGCCAAATTTAGGCCACATAATAATATCCTCCTTGTTAAAAACAAGATTATCAGAGCCAATATCTAGCAACGTGAGGTCATGAATTCTACGACCTGAGGCCAGCAAGAGTATTAAAGCTGTACGTCTAGATATTTCAAATAATGAGTTCGAATTTGTTGAAGTCTTAAGCCAATCAAACAAAATCTTTGTATCCCAAATCGGTAACTTTTTTACTACCGGCTTGGCATGTGATATAGCTTTTAATACTTGATGAACGAAAAAGTTCTTTGAAATACATACCTCTGAAGGTGCACAGTATGTAGCAATAGCTGATTTATGTAAGAGAATTGTTCTATACGCAAGCTTGTCTAGTAAAAATAACTTTGCCAAAAACCTTGCCACTTGCTGGCCCTCAGGTGTTCTTGGGTTAACCCCGTTACTGTGACACCAAGCTATCCACCGTTTAATTGGGGCATTGTATGTTGTTAAAGTAGATGTCCGCCAACTACTTTTTAACAAGTTTTGTTCTTCAGTGGTCCACTGGGTCACCTGGTTAGCCCACCCCCAATTTTCCAGGCGAGAAGAGTCAACTTCTCCACCTGAGCAGGGCAATTCCCTGTTGTGTGATCTATTAGAACCTTCCGCAGGTCCTTTATCGGCAGTGGTTCCGCTATGGCTCTCGCTCGCAGATCGGGTAGCCAAAAACACTTCGTCCATTCTGGAGCTATTAGGATATATATACCCTTTGCACTGTTCAAGTGAGTTAATACTCTGGGTATTAGGCTGGGTGGAGGGAATACCCATCCCAGCTGATAATCCCATTGACGGCTGAAAGCGTCGCAAAAAATTGCGGAGCCATCTCTTGAATCCAGTGTAACGTATTTTGGTACGACAGCGGTTTGATCTGATGCAAACAGGTCTACCTCTGGTATGCCCCATTTTTTGAAAATAGCCTCCGTGGCTTGGGGTAGAAGATGCCACTCTGGTACCTTGCGGCCCCTTGAGAGGCGATCCGCAATTCCGTTTAGCCTCCCCGGGAGGTATGTGGCTGAGAGGGTTATGTGTAACTGCTCCGCTAATACTAGGAGTCTGGTGGTCAGTCTTAATAGTGCAAGGGAACGCGTCCCTCCCTCGTTTCTTATGTATGCAACAAGAGTCCTGTTGTCCGACTGAATTAGTATGTGCGCTCCCTCTAGAGTCATCCGCTGACTGTTTATGGAGGCAAATACTGCATACATCTCTTTTAAATTTGAGTGCCAGGTCTCTTGGTATGGAGCCCACTTCCCTGAAAGGTAGGCGTTGTTTAATTGTGCTCCCCAACCTGTATTTGCCGCATCTGTCGTCAAGAAGTGGGTCACAGTCTTTTTGATTATTGGCATTGATTTGTAATTGACTGCCTCTAACCACCATTTTAGATCCCGTTGACAAGCTGGGGGAAGAACTCTCCTTTCCCTTAACCTTCCTTGTGTGAATTGTTTTAGAAACATTTGCATGCTGCGACAGTGCAGCCGACCCTTGGGAATTGCGTGATTTGAAAAGTTTAACAAACCTAATAAACTCTGAGCTTCTATCAACGAACTGTTTCCACTGTGCAACATCTTGGAAACCAATAATTTTATTTTTGTAATTTTTTTGGTTGGTAGTTCTACTTTGTTTTGAAGGGTGTTCCATATCAGACCAAGATACTCTACCTCCTGAGAGGGCTTCAGGACACACTTTTGGTGATTTATATGCCAGCCCAAAGTTTCCAATGTTCTCAGCGTCTCCGCAACCTGAGAAACAAGCAGGGTCTGGTCTTGGTTTACCAATAAAATATCGTCCAGATATATTAAAATGCGGAAACCTTGTGCCCTTAGGATTTCCGCAATCCAATTTGCCACAGTAGCAAACATTCTCGGCGCTGATGACAGGCCAAATGGTAGGGCTGTCAATTGCAGTACTTCGTCCTTGTAAATTACTCGGAGGAACCTCCTGTGGGCCTCTGCAATTGGTATGTGAAAATAGGCCTGATGGATATCCAATTTGACTAACCAATCGTGGTTCTGTAAGAATTCTGCTACATCGGCCTGTGAAATTAATTGAAAATGTTTCGCTGTTACATATGAGTTGAGACCTCTGAGGTCGAATATGGGACGTAACCCTCCGTCTGCCTTTTTTACTAAAAACATTCGGCATAGAAAGCCTGGGTTTAGTACTGATGGTGTCTCTAATATATTTTTCTGCTTCAGTTGAAGAATCATGCTTGTCATCTCCTTTGTGACCTTTGTTGAAAATCTTTTGAACACCTGATTGGTGGGATATTGAAGAGGAGGCTTCTGTGAAAATGGTATGCGACTGCCTTTTATCAATTTTAGAATATATTTGTTTGCACCCATTTGTTGCCACCTGTGGGCATAATCTTTCAGACACCCCCCTTTGAAGACCTGAGTTTGATAGTCAACTCTGTTTAGGCTTGGTGTTGGAAGATGTGCTATTTGTTGTGTTATTTCTACGAAAGGGCTGATTCTTTCTAAATTTTTGGTTCTGTCTCTTCTCTGGTTTGTACTCTTTGTTCTGATATTTGTGACCCCCAGGATATTTTTTATTGTGAAATTGAGATGTACCTAACGCTTTTTTCTCCTTGATATAAGTAGGAGTATTAAGCCATATTTGAGAGCCCCCTAAAGAAGCTATCACAGGCTGCAAAGCATCTCTGCTAAAGAGATATTCTGCACTTGGAGGTATGTTTTGAAGTGTGGCACGTACATTTGGATTTGCAATTTCTTTTAATATACGTTCTCGCCTAACCTCAATGCACTCTGCTCTCTTTCCGCACACTACCTGCATTGCAGTCTCTGATGTTTTGTATGATGGGGAGCCTGGACCAAAGATACTAGTAATCTTTTCAACCAAAGAGTTACAATTAAATCTATCCGGGTTTGCCAATGCCCAGTCAAGCAATTCTTGTAATCCCGATTTTAATAATTGTCGTTGTTCCAAAATAATATTGGACAACCCTGCTAACAATTGCTCAGTAGACGCTAAATAGTCCTTATTTTTATTAAAGTGACACAACTCCTCGTTGATTTTAAGGCCTACAAAACCAGGAGTCGCAATGCTAGATTGTAAAGCCTTCTTCTACCGAATACCTTTCCAACATGGAGTGTCAAACTTTTGAAGGTTTTTTAACTCTACCAAGCGATTTTTGTCCGCCTGTTGCACTAATGTCTTTTCATCAAACTCTGTGCCAAGTTCGCCCAAGGAGAGTTTACTTGATGAACTTTTGGGTAATGTCAAAAATTCAGATGTTGATGGGGTTGCATTGTTATGGCCCATAAACATATTCGTTTCTCTAATTGGTTGAGCTACCGGCTGTAAATTTGCTATGTAATGAGATATGTACCCTACTTGCTGTATAAGTGCATCTACTCGCGGGTCCGAACGTGTTTCGACATGTTTAATTTTACGCCTTTTATTGGGCGGAAGTGAGGACATGCCTTCTTCATCTTCCGAAGATGAAGAGGATGAATAATTAGAGCTCACCTTACTCGAAGGCTGATCTCCATCCGAAGCATCAGCGTTCGAAGCTTGTCCGCCGACACTTACCCGCACGATCTCCTCTTCATCCATTGTTCACTAGGTACTTACACAAAATCGACGCTGTGTGAACGTTTAACACGGTAAAATAAAGAATTTTACACTCCTGTCAACGTTTTTTATGTAATATTAACACTTTATTATAATTCAATAAATTTTGCGATCTTTTCCCGGCAAAATTTACATTCGCTATGACATTGACAGCTAGATGGCGGACTTCCTTCGTGTTAGAAAAGGACGCACGCTGGTGAAAGAGTGAGTCAGGTAGACAATCAAAGACAATTTGGTAAGTTTTAACCATAAATAATTAATTAAAAGGGAAAATTTACTTCAGCTTTCTTCACCTCAACGCTGTGTGTTTTAGAAAAGCACATAATATACCAATTTCCTACATTAACTTAATACTCCGTGTTTAATAAGTGTAGTTTTCAACGCCCTCTTAAAAGAGAATTTGCTAAAAAGGAAAATATCAATATCACTACATAAAGAATTATAAGTCTTGACTATTCTAGTAAATACAGCGTTTTGACCATAGTTTGTGGAATGAAATGGAACATTAAAAAGAGGTGCATGCCTAGTACGGCGTTTTGGAACATTAAAATTAATATGCTCAAGTATTTCGGGACAGTTCAACCGACCAGATATTATGTCATGAAGAAATCCCATGTCCAGCATTACTCTACGGTCTTCCAAGGTGAGCAGATTGTACGTAAGGCACTTCTCGTGGTAAACCGTCGTAGATTAATTACGAGTTTTAAAGTTTAAATACCTAAGAAATTTCTTTTGCACCTGCTCAATACGTATCTTATACTTGTCATAGTTAGGAGACCATATAGGACTCGCATATTCTAGGATACTGCGTACATAAGCGTAATAAATTACCTTAAGACTAAGTGGGTTTCTAAACGGTTGACATGTCCGCATCACGAAGCCGAGATTACGAGAAGCTTTATCAGAAATTATGTCAATGTGATTGGAAAAAAGCATTTTACTATCCAGATAAACGCCCAAATCGCGCACAAGATTTACTCTTTTAATACAGATGTTATTAAAGTGGTAATTATAATTAATCGGTCTGTTTTTTCTAGTAAAACTGATACATTGACATTTATCTATGCTAATTGAGATTCTGTTATGCTCATAGTAAGAATAAAGATTAGTGAGATTTTGTTGAAGTAGTCCGCAGTCAGCATCATTCCGTACACACATGAAAATAAAAAGCCCGAGCCCAGCAGTGGAGTGGTTTTAATACAAGGTTTTACATATATAAACTGACGCCTGTATCCTGTACGAAGGGGTAGGCAGAGGCACAACTAATGCACCCACGATACGCCGAGCTTATTTCGGTCCCGTAATATTCATAGGTGGCGAGCCTGTAGCCATATCGGGCGCAAATTTCAGTCCCGGCAACTTTTGACCGAATTTTCGAATTGAAAGTTGTAATTGCAAACATAAGTTGTGATTGCCCTTCCTGGAATTTAAACCGAGGACTTCACCATATTCACATGCTGCAACTAGACCAATGAGACAAGTTATAAGTGTATTATCTTTTAGAATAACCACGAATGTATGTATCTATAATGATATCATCCCTGAAATGAAATGAAATGAAATAGTTTTATTCATCATGTAGGCAATTAAAATAGCGCTTATGACAAGTCAGTATAAAATAAAGAAACATAAGTAAGTATAGAAATCATATCAGCTAATATATAAATAACATACATAGCATCGTCAAAATACACTGGGCAACTATAAATTTTACAAATTTTTTATATTAGTCCAGAATTGTTAAGTATTATTATTATTGTTATTTTTTTCTCTGTTTTAAAGGTCGATATGGACCATAGGCATTACCGAAACGGCACGTGTTTTAAAACTACCACCGGATCCAAAACGACCCAACCTGAGAAGACCCGGCGCGACCCTGTATGATACTGTTCCACTGCTGGGCACAGGCTTAGTCTACGAAGAAGAGGGATGGGGATTTAGTCTGCCACTTGGTCTGAGACTCAAACCTATGATGATAATCTGTATCCATAATAATATCAGTTAACTCACTATGACAACTTTACCATATGCAAAACGTAGTTTACAAGGGATTGGATTGGATGACGATCGGTCGACCAAAATTGTTATATATTTACTGTCTATTTTCCGCGGCTCCGCTCGCTCGAATATCTTTTTCAGGCATAAAAAATGGCATATGTTCTAAATCCTTTCTTTGCGGGCGGGCCTCTACATTACACAAACTATCATCTGAAGGCCAATTCTCGTAATTTTAAATGTTCAAAATATCATTCCGATCTAGTCTCAGCGTCAAGAAAGTTGCAAATGGCATTCTCATAAACCAATAACCAACGTCAAATGTGAACATAGATCGTAATGAGATTTAATGTAGAATAAAAGTTGACCGAAGCCAAAACGGTATAATGCTACTGCTAACGCTAGGTGCATTTGACGTTGATTATTGGTTTAAGAGAATGCCATTTGCAACTTTCTTGACGCTGAGACTAGATCGGAATGATATTTTGAACATTTAAAATTACGAGAATTGGCCTTCTGACCAAATTTCATGATCCTAGCTTTAGTAGAGATATCGTGATTAATGAATGAGTGAGTGAGTGATTGGTATTCCGCTTTTATATATATATAGATTGCGTTTCGTCGCGGCTCACAACAAAAGCATTTTTTTATCCATGAAAAGTTATATCTCTCATTTTAGGGTTCTGCAGCGAAACAGGCAAACCTTATAGTTTCACCATGTCCGTCCACTACGTCAGTCTCTGTCCATACGGGACATATATTTTATTCAGACGCTATTGCGACTATTGCAAAAAGCCTTCCCTTCCATAAGTATATGAAAAATAGGGATGAAAAAACTTGTCACAAAATATAGTCTATCAAATGGGATATCGTTAAAAATAAAAAGAGAGTTTAAAAGTATAAGTTTCCTTAACCACCGGTCCAAATTAAGCCTATTTTATAAATATTTAACTCTACATTGGCTATAGTCGAAAAGATTTAAGAAAATCTGAACAAATCTAGACAGAATGGAATTACTTTAAAAATTACATGACTTACAACTTAGGCAAGAGTAGACCAAGCTATGCTTACTTTATCATTCGTAATAACAGCTACGGAACCCTATATTAAAATAGTCCGACATGCTCTTCATTAAGTTATTTACTCTAACGACAAGTCTAGAAAGAAAATTACAAGTTAGAGACTGAAGGATGATAGAATTATTTCATTCTGAAAGAATACTTATTCAGTAAAGTAAAAAGTACTGAAACATGTAAAATATTACTAATGTAGAGTTCGTGTTCCAATAGTGCACTTTTAGTCAATCAGCTTTATATGTACTATTAACATTTACCACATAAAATTATTTTAGTCTTAAAATCCTGTGTAGAATAGCGCCCCCGGCACAATGTGGTGGTTTCCTGTACTAGTATGTGACGCGCAGAGAGGCAGCGCCCCACACCGCAGCGCGCGCCTCGACCGCCACGCAGTCTTCCCGCGCGGTCCGCACGTGCGTCTAGCGTGCCTTCATGTCGTGCTACAGCTAAATGTTTCCGAACGAACTCCAAATACGTTTATAACAAAGTGGAACAAACATATTAATAAAAACTAAATGTGTTTCAATTTGGTAAAGAAGAAACGGGCGTCACGTCGACAGTTCAGCATTTCATTTTTAATTTATTGTGTAATGAATGAATGACTTCAGTGCTCTTTCAATTAAAGTTGTAATTGTATTATTTTCTACTTCCCCCGTAGATTAATAAGATCTTACATGAAACCGGAACGTATTAATTAATTAATGAATTTTAATAACCGACGATATAGTTTCGCTGGATGGAATGTATGACAACTAATCCAATATTTAAATGGTGGGTAAAACTTTCTCTAATGTTAATCATAATTTTATTGTTAGTGTATATATTTTAATGTAAGCTTAGTTAGTTAGTTAGTTTAGCGTTAATATGCTAGTACATATAACATTTATACATAGCTAAATATAAGCACATTTTTATTCCATTTTAAAATTATTAAATGGTATCAAAAACGACTGTGCATTTTATAACTATACACAATTAGATGTATTAAAAATGTTTTAATTATAAAAAAAACTATCATTTAAATTGTAATATCTATTTTAAATCGTAGTTTTATTACTATCCAGAATTCGGTACTTAAATATATTTGACATACATTACTAGCCATTAAGGTTTCATTCTAATAAGAAGCTCTTATTTCATTTATTTCTCTGATTTATTTATTTTCTTTAAACTAGTCAATTTTAGTTAAGGATATTATTACACATGAATCATTTCCAAATATTTCCGTATCTTAAGTAGTATGCTAACTATCATTTAAGAAACCTAAATAAGAGATTGTTAAAATTAATGCAAATTGACCAATTAAATATTAATTATTAACATGTCAGTTTTAAACATTGTGACTTTATTCTTTTGACTCTACATTGTCAATACGTTATAAATTTATACTTAACTAGCTGTCCCGCGCGGTTTCACCCGCAACTACAGCAGCGCCACCTACTGGGTTCAATTGTGAATCTAAACCATCCAGGGCGGCACCCAACCACCCAACGCATACAAAAAATAAAGATTAACAGAAACATTTAACTAGGTACCCGAGGCATACACTAAAACTCAGATAAATTGAATAACTAAACACAATTAATACCTAGGTCTGAACATATGAAATATTAAAATGTCATTGTAAAATACGTAATTTATACAAAATTACCTATAAATAATTTCTAAGTACAAATGCTTCTAATAAACTATAAAATTGTAGCAGTATTTTAAATATAATAAACCTTTTTAATGTCCAGAAGGGTCCAAATTTTAAAACAATAGTCATCGGATGTGGCCAATTGTATTCAACGCTTATTTATATCACTTGCAGAATACACTAGGGAAATGACATAGATTTATATATGTATTTAATTATACCCAATATTTATCTCGACAATTATATCAAAAGTAGATAAAGAACGACTATCTGTGTTAAAGTAGAACACAGATATTGAAATACAGATAAGATTCGTTGAAAATAATTAAATTATGTACGTAAAGTACGACATTTAAAAATAGTTATAGCTTTAAAATAAACATTTATTAATAATTCGCTTCCACTTAGCCTGCTCTCGTTTTGTACACGTTAATATGCATAATACACTGCCTACTCAAATGAAATATTTAATATACTGCAATGTTATAACTATGAAGGAATTTAGAACGCGGATAAACGGTAACACTAAATGCATCAAAATTATAGGTAATGCATATACAAAATGTGCTTGAATTAAAAATCCTGCCCGTATTATCCTTCGTAATAAAAACAAACAATATGGCATCAAAAGATTAAAATACATACCTATGTCTCAAAGTGCGTAGAGCCATCGCATGTAAGGATAAATTCAACTGATCAAATATTATTATTCGTTGAATACAAAGGCGCATTTAATAAATACACAATACAAAAGAATTGGCTCCTTTTACCAATACAATAGAGTGAAAAGTTTTCTTTTTTTAAACGCTGCATAAGAACCCACCATTTTCTTTCGACTCAAGTCTACTAAGAAACAAAATATTTCTTTCTCCTTTTACTGGTAATAAGAACATTATTTTAAATAATATATACGGCCTTGTACAAACAGTGAACAAGTTATGATGAAAGTAGTTTCAATTGTAATAACATCAATTGATTTAATGCTATTTTAGTGGAAGGAACAAAACGAGGTCAGTGACCGACAATTACGTCCTCCTAGAGACTTGTCTACCAGCACAGAGCCACATAACTATGAATAGTAATGTGCTTTCCTACCAAATTATTTCAATGGAAATATTTTTGTGTAATAAAATGTGATTTTTATTTCACTTATTTTTTGCTTTATTTACTCGATGCAAGAGATAGTTTTTATTGATCGGCTATATTAGATTCATATCACAGTAAGCCTTGAAAAGTAATATTTCATAGTAGGTATATCAACACATAAATCAATTAGATAAATAATATACAATATTTTCCAAAGTGTATTAACTTGCCTACTTTATAAAACTTTCTACTTTCCACGCTCTAAAAACATATTAGAAACATCGTATCGTTATGGATGCCACATTATAAACAACCATTATGAAGATTTATCGGTTAGAAAATGGAATTATTTAACCATTAGGATCCCCTTTATTTAGACAAATAAATCAGAATGGATATTATAAAACGCAATTTGTATTACTTATGTGTGTATTACTTATATATAAGTAATCATTTTACTGTATTTATTAATAACTATAAAGAGTGGAACGAGGGCTAGGCTCGGTAACTTGTATCTGTTTCAGTAGAATATTAATATTTGATTAAATATTATATTAACTGCTGCTCGTTACAAAATCCAATAGCACAGAAAGCAATTATCGACGTGTCCTTTCACTTAGTTGTTGATATTAGTGTGTGTAAGTATATACATAGATATATAAAGGTCCATTGGTACCACAGCCGGTGTGCCACACAAACCGGTCTGAGATCGACTCGTGGTCCAAGGTACTATTACAACGTTGATCGATCGCGTTTTGGAACAACGATTAAAACGGTTTAATAAAAATAGTCGCTCTTGCTCATAAATACATTCCAAACCATATTCATATACAATATTTAAATAGCCTAGTTTTGCTATGTTATAGATACAACCATTTGATACATTAATGAGATTCTCTCATACAAATCAGTAATAAAATGTATAAAATTATTGATATGATTCTTTGTTAGTTTATACAATATTATTTGGTTAAAATAATCTTATAAAATTACTAGATGTTCCGCAAATGTTAATAACTAACTCGAATAAAATTACGATTGTAATTCTTTCTTCGGATTCAGTCCGCATTAGGGATATTTCTTACCGTTTGTCTTAACATATTTTAAATGTCGAAATAATAAAAAGTATTATATTTCAAACCAAATGCTCTGTGACAGAAAACGCTACTTGAGCGCGCAACTCTTGCCATTCAATATCGCAATCTTAAGAAATACTAACTGGATAGAGAATTGGCGCACCAACCTGTAACAAGTAATGCGAAATACATATCTGCTTAGATGTATTACATTTTTGACCATAAATTATTTTAAATAAAAAATAACTATATGGCCCGTACGAAGGGTCGTTCTTTGTAATCTTATTAATTCAATGGTCTTGAAATTGCCATTTCAATCTATTGAAATCACCCTAATTTTTCCACAAGTATTCCAAAGACAACCAAGGTTCCAAGGAACCTGTTTTCATGTTGGTCAAAAACACCAACTGAGAACTTTATTTTAATGAAACGAATTTTGGAATTTTATTTTCTTAAACCGCTATAGCATGTGGTACATACGTATTGCAAACTATTAATTTAAAAAACCGACGGAAATCAAATGAAAAGCGAATGATTAAATTAATCTTCCGTCTCAATATCTTCAAATCAATCTTATAACCAGTTCTGTATCGATATTAAATAATAATGATAATATCAGCCCTGTATTATACTATCTCACAGCTAGACACGGGCCTCCCCTACGAATGAAAGAGGTTAGGCCTTAGTCCACCACGCTGGCCTAATGGGTTCCTTTACATACCTTCGAAATTCTCATGGAGAATTCTTACGATATTCATCGTTAAAGCAAGCGATAACTGATTATGAATATACACTTAACTTAAAAAAGTTAGAGTTGCATGCTCTTGGAGCTAGATTAGAATCTGCGACTTTCGTCTTGGCAGTCCGTACCACGCTCTCTGAGCTATCGCTGCTAAATCGGTTGAATGAAATATTATATATCAAATAATAAAAAGTATCATGAATCTACAATGTTATAGAAAGGTTAAGTTTGTAAGATTGTGATTTTGTTTATAGGCGGTAATCTTTGGAACTACTGATAGTGAAACTTTTTTCACCAACAGGAAGCTACATTATCTCCGAGTGTTATAGTAAATTTCATTAAATTGAATTAAAGAAGTAAATATATAAAAACTTTCACGCGGATGAAGTCGGAAGTAAAAGCTAGTAACATATGAATAACATAAAGTTTGATACAATTCAAAATAATCATACTTTTATCACGATCAAATTTCGATCGTGATCATGGACAACATTTAGATTGGCAAATTATCAAAATTGAAATACCGAAAACGTAATAAGTACATACAATATTTTTAACTAAACTGTACTGCTCTGAGGCATAATGTTGCAACGTGAATGTGAAAGTTATATCCAATTGGCGCAGGGAGCTGTTTCATAAAAGTTGTATAAAGTAATACCTAGTATTGCCTTTTTCATTGTTTCAGAGACCAGAAAGCCTGGAGTCTCCGCTATCTGTCCCGCGCGACACAAAAACTGGTGTGTACGCTATGAATGATCAGGTCAGTATTAAGACGTATCTAAGACATTAAAGCCTTTGTAATTCAAAGTTCTGTGTGGTGTTGGTTCTGTCTATGGGCAAGCGTGGCGCTTACCATCAGGCTCTAGAAGGTCTGTTTCATCATTCAAGCCATTAAAAAAACAAATCTAAATAGACGCTGCAACTTCAGTCTGTATGAAAGCCAATAGTGCCACGTTTTTTTACCTGATGTGACGTCACACGAGTAATTTAGTGATTATACACGAACGTATATTACGTTTATTTATTATTACACTCTTGAATGAATTTAGAAGAGTTTTTACGATACCCTACGGCGCGATAAGAATTTTTTCTTGTATTCGGGTGACGTCTAGTGCTGCAGTTAAACGCGTGAAAGCGTGCCCTACTCGTGTAGATGATGCGACGCGTCTCCAAAAGTACCGAAGTTTTGACAAATCATTACGAAAAAATCTAGTAATACAAATAGGGTATATTCGTATAACGGTTACGGAGCTTGGCTTGCGCTAACACACGTCGTTTAACTGGACCATTACTGCAATAAGGCCAAGACGATCTCTTCTTCCACATGCCCTTATCCCACTTGCAGAGGGTCGGCTCAACATGCTTTTTAATGCATGTTACAGATAGATTTGGCTTGTAGTTTTTACGACCGGCCGCCTGCCTTAAGTCAACCCCTCTGGGGCACTGGGGCCGAGACGATGAATGATCAATGAACGATCTCAGTTTGATTATTCGCATAGATCCAGGTAATCATACCACTCAAACTATGCAATTAGTTCACGTGACCTTAAAACTGTATTCTGAATATTTGTGCGATCTATCCAGAGAATTAAACTGAAATCGACCGAAAATCAGAGTAAGCGAGCACATGATTTTGGTCAAGATTTAGTTTCGATTTCAGTACGCGGAGTAGGTACATTTGCGTCATCTATTAGCTCTATGAATGTGGTATAAACTAATGCCACTGCGCCCACATTACAAATACTTGCCGGACAAATATATTGCAACATACATGGAACTAGTCCTTAAAGTAGGCTTTTATGTATTATGGATGATAGTACACAGGACGTAGGCTAAAGACGTTTGAAATTGTAAGATAACGTTATTTTGTGCATTTTCCTATTGGTATGCGATAAATGATGTATCTGGATTTTTACCGTTCATTACAATCTCTTTAATAATTGCTATTAAAAATTATATTTGCATTTTTGCATTGCGTTTTCAATCAGTAATATGTATAAAACTCTAAAATAACTAATATGCTCCAGTATAGTAATATACTTTACATTGCGGTTGACATATAAAACAAAACATAACAACGAGATAAAGAAAATTCGTCTCATTGGTCTAGTGACATTATACTAAAGCTGAAAACCGTGAGGTGATGGTTAAATTCGCAGGTCGGGCAATCACCTTTTGTGTATGTAGATTTCGATTCGGAAAATCACACATGAATTGTCTGGGAAGGGAATTTGTTGGTATGGCGATAGGCCCCTACCACATCACGGGACGGCAATAAACTTGGCGAAGCGTGGTTGCAGCACTAGTTGCACCTCTGCCAACCTCTTCGGGGATAAAAGTGTGAGTGTTATATTTTCTTTCTTTCTGTCTGTTATACCGGATTAATGCCAGGGTTCGTCGTCCTATCATGATTTGGCGGTGAATTTGGTATTATGTTGAGCAACGCGCCGTCTGACCTCCACAACCCCCAAGTTTTACCATTGTCTTGTCCGTTAATCAGCAGAGTGTACCATGTGCGTGCAGGTAGCTTTGGGCCTAGGATGCTGGTGGGCCACTCACACATGTTATGTTCTATATATAGATAATGAATGATATAGATAATTCGTTCGGTATTCTCCTAGATTTCGCTACTGGTAGCGAACACGTTGGTTATTGTCTCTCTAATCTTCCGCAGACTGAGTAAACTGTTTGACAAAACAGTCGAAAATGCCAAGTGGGATGGCACCCTACTTTCAAAGTTCAAAAAATGCCTAGCAGAATTTTATCGCTTAGATATTTTTTTATATGTATAAAAAAATATCAAATACAAATAATGCCTATTCAATAATTGCAAATACCTTTTTCTACCTTTTTCATCTCATTGTCATTTGTATAATCATCTTGTCTGAGGATTATTTTTCAAGTTGATAAGAAGTAATGTCTCTAGTGCTTGATCTTGACTATAAAGATAAAGTAAAATATCTAAAAATCCCGTATTTATTGTTAGTCCAATAAATGAATTCATATTTAAACTGTAAATATAGATGAATAAGTATTTTTGAACGATTATTAATAATATAACATTATTATATATAAAAGACATAACCATCGTTGAAATTGTCAATAACTACTGCAAAAAAACGAGTTACTTTTTGAGTGGCGGAATTATTTTTTATATCCAAAGTTCTCATTTTATTGAAATAAAACTAGTTTATACGGATTATATCGCGGTTTCATTTCCCATTTTAGTAGTAGAAACGTCGGGACTAAAATAAAAATTAAACCGCGATAAAATCCGTATAAACTAGTTTTATTTCAATGTGTAATATTCGCGTAAACCTAAGAATTCACATTTTACGTTTATTTCGAAAGTAATTATTCTGTTATATGCTACAATTCAATAAAATTGTTTTATCTGGTACAGGATATATTTTTTAATTTTGATATTGAATTTGGTCACTACCGTTTCTAGACTGCTCGAATAGAGTTCGTCTTCCAATCTCTCTCCTCATTGTTGAAATCAACAAACCAATTGTTTAATCATTGCCTATAAAGGCTAGAAATTCTGAATATTCGATGATATGTCCTTCAAAAATGATTTCAGCAGATTATTTTCTTACAATGTAGGTATTCAATCGCTGTGAAATGTTACAAATTCCGAGAATTTTTTATATTTGGTAGACGTATTCATCTTAGTTGTCCCACAGATTAATTATATATGCGTTCATGACATATATATTATGTAAATAAAACGTGTAAATATTGAGTCTCGATACTAAGAAAGGAATAGGTCATTGCTAAGTACTTTAATGGCCGTTCCCTATATTCTGTCTGTCTTTAGTTTTGCTATACCGGCGATAGAAAATTTTATCCATTTTCCGTTTTACCGTCCCAATAAACTTACTAATGATAGGTAATCCTATTCTTCATTGCTGTCTACTGATGAGAGGACTGATAGCTGACTACAGATATACAACACTATGAAAATGACATTTCCAGCGTCCCAATATTTTTTATGTGATATCTGTCGATAAAGTTATTTAGTTTTTTCTTTATCGGTAGATTTTGACCGATAAACAGATATCCTCGGCTGTAAAAAAACGAAATAAATAACGCATTTTGAAGAAATAGCCATGATTATACAAGGCTTACATGGCACTTGCACTGCAATACAAAAAACTAAATAAATTATGTAAATTATGTAAGTTATTCAGAGCCGTAATGTATTGACAGTAAAACGTTTCGTTATTACATTGTGTTTTGCAACATAATAAGTATTTCTCGTTATTATTATTTCATTTACAGTGGTAAAAAATAAGAATTATAGATAAATGTTAAATTAAAACTTATATTTCTAATCTAAATCATATCTTCATATTTTCTAACATGAATTAAACAATAGTTCCTCTTTCTCAGCTTGTATGAACATAACGCACAAGAGGGCCCAGATAAACTGCCTATCTATTGCTATCATAGTAGCCGACGTGCATATCTAAAAAATAGGGACGATTCCAAGCAGTAGATAGAACAATACGGATGTTTGACGATAGCTATCTATTGTGAAATTGAAGATTAATATTGGGAACGGCCATAAGTCGCGAGCTTATCATCAACCTACGTACGAATAGCACCTAAGTATTGTATTATCTCCATGTCTTTTTGCTTGTATTAAGTATATTACCGATTGCTTTATATTATGAAAAAGTACTTAAATTAACATTAGGTTTTCTGGCTATCCTATACATGTTTTATTCGTTCTCTTTCCTTATGCTTATTTTTTTCGTGATACTAACACAAATTGCCTCCATTTGGTGCTAGCTTATGTCTTTATTTTTATTTCTGTTTTCAAACTATGTTGCACTAAATAAATATATTTTCTTTCTTTCAAATTGTGGGTGATTATTCAAATTACGCATTAGTTACGACTCTAAATTCGCAAGACGTGATAGTTTTAATTTCTAGGGATTTCTTGTTAACGGGGAGTCGAAATAAGCCGTAATAATGCAAACAATTTCATATCAATTTAATTTTTTGACAGCCTCGGTGGCGCAGTTGTAATGCGTGCGCATTACGACTGAGGCTGACGCTAAGGTCTCGGGTTCGATCCCCGGGTCGGGTAAAAGTGATATTGGGTTTTTCTATTACGAAAAAAGCTCAGTATCAGCCCGGAGTCTGGAATTTGTGCCCGGTATGGCGATAGGCTCGCCCCCTATCACATCATGAGACGGAGATACGCTCGGCGAAATGTGGGTGTACTGGTTACACCTCTGCCTACCCCTTCGGGGATTACAGGCGTGAGTGCGTATCTATCAGTTCGTATGTAATTTAATGTTAAATACATTTCATACAAAACCAATTTCCTAAAAAATATAGTTCGAGCTACTCAGTATAATCATCAATATTTTACAATAAGTATATACATATATTTGCTCTACGTCAAAGTGATATGAAGATAAAAATATAAGCGGTTTTTATTTTCAGTGGAATCGTTTCCTACGTTCGAGTTTATATTAAACTTAATTTGGAATATATACGAACCCATTTTAGGAATGTAGTAAGAAGCTAATTTGATTTACATAATATTGTGCATATTGTATTGCATTATATCCAGTGGTAACTATATTTTGGGATTGTTTAAAGATATCTTCAACTAAAAAGTCTTATTTAAAGAAATTCCTTTTTGAGACCAAACAAAATATTACTAAACCACATACACATGTATAAAGCGTCACAACAGTTAAATTATTTAATGCTAAAGAGGAATTTTTGATAAAATATAATACGATTTAGTCATTTCTGAGTAGAGATCTTTTCCTTCTTCTACAAACGATGAATCTGGGCATATTGCTTTGATTTTAAATGTTTAGGCCAGTCAAAATAGTGGAAGAGCGTGTTTATAGAGACGAGAAGTTTAGCGCAGCGCGAGATGTAATTATATACTTATGAACATCTTATGTATTTGAAGATATGCTGATTTCAGCGCGTATTATTTTACTTAAATCGCGAATTCATACGCACTATGTAGATTATATATACACAATTTGCCTTGACTAGCTTGAATATAGTCGTTTCACCCTTTTAAGCCAGTTCCCGTTTCCCGTCGACCTTTGATACCTTTAAACAATATGTACTCGTATGTTTAGATTCTCACAGACAAACTGCGCAAGTAATTTTGTGGGTGCTGTACACTGTACTAATCCGTAAGAAAATATTGTAAATGATTATTATTTCTGCCTGGCATTTCCCCGGTGTAATGCCAGGGTCCGCCTTCTCATCATGAATTAACTGTAGATTATTATGTGGCCCCCCACATAATACCAAATCTCCCGTCTAACCTCACAACCCGCAACGGGAACCAAGTTTCACCACTGCCTCGTCCATTAATCAGCTACAGGTGATATTGATTTGGGCTTAAGATGTTGGTGGCCCACTTACACTCCTTCTGTTGCCCTTGTCCCACTCGCCGCAAAATTCTTTTAACACATTTTACAGAAATAATTGGCTAGTATATTTTACTACCGGCCACGCAGCCTGCCTGACGTCAATCCTTTCTGGGGACCACTCCATTTTAAATAAATATAAATTTAATTAAATTAATTATTAATCAAATTTTAAAATACTACGAAGTCGTTCGTGTCTAAATTGACCGGCGCTTATATATGCGATGGAGTAAGCGGCATAGTGTATTATGCATTGAGCAGCATTTAAAACATAATCACACGCCAAGAGAGAGTGAGGGGTCGGTCGGGGCGATTTATTTATCGTTCCGATTTTATTTAGTTTGTTTTCCACTCCTTGTTATGCTGCGAACTCCGCAAGAAAGTTGCCTATACTTTGTTGCTTTGGACTCTATATAAATGGGGTACACCCTCAACACTGCACAAGCGTCGCGCTAAGCTCCACGGCTCCGTGAAGAAGGCCTAAGAATATTATAAATTATCAACAAAAATTATATTGCTTATTAACCCAGTGTGGGGTTAGGGATGTGTGTGTACCTGTTAGGTGTATTATATTATTGCTTGTACATATACCTACCGGCTTCTATTAACTTTCGTAAATGTCGCTCATTAATGACAGGTTCAGGCGAGTCAAATCCCTCAAATCAACAAAAGCCGTACGGTTTTTGTTAATCAATTCGATTGAAAGTCTGTTTAGACGGTTCACATCGTATGCGATTTAGCAGTTAATTAACTAAAATTGAACAGTGCAAACCCGCTATAACAGAAAGTTCCTTCGGCAATAGTGAGATGACACGTACCTGTTTACAACTTTTCAGAGTGTTTTTATTATCTCATCGTTATCGATATCATTATCAGTGTATATGTTATTATCGTTCCATTTGACGATAAAGTAAAACATTGTAAGGAAGCCCGTGCACTTGAGAGTTCATCATGATCATTAAGAAAGTACGTGTACTCTACCAATAATGCCAAATAGGCCAATGTTGTGGACGAAAGGCCTACTTATCTTATTAGTAAAGACGACTCACACCCAGCAGTATACGTTTTATTTTTTAACAAGAACAGTATGGAAAGTCTTAAACTATTGAAAATACGTTACATTCATATTCATGGGTTTTTTTTTTTTTACTATACTATAAAAAAAAAAAATATTCATGGGTGATAGAGAAGCTTTACTGCCGTTTTCTACTAAAAAAAAAGCTACAGAAAACAGGATCAGGAACCATGATGTACCTATTTTTTATAAAAACTATTAAGCATAATAATATACTTTTGGGTCAAGTATTAGATGTCCATGAAAATTATTGAGAAAGATGATTATTTTTTTGTGTGAATTCATTCATCATTCTATTTCGAATCGTTTATGTTTGAATCATTTCATTTTTTTTTATTGCGTAGGCCGCCAAACTAGCAAGTGGGTCACCCGATAGTAAGCAATCTCGACCGTCTATGTACGCCCACAGTACAAAAAAAAAATGGGCGCGTTGCCGACCTTAAAAGAAAGGGATAATTAAAGGATTGGGAAGGGGAGGGGGATTTGGGCCTCCGGATATCTCACTCACTGTACGAAACGCAGCAGCAAGCTGCTACTTTACGCCGGTTTTCTGTGAGACAGTGGTAACGACCCCGACGAGCCGGCCCATTCATGCTGTAGATAAAAGTGTCTACAGCGTGGCTCTACCACTCGTAAAACTCGTATCATATAATCTACCCATGCCTGTATCCGCGAAGGGGTATGCAGGGGGGCAACTAGTGCACCAAGGAGTGAGCTTATAATATAATATTATTTTAACGGCTTGTTTCACAATATTCGAGTAAGATTTAAATACCAATTAAGGTATAAGCCAGCCATTTTAAATGTATCGAATAGACATCTTTCTTCCATTATATATGACAGAGTGTGTATTTTAATTTCAACATGTATTTTATTTGGTAAGTGGCATTTACTTAAAGGTGATGAAACAGGCGCTTAGTAGTATAGTTTAAAAGATGAATAATGTAAAAAATCTTTTTATTACAGACTTTTCATACGCCTTCGTTTGGTGACGAGGAGTTTGATATTCCGTTGATTCATGGGCAACATGCTACTGGTGCCAACGTCCAGAACTCGCACATACAATATACACAACTACACCACTCTGCTCCTCAGGTAATAAATGTTCATTATAGAGATTAATACGACCTTATTATTCAAAATAATCTTGATACGTATGAATAAGGTTTTAATAACCCCGCGTTTGAAAGAGGAAATGTTCACTATGTATAGCGTATACCATCGATTAAGGCCCAGCACCTCACGACGATTAAAATGTTTAATTTGGGATTTCCTAAAATAATTGGAAATCTACCTCGCATATTCAGAAAATTTTGTATAGGGAATAAAAGTGCAATGACAAGTGATGCATTGAATGAATTTTGCAGTCAAGTAAATAGTGATTTTCCCAAAATCCTTTGCCGTTTTTCGGGAAATCCAGAACACCAGTTACTGCTTGGGACATGGCGGTAAACCCCTTGATCTAGTTATTTCGGTGGGCTTGGAATATAAGAGTTGACAACACTGGCAATCGCGCGTAATAGGCTAGTTAACACATTTTTAAAATAGGCTTTATTTTGTTAATGAGGCTTTTCTAGACCGTTTTTTTATTTTATCGTATTTTTCTGAGACTTATAAAACAACAAAACTTTAACTCAAATTTAATTTTTTCATGAACATACCAAAACCACGTCGGCCATGCTGGCCTATAGATTATCTGTGCAATGACGACACATGTTAGTAAATAAACACGCGAAATAACCTATGCGAGCTAGATATAGACTGAAACTCAAATTTATTTTTGTGAAGATCACTTCGATGTAAGTACTTACCTACATAATATCTTATTATTTTTGCTACAAAAGACCACAACATGCGATTTGCGAATGGCATTTAGTTGTTTACATAGTGACTGACGTCACGATCATGGCGATAAAAAATGAAGATAAAAAAAAATATTTTGTAATTTTAATTTTAAAGACATCTTCGACTTTAATATATTGATATTGATATATTTGGGTTCCATAAACCAAATACTGTAGGAAATAAACAATTATTTATTAAATTTTGTTATAAGTCAACTAGCCTATTCTAATGGCTCCCAATTTGACAACATTTTGCATAAAGTGAACTGAATAGTTTATTTATTATAATTTAACACACTGAATTCATACTAATTACCATAATAGTTTTTATATGTTTTATTGTTATATCAGCACTTGTTGTTGCACCTAATAGCAGTTCTTGATCCGTTTTAAATTATATTATTATGCTTAATTTTCTTGTTCGACTAGTATTATAGTAAGATTATTTTTGTCGTTGGTATTATATTTATTTTTAACGCAGTAAAACCTAGGTAATTATCCCATTGTATCATTAGGATTTTTAATACACTTATGAAGTCTTAGGATGATTAATGATAAGATATCGATGAGAACATAATACCTAGTATTTTATTTATTATTTAATTGAAAACCCACTTTTTTATAAAACAGAATGGATATTTTATTTTATATAATAGTTTTTTTTAATTGTAGTATTAATATAGTTATTTTTAAGTAAATTTTTATGCAGTAACCCTATTAAATTATTAAACAAAAAATAAAAAACAGTTATCAGTAAGTATATTGTCTGATCACATCTAATCTGATTAAAACTTGAAGAAATAAGTATTAAGTTATACTAAAAAAGGGCAATAATTGACCAAGAACGTTTTTGCGCCTTTATTAGTGAACTAAAATGCGTCCGAGATTCACACTAGAAGTACCTATTGTTTAAAGTACAGTGAATAAAATTGTAATACGGTGTGTATTACTTAAAACGTCCTGGTATTTTATATTTAATATTTAACCATAAAAATAAAACCATATTGAAATTTAACACTTCACATAAGTAATACCTAAACATATTTAAGATCAATTTACATATAGATACGCAAAGTTGTGTACCTTTTTAAGAGACCTATTCATTTCCTAATATGGCTTACAATCAACTTTCAAAAAGGATATTTCTTGGTTATGAAAATAAATTATCCAAACTTTTATATACACATACACTCACACTTGTAATCCCTGAAGGGGTAGGCAGAGATGTTACCTGCAGTACACGCACATTTCGCCGAGCGTATCTTCGTCCCATGTTGTGATAGGGGCAAGCCTATTGCCATACCGGGCACAATTGCAGACTCCGGGCTGACACTGAACATTTCGTAATAGAAAAACCCAATATCACTTTTAACCCGGGGTTCGAACCCGAGATCTCAGTGTCAGCCTCAGCCGTAACGCGTACGCATTACAACTGCGCCACCGAAGAAGTCCAAATTTTTCTTACACTGTAATCAGGATTTACTAAACAACTATTTGTTTCGTATGTATTATAATTTAATGATTTTGTCCTCAATTTGCAAGTAATTAGTCCTTACAAGTTGCCGGTACCTTATTAACAATATGTTTAGGAAACTTATTCTATAACAAAAAATAACAACAGCCCTATATTACCTACTGTCCCGCATGAGCCTCCTGTACTAATAATAGACCTTTAGACACTTGACAACTGTAGCTTAATATGGGTTACCAGACTTCACATACTTTCTAAACTTTTATAACGAACTCTCATGTATGCAGGCTTCCTCACGATGAGTAATTTCTTAATCGGTAAACCCTTTTGTAACTACTGCATGCGTAACTTTGATAAGTCATAACTATGTACCCTGTAGACATGGGTCTCTGCAGCCACTAGGCTATCGCCGCTGTTTTTGTAAGTTATTTTATAAACTTTGGGAATTGTCAAATAGTGTTGTAGGTACTGTAAACCATACTTAATACCAGTATACTTGTGTGATGCTATGAATACCACTCTCTAATCCGGTTTAAAAAGTTTTTCCTAAAGTCTCACCCATCTGCGTTATTTTTGATCGATAGTATTGCAGCTTGTTTGCTATAATATCTATCTTAGGATATTTTATATTGGATACTAGCTTTATTATCGCACCAATGTGTAAGATCGCTCACGTCCGCATACAATATGTACTAAGTAAGTCAGATAAAGCAAAAAAGCTGCGATAATATCGCTTTAGAGAAGTTAGAAATAGTGTAAAACGAAATCTTCAATTAATCTGCCTCTGTTATAAAAATAATAAATTCATCATAGCGGTACCGCAATATCTGTTTGTGAAAAAACATTAATACATAAAAAAATGAAAGAATTTTTAGAATATAATCAATAATTCCAGAAATAACCCTAAATTAATATTTAAACCCGATAGGTAAATCAAAGTCCATTTATTTTCTTTAGGTTTATAAATTTGAATTGGGTCCCGCCTGCTACTAAACTTAATGCGGGTATTTCACTTAGGCGCTCAGCTCATAATATAGTTTGTTAATCTTGTTTCAGTCTTTTTAGTGCATTACTTTTAGATTGTCTTTGTTGCAGGCAGATTTTTGTTATTTTTAATTAAAATTTAGAATTTTTAGTGTCTCGGCATGCCCTTATGAAAAAAACTGTTACTTATACTGTCGGGCAAAATTAGGAGATGATTATGCCAAACGAAACAAATGAAAATTACAATTTACGAAAAAAAAAAAAACAACATATATAATTTACCCTACTCGATAGGTTTGTTTATTTTTATTTTTTATTAACGTACTATTATTTCACACCAAATATCCGCCATGAATTTTTTTGTTCTGACACATTTATGGACGCTTGGGTTTTATATATAACGATACCTTAACTGTCGAAGATAACGCTTGCTAAAGATCTTTTACCATATAAATTGATGAATATTAATAAAAAAAACACATGTAATTTGTTGTGTTTAGATTTTATTTAAAAAGTTGTGTTATAACACAAAGCTGAGTGATGAACTGATGACGCACACGCCACACATAGCCAACAAAACATTGAAATCTAGTGTTTGCTCTTTAGTAATTAATTATTTATAACTAAATTAATTTCATTGACTTGTTAATTATAGTTTTTTGTATATCATTTTCCAGATTATGTTAGTAGTTAGTAGGCTGTTGCCTACTAACTACTTACGTTTAGTAAGATCAATTCTGCTAAACTCTAATTTAGCAGAATTGATCGTTGGTTAAAGCCCAATGACATCTTTCCACCTTTTAGCCAGTCATCTGGTGTTGCTCACTTGACGCTTTTTAACGACTATTTTAGTGAGCCCATCTACTAGAGTTGGCGAGTCGGGACCTATCTAATTTGCACGTGTTTTAACATAGATCAAGCAAGTGCCATAGTCCTTACCAAAGACCAAGTTACCCAATCCACCAACATCTCACCTCAATAACCAGTATAATTTATTATCCATCGCTACAATAGTCCTAACCAACCGGGAACTTTCCTTGGAATCAATTCTTTATTTCTGCCTGATGTTATCCCAGCTAGATGCCAGGGTCGGCCTTCCCATAATGATTTGATGGACAGGTATTACGTGGTGTGACCCGCCGTGGGTGTCTTATCGCAATAGGTATTAAATTAAGTAAATTTGTCTAACCTACGTGGGCTTTGGCTCTACGCACCCCTACATAAGGTCAAAGACTCTATAGAGATATGGTAAGATACGATATGCCAGAAATAGCTTCAGTAGTTTTAATCAAAACTTCACGGTGTTGAATTTTTGCCACACTAGCAACGACTTCACCATACTATACCATAGACTAGCACCCTAGTCATGGTTCTTTTATTTGTCGAATCGTTTTGTTATAAGTTCTATTCTATATCTTCTAATATATAAAATTCTCGTGTCACAATGTTCGTTCCCATACTCCTCCGAAAAGGCTCGACCGAATTTTATGAAATTTTATATGCATATTCAGTAGGTCTGAGAATCGGCTACTATCTATTTTTCATCCCCCTAAATGTTAAGGGTGGTCCACCCCTAAATTTTATTTTTTATTTTTTAAACAAAATTATTTTGTGTTTATTTTTTTATGATACAATCTTAAAAAATACATACAACCCTAAATTTTCAACCCTCTACGATCAACCCCTATTTTTTAATAGGTATATTAGTATTTTCTCACACCGATCGCGATGACGGGACACGCTTGTTGCGATCACCCTCCACGCCGCGCCTACCGCTGTCGCCCACTAGACTACTTTAATCCTGGAAATAGGCATTCACGCGGGCGGAGCCGCGGGCAACAGCTAGTTATTCTATATATTTTAGCAAGGGCATGTCTCACAACATGCAAAGTTAATCGCCAGATAACCCACTAGGGTCCACTACGGTCCAATAGGGTAGTTGACTAGATTTTTTTTATTATTTTAATCAATAAGTTACGTTACTCAAAATCTATTGCAGAAAGAATTTTATAAATCGGACCAAAAATAAATAAGTTAGAAGCCATTCAAATCCTGTAGAAGGGGTAATTGTCAAATGACAGACGACGTAACCTTTGACGTCACTGTGTAAAATGTTCATTATGGTACACGCGTGCAAGCGAGATAGTGAGATATCCCTACTACGCACCCACTTTTCCTCATACCAACATTTAAAGTCATAACTGCGGGCACATTTCGAACCAATTTTGATTGTGTTTTAAGAAAAGGGTTTCCTATGCGTATCATTTTCGGTTGCTTATAAAATAATGTATAAAATTCAATATAGGAAACTACCCTATTATGTACATCCGCGTGGCGTGCTAGCACGAGCCGAGCTTCGTACGAGGCGCAACCTACTCGTGCATACGTGTAAGTAGGTCAAAGATAATAATTTTCCTGTATCCCCCATAACACAACTGATACAAAAAACATATCATGAAAATAAATAACCTTCCAGACATATGTAGAAGGTGCAACAGTGGTTCTGAAACTATCCAACATATTACTGGTGCCTACAAAGCAATGGCCCAAACCGAATAAAAATATAGACACGATCAGGTCGCTAATATAATTCATCAAAAACTTGCAAATATGTACAAATTAATAGCTACACCTCCAAAACCTACTCCTTATTATAAATACGCCCGGTAACCATATTAGAAAATCATAATCAGAAACTTTATTATGATCGCGCAATATTAACTGACAGGACAGTGCACTGTAATAAGCCGGATATTACTCTTATTGACAAGATAAATAAGACAGCCTATATTATTGACATCGCTGTACCTAATACCCACAATTTACAGAATACAATAGCCGAAAAAGTAACTAAATAAGTTGATCTAAAAGACGAAATAACGCGCATGTGGCGTTTACAAAAAGTCTCTATAGTACCTATAGATTTGTCGGCCACTGGAGTAATTCCTAAACAGTTATCACAGTCCCTGACACTTCTAATCATACCCCAAAAATCATATATATACAATTACAGAAAGCAGTAATATTAAATACATGTAGGATCGTTAAAAAATTCTTACAGGCAGACTTATCGTCCCTTTTTTTTTGTCTCGGGGAAAAGCGGCTTACTGCTACCGTCCCACCCCGGGGGGAAGTGGAACGGTTATGTTGGGTTCACCGGCCTTTCGACCCAACGTTAAGCCGCCCGGGAGAGATGGTAAACATCCAGGCGACCGCTGGGCCGAGTCCCTAACACTATATACACCCTTTACCGGCATACCAACTAAAAACCCCGCGGTGGCATTAGGAACGGCCCCGGGTTCCCGAGGCGAGAAGCGCACCGGCTTCAGCCGCGACCGTCCCTGCGCGGTGCCGCCTTGCGGCCCGCGTCCAAATATGGGGGGCTCAGAAGCCCCCGCCACCGAAAGACTTATCGTCCCTGCCAACGCCTAATTTAACTACCAAACCTTATACTGATAACCACTTGGCTTAGGCCCGTGGACATCGGTGTATATCCAGTATATTGACCGAGAAGTAAAATGCTGGAAACAAAAATAATACTAATAATAATTCTTTATTTTCGGACAACTAAAATCGATTGTGTTAGTAGTACAAACAATTACATAAAAACTAATATTAGCATATATGACATGAGCATATATTTATGTGCATTGCAAGTGTAGAGGACGAATGAGGAAAGCGCATTTTTAGTTTATCATCTTTAGCACTACCGGTAGTGTTAAAGGAAAAATATTTTCCGTCATACTATGGGTAGTGCCACGGGTAAAATAGCTGTTCCTGTGAGACTACTAGATTTTCCTGTAGGTACCCATTTAATTCAAGTTTCGATTCGATTGTCATAGTTCTAACTTACCTAACCTATCTTACGAGTACCTATTTATAAACACAACTGGATTTTCACAGGAAAACTTATTTTGCCAATGATACTTCCCGTACCTTCGGCAATAAAAAAATCCTATAGCACTTATTATTGTAGCCTCAATCAGTTGTGACGGGAGATAAACTGTAATTTATGAAGGTAAATATTTTGGCATAAATAAATTAGTGAAGCGATCATATTAAAGTTAAGTTAAGCTAAAATTTCATTTACCTATATTATAAAATGCTAAACTGATCTTATATACTACGAGATATTTAGATAAGATTCAAGTTTGTTTTAACGAAACACCTTACTCTACCCATGTTCGCCCTACCTTTTTGATTGGTTTTTATTGAAATTGGATTGCCTATCAATGGACTCTATTATTTATTTTACGTAGAGAGCTGACCCCAATTCCACTACCGACCCATTTGATTTGGCCCTAGAATTCTTTTCGTACAGCATCAAGAATGTATATTCTAGGCATGTATATGCCTATACGTTAAAAGAATATTGTGGAATGTATGTAAGTAAGTAATGTATGTAAGTTAATATCACCGTCATTTCTGCTACAATTTTATTATCAGTTACATTACTAGTTATTATATCTAAATCATAATAATTATTATAATTACAATTGTAACAAAAAAACAGACCCTGAAGGTTGAAATAAAAAATATCTAGCTCCAAATTTAGCCTTTTACAATACTAAGGCCCACTTGCACGATGATTCTAATCGAGTTTAACCACTAAACTTGTTTAAGAAACGTCAAATCGTATGAAAATGTACATACATACATACGCACTCACGCCTGTAATCAAGCAACAAGGATGAACAGAGTCAGGAATGAGCACGTTCGAGGGAGTTTGAAAGTGGCGCATCTATAGTGGATAATATGAAAGGTAACCGCCTGTCTTGGTATGGGCATATTATGAGAAGAGAGGAAACATATGTGGGTAAGAAAGTGATCAATATGAATTTTGATGGATGGAAGGGTAGAGGAAGGACATCAAAGAAAAAGGGGTGATAGACGAGTCGACGGCTGATAGACATGTATGGAAGAGAAAAACATGCTGCGCCGACACCGAATAGAATTAGGACCAGGGCGGGAAGATGATGATGTTCATGGGTGGTGGAGATGACTTACCTAGCATCCATACCATTCGTAACCTAAACTAGCTTTATCCCGGCTTATGCCAGAGCCTTCCTAATTAAACGCATCCACTTCACTCGATCTTATCTCTCTACGTCACTAGTCTCTAATCTACGTCTCTACGTCCACACACCTCTGGTACGATCTGGCACAGGCATTTACGACCAACATACTTCAGTGGTTTCCTCAAAACGTGACTAAACCACCTTAAGCGATATTCCGATTTTTTATCTGGCAAGTTGCGAAGACCTTACGTATACGATCTAGCCTTTATCTTAGCCTAGATCTTTCGATCGCAAATACAACCTGTGACCTCTCGCCACTTAGCCCAAGCGGCGCGGCCGCGCACGATAGGCTGAAAATGGCTGGTAGAGAGTGGAGTTAGGGACACTAGAAAATGAAACTGCTTTTTATTTAAATGTTTTTTTTTATTGCCTCGATAGACAGACGAGCAGGCGGCCCATCTGGTGGTAAGTGGTTACCTTCTGCCATGGACCGCATGGACACACCGCTGCCTACCGTTGAGGGAAAACTCTTTTTAAGCCTCGCTTAAAGAAGGAAAGATCATAACGCTCGGGAAACACCGATGCAAGGAGTTCATTCCAGATCTTGCATGTGCGTGGTAGAAATAAACGCTGGAAACGTACCGTGCTTGACGGGATTGTTTCCAGGTAATATGGATGAACTCTACTGCGGTGTCGAGTGGTGCGATGATAAAATGGCGACGTCGGTACCAACTTAAACAGTTTGACATTATTTTCTACGAGTCTTGAACTAAACCACTTGCTAGTAACTGAGAAAAGTCAGAGGTGCATCCTCTTGTGGTTAGTTTCGAATATATGCGAATTTCGTCGCGACAGTTCGCACCAGTCTCCACTGAGCTATCGCTGCATCCGAATCATTTTTAGCCCTAAGTCCCTACTTTCCAAACCCAGCCCACTGCGCGTTTTTACAGCAACTTCGTTCCGTAAATTCATCGTTTTTGATAAATATAGGAATAGCAAAAAATATCTAAGATGGACTCAAAGGACAAGTATCTAGAGCCGTAAACTAATTTAAAAAAAGACTTCTAGTCAGGACTGCCAGATTAAATAATTGGATACAAAAAATATATAAGTGAATTGTTGATTGTATCCTCTTTGTATCGTGGAATCTCTTAGGAAATAAAGTCCATATGTTTAAGTGGTAAAATGATTACTCATTGTTGTATTTGTTTCGAGGTTTTACCACTCTTTGTATCCTGAAAATCAGTTTTGTATTATTTCAAGCACCCAACAGTATAAAATATGTTGTCTTTACTGGCAGCCCTGCTCCGAGTCCTTAGCATTTTTCGAAGCATTTTTATTTTGTTATTTTGTTGATTTGGGCAGTTTTATCTTATAATTTTTAAACAGTAGTACAAATTATTACTTCGGCTTTATTCGTCGGTCTTATATTGTTAGGACAATAAGTTGTTCATGAAGAAAAGGTAACGACAAAGTAAAGTTTTAACTCATTTACACCTTTGTGCTCTTTGTAATACTTAATAAACTATTGTTTTTATTAGCAAATTGCATTAAAGACGTGTTTTTTTGTAAAAGGTTGGCATGATGAATCCCGCTCAGGATGGTCTGGCGCCACCAGGTGGTGCCCCTTCTTATCAACAACCTCTGTATTTACAAGAACCGCACACGCCCGTGACTGCACACAGGTACATTTGTATTTTAACAACACGAAACATAATACTTTATGTGCATATTTTTATATATATTCGGTAGTATTTGAAGCTATGGTTTTTTACTCATGAATTTGAAATATAAGTTGTAAATGTAAGTGAATCCCCAATCTGTTATTATTTAAAAGAAAAGAAATGACATTAGCACATTATGTTACATACACAGCTCCAGCATACTGTTATTTCATGATTCCAACATACATAACATTCTTTTCTTTTATAAAATTTAAATTCTATTCACAGGGTTGTTTTTCAAGTTGAGGTATAACAATTTTAAGTGCATAGAGTAAATTCACAAAATGAGTATTTAATTTATTTATTTAAGATTATTTATAATACATGCATTTTAATTAGAGATTATACGGATAGTAGTATTGTTGGATACCAGATACGAATTACTTGGTGAGGCTCTTTACTAAATAGAAAGGCTGTGACCTAAACACACAGATGACGCTAGGCCAATCAATAGTCTAAATGGACACCTTCAATTTTTTACCCTCCCCCCTTGTTCTCAAAGACTAGTTAAGTTAGAGCTGAATCATATAAATCTTCATTTTCTAATCTAAATTTAATTTTAGTAGTGCAGGAGCTCCAGCTGGCAACTACATGATCCAGCAACAGCCTGGAGGCCAACACCGGTTGTTGATGATGCAACCAACACAAGTGATGAGTGGCCCACCCACACCAAGCACACCTTCACAACCTTCAGGCCCAGTATATGGCTCACCACAAAGAGCTTCACCACCTGGAACCACTAGTGATGACTCCGATGACAGTGTACCCTCTCAACACTCACAGGTATCATGAATGTTACTAGTTCAGTTCTAATTTTAATGATTGTTACTAATAAATATCAAACTGTATTCACAAATGTCAAATTGTAATCAATCACAATATTGAAGATTTGCATTTGCATGTTATGCTTTATTGATAATCACTTGATTATAAAATGTTTTCAGAGGCACAGTTACTGTTTATTGGCTTATAGAGATATATTGACTTGTAGCTCTTCTCTAACTATTGTAATCACTATAATAATAGTATTGTTTATCTCATTTAGTAGTGGTAATAGACAATCTTAAATAAACTTAATGAATGTTTGCTCTGAGGTCAAAGAGGTTCACTTGTTTTTTTTTAATAAAAATTTGGCTAAAGTTTTATCGAAAATCACGGCACATACTTGGTGTGATTTTGACATCTCTAAGGGGGTGCTTTTGTGTCTGGAATTGTTCTTACAGTATCAGTATCATTCTGGACGGTATTTTCTAGAACACTTGTATATTATTAGGTGGTAGGCTCCTCATTTTCGAGAGGCCATCCAAGTGGGTACCACCACTTCACCTATTTCTGCTGCCAAGCACTGTTGTGTTCCAGTGTGAAGGAGATTGAAGCCAGTAAAATTACTGGACATTATGAGACTTGAAGGATTGATCTCAGTCCAGTGTCATGCAGTGCATTGTAATTCAAAGTTCTGTGTGGTGTTGTTTCTGTTTATGGGCAGATGTGCTTTCATTTCGGAATTGCTAATAATTGATACAAATACAGAGTGTAAGGGATACGCTTCCGAAAACGAAGACAGGTGGTAGTGCTAGTATTTACAGACACAATACCATTAAATAAAAGACGCAAAATAAGTTACATTATTTTTTCTTTTCACGCAGTCTTGTTTGGACCAATAAATACAATTTCGTTTATTCAAAAAATAATTAAAATAGTATTTTGCTTAATGTAATGTAAAGCCAATAAAAAAAACATCGATGCTCGGAATTAGCTGTACGGGTCGGAGCACGGCGCAATATACCTACTGAGTATTGGAGCGCGGGTCATTGACCTCGGCTTCAGCTTAGTAGGCTTTACATTGCGGGCTTAAATTTCCAAAATAGCAAGATAACAAGCAAAGGAATAGCATTTTCCGTATATGTTAAGATAGTGTTTTATTACCGTTTCGGAAGTGGTCCTCTTACACCCTGTGTAATTTAGATTGAATTATGAATTATTATCTTATTGATAATCCTTGGAATATATTTGGCAGAATATGTAACATTACATACCTACAGGTCACATGTTTGTACCTGGTGTTGCTGTAAGGTGGTATCAATAATAACACAGAGAGAATTGTGTGAGAAAATTGATTGAATTGGTTAATATTTTTTTTTAATATTTTAGCATTGGGATCTCTTTTCAAAGATATTGAACATGACTGTAACCTGATTATAATACAAATAAGTGTCTTTCAACTGTGTATGCAATAAACATACTTAGTTACTGCATAAATAGTTCGTTGACTTGCAGCAGCTAGAGCCTATTTCAAGGATCAAAAAACAACTTTTTCGATAAGAAAATTAAATTCGAATTCATTTCATGTCAGAAACTGACATTTACGCGAAATTTATAAATTATTATTTACCCCTCCTATAAGTGCAGTTATCATTGATACCACCTTTTTACAACACTGTATATTACACTACCATGAGAATTCTGTGTTTACTACTAATTGGTGATTACACTGCCAGTCTTTTACTAGAAATGTAAATAAAATATATTTTCGAATAATTCTTTTGATTCCTTTGATTCCTTATGACCTGTTAATTACACAAAATAAAATAAATATAATTTTATTGAAAAATTCGTAGATATTTGTTTACATTGCTTGTACAAGGTTGGAAATTACACCTTAGTTAAATTTATTACTGTAGTTTATAAATACACAACTTATTTAACTAAAACAATAATGATTACTTGTTTTGAATATAGTTCATTGGCAGTAATATTTTTGAGTAGTAGTGATATGTATAGTTAGAATACAGTCACTAGAATGTAGTTATAAAAAATCTAATAAATTGGTTGTTTGTTGGTAGTTGCCTGGTGATGCGGAAAGCCTTCTGCCTATCCATTATTGCTCAGCGAGCCGGCAGCAACAAACTACGCTTCATCAGGTATAGGCAAATTTTATCGCTTTATGTAGATTTTATTGTGTATGGGATCCTTTCTTAACATTTATGTTGCCAATGAACTATATTTATTAAATATATTTTTACAGTACATAAATGTATTTCTAACCTAAATAATGTTTTATATTGGTTTGAATATGAATTTCAATAAATGATTCAAAGAAACATAATTTAAAAACGTCTTTCACAGATGGGCATGGGTCCGATGGGTGTCAAAAGGTCGTCTCCTGAACCTATGGATAATGGAATGACTCGTGGACAAATGCAGAAGAAACCAAAAGTTCAAAAAAAAAAGAAGAAAAGAGACCCTAATGAGCCACAAAAGTTTGTTCAGTTTACAAATCCCAGATTAAGTACAGTATTTTACTATTCATATGATATTAAAAAATGTTATTTCCACAGGCCAGTGTCTGCATATGCTCTATTTTTTCGGGATACTCAAGCAGCAATCAAAGGACAAAACCCAAATGCTAGTTTTGGAGAAGTATCCAAGATTGTCGCTTCTATGTGGGATGGTCTCGACTCTGAACATAAAAGTGTAAGATTTCACATGTTTATACCAAGATAGCAAATTTTTTTCGTGTTTTAATTGAATTAAGCCTTCCACCAACAGTCGCAATCCTGCGATCTGCGATCGCTACCCACAGCCGCGATCTATTCTTGCGTTCTGTTCAGCGTCCACCAATCAGAGGCCATCACCCCGTGTCAGTTGTCTTAGATAAGGTTGCTAAGGTTTATTCGACTGTTACAGTATTTTTCAAATCTTGATACCAAAATACAGAAAATATTATAGTTTTTCATGGATAAAATAATAAAAACAAAGGTATATTTGTTATTGATTTTTATTATAGATTTGCTTTTATTTATGTATACACAAGATCCACAATCACTCACTCTTACAGTCACGAAAGCCCGCGTGGAAATAGTTAAAGACTACTACTTTAAATTTTATGTCACGTTAACTCACGTTATGACATAAAATTTGAAGTAGTACATGTAAAAAAAATTTACCGCTCTTACATTATTTCGTAATGTACAGGACAAATATAATGCGTCTTGTATGTCCTACTCAACACTAGTAAGGACGCCCGTGTCCCCATACAAAATGTACTATAAGCAAAATCGCAGATCGCGGATCGCACGGATCGTTGGCGTCTAGATAACTGCAGTGGCTAAGATCGCCATCCCATACAAAATGTATTACAAACATTTATCGCGACCAGAGATCGCAGATAGCGGCAGTTGGTGGGAGGCTATAACTAAAAAACTATTTTTTCATTGACAGGTATATAAACAAAAAACAGAAGTAGCCAAGAAAGAATACCTCAAAGCGCTAGCTGCATACAGAGCTAGTTTAGTATCAAAGGTAAGTTATTTGTAATATATTTTTAACAAAAAATTAAAACAGTGACTGCGTCGCGTTGGTCAAAACATCGACGCGTCGTGACACCTATCCATCCATGGCGCGGCGTGAAGACAGAAAGCGCTACCGCGACAATCCTCATTCTTGCACTTAGTCTCAAAACATCAATGCAAACCTCCACATCAAACCTGCGGAGAGGCAACTTGTACCTTGACCTCTTCAGGGACTGGTCTTGTGCAGCAACGGTAAACTGCTGTTCACTGGTAAAAAGCTGATGCCTTGGCATCCTAATCCCAGGTCAGAGTTCCAGCCAAAATGTAGGCCGCCGTATGGGATACGCATCGGGCACTCAGCCCAAGCAGGTCAAGGAGACCCATACATGGACTACATGACTCCCGCGACCAATCGCCAACATGCCACGCCTAGTCAGACAATAAGCTTCCCAGTGCACCTGCTACCCGAGACAGCTTCGGGGTTTTGATGAAATGCGCACGGAAGTTCCTTCAGCTGTCAGTTTCAATGCCCGGGATAACTTGGCATCAAAAGGATATGCATTGGTGTTTAACCTATTTGTTTCCTACCAACTGGTGCATCAGACATTAAAAGAAGACTTATTTCATAGTCGAGTATCTGTCGTCAGTTCCGTGACACTGTTATCATTTCGGTGACTCATTTTTTTTTATAATTTAATTCATATGTTATTGATTGCAATTGTCTCATACACCAATTGATTTGTAATCCGTAAATCTACAATACTATGTGATAGTATTTATTTTTAAAGAACCGCAAGAAAAAAAATGTGCCACCGAAATGATGAAAAAAAACAACTTAGAAAATTTACCCATTAATCAATTGAGAATAAAATTGAAACATTGTCTTGTATTTCACCCATGTTAAATGTGCCAAAATGTCGAATATATAATGGAGTGTAGTTGAAAATGTGTGGCCACATATCCTATAGGGGAAATTACTAGAATAGGATAGTTAACTTGATATTTTCTATAATTGATTTGTTAACTTACCTAAAACTTATTCTAGAAAGATTTTTATAAATCTGTCCAAAATTAAATAAGTTGAAGCCATCAAATCTGATGGAAGAGGCACTTATCAAATGATACGACAAAGCAGACCTTGATGACATCATCATGGTCATATATGATAGCAAGCTTACAGGCAACCCCATCTAAAATATATGCCAAGTGTAAAAAGCATTTTAATGTTATTTGGGCTATCTCTGGTGTTTGTTGGGGATCCCATCCCTATAACCAGAAGTTGCTATATAATGCAATCATACGCTGTCACTCTGATTATGGGTGCTTCCTTCCGGAAACATGCAACAGATCGAAGTTGTTCTAGCATGGATCCCAAGCCATAATGGTATTTTTGGGAATTAAGTTTTAGACCAATGCGCCTGTAACGCAGTTGTCTCCGGAATTGACTCGCACAAACCGTGCTTTGCTCAAGACACAACTAAGTTAGACTTCATAGCATCTCGGTATGACCAATGGGAACATTCAAGAACATTAAAAGGTATCCATTATGGCTCTATCCAAATATTTATTCCTTCAATACCTTGGTTCTATAAATCCCGATAGATTAATATGAAAATTACGTCAGCTGTTTATTAATTTATAATTTTATATACAAGCTTACAGTAGGTACATCAAAACGTTTACATGCTAAATATAACAGATACCAGATCTATCATCCGCTTGGGGCTAGGTCATGTGTGCTCACCCGTATTCCTGGCCAAGAACCGCGTCCGTGACCACTCTGTGTGAGTATGGCTTGGATGAGGGTACCCTTGAGCACCTGCTCTTCTCATGTCCTAGATTGCCAATCCCCATATATGATCTCCTTCTAATGAGCCGTCTTTCTTCCGTTGAATTCCCCCGACCTGTAAATGTTAGATTAAAGACTATATTAGCTCGTATCATTCCCGAAATGTATTACTTCTCTATAAGTTGTTTTTTAAAGCTAACCTCTTTATCTTTGATCGACAGTGGCCATTGAACGCCCCAAAATAGAGATTTTTGGAACAATACAAAAAAAACAGAACTTCTAATGTTGAATGCTACATTCTTAATTTCAATACTTCAGGGCGGAAATTGTGTTAATTTTTTTATTAACGCCATCTATGTTTGTCTCCGTAAACTGAAACCTCTACCTTCTATATACCGTGAATATACTCAGTGCCACAAGATGGCATCTGAGTAGCTCTATTTTAATGTTTGACAGATGAGCTTTTATTATATTTTCGTCGCAACTAGAAGAAATTGAAATGGTTGGTGATATTTATAATTGACATTGCAATAACGAGTAATTCTACGGGTAGGTACCTGATAACTCCGTAGTTGCGAAATATAAATCTTATAACGTGTAATTTACTGCATTTGGCATCCTACTTGGTTTTATTTCGGTAAGCTTCCACGCTTTATCTAAAAGCTTTGTTTGCTTGAAGGTTATGTTTTAAGTTCGGAATCGTATATACATATTTCGCGTTTCATATATTCGTATTAACTAAATTGAACATCGTTAATCGAGAATTATATCGTAAATTGTGGTTTAGTAAATCAATAAATAACATTATTTATAATTCAATTCACGTTGATTCCTAGCATTTATATTTACAAATTGAGACATGCTTGGGCTCTCGAACAAATCAAACTTTGTTTTTTTTCTTTTACCAGGACATTTAAATGCACCATTTTATTATAAGAGTGTCATGGTAGCTTGGAAAAACAGCTGTTTTTTATTTATATTCAACTGACTTGTTTTATCCAACAAAAACGGATGAGGTTCTCAGTTTGGTGTATATTTATGTATGTTCACACTCTCCTAAATATGGATCGATTTTGATGATTATACTATATTTATCTGATAATTCTGATCCTAATGAAATCTAAAGAAGAAATCCACTTCATAATGGATGAAAAACGAATACTTCGACATTTATGCACTGATTTTGAGGATTCCTTTACTATTTCCTTCTGAGTTTCTTTCCAGAGTCTGCCTTTTCAACATGAGTTGACTGGCTTTAGTATTATTTATTTATCGATTACATATATCCATATTATTTTAAATTACAATTATTTTACTAAGACTATGTTATTTATATAGGGACAGTCTACCCTATTAGCTATCATATTTAGGAGACTGTTGGTATTGCGGCGAATTATGTGGACCGATCCACCATGTTACATCAGTTTTAATTCCATCCAATGTGATACTAAAGGCAGTGCTAGGTAACAGTAAAACAGTATACTGGTTCCTTAATGCATTTGTTTTGGTTTATAGCATATAGAGTTTGCTCATGGCACTGCCCATGTTAATGTCTTATTCGTAATACAGTGAGATCATACTACCGGGATAAAAAGTATTTGTCCTAATCCAGATAATGTGTTCCAAATTTCATCCTAATCCATACAGCCAGTACGGTGTTAATTATTGACTTTCTTTCTGCCTGGCATTAACCAAGCTTAATGCCAAGATCCACCTTTCCTTAAAATTGACAGTGGATTTGGTATAAACATACAAATTTACAAATTCAGAGAATTATAATATAGTCTTATTACTTATATTTTTTTTATAGCAGGTACCACATTTTGGTAAAAAAAATAATAGTGCGAGCTTTTATCTGTATTGGAAAATGTATTATGCTAACTATCCAAAATGAGACAATTCTCACATGTGATGTTACATACTTACTATATCTGTAATTTATCAGACCAGTTTTTTTTATTTTCCCCTCGTTACAAAACGAGCTGGTCACTAGCGTGATGTTTAGTGCTACACATGCTAATAAACAAACAAAACCACACAGAACGTTGAATTACAAAACACTCCATGACGTTGGACTACGCTCGTCACCTCGACACATAGGATATGAAGTCTCATAATGCCCAGTAATTTCACTGACTTTAATGTCCGTCAAACCGAAACACAACCGTGCTTACACACTGCTGCTTGCTTGATGGCAAAAATAGACCAAGGTAGTGGTAAGAACTCAGACGGCCTCTCGTATATAAGAGACTTACTTCCTACAAGATCACCTAATTTACATTGTAATTAATTTATTTACTTATTTTAAATTTAGATGTTGTAGTACTTAAAACCCACGATACAGGTTTACCTAGTGTGGGGTCAGGACTATGTGTGTGACAGTTTGTGATTTCACATTATTATTAAATTGTATTATATAAATTGTTTAAGGGAGGAGAGCAAGAAAACCCAGCAATGTTCAACCACACAAACAGTGGTAATCCCACATATGGCAATTATTATCAAGGCCAGACCTATGGTAATGGCCATTCACCACAAGGATATGTGCCCAATCCTTCACCACAAGGATATTCCCCACAAAACTATCCAAGTGGGCAACAGCAAGCTACCTACGCTGGACAAACACCTCAAGGTTATCCCTCAAACCCACAACAATCTCCTCAGAACTACCAGGGAAATATGACACTAAATCCTCAGTCTTATCAGGTAACATACAATTATGATTAACAGTGGAAGAATCAGGGAGAGCAGACACTCATTTGTCTTAACTTAATTATGTAAATCAAAACATTTATACATGTTTAATTACAAATTGTAATTAATATCACTAAGTATTTATTTTATAAAACATTTTTATAGATACTGTGAATAAGACAAACTAGCGACTGCTATCCTTCACCACAATATGTTTTGCAACATTAAAAATTTATGATAACTCCTTATAATGAAAAAATCTCCCATAATAAAATGAGTTGGGACTTGGGGCACATTCAAGATACATCGTGACATTTTATTTAAATTATGTATTCAGTATTAAATTTTACTGAATCCGTAAATATAAGTACATTTTACATTAGGTAATCTGTATTGTGGTTATCAGGAACTACGAGAAACGTACTTTCCCACAACACCTAGAGCCGAAACATATATTTGTGGACCAAACGAACATTAGTCTCAATGCGGGAATCGAACCAACGAAGTCTCGCTTCTCGCCCACAGCCGGCTACTGCGCCACGGCGGATGTCTACATAGTTTATAATCAGCATGACAAGACATAATCTTGAGACATGAGTCAATAATGAATCTATTAACATTTATAAACTGGAAACTGCATTTATTTTCTTCAATCACAATCTAATTAAATCAAAATTTATTTGTGTGGTGTATACATCGCGCACCGACATTTTGCACAACGCGAACTATATAATAATAATATAATTCATACAGATTACATATTAAGATATTATTATTATTGTTTCATAGGGTGTGCCAGGTCAACCCCCTCAGGGTTATCAAGTTAACCCAGCAACATCACCTCAGGGGTGTCAACCTAATATTGCACAGTCGCCAAGAAACTATCAACCAACGCAGTCCCCCAACTATCAAGCCAATTCGGGAATGTCTCCTCCTGGATACAGGCAGGTGCAGACGCAGTCGCCTCCAATGGCAGCAGTACACACAGCTATGCAGTACCATCATCCCCAGCAGGTTAACTGGATTATTTTTAAATAGTATTTTGTTATTATTTTTGTACATTATTGATAGATAGGTATTTTCGTATTTGATATGTAATACATTAATTATTATTTTCAAGTTAATTATTACTAAAAACAAAAGTAATACTTGGTGTTTCTAATTATATACCCACCACTGTATGTTGATAATCAAAAAGAAGCAAATAATTTTGAAGTATCAGCCTCTTCTGAAGATTGGTACAATTATAGATGGTTGTAATAAATCCATGCAAAATCTTTTAAGTATAGTATTTTAATCTACTCATTATAAACTTATATAGTTAACACATTTATATTTATTACAGCAAATTCAACAAATACAGCAAGCACAGGTCCATCAAACACAGCAGTACCAACAGCCACAACAACAACAACAACAACAGCAGCAGCAGCAGCAGCAACAACAACAACAACAACAGCAGCAGCAACAACTTCAACAGCAGCAACTTCAACAGCAGCCACAACAACAGCCACAACAGCAGCAGGAGCAACATCAACAACAGCATCCACAGCAATCAGAACAGTCACAACAGGCCCAATCACAAAAATCTGACCAACATTCAAACACTAATGGTAGCTCTGGTGCACACCAGCCTCCCGAAGTAATTACATTTTTAATAGCTTTTTATTAGTTTCATACGTATGTTTGTATGTAACGGAATCTTTGAACATGATTTTGACCCCCTTCAAAACGTCGGATTAACTCGAAATTTGGCATACTTATTAAGGACCGATGACAATTCAATATTTTAAACAGTTTGAAATAAATAATACGCTTTTATAGAATATTCAACTAAAAAATTTAAAATTAATAATAGTTTAAAAAAACTAAAATAAATACGCTTTTATGGAAAATCCAACTAAAAAATTGAAAATAAATTTTCATTAAAAATAGTGTAAAAAAAAAGCGTGGGGTGCTTTTCAGGATATTATCAAAATAACCCTTCTACTCATATCTGTTCATAAAATATTTATAACTATTGATACCATGCGCCCCACGCTTTTTTTTACAATAAAATCATTTTTTTCTTACACTATTTTTAATTCAAATTTATTAAAATTTATTTTCTATTTTTTAGTTGGATTTTCTATTATTTATTTTGATATAATTCTTATATTTCTTTTACAATACAATGTACTGCTACAAGCCCAATTAGATTTTTGTTTGGCCTAAAAACTTGCAAAATTAATTTTGCGGTTTAGTTATTTAATTGATTAGTTATTTATTTTATTTATGCAGTTAAACAATTATTATATTGGTTGCACCGTTTTTATATTTATTTCAATATGCCTCCCGTTGCTGGACAAAGTCCCCCCCCCCCCCCCATTTAATCATGATTCCAATCACGGCTGCATTGAGCAGAAGACTTGTGTGCTGGTCAACAGGTGCGCCACAGACCCTTAACTTAGCTTAGAGCCTGAAGTATGTTGGTTGGATTAACTTGCATAGATGCTGGATAAAAAGAAAGTGCATGCTCATAAAGTGTGATTACCTCACCAGGGGTTTAAACCCAGAACCTTACCGAACTCTCAGCCTAATGAGACAATATTATACCGTTCTTTCTGCCTGTTGTTATCCCGGGTCCGCCTTCTCATCATGATTTGACGGTGGATTCAGTATTATGTAGGGCGACCCGCCATCTTACCCACACAACACGCAACGGGAACCAAGTTTCGCCATTGCTTTTCCGTTAATTAGCAGAGTGTACCACATGTAGGTGAGGTTGGTTTTGGATCTAAGATGTTGCCCATGCCCACTTACACTCCAATACGATACTATTATACCACAGAAATAAAAATTAAATTTACTTACAGAAAAATGAACACCGAAGTACGACTTCATGCATTCGTCAGGGGTGCACCAACCCTGCTATTGCAAACAACGAGTGGGAAGATGAATATTGCTCTAATGAATGTGTCGTCAGCCATTGCAGGTACAGCTTAAACAATTCCAGAAATGTATTTTATTTAGTCTGTGGCCTAGCGGGAAGTGGAATTGATGTTGTGTGTTCGAATCCAGTCCCCAGTGTTTTCGTTGTGTGAGTTTGGCTCGCTTTAACGGTGATGTAAAAAAACACGTATGGTGGAATAAGCCCTTTGGTCGATCATGCTGGCGAAATGTGTTTGTTGACTTCATATATATTCGAAATTCTTACACTCTGGCTCAGAAAATTTACTTTCCTACGAAAATTCAGAGGTGCGTGTGAACCATAGATCTCCGTAACTACAGTCTGATCCACTCCAGGCCAGGCTAGTGACGGTTCATGCTCTTTTAGCCATTTTTTTTTTAGAAACAATGACCATGTTTTGCCTGTCAATATTGTACATAAATGTACAAGATGGCGGCTGGCACCTCAGTGTTACTTGAATCAAAACTAGTTTTACAAGCTCACACACACACACACATAGCAAGGCTAGCAAACACTAAATGACCTATATATACAATTTATTCTTATTTTACTTGCAGGGATGTTTTCAGCTCGTGGGTGGCATCCAACAATAGCAACCAAATGCAAAATTTCTCGGCAGTGAAGTAAAATATTGATATATTTTAGATACATATCAAATCCAATAAATGCACACTTATAGCGAGTATTTGGAAAATCTGTTATAAGTATCTCCGAAAATAGTTATTATTATTATTGATAAATTTATTTTAATATGTTAAATTAATTTACTATTTCGCTTTTTATATCTCCATTGTCATAACCTTAGAGGCTAAAGCTTTGTTAAACTATCCAATGAAATCCATTGGACGCACGACCGAACTAACGACTTGTGGCACCAGTATGGCACTTATTGTCACATGTGCACAGACCACGGATAATATAATGTGTAGTATGTAGATTTGCTTCGTACCGGGCATCTCGCGTCTGAGTGATTTTACTCTTCAATTCTTATCATGTATTTGCATCACTTGATGTTGGCGGAATTGTCCATAGGGACAGAGCCATAATCTTAAAAATAATTAATTAGATTTGCTTCGAAAATTCAAAGGTCTGTGCGAACGAGACATCGCGTGTCGACGTTTAACGCAACTTCTTTGCACAACGCGTCCACGCGGACTATATTATAATCTATGAGATGATAATGTCAATACTAAAATTTGCATGCATGGTTTCCATACAGTTTGTAGCACTTCTGAGATCTATTATATTATGCGTGATCTGTGTTGTTTATGTATTATATACCTCTTACATTAATAAATTAATCACGGTATAATTTATATACACAAAAAACATGAACAAATGTGGGAAAGACCTCTAAAGATAAAAGCGTTTTCAAGACTTTTTATAATTTATCAAAAGCAAAGTTATGGTGTTTTGTTTTTTGTTTTCCCGTTAATTTATTTTGAACAAACAAAATTATCAAGGATATTTGGATATTATAGTTTTACCATTCAAGTATTACAATCCGAATATTCGGCCATGTTTATCGCCAATTTCTTGAGTCGCGGTAATCTAAATACTGTCCTGTGATTGGTTTGAGCTCCTGCTTTTTAAGGACTACTTTACCGACACCACCGCTGGGCTTTGTTTTGTTAATGTCTCAACAAGTACTTAAATTTGATTGTCTGTAAATTTTTAACTAGCTTCAACAAAGAAGAAGGTTGTCAAGGTCTTGGCGCGTTTTTTTTAAATGTATGTACATCGATTTCTCTGCTAGTTGTGAACCGATATTGTTGAGAAAAAATCATTAGAGTAGCTGCGATGTGATCCCATATGAATTTAGTTAACGATCTGATCGTCATCTGTATGGAGTAAAAAATAAACTTCTCAAAGGATAACAACACACTCGTAGCTATTGTGTTATTGTATTGGAATATACATGCCAGAGCTCTATCTTTCACTAAAAATGTAAAATAAAGTATATCAAAAAACCAACTTCAAAAATAACACTGGAAAGTCAAAAATAGCAATAATTTGTAAAGAACTTTTTGGAGTTAGTGCAATTTTCATAAATAGGTTTTACCATAACATTATTTTGATGATCATAATAAAAATAAAAATATGATTAATTTTCATTTCATGATTTTAGTATGTTAATACATCCTGTATTCAAAAGTGATCGCAGGTATTCTTCCTCTGCAGAATAGTACTTTACTATTCCATAATGGCCATGTTTACGGAAAATAACAATTCGAATAGTAGCTACAATTTCTATAAATATAAAAATAGTCATCTCATAAGACGAAATTGTAGCCATTAATCCTTTGTTCTAAAATAGATATATTAATTCAACTTAGGCTTCCACTGTGTTAGGTCAATTTCTATTCCATATTTCGCCACGTTAAAAGCTGGCCGCTCTCGTGTGTATGTCGATATGTATGTACGGTGCGCTAAGCACATTATTATTGTATTGCAGATTATACACCAGTCTGATACCCTGAGTTAATACAATTTTTTTAAAGGGCTAAAGACCTAAATAAACATCTATATCAGGGAAATGCTGGACGGCACAACCTGACAATAGATCTACGTACATTTATTAAGGTGTGAGCTTATGTTTTATTGATAATGATTTTTCAATTAGTCAATGTAATGAGCACAAGTAGTGCCCCCGTTTTGGGTAAACCTTGTTGAAATGTGACATATATTAAATATTATGTTTAACATGCATATAAATATATAGTTATATATCTTTTATAAATAGACTGCAAATACATATGTAAAATTCCAAATCACTTCGCCTTATTATATGGAAATTAGGAAAGTAGGTATTTTAAGTATGTACTTTGATTTAAGGATGTAATTTGTTTAAAAAGATTTAATAATTTGTCAGTATTTTCGTTTATTAAATAGTGCTGTTTAATTTTAGTATTAATAAGGTTTGATATTAGGAACAAGTAATGATAATCGAGAGCTTCACATGACGTCATGCATGCTGAAGTTATTTAGATCAAAAATCAAATAAAATTTGAGAATATGTAGCGCCTGTTCATCATTTATAAAGATTTGAATGCAGTTTACGATGTCATATATGTGGCATAATATATAATAACGATGATAATATAATTCACGTAATTCCAGTGTATTATAATAATCTATGGCAATATCTTTTTCTAGGAGTTGCATTTAGTATAGATAGGACTTAGCTGGACCAAAATTTTCTTTATATTCGTATGAATGATAACATTTTGAATAAAATCATAGCAATATGTTCTATTGTATATCCATTACGTTATTATATTATTGTAAATAAAAACTCGCAATAATAGACATAGACTTAGAAACTAAATAAAACGTGACTTTTACTTTCATGTTATTTATTTAGTAGTCTCGATATAAGAACACTTAGAAGTATAATTATTTACAGAATGTAAAATACAATGTATAAAATGTAATTAGTAAAACAATTTCATTAAATTTCTTAAACACTAAATAATGTAATATTTATTACGGACTTAGGTCCTCATCATATACCACTCTTACGCAAGAATTCGTCTGGCGAGGTACCACCGCTTGATCTATTTCCGCCGCCAATATAAAGATACTGAAACAAGTCAAATTACTGGGCATTATGATACATAACATAATAATATGTCCCGGTGTGATGAGCAAAGTGCAGTGCCATCAGTGGCGTAGCTAGGTAACCAAAGGCCCTGGGGCAAAAAATAAACTAGGGTCCCAACTAAATTATATTTAAGATCGGTTGTTCCGTAATCGTCGTTTTCCGAATTCGACGTACTCCAGATTTGTCGTAAGAAGTTGTGGCTGGATTCCTCCAAGACTGACCTTGCTGAACGTGCTGCCCATGCATTCTCTCTGACTTATGACTTGTCGCAACTGGTGCATCAGCCCACCAGGATCCCAGATGTGGCAGGTCATGCGCCTTCACTGCTGGACTTTCTGCTTACGAGTCATCCAGCTGGGTACAATATGTGACGGTAAGTGTCCCTTTGGGTACTTCTGATCATTGCCTGGTTGGAACGTCGGTGCCTCGTGCTTTGCCTCCACTCCCGTGAGGGTAAAGCGCAGGATCTGGCACAACTCGTCAGCATATTGGGATGGTATGCGCGAATATGGACTGATCCTTCTGCGAGTGCCGATGCTATTGCCGACGAGATGCGATTAGGAATAGAATACTATATTCCTTCCTCGGAGGTCGTCGGAAGTGGCCGAGGACGCTCCTGGTTCAATCGCGAATGAAACAGACGACGTATCGCAAGTGGATCAGGAGTTGCGCCAAAAAGGATCCCAATGTAAGTTCTCTCAAGGCAGCCTATAACCAAGCCACCCAAGGCCTGTAAGAAGGCTTACGTTAGAGCGGATGCACAGCACGTTAGCAAAATTGGATGTGCTTTGGCTGACCAACCAACAAGTAGCTGAGCTTATTGGAGCCTTGCCAGAGCCATCCAATCTAATTTCTGCCGACCTTCACTGCCTCCGTTGAGATATCCAGATGGACCGCTGGCTCACGGGCCGCAGGAGTAAGCCACCTTACTGCGGCTAATTCGCGGCTCGACGCCGGCAATAGACTGCCGCCACGGTGCCTGATTGCAGACACTCTATGTCGGATGTCCAAATCAGGCATTGTGATGTTCGGCGTGAACAGCAGTCGCTCGATGTTCGCAAAGCCAGTGGTCCGGACGGTATCCCAGAGGTAGTTCTCTACTTATACCGTTCTTCCTACCTCTCCGGTATTGTGCCCCAATCTTGGTGAGCTCAATATGCAACCGATCCCAAAAAAGGGTGATCGATCGGACCCTAGCAACTACCGTCCAATAGCCATAACCTCAGTGATGTGCAAAGTAATGGAGCGGATAATTAATGCGCAGCTGGTCCGCTACCTGGACGATCACTCGCTTATCATTGGTCGGCAGTACGGCTTCCGGTCTAAACGATCACCGCGTGATCTTCTAGCGTACTTGTTACATTGCTGGGGGGAGGCGGTTGACAGGCATGGCGAGGCTCAAGCCGCAAGTCTCGACATTGCCAAGGCTTTTGATAGGGTCTGGCAACGTGGCCTCCTCTCCAAGGGCGTATGGGCTCCCTGACAACCTGTGTAAGTGGATCTCTGGCTTTCTGCATGAGCGTAGAATGCGTGTCATTGTTGAAGGGCACGCTTCGCAGCTCATGTCAGTTAATGCCGGGGTCTCACAAGGCTTTGTGCTTTCGCCTACCTTGTTTATTCTGCATATCAATGACATGTTACCACTTGGTCGTGCAGAAGACAGCACTGTGCATGGGCGTTACTGCAGTAAGCCTCCTGGTAGCCGGGGAGACACAGAGGCATCGAGAGAATCTTTTCATTGAGCTTAACCGGACCTTGGATCTCATTTCGGAATGGGGTACCAAGAATCTGGTTGAGTACAATGCCAAGAAAACCCAGGTGTGCGCGTTTACGTGCAAAAAATTCCCGTTCTCTCCCCTTCCCAATCTTCAGGGTATTCCCCTCGCGGAATGCGGAATGCGGAATAGCCTAAGTATCCTAGGCATGGATATTAGCTGCGATCTGAATCCAAGGAACCACATCGAGGGCGTAATATCAGCCATATAGTTTGTAAGTCAGAGTCCGAGGGGCCCCCTGAGCTTGGGGGCCCCGGGCCACTGCCCCGTCTAGCGCTCCGGTAGCTACGCCACTGAGTGCCATGTAGTGCGTGTCAGATCATGCACCGTAGTCAGGATGAATGTAACCGAAAATATCCCCTATTGAGAGTGGTAGAGCTACGCTGTAGACAGTTTTGTCTACAGCATGATTGGGCCGGCTCGTCCGGGTCGTTACCACTGTCTCATAGAAAACCGACGTAAAGTTGCTACTTTACGTCGGTTTTTTACGCAGCAGCAAACTGCTGTTTGCTGCTGCGTTTAGTACGATGAGTGAGATACCCGGAGGCCCAAATCCCCTCCCCTTGCCAATCCCTTAATTATCCCTTTCCTTTAAGGTCGGCAATGCGCCCATTACTCTTTTGGTATTGTGGGCGTACATGGGCGGTGGAGATCACTTACCATCAGGTAACCCACTTGCTCGTTTGCCGGCCTAGGCAATTAAAAAAAACTCAACTTAATGTTACTTTTTATCGTTGACTGAGAATATTCGTTTTTTTTTTTTTCTTTCTTATGGCTACAAGCACTGAGTAGCTGTGCTACGCCAACGACAATAAAGTTAGGGAAACTTATTAACACGGGAAACAGGTATTAGGTATTCGGAATTTGGATTAAATAAGTCAGGAAAGCTGGAAACAGGATCAAATAACAAAAATAAATAATACATACATATATTAAACTAGCCTAAATAGAAATTATAATTTTATATTATTTAGCAAAATAAATGAGGATATAGCTAAATAAATATTTACATTAAATAAGAGTAAGGAAGTAATACAAGTAGGAAGAGGAACCTTAAAAGAAATGAGTTTACTTATAAAAGAACAACGATCGTAAAGTGGACAAGCAAAGAAAATGTGATTAAGGTCACCCACCTCCTCACCACATTCACAAGCTCCACTGCTAATAATATGAAGCCTCGCAAGATGAGCTGGCGAGGATACATGACCCAAGCGCATCCTTATAATTGAACTTGTAGAGCGCTTGCCAAGTTTCAACTTAGAAAACCATGGCTTATCTGGTATACTTGGCTGAACTTTGGAATATAATTTCCCTTTCATCTGACTGCTTTCTTCCCAAAACTTAACCCAGGATTCTCTGAGATAAGTACCAGGCAGAGCAGCCAGTTCAGTGCAATAATTTATATAAGGATATACATCCCCACTTATAATCGCCTTATTAGCCAAACAGTTCGCTTTTTCATTTCCCTTTATACCACAGTAACTAGGGATCCAGGATAAATCAACAATAAAATCTTTAGAAAGACACTCTAAAAGCCTCTCTCTTATACCCATTATGACAGTGTTGTGAGACTTTGATTTGAAAGGAAATTTTTCGATTGCCTGAAGGGCGCTATATGAATCCGAAAATATAATAGTTTTATTGAGTTTGGTAAGGAGAATGTATTCCAATGCCTTATAAATTCCATAACATTCCCCAGTAAAGACTGAAGTTTCTGGAGGGAGTTTTATTTTTTGTATAATATTATAGCGAGGATGGTATACTCCCACGCCACCAAAATCTGTCGAAGAGTGTTTTGACGCATCAGTGAAAACATGGTGTAAGTCAGGCCATTTCATGCTTACTAATTCATTAAAGTGGATATTAGTATCAGGATGGTTTTTATCAACACCTAATGAATAACAAATCACAGGAGAGAGTAAAAGTGATTTAAATCCAACCATAAATAGTGGGAGGGAAACGGAACGATAAATAGGTGCCTGAAAGCTTATTGTTGGAGTTTTGGAAAAAGAGCGTGAAGAGAAAATTGTAGGGCTCGAAACAGAAATCTATCTGAGAGATACTGGCGTCGCAATTTAAGGGGAGGTTCTACACACTCAACTTCAAGGGCATTAATGGGGCTGGATTTCATCGCACCAGCAATTATTCTAAGAGCCTTGTTTTGAATTTTGTCTAGTTTTTCAAAAGCAGCTAAATTACCCGGTTCTGAAATAAATGTGCCATAATCTAAAAGGCTTCTAATCAAAGCGTTATATATTAACCGTAATGAAAAAGGGTGCGCCCCCCACCAAACACCTAAAAGACATCGTAAAATATTCAGACTACGCTCACATTTGGTAACTAAGTAATCACAATGTGGGGAACCTGTAAGTTTTGAATCCAATACGAGACCAAGAAATCTCACTTCATTCTTAATAGGAATGGGACAATTTTTGTATCTCACTTCTATTAAGGGAGCAGTACGTTTTCTGCTAAATAAAACTAAAGAGCTTTTAGAAGGGGAAAGATCTAAGCCATTTAGAGTCATCCAAGACTAAAAAGCTCATAGCCAATGACATTGAGGCACAAATATTAGTAGTTAACTTATCTGAAGAATAAAGAAGAAGATCATCAGCGTATTGCAGGATTTTAACGGAACCATTTAAAGCTGATTCCGGATCATATGTATAAATTTTGTATAGTAGGGGACTTAGCACAGACCCCTGGGGCAGACCCCTCGATACAGTTCTAGAGAATTTAGTTACATCATCTGGACGGATACTAATAAATCCTTCTCTTATTAAATTAGCAATAAAATTAGACAACATAATTGGAACGTTAAGATTGTGCATTTTTTTATCAGGACCGAGAGAACCACATTATCGTATGCTGAAGTGATATCTAAAAATGCTGCAACCACTGATTCGCTTTCAGAAAAAGCCAGGCGAATATCAGACACAAAAATACTGACACTATCTAAAGTACTTTTCCCCTTGCGAAATCCATATTGGCTCTCTGATAATAGACGATTATTTTCTATATACCACTCCAAACGATTCATAACCAGATGTTCAGCAAGTTTCAACAGCATGGAGGATTAAACTATAGGACGGTAAGATGAGGTTTGAGATGGAATCTTACCGGGCTTTAAAATAGGTAACACAATTTGTGATCTCCATGAGTCTGGTATATTACCAGATAACATAATAGAATTTACTAATTTTAAATAATAAAGTAGAACTGTTTCACTGAGTTTACAGAAAAATGAGTAGGGAATACCGTCATCCCCTGGGGAAGAATCCTTTACCCCTTTGAGCTCTGATAATGAAAACAGAGAGTTTAATTCATCGTTTGTTTTTGGGATAACAGAAAGACAAATTTGTTCTGAAACAGTAGGAGGAGCCAAATTATCCAAAAAATCTTCCGTTAAAGAAGGAGAGAGTACACAGACGGAGCTGTCACTAAAAGCTGATCATCTCTGAAAAAATCTGAAAATCTTCTAATATTACGCCAAACAATTGATGGACGTATATCAGGAGAAATAGAATGACAAAATAATTTCCAGCCTTCAGTTTTTTCCTTTGAAATAAAGTTTTCGTCTGTTTAGAAACTAATATGTAATAATCAAAATTCTCAGATGTCATATTATTACAGTAAGCCCTTTCAGCTATTTTCCTTTTATTAGCAGCTTCTGTACACTCTCGGTCCCACCATGGCGGAGAAGGAATCCTTGAACTTCTGCTGTTCTTAATAGGAAAAATATCATCCGCAACTTCAGTCATTGCTCTAGCAATAGCTTCAGAGCATATAGCTTCATATCAGGAAGATTAGAAATTTTATCATCAAGCCTTTTTTTATACTCGTCCCAATCTGCATCATTTATAACGTATTTTAAACGAGGCGACCGTGTAGCAGCGGGTTTATTAGTAATAGGAAACCTAATTAAAATTGGTACGTGATCACTCTCATGGGAATAAGAGAGAATTTCCCAAGTGAGAGAAGAAGCAAAGTTTGGTGTACAAATAGATATATCCACGGCACTGAAACCTTCATCAGGCTTAGTGCGACGTGTAGGAGAACCCGAATTCAAAACACATAAATTATGGGAATCGATTAAATCAATAAGGTCTCTTCCACAAACACTTGTAGCCCCATGACTGGTGATGGGAATTAAAATCCCCTAATATTAAAAATGGTTTAGGCAAAATAGAAATTATATTGTTAACTTCACGAAAGATAGAAGGACAGGGGCGAGGGATATACATTGAAACAATACAAATATCATTAACAAGTGAAGCAACTATGGAAAAATCATTGTGGTGAGACGGTAGGTCAAAGAGAGAAAAATGTAAGGAGTTTTTGATGAGTATAGCAACACCGCTGTACCCATCTGCTCTATCTTCTCGGAGACATGAATAACCAGGAATTTTGAAACAAAAACCCGGTTTGAGCCACGTTTCACTTAAAGCTATAACGCTAGGGTCAAATTTATTAATAAGATAAATTAAATCAGACTTGTTCTTTATTACGCTTCTGCAGTTCCATTGCAGAACTTTGTCTATGTGGGTCATTGTTAAATATGTCGGCAATTGTTTTCAATAAAGGGGCAACGTTGGACGGTGAAATTGTTTGGGATAATGATACAACCAATGCAATAATTAAATCAGCCACAGATTGTGATTCAGGCAGGGTACAGTTTTGATCTACAGCTTTAGGAAGAGCACACCCATCTGAATAGGAGGATGAGTTATAATCACCCACCACAGCTTGGTGAGCTGCACGATCGTAACCCTTTATCAATATCGGCGGAGAACGGGGCTTCTAGAAAACAGTTTTTTTGTGTGAGTTGCTATGCAGTTGAGTGGTTGTATTTCTAGTGTCTTGGCTATCGCTTACAAAAGAAGATGAAATTGGAAACTTTAATGCATCAGAATACGACTTTATTACAGGAGGGTGTACCTTTGACGCTTCGGAATATGAAACGCAGTTTTGGGCCATATACTTTTTAATATTAGACTGTCTACTGGCTTCTGGGCAAGTCTTGCTGATTGCAATATGGTGGCCACCACAAAGACAACAATAACTGTCATCCTTGTCACAGTCACAAGATACACCTGTATGACCTTGTCCACATTTATAACACCTTGGCTTAGACCTACATGTATCCTTAGTATGCCCATACCGGCAACAATTATAGCACTGAATAGAGGGATAAATATATAACTCAACTTTGAGGGAATTAAAACACATAAATATTCTTGTGGGAAGGACCTGACCGTCAAAAGTGAGAACTACAGTTTGTGAAGGTTTCCAAGTAACAGAACCATCTATGATTGTTTTATAATTTAAGCGTCTTACTTTTAAAATGTCACCACAACCCAAAGGAACACTAATATTTTCTTTTACTTCATCTAAAGACATCTCAGCAGGGATACCACGTACAAGCCCCATTCTGGTTATATTAAATGATGGAATATAAGCTTCATAACCTTTCTCTGTTAAGGCATGATGTATTAAAAAAGAATTTGCAGCTGAGTGGCTGGAGAATGCCATAGAAATTTTATTGCGACCAATGCGCTTCAAACTACCTTGAACTATATTTTGCACTTGATTTTTATATAGAAAGCGACCAAAGCATATTGGATGCAAGTTAATGTCTTGTGTTACATCTCCAGTACCAGCCTTAGTTACATGAATTACAAACGGAGAAGCATCCAGTGATGTGTATTCCTTTCTTCCAATACCACCAGAAGAGGGAGGAGGTAAGTTAGAGACCTGAGCTGGAAGCGCTTGTGAATATGGTGCTTTCAGAGGAGGCGGATTTTCAGAAACCTTCTCGTCACTGTCTTCACAATGACATCCACCTTTGCCAGAGTCTACGGCCATTGCGTTTTTCCGTTTTTTTTTATTGCACATTTTACAGACCTTATGCAATCGTGTCCTCTTACGTTTATTAGTGTTGGTCACTGAGCAATCAGTGTCCATGCTAGACGCGGTTTCTACCGTAACATATTGTGATGGTTGGGGAACATCCCCCCCAGGATCTGGGGGCTCATTCATCCCACCCTTCGTATGTACAAATAAATTTATAAAAACTTACCAATAGTTTATTTCTTTACATATACACTATACTACAAAGAATAAATAAGCAAAATATATACAATTTACAACTTATCTGAGTAATTTTATATACAATGCTTAATATTTTCAATTAAAATCCAAAAAAGACACCCGCCAAATTCGAACGTTTCCCGCGCTTTCAAATATTCGTTTTAATGTTTCGTTAAAACTTATTTTATTTTTAATTTTTTTGGTAGGTTATGGCATGTAAATTCCAATACAATGACACAACCTCTATGACTGTGCCATTGATGACTGTGTTGTTATCCGTTGAGTTTGTATTTTTTTACTCCGTACTCCGTCATCAAATTTGTATGGGAGCCCATTGCAGCTCAACTCTATCGAATGATATTTTTTTTCAACAAAATCGTTCCACGAATCTGGATTGGCGGTAAATCGATGTCATAGAGTTAATAAGTACTACATACAACAGTACATATTAACTCCATGATCGATGTACATACATAATTTAAAAAAAACTGGCCGTACTAAGAACTTCCTATCTACTATCCTTTTTAAACGACTTCAAAAAAGGAGGAGGTTCTCAATACGGCGCGTTTTTTTATTCATTTTATATTTTTATTATATTATTTTAATTCGGTTAAAAAAAAAGAGTTTAAGGAAAAAAATACCATTTTATTTAGCACCAAAAAGTGGTGCTAACCAATCCCGACTATTAAACTTAGCATAGGTACACACAGAAAGAGATATAAAATATGTTGTTGTAGTCCTACTTCCTCCTCCGTCTATTTGCATACATGCATCTCTTTTTTCTCGTGATTCGTGAATTTCCGTGCCTTATCCATAGGATTTTGTATCCATTGCCGTTTCATGAGCGGCCATGCCGTGGTTCTCCGTGGTTACATCTGTAAGTACATTTAGAGAATCTATAGGTATATAATCTAAGGTGTGGACAACGTGTGGACCGTTGCAGACCGCTGTGTGGACGGACTGAAGGATTGTATCCATGGTCACGAAATAAATAAAAAAAAAAGAATAATCACTGCGTGGGTCAGTGTATAAAATCGCACGCGATCCCATACAAAATGTACTAGATTTACGTGATTTATGGCCGTTACCTATATTCTATCTATCGACAGATTTGCTTACTATCAACGGTATTCTCCCTCTACGCTATCAACCGTTGACTGAGTATCTAATAGACTCCTACCTAAGGTGTAGCAGAAAGAGACAAGGATACAATTTCGAGGGTTACCGCGTCAAAAACAAATTACCCCACAATTCGTTTTGTTACGTGACGTCATGTACTACAATTTCTTGAGAAATAATATGTTCTTGCTTTTGTGAGTAAATAATACAACATGGTTATTTTCAATTACCTTTTATTATTTAAATATTATTTTTATTAGCATTAGATGAGACGCGCAAGTCACTCATCTGGTGATAAGAACCTCGAATTATGAAGTCCTTCATGGCACTGAACTACGCTCGTCACCCAGATACATAAGGTGTTGTGTCATAATGCCAAGTAAATTCACTGGCGCGCGCGTCAATGTCCTTCAACAATAACATAACAACATAACAGTAGTAACATACTGCTGCTTGGCGGCAGAAATAGACAAACCGGTGATACCCACCCAGGCGGCCTCTCGCATACGATGGTCTGTATGTAGTTTGTGAGAAATCTCCCTTAGTAATTTATTTGTCTATAAAATGTACACCATTACAGTTTGAAGCAGGTCAATGTACATAATAGTTTTAAAAATGTTAAACTCAAAACATATGGACCAAACTTAGAGTGGTAGAGCCACGCTGTAGACACTTGTCTACAGCATGTATGGGCCGGCTCGTACGGGTCATTATCACTGTCTCACAGAAAACCGGCGTAAAATAGCAGCTTGCTGCTGCGTTTCGTACGGTGAGTGAGATACCCGGAGGCCCAAACCCCCTCCCCTTCCCAATCCCTTATATATCTCTTTCCTTTAAGGTCGGCAACGCACCCATGATTCTTTTGATATTGTAGGCGTACATGGGCGGTGGAGATCACTTACCATCAGGTGACCCACTTGCTCGTTTGCCGGCCTATACCATAAAAAAACATGGATTATAACTTATTTAAATCAAAAGTTTATATTATTGATTTGTAATGTAAATTAGAATTTTTTACTTTCATTTTCGACTGCCTCGGTGGCGCAGTTGTAATGCGTACGCGGTACGACTGCTGTGCTGAGGTCTCGAGCTCAATCCCCGGGTCGGGCAAAGTTCCCGGGATGGGATTTTCTATCATGCTATGCTTAGTATCAGCCCCGAGTCTGGAATTGTGCCCGGTATGGCGATAAAGTTTGCCTCCTATCACATCATGGGACGAATATAAACTAGGCGAAATGTGGGTATACTAGTTAGGTACACCTCTGCCTACCCGTTTGGGGAAAACAGGCGTGAGTGCGTATTTAATTTAACTGTATTTTCTGAATATTTGAATTCTGTGGTTACTTATTATTGTGACAAGAATTACCATTGTTATATTAAAAAGCCTTTACTCTAATATAAATACCATTATATATCGGTTTGTGATCCTAATAAATAAAATAATATTTAAAATATAATTAATTTAGGTACTTTTTCTATTGATTATTGCTATAAATGCTTAAACTAAATATTTACCAGAATAGGTACAGCATTACAAAGCAGTACAGTCAGTTTCTTCTTTTTGAATAATACATTTTTCTCTAAATGTTGCTAAAAAATATTGATGATGGTTTTGGTGTCCAATATCAATGTCTTACGTTGATGCAATCCAATTCTACAGTAAAACATTATCTTCAGGAAAACTGAAACGAGTCATTTCATACATCATTAATACATTTCTTATATTTAATTTTATTATTAATGCATACTGCAAAATTAATATTTCCCATCATATGGGGTAATAATTTATTGAAATTTCGGCAACACCAAACGGAGTAATTTTGTTTGGTTATAAATTTTATTATATGATATTTACTTTGATTAATGCTTTACTACGAAGAATTTTACTTCAAGAATACTCTAAAAACAATAATATATTTTTTACAGCTTTATTACTGATAAAGCGTGGTATACTTACGAATGAAAAGATAAGTCCGGCATTTTCCACCCACTATCACTTTTACACCCTAAAATGCTACACCGCACCATGGTTACTTCGAAAATTATATAAATAGTAAGTCGACGTTGTTATCAACAACAAATAATCGCATGTATTTTTACTTTTACATTAATTATTAATTTATTTATTTATTTTACCAGGAAGACAATAGACAACTATACGTCAATTGTCAAACTTTGTTTATGCAAGTAGTTTGATACTTACTAGTACTACTTCAAATACTAAACATTCGTCATGAAACAAGAAATATGATCGTTCTGTTTCATTCTTTTATACGATATCACCATAAGTAGCTCTTTTTCTTGTGCGAATGCGACATAAGCTATGAATTTCTCTAGGTATTCTCCCTCTACGCTATCAACAGTGTTATCTCTCGATAGACATAATATTGGGAACGGCCATTTGGCATAGAGTCCCTAAAGAAAAAAAACTTTAGGGCTGCCAGATTGTATATTTAGATACAAAAATTGTATAACTTCTTTGAGTCGTGGAATCACTGTACAAAGTGTACATGCAAAAATAAGTGAACGTATTTAAAAAATAATAGAAATTATTATCATGATTCTATTTGTTTGGATTTTTATCACTGTTTGTATCTTGAAAACAAATTTTGTTTAATATCAGGGCTTATGGACTCCACCGTATAAAATAAGATGGATGTATTGGCAGCCCTAATTCCAACTCCCCATGAAATGTTCCCCATTTTAATTACATTTTTATGAGAGATTTTTCGTTAAAATAAACGTGTTTGGCGTATAAATATTACTCTATGATTGTCTTTAAGTATAACAAGTATATTGCCTTTAGTTTTTGATTTGGTGTGTGTAATGTGTATGGAATATTACTTTACGAAGAATCTAATTTTGAGAATATGATGGACGCAAATGATTTAACTTCTGAAGCTATAAGAAGAAATATATTTTCTCAAGGTTGGACACGTATTTCTCAGGTATACAACATGCTATACTATTCTAATAAGAACTCGATGGACGTGTCATCCGACCACGAAGTCAAACTTGTTTGAAACTTCTCAACTAAATATTCGGGTCTCGTGACCCACTATAAAGTAGAAATAGAAGGAAATATGAAATCTGAAAACTTTCAAACGTAACATACCTCACATCTATTGAACCGTGGTTTGTTAATAATTTATGCAAAATATTAGGAAGATTGTCGTCATCACTATTTTAGTTCTTCTTCCACCTGCCTTTATCCCACTCGCAGCGGGGTCGGCGCAACTTGCTATTTAACACATGTTACAGACAGATTTGGTTTGTAGTTTTTAAGACCCGCCGCTTGCCTGACAACCCCTCTGTGTCATCACTATTTTTATTGTATATTGATTTTTGTAGAAGTACAGTAAACAAGATTTTATATTAATATATGTAACATTTAATCTACATTAATATTATAAAGAGGAGAGATTTGTATTTTTGTATGTAACAAATAAACTTAAAAACTACTGGATTGATTTCTAAAATTCTTTTGCCGTTACAAAGCTACATTATCACTGAGTAACATAGGCTACTTTTTATCCCAGAAAAGGCTGTTCTCGCGGGTGGAGCCTTGAGCAAAGGCTAGTATAATATATAATAATAGTTTAATTACTTTGATTGAATACCATTAATGTGTACAGACAAATAACATGGATATTACCTATCTATGATGATGTTATCATGAATTACTTTATACATTTTTTTATCTGTTGTGTATATAATCCATTTTAGCTATATTAGGTAATAGAATCATGTAATCAAGATAATATGTAAATAAAATGGTGGTACTCCCTCAACATTACATAGAAGTGTGAAGCAGGGACTTTAGGTGCCTCCATAGCCATTGTGAATGTTGATATATAAAGCATTTCTACCCAAATCAATAAATAAAGAACTACTACAGTTAACTATTTTTGAATTTATCAATTTAATACACTAAACTTTTATGACATATATTTGGTTTACTTATGCAAAAATAAAAAAAATAGTAAGAATAATAGTTAACAAAATCAAACATAAGAAAATACACTGTTACCTTGCAAACAATGTAGCAAAATACATAAAATTATTTTATTTTTTTCAGATATATCAGGGTACATTAGATAAATGGACACCACATGCAAGAGCACGGTGGTTTGGCAGTGCAGTACTTTTAGGAATATTTCTAATTAGGATATTTACAAAACAAGTAAGTAGTATAAGATTTTGATTTTTAATGTTGGAATTAATTTTATCTTTTTTTATTAGCTTGAATAAAGAGACAAGCAGGTTGTCCTGATAGTAAATGTCACAAGTGCTCATAACAGAAACAAACACACAGAACTTTGAATTACAAGTAACTCCATGGTACTCCACTACGCTGTCCTCGTAATAGTAATTTCAGTGGCTTCAAACCGAAACACAACAGTGCCTACACACTACTGATTGGCAGCAGAAATAGGCAAGGTGGTGGTACCAACCCATACACCTCGCAAATATAAAGGACCTACCTTGTAAAAGGTTTTGTCAGATACTGCATCAAACAACCAGTTTAGGAAGTACATACATCATTCTTCTCCATATAATTATTGATAGTATCTTGGATATCTACATCTAGCATAATTTGGACATCTTTTTGGCAGAAAAAAAAACAATCATCAAGAGGCAGCACAAAAAGTCTTTGAATAATTTGTTGCCTCTTGTCCAGCCAATATCTAAAAGTAGGGCATATATAAATTGCTACTGCGCTGGCAAAGATGCATCAATAGCATGGGTGGTTACTTTGAATAGAAATAAAGAAGATGGAAAAAAGTTTTTTTTTTCATACAGAACAGCAATTTCATAAGTTACCTATTATTTCATCTGATAAGTAATGTTTATTTGAAGATTGAAAAATCAATTGTAAGGTTTGATAAAAACTTCTTTATGAGAGTATGTATGAGTTGACAGCTTCACGGTTTTGAAGCTTCTCGCTGTCCACACAAGCTAGGTGACGTCATACTTATGTCGTCATCTAGCTTGTGTGCCGTGTCCCATACTTATGGCCCACAGTACACACAACAAGCAGTAAGTAGTACCCCAGTGGAGTTTTACTTATAATTTAATTTTGTTGCAATGTAATATTATTGAAAATAATTTTAAGTAGTCGTACATACTCACGCCTGTAATCCCCGATGGGGAAGGCAGAGGTGTAACCAGTACACCCACATTTCACCGAGCATATATCCGTCCCATGATGTGATAGGTGGCGAGCCTATCGCCATACCGATACCGATTTAAGTTGTCAATATAATATAATACTAAAAACTTTAAGGAAAGGGATAATTAAGGGATTAGGAAGGAGGGGGGGGGGGGGGATTTGGACCTCTAGATATCTTACTCACCGTACAAAACGCAGCAGCAAACTGCTATTTTACGCCAGTTTCCTGTGAGCCAGTGGTAACGACCCAGACAAGCTGGCTCATTCATGCTGTAGACAAAACTGTCTACAGTGTGGCTCTACTACTCAATTGTTTATGGACAGAAGATATAAACAATTGTTGTACTATGAAAACTCATGGTGAAATATAGAGTAAAATGTTTTAACTTTTTTTCATCCCAGCACGGCATAGTGATTTTACTTAACCTGATTTTAAGTACAATGGAGTCCCAATATAATGTCCCAATAGTCCGAAACATACCATGACGGTCCGCAGAGTTATGACGGCCTGAAGTTCAATGGCTGACCCCAGAACGCGATTCGCCTAAACGAGTCACTATGGCGGATTTTTTACAATGGGTACGGTGATCGCGATCCAGGTACAAAAATTTATTAGGTACACCTCCCAGCAAAGCATACCAGCAAAAGTTTATTTCATTGCCTGAATGTTCTATAGAAAATTCTTTATATTATCTGTGTTACAGGGATGGTACATAGTCACATATGGACTCGGCATATATCATTTGAATTTGTTCATTGCATTCCTAACTCCGAAGATTGATCCTGCTATGGATTTTGATGGTAATGCCTTTTGTTTTTTTACCGGATTGCCAAGGAAGGGTTATGTTTTTATTTAAACTGTTGCATGTAATTGTAAGTCTGGTTAGGTGTACGGTTCATTGGCTCGACAACGTTCTTTGTTGAAAAATAATGCAAATCTTTATATATATGCAACAGCCTATATGCAGCAGCAATAGCTCAATGGAAAGAGTACGGACTGCCGACACTTCCGGCTTTTCTAAATTTTGTTGCATTCATTATTAATTATAGCTTGCTTAAACGGTGAAGGAAACATCGTGACGGAACCTGCATACCTGCCAACCCGCACTAGGCCAGCGTGGTGGACTAAGCCCTAACGTCTCTCATTCAGTAGAGGAAGCCCGTGTCGAACAGTGGGTCGTGTATAATACAGGATTAGTATTAATCTATATAATTGTTAGTGCATCTGTGTTAAAATATAACTTTTGAACGACTTGGCCGATTGAGGTCATATTCACACTATATATTTTTGTCGAGACAATGGTTCATAGCTATATGACATCACGTACCTACTATCCGATGTATAGATCTTTGGGTCATTGAGCTACTATTTTAATATTTGTTTTAAAAGAAAAAAAATGGGTTAGTTATTCTATAATAATTAACCCATTTTTTTAATTCTTTTATCACTAAGTTCACGTGCAGTGGTATCGGCTGGACTATGTTCTTGACATCCTCTCATTGATAAAAGTATTTGATACATATTTAGCTACCATTTTATTATAACTGCATGACGCAATTGATATGCCGTAATAACGACGAAGTACGACGTAAATAAGCTTAAGCTTTACTTTTACGTTCGAAAAAATTTAAGGCAACGTGTAATTTTCCCAACGATAATTGAATAGTATATTATATCGTCTTCTTTTTGGTGTATTGATTTCAAAGTGATTGCTAAAGGTTTTTCAATGTAACAAAGTTTATTCTAGATCACTCCGTAGCGATCTGATGTGGTATCGACTCTTAAGCACCACTCGAGTTGACAACATAGTTATTTCGTGTGCGAACATTGGTGCAGTTAAACGACGCGTGATAGCACGAGTCGAGCCTATTCGGGTACACAACGCGGCGCATCTCCAAAAGGGCTGAAGTTTTGATGACTCACTGCGCATAAACCGTGTGTGGTGTTGTAAACACGAGTAGTCTGTGTCTCGTCCGTGGCTTAGCTTGTGCTACCATACGTCTTTAACTGCACTATTATAATATTATATAACAGTGACACCTTATTTTAGAAATTACAACCTTAAGGATTACTATATTAGACTAATTTCGTTGTTTTATTACAGCGGATGATGAAAATGGCCCTGCTCTACCTACCAGAGCTACTGAAGAATTCAGACCGTTTATACGAAGACTACCAGAGTTTAAATTTTGGTTGTCTGTCACTAAAAGTACAGTTATAGCATTCTGGTGTACTTTTATTGATGCTCTTAATATACCAGTATTCTGGCCAATCTTAGTTATGTATTTTATCACACTATTCTGTATAACCATGAAGAGACAAATCAAGGTATTTTGTTTATTTAACAATCACTCGTAATAATCATTTAAAATTAGTTTAAGCAAATTGTTTAAAATTGAGTGGCTCCACTCATTAGTGAATGAACAAGTGGTTCACCTTATGGGAAGTGATATCCACCGCCCATGTACGCCCACAATGCTAGAAGAATCATGAGCGCGTTGCCGACCTTAAAGGAAAGGGATCATAAAGAGATTAGACCCTCTGGGTATCTCATTCGCGGTACGAAACGCAGCAGCAAGCCGTTATTTTACGCCGGATTTTTGTGAGACATTGGTAACGACCCATGGGCTGGCAGCTATTTTCACTCCAGGGCCCACGTCAACATACCATCCCGTATAATATTTTTCCGAAGCGTTACTTAATGAAAAGAAACTTATATCTGGAGTTAGTACCATCAAATTAACTTCGCCAAAGCAGCGATGCAACCGCGGAGCGGCCCAATTAAAGGCCAAAACCGCAATTAATTTTTGAATATTAAATTATTTTGTTTTATTTCAGCATATGATAAAGTACCGGTATATACCGTTCACTCACAGCAAGCCAAAGTACAAAACTGTGGACCCTGCAGTTACCGTAAACTGACGTCATTTGATCAATCTACCTGTAAATTAAAGTCCGGAAGGAGTTATAGATAAATTAACTTAAAAACTGTTGTATGAAATATTTCTAGAAATACAGTTTTTATTATAATGTTACCTTATTTTTAATTTAATTTCGTATTTTAATTGTTTTATATGCCTTATTAATAAAACACAGACTAGCTTTAAAGTAGATTTATTTTATTTTTATTTGTTCGGAAGTCTTACATCAATTTAAAAAGGCCAGTTACAAGTTTTAAAAAATAGTTGCTGTTATATATCGGCTGTTATATTCATTAGTTGCAGTCAGCAACGAGGATATAGCAGTCAGGCCTGGATCGTGGGCGAACCAGGGCACCCGCCCTGGGCGACACGTTCAGGGGGCGCCAAAATCATAATATACTATGATAAAAAAAAACTTGATTTACAAAGCGCCTAGCATACGGAAGCCTGGTTGGCACACCCTCGACTTGTAAGATAAAATAAGTTTTAACAAATCTTATTATCCTACTTCAAAAAAGGAGGAGGTTCTCGATTCGGCGCGTTATTTTTTAAGGGTCGATATGGACCATAGGCATTACCGAAACGGCACGTGTTTTGAAACTACCACCGGATCCAAAACGACCAAGCCTGAGAAGAGCCGGTGAAACAAACTCTGTGGGCTTACTTTACCACGGGATTTTACGCGGCGCGACCCAGTCCTGCGAAGATCCAGCTAGTCAAACTCAGTGGGCTTGTTTTTGGTCCGGTTTTCCAATCCAAATTATTTAGGGAAATACAAAGTCATATTTTTATTTTATTGATAAGGACCATGTGTATCTCCAAATTGTTGTTTTATAACTACCACCGGATCCAAACACGACCCTGCCTGAGAAGACCCGGCGAAACAAACTCAGTGGGCTTGTTTTTGGTCCAATTACTCTATTCTCAAATATAATGACGTCAATTGAAAATTGGCAATTTTTTTGTTTAAGTAAGCATATTATGTCCTAAACCAGGTCATGGTCTACCTGTATGCGAAATTTCACCCAAAACCGTTTAGCTGTAAAGGCGTGATTGACTAACAAACATACAAATTTACAACTAGTCTGCACTATTTACAATATGTAACAAGAAATACGAAAATGAGACTATAAAAATAATCATATACATTATGTTTTTTATAATTTAATTATTTTATTGTTTGTGTACCGTATTTCGATTGATTACCTCTGCAAGAGCGATGACTCGGAGCCAGAGGGAGATAGCAAATTGCGGCGTCTACGTGCATCAAACGCGCCGCGCCGCGTGCGCGCCCGGCTGCGTCAGTACTGACGGATGACTATGAGCATGAGTAAGCTGTTCATCACTTTTCAGATGAAAATATCATATTTTTTTTAAATACTTGTGTTTATTTTTATAAGCTACCTGTGTAACGTCTGTGTAAGGATAATATCTCGCTTCTGTTTTTTTTTTTTTTTACTATTTTTATTAAAGTGAAACCTTCTTTAGCCGCGTTGGGCACTTATTGGTAGGGGAAGATCTTATGCGTTCGCTTTACCGTCATGCTCATGACGCGCAGCGGCCGTGTGCTGTGCGCGTTAGACATTTTGTTGGATGCGTGAAATCTCGTGCGTTCGCGTCACCGACATGCATAGAGCAGTATATCTGTAGCTATACGGCAGACATATTGTGCAACAGTAGTGCTGTGTATATCTTATATGTGAAATTTAATGGATTTAGTGAAAATTTAAATGTGTATATGTATATACCTACTGTGCATGGTTGAAATAGTGTTTTTGTTTGATTATTATTTGAATCGTTTAATTATAGAATCATTGTGCAGTACAATAGTGAGTACTAAAAAACCATATAAACATGCATATAATTGTTGCTCGGAGTGTCAATAGATGTGAAAACCAGATTGATATTGATTTTAATTCAAACAATATGAAATATCAAATTTTCTAAGTTTTCATATCGGCAGTCTCTACAAAAGCCATTTTTTTAAGCTGTAAATATGCCTCTCTTCACGACATAGAAAGGGCCCACAGGGTTTCTGTTACATACTGTATAAGACCGCATGTTTTTGCGCCATGATTATGAGAATTCTGACCAAATTTTATATATTTATATTTGATCATTTTTTGCGATAACTCCTAAGAAAACTTATTTAAATTATATGGTGTAAAGGAATATAGTACTGTGCATAAAATGTTTAAGGTAACTAACATATTTAAGTTGATAAGGATTAATACTGTATCCGTCTAAATAGCTTTCCATTTCAGACATTGTACATGACTATTTTTATAGAAGATAGAAAGGGTATAGTATATAAGGGTATAGGTATATAGGTAAGCTATCCTTAAAAGATAGATATAAATGCTACCGAGGACTTTTTTGTAGATCTTTAAAAGAGGAATATTCTACCATGCATGATTTTTTATATCATAGGGATTAGGGCAGCGTTTTCGATGAAAGATCCCAGGCGGCTTGACTTTTTCCTACACTTCCAACAGTTATCATTATATTACCAATTTACGCAAAACCTTGACAAATTATATAAGTACCTAAACCTTCCTCATGGATCACTCTGTGTAATGGTTAAAACCGCATGAAAATCCGTTAAGTAGTTTTTGAGTTTATCGCGAATAGACAGATAGACGCGGCGGAAGTCTTTGTTTTATTTTATGTAGTGATGAAGATAATATAATATGATAATTTTAATTATCTTCTATTTAAAATGAATACAAAAAAAATATTTAACTTTTGATATTTGCGTATTCATTTATAAAAGATAAAGATTCGGATATTTAGAATGGCAGAAACAACTGAAATAATTGGTTACAGATAAAATCTGACCAACAATAAAAATCTATACAACAGACCGAAATAATAATATGTTTTACACAAGGTATGTAGCTATCTTAAGACTAGATTTGTTATTAATAAATACTATGCGCATCTGATCTACAAAGGGTGTAATGAGACGGGCGTCACCGAACCAACGACGTCCAAAACTATTAGTTCGGGAGATGCATGTTATTTCCATCCATAATAACTCCGCGGCGACGCGTCGCGGCGCAGCGGATAATTATAACCATAGAGTAATAACACAATTAGAACAATGATAAGTATTCTGTATAACATAAAACATGTTAAACAAATTTTCGAAATCTACACTAATATTATAAAGAGGAAAGATTTGTATTTGTGTATGCAACGAATAAACTTAAAAACTACTGGACTGATTTGAGTAATTCTTTCACCATTAGAATCCTACATTATCCCTGATGCACATATGAGATAGATTATTTTCAAAAAAGTTAGGGATCCGTATGAAAACTTCGATAATGTAACCCAACGTATGAAAATAATACCAAATAAATCGTTTTATCGCGTACGCTGCGGAAATTATTGAAAATAGAGCAAAGTGAAACTATAATTTAGAGATTAAAGAGGACATCAATATCTACAAAAAAGTCCGTGATACCATATGTCTTACTATTCCAGTTATGTCACAATAACTACTATCTTTATAAAAAATATGGGGTATTTACCAAGCTATTTTAAACAATACAGTATTATTCCTTATTCAATTAAATACATTAGATACGTTGTTCATTTCATGTAGATCAAAATTGCCCTTTACAGCATATCAATAATATGAATATGTATATCGCTCCGGCAGTGGTGCCCGCCATGGTGGACAGTCGGAGGTCCTGGCGTGCGGTGGCCCACTTCTGCGAGGCCGTAATATTGCAGAAGGAGAGTGCCGAGAGGGATCGGGAACGAGCCGATCCCTCCCGCCACCAGAGGCGACGTAGGAGACGCCGGGGTGACGACTGACCGGCGTCTCCCGCCCTGTGGATTGGGGCGTTTGGAGAATTAAAAATAAGGGCCATCGGGCGGGCGCGCAGCGGGGGGCTGTTGTAGCGCCCTTTATATTTAACATTCTTGTACGCGCGACCCCGGGATGGACGGCAGCACGGGTGGTTGGCCTCGTTGCTGCCGTTGACGCAAAGAGCGTCCTTCGGTGGCGGGGGCTTCTAAGCCCCCATATTTGGAGACTGGCCGCAAGGCGGCACCGCGCAGGGACGGTCCCGGCTGAAGCCGGGCGCTTCTCGCGCCCGTTCTAATGCGCCACAATTGCCCACCGCGGGGTTTTTAGTTGGTATGCCGGTATAGGGTTTATATAGTGTTAGGGACTCGGCGCAGCGGTCGCCTGGATGTTTACCATCTCTCCCGGGCGGCTTAACGTTGGGTCGTAAGGCCTGTGAATCCAACATAACCGTTCCGCTTCCCCCCGGGGTGGGCGGTAGCAATAAGTCGCTTTTCCCCGCAACAAAAAAAAAGTATAGTAAACCATATAATTCTCTAAATCGTATGGCAACTGTAACAAAAGGATGGTTGTAAGAAAGAGCAGAAACAATGTATGTAATAACGATATGTAGATGCTACAACTCTTTTTTATTTGATATAAGACTACCAAGATTCAAGACAACTTACGAGTAACCTAACACTATAAAAACTTACATCGAAATGGTGGTCTTCATAAAAATACATTCGAAAATCTGTAGACACATTCAGGTACCGCCTTGCATATTGTAGCCCATTTTGTCGTATTTGTTGCTTCTTAGGCACATTAGGTAATAAACAATTTATTTAGTGTTTTAATTGTTGTATTTTCACATTCAGTCATAACACAGTACTTGTAAAATGTAGAATTCGTTTTATTAAGTAATTTCCGAAACACTTCATATGACGCTCGACCACTCGAAAGTTTGTTTTGCAAACTATGACGTCATTCGGGATGCCATGACAGATTGGAGCGTTTTGGCGCGGAAATGACAATAAGTTTTTAAAAATCCAAAACCATTAAGATAATAGCTGAGAAAAATTTAAATATTTATATTTTGTGTAAAATAGACCATAAGGAAAGATATAAACCAATTTTCCAAAATTTGTCAACTACCCTATTGGAGGTATATTTATTTTATGTATGTTCCCGTATAAATCCGGCAAATGTGGACCAATTTGGATGATTATTTGTTATATGCTAATGTGTAGAATGTAATAATATTGTCTTGTGTGTTTTGTTTATCAATGTTATTACTGTATAGCTAATCTCTATTTTGTATAGAAAAAAAAGTAAAGCACCGTCTCTCCCCGCGCGGGCGAGTGCGCACCGCACCTGCCCGCTTGCGCCTGCGCAACGCGCCGACGTTGTATGCGCGCTCTGATTGGTTGGGCGCCGGCGTAAAGCGCCGCGCTCCCGTTTTGAGTAACAAACGGGAATACGAGCCAAAATGGGGCCTAATTCCCGCTGGAAGCTAGTTCGGTCCGGCATTCCAGAAGAAGAACAAACAAGAAGAAGTCAGCAAGAAAGAAGAGTATTACAGGAACTAGGAAGCACGACGCCAGCCCACGCCAACCTAGAACGGGAGCCAGCATCAGCATCGTGACTTCACGAGAACAAACGTTGTGTTGAAACCTATGTACTTTTCATCACATAAGCTATTGTAATTTTAAGTATAGGCTAATTTACTGTTTCTGGTTCCGAAATAAATCCGTTTCCACTGATTCTGGATCATTGGTTTTCCTGTCACGCAATCCCGACAACTGTTGTGCATCCGTACACACACGAACACACACCATACTTACCACCTGTGTACCGGTACGGTCGTGCACAGATATGTTTTTTTGGATATCGTTGTATTTTGAAAATACTATATTTAGACTGCCTCGGTGGCGCAGTTGTAATGTGTACGCGTTACGATTGAGTCCAACGCTGAGGTCTCGGGTTCGATCCCCGGGTCAGGTAGTCTTATTGGGATTTTCTATTACGAAATGCTCAGTATCAGCCCGGAGTCTGGAATTTGTGCCCGGTATGGCGATAGGTTCGCCCCCTATCACATAATGGGACGGAGATATGCTCGGCGAAATGTGGGTGTACTAATTACACCTCTGCCTACCCCTTCGGGGATTACAGGCGTGAGTGCGTATGTACTATATTTAGGGACGCATTACGTTACGACACCATAAAGACGAACAATTACTGAACGTATGCGCTAAAATTAAATTTATTAGCATAGATCATACTCTTAACACAACTACCTCCGTGGCACAGTACGCGTCGTAATGCGTACGCGGTACGACTTAGGTCTCTGGTTGGAACCCCGGGTCGGGTTAAGTGATATTGGGTTTTTCTATCATGAAATGCTTATGGCCGTTCCCAATATTAATCTTCAATTTCACGATAGATAGCTATCGTCAAACATCCGCATTGTTCTATCTACTGCTTGCAATCGTCCCTATTTTTTAGATATGCACGTCGGATACTATGATAGCAATAGATAGGCAGTCTATCTGGGCCCTCTTGTGCGTTATGTTCATACAAGCTGAGAAAGAGGAACTATTGTTTAATTTATGTTAGAAAATATAAAGATATGATTTAGATTAGAAATATAAGTTTTAATTTAACATTTATCTATAATTCATAATTTTTACCACTGTAAATGAAATAATAATAATGAGAAATACTTATTATGTTGCAAAACACAATGTAATAACGAAACGTTTTACTGTCAATACATTACGGCTCTGAATACAAGTCCTTTGAACAAAAATCCCAAGCGAATTTGGGGGATTTTACTGAAGTGGGGAATTATTTTGTTCGCATTAACAAATATTTATATGTCTCTTGCACTTAATTTAATTATCAAAACGGTGCATTATTTTGATTTATAGGAATTTTAGATTTTTTTTATATTTTCTTTTAGATTTTTACATAGTTTATTTAGTTTTTTGTATTGCAGTGCAAGTGCCATGTAAGCCTTGTATACTCATGGCTATTTCTTCAAAATGCGTTATTTATTTCGTTTTTTTACAGCCGAGGATATCTGTTTATCGGTCAAAATCTACCGATAAATAAAAAACTAAATAACTTTATCGACAGATAGCACATAAAAAATATTGGGACGCTTGAACTGACATTTTCATAGTGTTGTATATCTGTAGTCAGCTATCAGTCCTCTCATCAGTAGACAGCAATGAAGAATAGGATTACCTATCATTAGTAAGTTTATTGGGACGGTAAAACGGTAAATAGATAAAATTTTCTATCGCCGGTATAGCAAAACTAGAGACAGACAGAATATAGGGAACGGCCATTAGTAACCTGGTCAACCCAGTCTGGAATTGTGCCCGGTATGGCAATAGGCTCGCCTCCTATCACATTATGGGACGGAAATAAGCTCTGCGAAATGTGGGTGTACCTACTGGTTACACCTCTGCATACTCCTTCGGGGATTACAAGTGTGAGTGCATATGTATGTATGGAATTATTTATTGTATACCTAACTAGGGACTTCGCTCCTAGGCTCGCTGCGCGAGCGCTTACTTTTTACGAGTAAGTATAAGACTTACTCGTAAAAAGTCTTAATAGAGAATATTTTACTCGTAAAAGGCTCCTAATAAGGCTTACTCACAAAAAAAAATTGTTATTGCAATGTGATATTAACGTGACGTTTTTAACGTAAACAAACAAAATAAAAAAAATATATAGTAGTTTAAAATCCAATTTAAAATCGAAATTTTAAGATAAAGACTTGAAATGAGGTTCATATGAATCTGTTTTAAATTATTTTTAAACAAATGAGGTCTCGTTTGAAGGAGAAATGTCAAAATTCTACCATCCTTTTTTGGCGAGTTATCGTAATCTGAACATTAAAAAGTCAATATTTTTCCACAAAAATTAAAGAAAGAAAAAACTTACAGTCCGACGAATATAAGACATATCTTACTTTCTTCCCCACATTATTCTGCATCGATCGGTACCCCAGCGGTTTCGGAGGAGATAGCGTGACAAGCTTTTGGCAGCGGCGGCGGCAGTTACTTTTTTTTAGAATAGAGAGATATGTTATTACTATATTTGCGTTTCCAGATTTCGATGTTGAGTCCTGAGATTATTTTACCAATTTGCATTTGCTGCTAAAATATTTGATTTCCTAACATTATAAAAATATCACGTAGTGTATGCCGTCAACATGAAATACTATTCTTATAGGTATATCTAGTCGTGCTTAATGAGAAAATAAATGAAAGAGTAATTTGTTAGATGTCTTGAAATAAAGACGTTAAAAATAGCCGCTACCCAGCTATAAAAACAATAGGTAGTAACGTTTCTGCTGTAAAAATATAAATATACTTACACTCTGTTACGATCAAGCGGTCTATACAGGGGGACCAAACAAAATAATGCACATTGGAATAGATTATAGGTAGGTACATCTCAAGTTCACAATGTGATCTGTAGGTATGGTTAATTTTACCCCGTGACCGTGACCGAAACGTTTTGTTTCAAAACGTCTGTGCCGGCCGTAGGTAAACTCAAACTCGTGTATTGCTTTGATAATTGTTCATTTAAAATACTTGATCTCCTATGAGACAAACTGTATATTATGTACCCACTACCTACGTCCTACATAGTATAAAACAAATCATAAATATAGGATACAGATGATATTAGACTGTGCTAATGCTGTATACTTCAATACTCATAGGATTTTGTAGGTACATATAAGAAGCTGTCATAGCCATCATTGTTTATTATTATAAATATTTATTTTCAGAATATCGTGTACTATGTGTCTATGTACTCAAGCTGTAGAGAATTGTACCTATACAGGTGAAGGTTTTATAATAGATATATTAAATATGTATAATACGTGAGGCATGCCAAAATAAATTAGATTCTTAAAAATTATAAAATTTACAAATAAATAAAATGTATTCTTTTCTTTACAGGTAGGTATAAAATGTATTCTTCTTCTTCAGCCTGTATCCACCCAATACTGAGTGTAGGCCTCTTGCATTACACTCCATTTTGTTCTGTCCAAGGCAGTAAACCAACCTTATCCCACCACTTTCACCAGATCATCGGTCCATCTCATCGGTGGTCTGCCCCGGTTTCTATGACCAGTTCTGGGTCTCCACTCCAGTACTGCTTTACCCCATCTGCCATCAGTTCTGCGGCATGTGGCCTGCCCACTTCCATTTCCGTCGAGCCACAATCGCGGCGATGTCGGTAGTGCAGTTCGTTTCCGTATTTCAGATCTTATCGCGGAGAGACACACCTAGCATCGTTCGCTCCATGGCTCTCTAGGTGACTTGCAGTTTGTTAATGACTTGTTGGGTGAGCGTCCAAGTCTCGGCCCCAGCACGGAGAAGACACATTGGTCGAAAGCTCAGGTTTAAGGGTATATCCCCCATCCTAATCGAATGCGGCGCTGGATTTCTTCGTCTTGGCCGTTCTTTTCAAGGCTTAATTATTGTTTGTCGTCGGTAGACATACTCCCCACCACTTTCCAAAGTGTGACCGTACACAGCAATGTGGTTGGCGTCGGTGTTTTTGCACATAATCTTAGTTTTAGTAGTGTTAATTTTTAAACCCACCATTAGGGATACATCGTACAGCTCTTCGGTCATGGCTTTTAGATCTTCCAAGTTTTCGGCGAATAGTATATGATATGCTCCGCGAAACGAAGATCTTTTTGACCAGTCAAGAAGCCTGAATATATCCTCTAAACAGGAGGTAATTATTAGTTTTGGAGAAATGGTGTCTCCTTGCCTCACTCCTCTTTTCATGGGTATGGGATCAGTCAGCTCGTGCAGCTTAACTTGTAGGGTAGTCGTATGGTAGATTGCTTTAATGACCTCTACATACCTGGAATCCACTTAGCATCTTTGTAGAGATTGTACAATAGCCCAATGTTCCACCGTATCGAACGTCTTTTCGTCGTCTAAAGGTTTGTTGTATTCAGTACACTTTTTTATCATTTGACGCAGAGTGTGTATGTGATCGATCGTTGAGATACCACGTCTAAAGCCTGCCTGTTCTACCGGTTGCGCTGAGTCTAATTTGTTGGTTAATCGCAGAGTGATCACCTTCGTGAATAATTTATATATGTGACTAAGTAGGGAAATGGGTCTGTAGTTTGAAAGTTGGTAGTATATCCTTTCTTATGCAATAGAATAACGATCGCGTTTTTCCAAGCATCCGGTATCACGCCCTCAAACAATACTTTATTACATAAAAGCTGCAGCTGCTTTAGCACAGGTCCATCTCCACGCACACGACTTTCATAGGTGATACGATCTTCACCAGGTGATTTCCCCGCCTTTATAAGTTTGAGAGCACGCTTGATTTCATACAGGCAAATTTCTGGCAAAGTGCTGGTAAGGTGCTTTACAAGTGGTGCCCTAAGGTCTATTTGGTTTGTATTTGTGCAGTGTTGTTGAGATCCATGAAGTTCGGAATAGAAGTTTTCAACAACTTCCATTATTTTTGCCCGGTCTGTTGTTAGGACTCCTTCTTCCGTAATAAGCCTGCGGATCTGCTGACTACCTCTTTTCAGTTGCTTTCTGAATACTTTTGGCCCTTTGTGTTTATCTATTGTTTCGAGTATCGTCTTATGCTTTCTTTGTCTAAGCAGCTTCCGAAGCAGGTGTCTGTTTTGGCTGTTTATCTTTATGATACCCTTATTATTTGCAGTCATCAGAAACTTCCTGCGTTCTTCCAATGCTTGAATAAGCTCTTGAGATTCAGGCTTGCGGACCGAGTTATTTTTAGGTCTTATTTCCTTTAATGTTTCAGAACATCCCAGCTTTTACATCCCAGGTTTCTTCCGCTGAAAGTTATTCAGCTAGTCTTTTTTGGTATAACTCCTTTTGTAGCTCTATGTATTTGTTGTTATCAGGTGGTCTTGTAGTTTCCACGCACCTTCGTCTCTTAAGTCTGAAATTGATGGCTAACTTGGCTCTCAAGATTCGGTGGTCACTTCCTGCGCTTGTTGCATTGATAACATCTACATCTTTTAATATATACCGTTTGGAACTGTAATCTATCTGATTCTTTGTCTTACCATCTGGCCTGTTCCAGGGCCAGAGTCTTTGCTTTTTCTTATGGTAAAACGTTTTCATGGCAAACACACGGTGTTGATCAAGATAGCTATATATATATGGTTAAAGATTATTTATTTCTCAAACAGAAATTTACATTTCACTTATATGAGAATAGAACTTATAAATAATGTACATTTATATAAGTGCTTCGACAAATGAAGTAAGTATTATTATTAAAAGAACAAGGTGAGGTGAGACGAACATATTATCAACAGTTTATAAAATGGTAAATCTATGATTACCCGCAAAAACACAATATCTACGATGCGTCGCGCCCACGACACAAGTTTAAGTACCCGTTCGAGATATCACAGTGTACTTAGATCATTTCAGTATATCAAATTGTTACATTTAACGGTGTCATTTAAAATATGTTGTTTTAGTTTCTGTTTAAATATACCGGACGTTTCCGCATTCTTCACTTCTTTGAGTAGTTTATTATATAGCTGCACACCTTCAAAACGGATGGTTCTTTGGCCATGAGTAGATTGTATACGTGGAAGTAGTAAGTGGTCTTTTCTACGACTGCTTCGATTGTGCACCTGGTGTATTTCAGTGAATGCTATGTTTGTGTGTATGGTTTTCTTGAGTATTTTCCTTATAAGGATACATGAACTGTATGTATGTAATTGTTTTATGTTCATGATATGTGTGTCTTTGTATATTTTAATTGTAGATGTTAAGTATTTGTAACGAAATAACATTTTGATTAACTTGTTTTGTGCAATCTGTAAGTCCTTTAGATTAGTTTTGGGTGAGAAACCCCAAATCTCTATAAGATATACAAGATATGGCTTTACTAATGAATTATAAATTTTTTGGCGGATGCCATAAGGAAGATAGTGTGCAATATTGCGTAACGAACCCAGTAAAGACGAAAGCTTGGATCTCACATGGTCAATATGTATATTCCAGTTCAAATAGCAGTCTAATCTTAAGCCTAAGTACTTTTCTGATTGTTTTTGTAGCAACGTTTGGCCGTCGATTGTGAGAGGTGTATGGGGTGGTACTTTTTTATTTCTGGACTTAAAAATTATATAACTGGTCTTGCTTGTGTTGACCGTGAGAAGATTATTCTGAAACCAGACCGAGAGTTTGCATAGATCTTCTTGGGCTCGTTTTATTATGTCATGGACGCTATTTCCAAAATAGAAAAGACAGGTATCGTCAGCGTAAAGTGATAGGTGTCCGTGAAGTGGGAGTTCGTGTATTGAGTTAATGTATATAAGAAACAATAATGGTCCAAGTATGGAACCCTGTGGGACACCTATGGATATCTTATGTGGTTGGCTACTGTATTCACCTATCTTGACTATTTGGAGCCTACTGGACAAGTAAGATTCAAATATGGACAGCGCTGCTCCTGATATACCTGTATTTTTGAGCTTTTGTAGTAAGATTGGGTGACTGACGGTATCAAACGCCTTTTTTAGATCTATAAATACTCCTAGCGCTAACTGTTTTTGATCTATGTTAGTTTGAATCTTAGTAATTAAGTCAACAGTTGCTGAGAGAGTACTAGACTTAGACCGAAAACCATATTGACGTATAAAGAAAAAGTTAATCGAAGTAAGGTATTCATCGAGACGCGTGTAAATTACTTTTTCAAAAATTTTGGAAATAACTGGTAGAACTGAAATTGGTCGATAGTTACTCGGGTCGGTTTTAGCTCCTGTTTTATAAATCGGTGTGACTTTTGCTATTTTTAGGGCATCAGGGAAGGTTCCTTCGACTAAATAAGTGTTAATGCAGTCGGTCAAGTTGTCCACTATTTGGCTACTAATACATTTGAGAACTTTGGTGGTTATGCCATCCATACCTACACTGCAATTTGAATCAAGACTGTGAATTATATTTAGGATTTCATCCTTTGAACAGTGATTTAGAGTAGAAAGTGAGTTTTTAGGTGGAGTATCTAATGTTACATTGTGAATGTTTTGGATTTTGAGTGATATTTTTTTTGCAAGTGTCGATCCTATTGTAGAAAAGTAGCAGTTGAAAATTTCACACACTTTGTTGCCATCGTTAATGACTTCAGATCCATTTAACAGTTTTGGAGGAGGACAGTCCGATTTTATTTTATGGTTAGATAAGGTATTTATCAAAATCCACATCTTCTTAGGATCTTCTTTATATTTCGTGAATGCATCGTTGTAATATTTTTTCTTCATTTCATTTATCATTTCAGTGGTTTTTTTCTTTTCTAAGATGTACTGTGCATTTAGCATCTCATTACTGGAATTTTGTTTCAGTCTATACCAAAGTTCATTTCTTGTTTTTATCTTGTTGATAATTTCTTTACATATCCAGTCTTGTCTAGGTAAGTTTAACACCTTTGTCTTTTTGACTTTGCTTCTGTTTATACCACAAATGATAAAATTCTCTAGTGTTTGATAATTGTAGTTATTTTTAGGGTAAGTTGAATTTTCAATGGATTTATATAGTTTCAAATAGTCTACTCCTTCATATTGAAGACGTTTTTTGGGAAGTGGTTTGTATTTTGTCATTGCTAAGTAAATCTGTTTATGGTCAGTCATGGGTGAATCCACGACAGCCATATGAAAACTCTTGTCCTTGAGGTTCGAACATACGTGGTCAAGTATTGTTTTAGTATGTGTCGCTTCTCGTGTACAGTAGTCTTCTTTGATGTGGTTAATAATATCATAATCGCACTCACGTAGCATTTCTCGATATTGTTTGACGTTACGGTTTGTTGAGAGGAGATCTAAATTAAAATCCCCAAACACAACGGCTCGTCTTTTATTGTGTAACTGGGTAGCATATGTTTCAAAAAACTCTTTCATGTTTCTACCAGGGTTGTAAACAACTCCTATATCAAGTGCGTATTTCTCAAGATTGATCCAGAGATAATTAACACCGCTGGCGTAGGTATCCTCTATAAGGCAATGGTTTAAGTTATTATGTGCGTATATAGAAACTCCACCGCCCCTCGAGTCTGTTCTTATGTTATAATAGTGCGTATAGTTGGGTATTTGGAAACTATTACATTCTTCGTTGGATTTCAACCATGTTTCAGTTAGCAAAATCACATGAACTGTGTTGTTGATAGATTGGAGTGCACATTTTAGTTCGTCAAATTTGCCTTGGCTGCGTATACTTCGTACATTTGCATAGAAAAAATTGAGGCACGTTTTACTTGTATGTATATCCTGGTATGTTTGACTAAGTTGGTAAGTTATTCGCTCGTTGGAACTTTTATTGAAGTTGAATGATGTGGTTAATTGGAGTTTTTTGAATCCTGTATAATTTTTGGAGTACCCTTGATATATCTAATTATTATATCTTTTTCACCATTTTCTTTGCGGCGAGCCAATTCTTGACTGACTTCCTTTAATACCTTTTTTTCAGTAGGTGTTTGATCGGCGTATATTCTAATATTTTTAGGGGCTTTATTTTTATCTTTTAGGATTTTCTTTGCATCTTGAGGAGTCTCGAAAAAAACTTTTAGTGGGCGAGGCTTACCAATGTTGTGTTTTCCCAGCCGTGATACCTTCAGTATTTTAGGATTGCCGGATAAAAAATCTTGAAAAATCTTTTCAACCGACGTTATATCTTCATAAAAGCGTTCAGACTGGTTTGCATTCAGTGGTTCGGATAGACCAACAACTATAACATTTTTACTCCTGCGTTTTCTTTCCTGCATTTCACTTATAATTTTCTCATTTTCAAGGATTTGTGACTTTAGTGGCATTGTAGATTTAAGTTTTTCAATTTCATTCTCAAGTGAAGAAATCCTTGAAACCGCAACTGAACTGGTCGTCTGAAGTTGAGATATTTCTTTCTTCATCTCGCTTAAGAGACTTTCAGTTGAACTTTTGATATCATTAATCTGACTCTTCATTGCAGAGATATCATCACGCATTGGTCTCAGGTTTGTTTCTAAGACTGATATCATGTCTGTACGGAAAGCATGTAATGCAACAAGCAGTTGGTCGTAATCGTTATCACTGTCCCTTTGTTTACGTTTTCGGAATGAGATTTGCTGTTCGGTATCATAATCACCAGATTTGGACAGATCGGGTTGTGATTGTGAGCCATGTGAACTTACTGATTTGTCTTTGCACTGTGGCGATCGTCGCACGCTCATTGCGCCTGGTATTGCTGGCACACGGGTGGGAGTAAAGCAAAAAATGCAGTTGTTTCTTTTACCCGAAGTGGAGTGGCATGAAGTGGCGGGTGCAGTTCGAATGTTCAGGTGCGAAAACTGTCGTAACTCAGTTGATCTCGTTTTTTGGATTTATCGTCGTAGGTGGTAATGTAAAGGGTTTATTTTTGCGTAATAATAACTTTTGATTTTCGTATAACGTTAATAACACGTCTACTCAGCTCGGCTGCCGAAGCCCGTATCATATATCCCATATAAATTTGGTTAAGATCTGATGACGGAGTACGGAGTAAAAAAATAACTCTCAACGGACAACAGTACGCTCGTCGCGATTGTGTTTTTAAATGCTATGACTTTTCAGTGTTTTTATTTTGAAGTCGGTTTCTAAGTTTTTTTAAACGTTATTTTATTAGTCCATTACTTTTAAATTGCCTTTTTGCAGTCGGGTTTTAGATTTTTTTGTAGTCGTAATAAATCATAACTTATTTTTTTTGTGGTAGTGCCACGCTGTAGACAGTGTCTACAACACGAATGGCCCGGCTCGACCGGGTCGTTACCATTGTCTCAAAGAAAACCGACATAAAGTAGCGGCTTGCAGCTGCGTTTCGTCGCCCATGATTCTTCTGGTATCGTGGCGTACATGAGCGATGGAGATCACTTACTATCAGGTGACCCACTTACTCGTTTGTAGGTCTATGGCATATGCTATAAAAACACGAAATCGAGTGAGCTGTGAGCTCCATTGTTGCGAACTAATTCTCGCCAGATTTTCTGCGAAATAAAAAAATGATTCATTTTAAGAAATCTTAGCAAACCTTTTAACCTGCTTTTAAGACGCAACGTTGTAGGTGAGTTTAAATTGCCAGTATTATACAAATGAATACGGAGCATCTAATTTCTTTTGGCATGACCCTCGTAGATTTTCCGATATTGTAGGTTAGTTTATAGGTACTTCGTAGTCTTTAAAATGTACTTACGTGTATACTATAAGTACGACAAAAACCTACTAAATGTTACAATCTAAACTGGACATTTTATTAATATAGCTTTTGTCCTATATATTAAATGACCTAAGTACCTATATTTATCACATGCTTTTATCGCAACTTCCTATGTTCCAATAATATTATTTTATAACGCCAAATTCAATATGTAGCGTAAGCAGTAAGTAGGTAGAGTAAAATAAATAATCACAATCATTTTACTCTTATTTTCAAATAAATGTTTGTTTAACCGACTCAAAAAGAACCCTAAGTAATTTTGTGTCGGCGTTATTGTTAGAAAATGCAGTTTATTGTTAATTGAGAATGAAATCGCCGATTCAAAAATTGAGTTGATTTTACATAAATTTGTTAAAAACTTTTTTTACGTAGGTACATAAAAATAAATAAGTAATAGGTAATAATAATAGTAAAAACCATAAAATTCGGTCAATAAAATGGCATTGGTTATTGCATTTTAAAATGGGAACAACAAACAAAATGGGAAGCTATACCCATTTGAATAAAAAACAAACTTATCAAAATCATTCTGAGAAGTTTAGCGTAGTTACACGTACAAAAGAAACAAATATTACGCGTCGAATTCAGAAACTACTCCGTTTTCTTGGCGGTTAAAAATACAACTAATAGAATATCTACGCGAGGTGCCATGACCGTGTGACTAAAGTAATTTCTGCCCATGGACTCTCATGGCCACGAAATTCCGTAACGTGACGAGTCTAATGAAATTCGATCTATGACAGCGCGAGGGCTAAATCACGTGGACTTAAAATAACAAACATCCTAAGTCACACCCGTGAACGTTATTATGACATAAAAAAGCGCCCTTGCTGTTTTAAATTCAGAAATCAATAGGTAAGTAGTAGGCAAAGACTTTATTGTATACTTACTAAAGTCTTTGGTAGCAGGTAATTATTTTACTCCGCAACATGAAATACTTGTAATATTTCAACAGGTTTACGACGACGGGCATATATGCAGATTACTACACTACACCAAAGATTTTAATTAAACTACAAGACGGGCTGTTTAGAAGTAAAACTGCGTCACAGAACGCGGGAGTTTGACATCTCACTGACAGGGAGCGTAAGAAGCGCCTAAGAAGGGTCTAGTTGAGAGTAAGCGAGATGGTAATATTGAGTTACGGTCAATTGACCGCAACTTAGTGGTACAATTTCTATGTACCACGCAGCTTGTCTAGTAGTATACATTAAAGTCTTTGCACTAGACACATACACACTCACGTCTGCAACCTAATGGGTAGACAGAGACTAGCATTTTGCTTCTACCACATTTATGCAGTCACTACATATTATTATGCAAGTACCTGCCTACGTCAAGTTTTTTTCGCTCTATGTACCTAGGGTACTTACATATTATATCTGTCTCCACTATATGACTATAATATTAAGTTAAATATGTCTGTATCTGGGAAGAACTAAGCGGTGCACAGTTCGCGGAGCTTTTTTCGTCCTATGATGTCATAGGCGGGCAGATAATCCATAAATTTAATAATTGAAACAATATTCGATTCATTGATTTTGTTATTCTAAATTTACATATAAACTATTAAAGAACTAGTGAATGTTTATTAATACGTTTGTATTACATGTACATACTAATAATTAATACTTGTAATGAGAAACTCATGAGAAACTGAATTCCCGCCATTACATTTTTTTTTCTTAATTTTGACGTAAAAACCACGGTGGCAGTACTGTTTATAGTAAAACATTAAAGTAGATAATCTTCCTCCAAGTACATAGACTACCAATTTATTCAAATCAATGGTTAAATTTAATTTCAATTCAATTCATTTAGAAATTGTTTTATAATATCTATAGTTATATCAATACAGATCTGTACGTTTATGAATTTTATTATATTAATAATTTATTTATTACTAATTTGAAAAATAAAATATATAATTGGATATGAAATATTATACATAATAAATTTTACAAGTAAATTTTAAGGTCTATATATAGATATTTATTTTATAGTTTAATAATAAAATGAATAGAGAGCTTTTTCTATTGAATAGCACTGGCAACTGTTCCTTAAATTACCAGTGTTACTATCTAATGATATTTTCAAAAGTAATAAAACGCGCTCGATATCCCTGTTTATTTTATTGACCACTCGCCAGATGTTTGCGCATTGTTTTCCAGTGCGCAGTAGTTTCTCTGTCGTGCAATCGGGATTCTGTTTTAGTATTATATCTATTCTGCCATTTTGAAAATAGTGGCGTGTATGGATTAGACCTAGTGTTTTTTATGTGACAAATATGTCCGGGAATGATAAAGTGTCGACTACGCAGCGTATGATCCAAAGTGTCGCTTTCCCTCCCAGCCACAAGCTTACTGTATCGGAAGTATTCGATGAAAAAACTGGAAAGCCACTACCAGATGTATTGAAGCAACATTTTATCTTGGAAGGTCGGATCGAGGAAACTGCGGCTTTACGAATCATTCAAGATGGTGCCACCCTATTACGCTCAGAAAAAACTATGATCGAAATCGATTCACCGGTGACTGTATGCGGAGACGTCCATGGGCAGTTTTACGATTTGATGAAATTGTTTGAGGTGGGAGGCTCTCCCTCTTGTACCAAGTATTTATTCTTAGGTGATTATGTCGACCGAGGTTATTTCAGTATAGAATGTGTTCTCTATCTCTGGGCTCTCAAGCTGTGTTATCCGAAGACGTTATTCCTATTACGCGGCAACCACGAGTGCCGACACTTGACAGAATATTTCACCTTCAAACAAGAATGCAAAATCAAATATTCCGAAAAAGTGTACGATGCTTGCATGGACGCATTTGACTGCTTACCCCTTGCTGCCCTTATGAACCAGCAGTTCCTATGTGTGCATGGCGGACTTTCCCCTGAAATTAACAGCTTAGATGATATTCGTAAACTAGATAGATTCAAAGAACCACCAGCATTTGGGGCCATGTGTGATCTATTGTGGTCAGATCCTCTTGAGGATTTTGGCAATGAAAAAAATGCAGAACATTTCTCGCACAACTCTGTAAGAGGTTGTTCATATTTCTATAGCTATGCAGCTTGCTGTGATTTCCTTCAAAGAAATAATTTACTGTCAATCATACGTGCTCATGAAGCCCAAGATGCTGGCTACCGGATGTATCGCAAAAGCCAAACCACAGGCTTCCCCAGCCTTATAACTATATTCTCAGCTCCAAACTACCTGGATGTGTACAATAACAAAGCAGCAGTTTTAAAGTATGAGAATAATGTCATGAACATCAGACAGTTTAACTGTTCTCCTCACCCATACTGGCTACCAAATTTCATGGATGTATTTACCTGGTCTCTTCCTTTTGTGGGTGAGAAAGTCACAGAAATGCTGGTAAATGTGCTAAACATTTGTTCTGATGATGAATTAATGTCTGAAGGGGATGATGCATTGGAGGAAGCAAATCTCAGGAAAGAAGTCATTAGAAACAAGATTCGTGCCATTGGCAAAATGGCTCATGTGTTCTCTGTACTTCGTGAGGAGAGTGAATCTGTTTTGCAGCTCAAAGGGCTCACTCCTACTGGTGCTTTGCCCTTGGGTGCTCTTTCTGGTGGCAAGACGTCTCTCAAAAATGCTTTGCAAGGTTTTTCACCTAACCATAAGATCACTTCATTTGCTGAGGCGAAGGGGCTGGATGCTATCAACGAGCGCATGCCACCACGGCGTGATGGTCAGCGTACACCTGATGCGCAAGAAAAAAAACCTCATGTTAACAGCAATGCACATTCGTGAAGTGCTAACTTGTATTTCTCTTCGATCCTTACATTTTGGTCCACGTTTATAGTGGTAGTGAAATATATGTGAAGGAGACTCAGCTTTTGGAATGGTATTTCACATTCATAATAACTAGGTGGATTTGAAGGGAATTGTCATAATAGATACAAAATATTTTTAAATTTGGATTTAACTTTTTTTCAATAGTTGAAGTTAAAATTTCTCTTAAGATATTACCTCTCGATATTTAAATTAAATATGTCAGATCTGCAGGCAACAAATTTATTTAGTCAATTAAATATTAAGGTATGCACATTTATTTATAATGCGCTGCACTGTTTAATTTTTGGTAATGTAATTTTAAAATTTTCATATGAAAAGACATGATATTGTAATGTAAAATAATTCCGATTGTCTACTTATACTCTACATTGTTATCTACATTAGTGAAAATTAGACATGTCTATAATTTTTCAAAGCATAATTAGCTGTGATATTAAGCAATGATCAATGTATTATTTAATAGCAATCTGCTAGTGAAGTACAGGCATGTTCATTGGCTAATCATGCATTGAAATCTGTTAAGTAAGTGAGAAGTTCTCAGCTTGGGCGTGTCTTTATATTCTATTAAGTAATAATATTATGTACTATAGTGTGCAGCACATGGTGTGTTGTTGCCGTGCGTGTGTGCTGTGTAAATATGCCTTGTGCGTACACACACGTTATTGCAGCTTTAACACTTGAGATAAATATTACTCTCTTTAATATCTTTGCTACAAGTTGTACTTAATTGTATTTTATTGTACAAAATATATTAAAATTACTATCTATGAACTATTACTTAAATTTAATTTATATTTGGGTGTATGCTGGCCCCTTGTTGCCTGCATGCAGCTGAACTTGTATGCTGGAACATCACATATTAAAGATTCTTAGCCATAATGTTTCAGTATATAAGGTGTAGTGGCTAGTCTAATTGCAGATTTTCTTACAGCTTCTATTCCAAATTTCACTTATATATATATATTATTAATCAGGTTTAATGACCTGCACTGTTGGAAAATCTCTTTTGGTCTGCCAAATAATCATTAATTGATGCAATAAGCTCATATTGTGAATACTAAAAGTGGCTTACATCATTTTTCAAAGTCAGTACTAAGTATTTTATCTCAATTCAGTGTGTAGTCCTTCATATGTTCTGTACTTTTAAATAAATTTTACCTATGTAAAAAACTAACAATATATTTAATTTTATTTTGTACTAATCATGGGAAGTGTTGTTTTATCCTTACAAAATATATTAACATTGAGCTCCATAATATTATGGTTTCAATAAGTCCTGCTTTATAATATTATTGTTTGGTTACAAACATTAGTGCATCTTTACAATACTCGCAAATTAAAACACAAGCTTATGAAGAAAATTTATAAATATGCCACGCCTACCTCACTTACTGTAAGGCTAAGATGCAATAGTTTTATTTGAAACATGTTATGATTTAGCTGAGTAGACTAACAGTAGTTTGATAAAGTGCATTTTTATTAGAAAATAAATACAATATTGATGAAGCCTTAAATATTAATTGTTTATTGAGGCAGTTGATTGTGTGTGGTGCACTGGTCCAAAATAAATCCATTAAATAGCATTTTTTACATTCTAAGAAGCATTTGACACATCACAATCATTAATAAAAGTACTCTGGTTCAATCCAAACCATATTAGAGGTAATTTTGTTTTCAATGAAGAATTATTATAATATTATGTAGTTAGATGGGTTAAAAGAGTAGGATAATGTTTTAGTTAATGCATTGTGTAGGAAGTTCTCCTTTATTTATCCTTAAATTTATATCCAATAAAATTTAAAACCATTTAGATACATACTTAGTTTCTGATTAGTGTGACTACCTCGGTGGCGCAGTTGTAATGCGTACGCGGTACGACTGCTGTGCTGAGGTCTCAGGTTCGATCCCGGGTCGGGTAAAAGTGATACTGGGTTTTTCTATCACGCAATGCTTAATATCGGCCCGGAGTCTGTAATTGTTACCGGTATAGCTATAGGCTCGACCCGAATCACATCATGGGACGGAAATGAGCTCGGCGAAATATGGATATACTGGTTACACCGGTGTCTACCCTTTCGAGGATTACAGGCGTGAGTACGTATGTGATTCTAATCTCAATTATAATTTATCGGTTCTTCACACCTTCCTTTTCTATTCTGTCTAAGCATGTAGGTGCTGTTCCAGTATTCTGGTGCAGCCTGGTAGTGGTAGTGGTAGTGCAGTCTGGTATTTCCTCAATAATATTTTTTTAGGGTTTCGTAGCCAAATGGTAAAACCGGAACTCCTAAAATTTCGTTATGTCCACAGCAATTTCACTCTGAGATTATTATCAGCACTTTATGGATGAAATTTTGATGGTACATATCTATCTACAATACATCTGTATTGTATGAGCCGCTACACAAAAGTGTAGAATAAAAAAGATTTCTTTGGTTGGCTCCCCATTTAATAGGTCTTAACCTTTTTTGTTTTGCCTAGATAGGCAGACGAACAGACGGCCCACCTGATGATAAGTGGTTACCGCCGCCCATGGACTTCAGCAATGCCAGAGCACAGCCAAGCCGCTGCCTAACGTTGAAGGAAAACTCTTTTTAAACCTCGCTTAAAGAAGGACAGGTCATAACGTCGGGAAACACCGATGCAGGGAGTTCATTCCAGAGGTTGCATGTGCGTGGTAAAAATGAACGCTGGAAACGTACCTACCGTGCTAGACGGGATTGTTTCCAGGTAATGGTAAATGGATGAACTCTACTGCGGTGTCGGGTGGTGCTATGGTAAAATGGCGATGTTGGTACCAACTTAGACAGTTCCTCAGAGTACTTCCCGTGGAACACACAGAGAGATCCGAAGTCTCTGCTGTTCTAACGGTTCCAGGTTGTCCGTGAGATCAGGATCGCCGACGATTCGAGCAGCCCGCCTTTGTAAGGAGTCTAGCATGTATTTGAGGGCTCCTGCTCAGAGATGTGAGCAGTATTCCACGTGGGGCCGTACTTGAGCCTTATAAAGAGCTAATCTGTGCCCCGGCGTGAAATACCGCCTGGATCTGTTCAGGATACCCAACTTTTTGCTAGCTTGGTTTTGTCCTCCAAATGACTCCTAAACTGGACCTTGCTCGAAATATCGACGCCGAGGATCCCAATGCTCTCGGAAACCCGGAGAGAGACTCCTTGGAACTGTGGCGGTATGACAAAAGGGTCCTTCTTAGCAGTGAACGCGCAAACTTGTGTCTTCGTGGGGTTAAATTGAACCAAGTTCCTTTCACCCCAATCCGAAGCCCGCCCCAGAGAGCTCGATCGACTTCAGACACAAGTTGAGACCGCCTTTCCTTCACCGTACTCCGAGGAACTTTCTGGTGAACGATGTATCGCGCATCACTCGTACTATCATGTGCATAACAATGCATGTTGTCATATACAACATGTCATTGATATGCAAAATGAACAGAGTCGGCGACAACACCGAGCCTTGTGGAACGCCAGCGTTAACGGACAGAGTTTCGGAGCAGCAGCCGTCTACAACGACTTTAATGCTCCGGCCGTCCAGAAAGCTAGCGACCCATTTGCAGAATCCCTCGGGGATTCCGAAGGATGGTAACTTCGACAGAAGGGCTCTGTGCCATACCCGATCGAACACCTTCGCGATATCAAGGCCGACGGCCATAGCCTCACCCTTACTCGCCAAAGCCTCTGCACAACGGTGTGTGAGGTAAACAAGAAGATCACCAGCTGAGCAGGTAATCCTCAGAAGCTGGGCATTTATTACCCGCTCTATGACTTTGGAGAGCAATGATGTGACCGCTATCGGCCTATAACTCCCATGAAATTGCCATTCTGTACGAAAAAAGTTTGTGTATTTTTACCTCTTTTTTATTTATATTTAAGTAACCACCCATGCTATTGATGCATCTTAGCCAGAGCAGTGTGATAATTTATCGAAGTCCTTCTTGAATAAATGAGCTGGACGGGAGGCAACAAACTCTTCAAAGTTCAAAGGCATTTTGTACTGCCTCTCGGGTAGGTATAAATTATTTCCCCGCCAAAAAGTTATCCTAGTTTTGGAAAAAATAAATCTGTACTAAGATGGGTTAACCATCACACCGTAACGGCTGAGTGGTTTGGATGAAATTTGGCACACAGGTAGGCCATGACCTGGATTAGGACATAGGCTACTCTTATCCTTTTTTAATAATATACATTATACATTGTGATAGCTAAAATACCTTGCTTTATTTTTGTACTGACGTCATATGCTTTATTTTAATGATAAATAAACGATTTTATTATTTCTTCTATTACCTTTACCCCGGAAAAGGGCGTTCAGACGGGAGGAGCCGCGAGCAAAAGCTGGTAAATGATAAAGGGAATGTAATAGATCCGATTTTATTATTGGTCAGAGGATCCGATGTTAGAATTGAAAAAAAATTGCCCGCCATTTTGTTTGTCTTTATTTTAACAGCGCCGATTGACTTCAAAATCGATATCGGGGACACCTCGTATACACAAATGACATATCGTCGTTGATATTGCATTACGTTTCCTGTCAGTTTTGGCGCACTTTACTGGATTGGCGAATAACACTTATTTGTGAAAACTATCGGGTTGCGGTAATAGTCGTTTTATAGGCTTGATAACTATGTATCTCTATTTATTTATTTTACGGACGCGTTTAATTAGATTTATGCCCTATTGGACAAAAAAACTTAAAAATATGATAAATTACTTAGAACGAATTGTAATATCAACGACGATATCCGATATTAGAATAGAAAATATGGCTGATCTTTTGTTTTGCTTTGTGACGCCGATTATCTTCAAAATCAATATCTGGGACGGCATCTAGAAACATTTTTTAAGCTCATGGTTTCTTAATCGTAGTTGACAATCTGTCCTGTATAATTCATCTATGGTATGATTGACTCCAAATAAATATCTGGGACGTTTCGTTGTTACCAAGTGGTAGGTCCTTTGTATGCGAATGGCCGTCTGGGTTGATACCACCGCTTTGTCTATTTCTGCCGCCAAGTAGCAGTATGTAAGCACTGTTGCGTTTCGGTTTGAAGGACATTGAAGCCAGTGAAATAAACTTATAGGTAATCAGTGGCGTACAGTCCATAAAGACAAAGAGACACTGCATACCCTGAGAATTTTCTAATTAAATAAAGTAAAAATAAATAAATAAACCGCAATCAAGAACAGATATTTTCTAAATTGTCGCGCTCACGTTCGATTTAATACGACCGGCGTCACTGACCCACGGCTGAGACACGAAACGAGCGTGGCTGAATTTGCACACAATCAAAGCTATTCTACACGTAAATACACGTTGGGTTAACGTGTAATAGTGAATATTTATCTTGTTCCAAACACGCACACTAATAAAAGAATAGACAATGTCTAACTGGAACGCTATTGGCTGAAATGAGATATAATACGCCCGAATTTCAAAATGCGTTCACTTTGGTTTGCAGTTTTTTTTTTGCCGTATAACATTTGTTCTTATACTTATTTGTTTGGTACATTCTTGTTTCTTTTATCGTTCATTAAATTTTTGTTTCTTGTCTTCTTCTTCTTCTTTAGCCTTTTTCAACCTGTTTGGTTTAGGCCTCCTTCAACATTTTCCATTCGTTGCGGCATTGAGCTCTTTGCATCCAATTGGAACCAGCTACCTTCTTCACGTCGTCTTTCCAGCGCATTTGTGGTCTTCCTTGAGGACGCTTTTTTCCCCATGGCTTCCATTTAAGGAGACGTTAACACCACGATGTTTCGTTCCGGGCAACATGTCCAGCCCACTTCCATTTTAGGTGCGCCACTCGTTTTGTTACATCTGCGACTTTGCTTTTTCTTGAAGCCACTTGTTTTTTTGCGGTCCATCAATGTCACTCCTACCAGCTTTCTCTCTATTGCCCTCTGGACCACCTTTAGTTTGTTGATGGTGTCTTTGGTAAAAACCCAGGTCTCAGCACCATGAGTGAGCACCGGTAGAATGCATTGGTTAAATATCCTGGCTTTTTGTTCCGCAGATATTTTCACCTTAAAAGCAAAGTCCAGTTTCGAGTAGGCAGCCCACGAAAGTCTTATTCGCCTATGAAGCTCGCTAGTTTGGTTCTTCGTGCCCATTCTTATCTCTTGCCCCAAGTATACGTACTTCTCTACTTGTTCTATGGTGGTTTGGTTGATAGTTATTTTGAAATTATTTCCACCCATATTGGTCATTATTTTGGTTTTATCCAAGTTCATTTCCAAACCAACATGTAGAGAGACTTCGTTTAGCTCCTGCACCATTAATTGCAACTCCTCCGGGTTATCTGTGAGAAGAAGTATGTCATCAGCGAACCTTAGGTTATTCAATCGAGCTCCTGATATATTTAGACCTCGGTTTTCCCATGAGAGTTTTTGAAGACATCTTCCAGAACTAGAGTGAATAGTTTCGGAGAGAGTGTATATCCTTGCCTATCACCTCTTTTTATGGCTATTGGTTCTGTAGATTCCGTTATGGTTACTCTCATGGTCGCATTGTCGTAGATGTGTTTAATTAATTTTGTGTACCGGTGGTCTATTCGAGCGTTTTGCAGTGACTGAAGTAACAGCCCACAATTCCACACTATCGAATGCCTTTTTGTAATCTATGAATGCACACCATAAAGGCATCTGGTACTCGGTTGCTTTTTCGATTACAGTTCTTATTGTCAGAATGTGGTCCATGGTGATGAATCCGCTTCTAAAACCAGCTTGCTCAACGGGTTGGTAGAAATCGAACTTGTTGGTAAGGCGAATAGTAATGATCTTAGTTAGTAGTTTGTAAAGTTGAGGTAACAGACTAATTGGGCGATAGTTATTTAAATCAACCTTGTTACCTTTTTTGAATAATAAGATGACATTGGAACATTTCCATTCTTTCGATACCGTCCCTTCCTCAAGACATTTATTAAGTAGCTTGATGAGGAATTGGATTACGATGTCGCCACCCTCTTTGACCATTTCATGGGAAACAGGCGTGAGTCTATGTATGAATGTGATTGATGATTCGTTCAGGTGAGTCGCATTTCTGGGTCAGCCAGTGTACATCCAATTAATTCTGGCCTTCATGATTCAGGTGACCTTTGAGTGCCGCAGTGTCCCTTGATGGTCAATAATATATTTGGACTACACTGTACTTACCGTACTTACCATCAGGTACAGCAAAAGGTACATTATAGACACTATAATATTTCCCCTACAGGATAGACCTGTGTCGATCACGATTTATTTCGTTCGAGTCATTTTGATTCGATCACAACCCATACAAGTATGATCGGTTTGTCGGTTTGTAAAAGATTCGATCTGTCTGATCGAAATATTGATTCTGTCCGTAGACCGTAATCAATTATTTATGATGGATCTCGATCCCGCTTCACTCCGGCCCGCCGTTTCACGACCATCGTGAATGGGATTCATGATTTTGTTATCTACATTCTACATTAGATTGATAAAATTAAAATATGTATTGAATCCATAAAACGTTATATGATCCATATAATGTAGGTCGCGCTATAATCGGGTTCTAGGTTTTTCTTATTTTATTTTTCATCCTATCGATATGGGTGTCATTTTCGAGGTTTCTTAGGGTGCTGATTAGGAAAACGACATCCGTTTTCAAATCCAAGATGGCGTACATTATTTTCGCTTATCAAATCAATATGGGTGTCAAGTGTCAACTCATGACTTTTAGCACAGCACCACGGGTGTTATTTAATGCGAGCTGTCAAACTTGATATGTAGTAGTAGGTATGGCAAAAACGCCGGAATGCACGGAAATTCCTCCTAGTCTCTCAATTGATACAAATTAACAAACAGTTACGTGAGAGGATAACATATGTCACAACTTACAACCAAATGACCAGTGATCGAAATGATCAAATCTTTTGACTCCGATTATCTTGCCCATAGGTCGTGATCGGGTTACAAAAAATGATCGACCGACACAGCCCTAGTTCAAACTTTGCACACATTTAACGAAATGCCAAATACCCGTGCCACACTTCACGAGTTTGTAGGTATTTGAAGCTATGTCTGGCGCCGCGCCGGATGCAAGTGTGGCAGCGCCAACTGTGTGGCAACTTGCTGACACTGGACAACCGACACTGGATGGCGAAGTGCAAATGTGTGCTCAAACTTTGCATGCCTACACAAATACCAGCGCCACACTTGACTTTGAAGCGCTTTGAAGTTATTTGCTATGGTATTGGCCAAAGAGAATTTATCCACTAGGATAGGCTAGTGTCGAGTAGGACACGATTTTTAAATGAGTTTGTAAGAGTAGCTTCGTCTTTGTACTGTGCCGGTACAAGGTCCCACTTCAAATGAGGCGAGGCGTCTTGAAGTTCATTCGCTCGTTCTCTCTTTCACACGCAGTCCGCGTCATGGGAATATTATCTGAGTTAAGAGTAGTGAGACATAAAATTAACATGAAAAAAAATGAGTAGTCTTACATTATTTCGCCATGTGTAAGAGTTGTAAGTCCTACTCAACACTAGTATTGGCGTCTATAGAACTTATGCCTGGCACTGCGGCCGTCTTGAAGGGATGTCTGCGCAGTCTGCGCCACAGAGTAAATTGAATATACTGAGCAAAGAGAAATACGGTCTACGCGTCGTATGGTCCTATCAAATCGTTTAAAATGACCAATTCAAGGTTGCCAACCGTACAAGTTTTCTCGTGCAAATACGATTTATGGTCTTCCGTACGAGGTACGATGAGTGATGACTCAGGCAGCCTCGTTCTGATATGTACGAGATTTTGACCTAATTGTTACTACTTTTCAGAATCTTTTCAAATTCATGAAGAATATAAAAACATAAACACATATATTTTTATTTAATCAGTACATTGTATTCTCTGTATCATTACAAACTTTAAATATATTTACAAAGACTAATGTATAACTAGACAGGCTGTTTAGAGATAAAATCGCGTCACCCAACGCGCGAGTTTGTAAGCTCAAGCGGGGAAGCTAGTGCAGAACTAAGTAGACACTCACGCAGAAGTTGCCATATAGTGATATTTGCCTTTATCCTGTTTGTCTCCGAGAGTAATTAGGACTGTTTTTAATGTTGTAAGTGAATTTCAATAAATATACTGTAGGTAAGTATCTTGTATTTATATATTTATGTAAGGAAACAAGAAATAGATAAAAAGGATATTTTTATGCCCTCAGAAGACTTCTTCGTTCTTTCGAGAATATTTTATACAATACCGTAGAATGCAATTCGGCATTTTTGTATATTTACTATTTCCATCCAATATCTGAAACACGAACATCACTTAGGTACCTATCACCTACTAAAATTCACTTTAGATAGGTACCTATATAAGTACCTAATCGCACTTTGGCATATCTGTTTTTGTTGTGTTTGTTAATCTACATTAACGCTTCGGTAGTTCTGCTCACTACTGAACCAATTCTAGTTAGGAGTAAAGTAAGTGATATGGAAATATTGAGACGGCCGTTTGGTTTTGTATTAGTTTTCATTCACAATAAATACAATTTTTGAAGAAAATATAGATGTATTAAAGGGATATTAAAGTTCCCTAAGTACCTTAAAATATATGCACGTAATTATTAGCAACGTTTTATGGGTCACAATCAACAAATTCGTGTTATTTTGTCGAATTCAACGTTTGAATAGCCTCAAATGCAAACCGTTCCTGTCGCTCTTGCTGTCGACTAAATGAGTTGCGGTCATTTGACCGTAACTCAGTGCGCACTTGCTATGTACCGGACAGCCGGTCTAGTAGTTTAAATTAAAGTCTTTGTATAATTAACATCAAGTACTTACAGCTAATATTGATTACAAATTTTTAACCGTTAGTGACTGTAAGTACATCTTTTTACAAATAAATCGGATGTCCAAATCACATAATTGGGGTACTATATTTGCCTCTAAGGTATTATAGTTAGAAATACAATTGAATTTGCATTTACCAATGTCTGAACAGATACAATTATCAGTTGAAATATTACTTTCTAGAATGCTAAAAGAGTAATATGAAAAGCTATCTTGAATAGTCCTCACATCATCTATGTTGGTAGTCAACATCAAATTTGTACTCGGGTATATTAAAAATGCAAAAATTGATAATGCCACTAAACACTGTATGGGGATTGCTGTAGCCCAATATTTTTGAGGATAATAGTATATGTTGAAGTAATGAAAAATGTTATCAGGTATAAATGCCCACATAAAATACAAACATAACACAGTTTTACTAAACAGGTACATAAAGAAACCATATAAAGATCGTGCTGGTGTAGGAGCCGGTGTGTGTTCAGGCATTATGATAATTTTTTAGTTGCTTCCAAATAATTCTATAGTTTTTGTTATTAATAAGATGTTTTTGAAAATAGAATTTATGGACACTCTTAGTTTCTTAAGATCAGCACCATGGAAGTTTCTGAAACGAAATTTTATACTTGTAAAATATTATATGACATACCAGCTGATGCCCGCGGCTCCACCCGCGTGAATGCCTATTTCCAGGATTAAAGTAGCCCAGTGGGCGCCCCCGGTGAGAAACGCGCTTGACAAAAATACTAATGTCGCAATTAAAACATAGGAGTTGATCGCAGAGGGTCTATGTATTTTTAATGCTGTATCATAAAAAACAAAAACAAAAATTTTTGTCTAAAAAATAAAATTAGGGGGCTGAAAAATAGATGTTGGCCGATTCACAGACCTACCCGATATGCACACAAAATTTCATACAAATCGGTCCAGCCGTTTCGGAGGAGTATGGCAACGAACATTGTGACAAGAGAATTTTATATATAAGAAGATGACTAACGATCAAGTTGTCAGTTTTTTATACATATAGCATTTTTTTAAATCACAGGCCGGAATATGAGCATGTGGGTCACCTGATGGTAAGTGATCTCCACCGCCCATATACGCCCACAATACTAAAAGGATCATGGGCGTGTTGCCGACCTTAAAGGTAAGGGATTGGTAAGGGAAAGGGGATTTGGGCCTCCGGATATCTCACTCACCGTACGAAACGCAGCAGCAAGCTGCTACTTTACGCCGCTAGCATAAGCCAGCAAATGATGAAGTGGGTCACCTGATGGTAACTGATCTCTCTTTACACAAGCTATGGATGAGGTAAAAATGAATTAATCATTCATTCAATACCCTAAGCATTTATAATCTAAAATAAATACACCATAGTTCTAGTATTAAAAAGCCATTATCCAAGTAATTTTTATGTTAACTTCTTCCATCTGCCCTCATCCCACTTGCAGTCGGGTCGGCGCAACATTATTTTTAACACATGTTACAAAAAGATTTGGTTTGTAGTTTATACATATATGTGGATCATACAAACATTTTATCTCAGTGCAGGAATCAAACTCACGGCCTCTCTTGCTTCACAGCAGGCTACTCGCCAATTCCTCCACGGGGGCAGTAAACTAACTTATAAAATTAGTTTTCCCCAAAAATTCTAAATAAATAACTGACCAATTTTACTCTAGCTGTTTGTATACATGTAGGCAGGTTCTTTTAATAAGTCACCAGGGAATTTATTTTTGTAAAAACAAAATTATAATGTAACCAAATTATTAGTCATATCAGGAACTCAAGAGGCCAAACTTATTCTTGTTTCCTTAGAAGATTAAAAACGTGTAGAAACATTGATATATAACGCCTGAATTTAGATGCCTAAACATATCTGAAAGCTCCATTTTTGCATGTCTCATGCTGACAAAAAAATTGAGTAATGAATATTTAAATAATATTGGGTTTATACTAACATGATGAGGTTAACACCATCAGTAATAAGTTTTCTCTCCACTTCACTCCCTTTTAGCTGCTTATCAACATTCAAAATGTCATAGACTAAAGTAGCAGATTCAGTGGATGGAAATGGAATGCATAGTGATCTGAAATACACACAAGAACACAAAAATCCTCTGTATTCAAAGCTGTGCAGATGTACTTTACTCAAGTCTTATATACAGTCAGTTTATAAAGTTCAACATAAATACAGACTTACATGTCCCTCATAGCTGTATTTGTCATTTTAGTGATGATAATGATTTATCTTTCTTTACTACTATGATCTTTCTACAGTTATCGAGGCAATAACTTATTTACTAAATAAGTAAAGTGTAAAAATAAAATCTAGTACCCAAATGCAGAGAACTCTACAGATTTTAAAATTGAAATTGTGGGCTTGAACTTATCAAAGATTTTCTCCGTCAAAGAGAATTTAACTATATGAGACAGGACAGGATTACATACAAACTTTATAAAAACACTCAAGCACAGACTACTATAGAGATGCTACGCATCAGACAGGGCACTCCCATAGAGCACGCCAGTAAGCTCACATATAGAATATGACAGTTGCTTTTTTTTCATTTTCAATGAGACTCTGACAAAGCCCACATGTAGATTCAGCCAATGTTTATGAGAATCTGGCAAAGGTCATGTGTAGATTCAGCCAAAAAAATATTTCTTTTCGCAGGTCCGTCTTATATATTTTTTAAATGTTTATATTTTAAACGCCTGTTTCACCAACTCTCGAGTGCTATATTCCTCGAAGATTGTGGAACAGGCGCTTCATGACAACTTTTATTAATAGGAAAAATGAGAAAACAATTTGCGTTTTCGAACATATTTATTTTTCAGTCTTATATAATATTTATTAAAATCCTTCATTTGTTTTATGGAAAGATTAAATACAAGTGGTAATGCAATTGTGCATATTTATGGTAAGATTAAATACAAGTGGTAATGCAATTGTGCTAACGGACACAACAGCATAGCAACATTTTAGAATTTTTACCAGGATATTATAGTAAAGCCTAGCGTTCCTGTCGTAAATGCAATGTAGCGTAAAAAATGATTGACATGTAAAAGTGATATTTATGATCCAATTTACAGTATAAATGATTTGGATTTGAAACTATATAAAAATATTGCAATATGTACTGAGTTTTAAGCACTCAAGAATTTATTCATATCAACATAGGTAGAGGTATAAATATGTACTTCTACTTGCAATTTTATTTAAAATCTTTCATTATTATTTATGGAGCTTGTAACCTATTGTTAATTTAAATAAGTACCCGAAAATGGAGATTGCACAAGATGAAATTTAACTGTACTATGTCTGTTCATAACAACAATAATAAAGATGACTACTTACTGTTTTCTTCAGGAATAATCATTGTGGTCCTGGGATTTAATATTGTTTGATATGAATCGCTACGTATACGATACTTTAGGCGCATATGTGTGAAATACTTTTTTCAAAACGGTTTAGAAATTGCTTATGAATATCCTGGATGCTCAGGGTTCGCAAAGATCCGAATTAAACAATCCAACCAATGTTGGCACACTTATCACTGTTTAGAATCTAGAATATATGAAATTGAATCAACACAAAACTCCAAAAACTTAGACGGGGCACGAGCCAACTTATTTCATTACATACAGTGATTATATTTTGACAATAATAACAATCGACAACTCAAAAATGGCGACCCAAGTGATAGGCGAAAAAAGGAAGAAGTATGAAGGGAGGGGGAGGAAACTGTCATGTTCTATAGTGGAGCACAGATAATAAACACTTAAAAATATTTGTACGAAGATTAACGCCCGCGCACTCAAGTAATACTTTTTTTTTGTTTGTTTGTTCCATAAGGAACCGGCTAAGATCAGATACCATACTGCCAAGTCATTAGTTATATTCTTTTCTTATTTTCTAAAAACGATGAAACGGGGGTGTGTCCGATTTCAAGGTCTTGCTGGAGTTTTAGTGTTAATTCCTTTCAGTTCGATGCTTCTTAGACAACCTTCTTCAAGCGGATCGAACGCACAAGGTCGATCGATACCCTTGGTCAAAAATGACCTTGTAGGGAAGGACTATTTGCTACTTGTAATTAAACTCTTCAAGACTGGAATCACGTATATATATTATTGCCAAAATGCACTATTTTTATTCACAATTTACACACAAGAAATATTACAAGGTAAGCTGTTAACATATTTCCCAACCGACCAATCAGAGTGGAACTTGATGTTTCCTGCGCATTCCGTGTGGTGGCGCTAGAGCTGCGAGGCGCGAGTTCCCCTCGCGCCCCCGCGCGTGACCGTTGCTACGCGACGCGCGCGGTCCGTCGGCGGCTCAGGTATAAATATACCGAGCCAGTGCAGCTCGTCCATTTTGGCGCGATCCGACCTGCAGTACACATCTCCCCAGCAAGAGTGTTGTCGCCGTGTGCGTGCTTCAACGACGTGGAACCGTCGACTGCTTCGGGCTCCGCTGCATGTACTGCACGCAACTTGTGATGTCATTTTCACGGCGCACTCGTTGATTCTTGTTTCTTAACGGCAGACGTCAAAAGTGTGGGGGTGTGTGTGTACTAATTAATGTGTTCTGTATTGCATGTGTATGTGTTATTTACTAACTGCTTTTCTAAATGTTGCTTATGGTATGGTGTTGGTCGGTAATGGGTATGGTATGTGGTATGTGGTAATGGTAATGGTAAACGGTGTAACTGTACGTGAGTAAGTATAATGTGTAAGTATAATATGAATGTAAGTGTGGTCGTGACGCCAAAACCTAAATTCACTTATATCAATGTTTCCATTCACCATTCATCAGCGTTAATGATTATTGCACAAAACCACACCACTTTTATACAACAAACACAACTTAGAACCAGTTTAGGAAATAATTAAAACAAGAGAGACACCGCACTGTCAGAATTCCCGCTAAAACTCCCGCTCAGTTTCGAAACGAATCTTAAATAGCGGCACTAATCATGTCCTCTCGCTCGCACAATATTGCTGTCTTTAGTCACACATTAGTGTACTGCAGACAAAAATTATGTGTGCAATTCACACGTAGAAGGCAAAATGTTGGTACACGTATACAAAACACCACGGTTGTTGTGATGCCTTTTCTCAAGCTTTGTACTACGCATGCGCGCACAACTGTATAATGCTTCTTATCTCATTTTCTCAACGCGTCCGCGTTGGTTACCAATACATAATTGATTCGTGAAATCCATTGTTTTCTGTTACTTATTACATTGTTGTTTGGTTTTGTGAATTGTGATGTGTTTAGAGAGCGAAAATTTACGAGTTCATTATCAACATCGGAATGAACAGCAAATAGTAATGAGACATCGGTGATGATTTTGATGACTCCTGGGACAAATAGACAATAATAAAATAGTAGAAAATTGTTCCTTTATTATTTTGTACCCTACGCAAAAAAAGTTTCTGTGTTTCATTCGTATGTGAGATTTTTTTCAATAAAAGGTACCGGTTTTTTTCTGTATCACGGATTTTAGTCGGGGTATAAGTTTTATCAAAATCGTTCTAATAGTTTTAAACATATTGGCTAATAACTGACTTAATCGGTAATTTTTTTGTTGGAAAAGCATTAGGTTTTCGTTATAATTAAAAAAAAGCAGACATTTTAACCTACCTTACCTTCTGTCAACTAAAATATTAGCCGCAATTTTCAATTCGTTTCTTTATTGGCACGGCTTATACTGGCTTATACATTCCAAACTCCATAGAGCAACATACTATTGCCACAGTGGAGTAATCGGTAGTAATATACAGTGGACCAACGCCTTCTTAGTTCGCATAAAAGGCGACAATGCAAAACAACTGCCACAAGACCAAGGGTTGTCACAATATTTAATATGTTTGTTTGTATGTAGGAATTAATCCCTGAGTAACATAGGATATTGATTTATTGTAATTTGCGGATACGGTGTCCGCTAAATATCGATTTTGTAGTCAACGTTTGCGCTCGTCTACGTGACGACTGACGACATTCACGGAGCAGCTTTGCAGTCCGCCTCACGCCATCGCCGATGATACACCTATTCGCGCTTGTTCCGAATTACCCAGTTAACGTGATTTTATATTATGCCCGTGTGTTCACTAGTTTTATTTTTAATATTAAAAGGGGGTCTCACGTAATCAGTAAATTTTTTACGTAGATCTCCTACACTACATACATTAAAAACTTAGATAATCTCTGATAAAATATATAGCTCAAATAACAAACCAAAAATCAGTTATTGTAAAAGATTTTATTAATATATTCAAACACAATTTACTATGTACAAATTACTTTGTAAAAATATTCATTCTTGTCTTACTATTTATTGATTTTTATTAATGTTACAACGCTTATAAAAATGTAATAGGAAATCATGATAATTATTGTGTAAAATATATATGATATTTCATCATAACTTTACTTGATAAGTACAAAGAATCAAAAGAATATTATGCATTCACTATCGATGCACGAATAACTTACATAATAAATCTACACGTAAACACAAAATTGAAAAAATAGGCAATGGCATACTTCACAGAAATATAAATCGTAAAAATTAACAACATGACTTTGTCACTAGGACTCAGCCCAGGATATCATATAATTCAAAGTCTGCAAGTTTAAAATCTTCAATATGATATAATATTGCCAGTGGAACGCGTTTAAGAATCCCTCATACTCATAAGAGACCCTGTCGCCCTTCAGTTTGGAGACGAGAGACGTAGCATGCAGATGTTTGGGACGAGGTGGCACTTTTCAGTGACGAAAGGGAAGGCCTCGTGTGGTCGAGTGGTCGAGTGTAGTAGTGATAGTAGTATTAGCGCCGCGGGCCCCAAGGTGCCGGTGAGGCCTGCGGTTGCGAGGCGCCCGGCATGGTGGGGAACTCGTGTGTAGAGGCAGTGTCTGGTGCGCGTTGCTCCCACGGTCCTCCCTTCACCACAAACCCGGGAGCGGGTCCTGACCCCGCCCCAGCTCCTCCTCCTCCCTCGCTCGCCACACTTGCCACATTTGCCCCACTCGCCCCACTAGCTGCCGTCTCACCGCTGAGCACGCTGCCGAAGTCTCCGAGAGATGGGCCCGCCGGCGCCTGGTACCGGTCCGCCACGTCTTGAAGCTATTACAAAGACAATGTTATAGATAATACAACTCATTTGTTAATATAGATACAATGGATGTGTGGGTTTGTCAATACGTATAGAACGATGGCTGACACGACTCTCACGCTAATTAAAACTATATATTGACAAGCTCACGCTTATATACACGCTGTAGACAGTTTTATCTACAGTATGAATGGGCCGCCTCAACCTGTTCGTTACCACTATCAAGAAAACCAAAAGTAAAGTAGCGGCTTGCTGCTGCGTTTCCACGGTGAGTGAGATATCCGGAGGCCTAAATCCCCCTCTCGTTCGCAATCCCTTAATTATCCCTTTCCTTTACGGTCGGCAACGTGCATATGATTCTTATGGTATTGTGGGTGTAAATGGGTGGCAGAGATCACTTACCCACATACTCATTTGCTAAAAAAATCACATTCAAAATCTTAAGATATTCAAAATCGCCACTCTTGCGTTGTCCAGTTTATAGATTTGGGGCAGCCGCTGGTTTGACATTTAAGATACTTACGGCCATTCAAAATAACTTACTTACACATAACAAACAGTTTAATGTTTTAGTGGCTACGAGGGGAGGTCAAAAAGTTTATTTTATTTTATTTTATTTTTACATTATAAAGATCTACAGCTAAATTACAACGTAAATAACAGAGTAGTACAAAAGATTAAGCCATTTACAGATCTCCACGACTATTTGATTGAATAAGAAGCATCACACGTAAACAAACGTAGGAAATGATCAGTAAAAAATTTAGGGAATTGTAAGTTATTCACTAAGATGCTAAAAACACACAACTCAAAAAATCACAAAAATTGCAGCAGTGTGGATGTCACTAGTATTAAGGAATACATCCACGACTACTCCACTTGATTTAAAACAATTAGAAAAAGTCAAGGCTTAGCTGTCTTCTAGCCGAACTGACACTCGTAAAGAATAGGTCCAGATCAAACAGCTTACTTAAACTATTAAACTTCCTGCCTGCTCGCACAATAAAGCTATTCTGTCTATAATTAGAAAGGGCATTGGGTGTAGAAATTGTTTGAATATGTCTTGTAGCTTTAAAAGGGACATGTAGGGAAAACTTTTGTAAGAGTTCAGCACAATCAATATCAGAAAATATTTTTAAAAGGAAAGTAATGTCAGCTATTTCTCGTCGCTTGGCCAGAGGCAGAAGATGAAATTTCCTACATAAATTAAAATAATTGTCAGTTTTGTACGGTATATTCGTGCGATAGCAAAGATATCTAACGAATTTCTTTTGGATATTTTCGATACGGTCTATGTACTTCTCGTACCGGGGGTTCCATACCTGCGAAGCATATTCCAGATGGCTCCTAACAAAAGTACAATATACGATCTTGAGGGTTTTGATATCAGAAAAACATGTAGAAAGTCGCGTAACGAATCCAAGTGATTTAAGTGCTTTGGTCACGATTTGGTCAACGTGCGCATCAAATACAAGTTTGGAATCATGTACGATACCAAGATCACGTATTTTATTTTCTTTCGGAAGTAATTCACCAAAGTAAAAGTTCGCGGAATGGAGAGGAAGGGGCGCGAAATTAAAACCAAATTTATTTTTCCTTTTCGATATATTCTCCCTTAGGCCTAATACACTTCTCAGATCTTTCATAAAGTTTAAAAATACCTTCAAATTTTTTTTTTATCTAGGCCGTTGAAGTAGCCGACTTCACTTCATCATCGGTAAATCTTTTCCTCGAAGCTCTTTTTTCATATTTGAAATAAATGATAATCTGATGCGGTTGAATCTGGACTATAGGGAGGGTGGTTCAGTGTTCCGAACCCGCATCGGTGTAGGGCAGCCATCGCAACATGACTCTTGTGGACAGGTGCATTGTCGTGCAAAAGGAGCACACCTCGAGTCCATTTTCCCCTTCTTTTTTCTGAATAGCGTCTTTTAATTTTTCTAATAATGTAGCGTAATATTATCCGGTAATATTGACACCTTTTTCTTTATAATCGGTCAATAAAATACCCTCTGCATCCCAAAAGATAGCCATAGCCATAATCTTGCCGGCCGATTGCGACACTTTAAACTTCTTCGGAGGTGCTGCACCTTTTTTGTGCCACTGCATAGACTCCTGCTTTGACTCAGGTTCATAGTGATGAACCCAAGTTTCATCTCCAGTAACAATTTGGTTCATAAATTCATCCCTGTTGTCACTACACAGACTGGAAAACTCGCGCGTACACTCGACGCGCTGTTGTTTCTGAAGCGGTGTGAGCATTCTCCGAACCCATCTTGCACTGACCTTAGATGATGAAGATGATCATGGAGGATGTTCAAAAGGGTTGTAGATGATACTCCAACCATTTCTGCGATTTGTTTCTTCTTTAAGCGGACATCTTCCAGAACAAGTTTTAACTTTTTCGACAATGTCTGAGGACGTCGCTTCAATCGGTCGGCCTGAGCGCTCATAGTCTTCAATCGACTCCTGACCTTGCTTGTAAAGACTATGCCACTTATAAATCATTGTTTTTCCAGGGCGAGATTCCCCGTAAACAGAAGACATTTCTTCCATGATAACTTGTGGTGGTTTTCCTTGCTTAGTGAGGAACTTAATCACGGCACGAAACTCATTTTTTTCGTTACTTGATGTTTTCTTCCCGATTGACTTCTGTATCCAGCGATATCTCAAAGGTTAATGAACCGATTGGAATGAAACTTAGTATTTATAGTTGTATTGAGTTGACAAGTAGTGACAGGTAAAAAAAATACCCCCACCCCTCTCCAACCCCTCCATTCCGCGAACTTTTTGACCCACCCTCGTATCTGCATTTCAATAAACAAAGATAGATAAGATTCCAATCCGTGACGTTTATCTATATATCGGAGGGCCGGTCGCTTACCATAGATATTTGTTTCATAGAAAAAGCAAGAGCAGTTCTGAAAACCGCATTGTAACTAACTGTCAGTAGCTCAAATGACGGATATAGTTTTTAGCTATCTCAATTTTTTTAACATTTGTTTAATCTGAAAGTATCTGAGTTGACATTATTTATTATTTATTTTATTGTTTGATGCAAAATACCACTGAAATTTTGTTTTACATACTATTCATTGTAAGGACATAGAAACATACCAATTATATTGACTACGATCTTAAAAAGTACTCAATATCATGATTTTAAAATATGACATTGTCAGTACTCAATGCAAAAATAAAACGCCTCGGAGGAATGCCGTAGATAGAGAAACCTATAGATCAGTGGACTTTCTATAGATTATATCTAAAGATATAAGAGAGACTTGCTTACTATCAATTGTATTTTGACAGATCTTCCATACAAAATGTGTCAAAATTAGACTGCCAGTAAGCAAATCTGGCGATAGACAGAATATTGAGAACGGCCGTAAACCACGATTTTCATCTTTTTTACTTTACAGCGAATAAGGCTTATTAAAATACACTAAGTGCGAAAAAGACAAAATTAATTATTTGTTGTCCTTATCGTTGCTACTATTTGCCTCCAAATTGACGTTTTTGGAGTCAAACAATGGTGTCCGAGCCTATATTTTATAATATTAAAGATTTTTGGTTAGGTTAATGAGTGTTCTTGTATCAAAAAATGTCTGAAAGTGCGTGCGGCGCATTTAAATAACCATAAAATGGTACAGTCTGCAATTTAGAATGTAAAAACAGATTCCAACAAGGGTTGTGTGATGGTGAGTGAGAGCAGAGTTTACCTAGTTTCTGTTATCGTAAATCCGTTTTGTGCTTCTACAAGTAAATAAATACTATTTTACATTAAAACTTTGTGTTTTATTTGGATATAATTAAGCATATCACGTCCTAACGGCTGAATAGTTTTGGATGAAACGTGTTGCCATGGGAAAATATCTCGTATCTCATACTTGGTTACACAGTGCCTTCATCTATAGGTTTCTCTATCTACGGAGGAATGCACTTACTAAAGATGTTGGTGTTTATCTCAAATAAATATGCTGTGTTTTTGATATACAATAGCTTACAATAATAAAGCATAGAAACGCAATAGCCTCAAGCGGTGTATAGGCCTTCCATCTAGTTGAAGACAACCTATACGTTGCCCGGCAACGCCAGTGTCCAATGTCAAATATTACAATTAAAATGTTGTTAGTTATGGGAAAATATTTTACCAATTTTTTCTCCCTACAGTTTTATTGAAAATCTTGAAACTTGGTATTTGTATGGAGGTTTTATGAAAATATAATAATATATTATATTATTGATCATTTAGCTGGTCTGATGATTTATGAACTATGATGAGGTATGAACTAATACTAAAACTAATAACTTGAATTTACTACTCTCGTTAACACAAATATTTTATGATCCAGAGAAATTCAGAAGAGAAGAGAAATCCAGAGAAATTCAGAATCATCAATCAGGCCCGGATCTTGGCAAAAAATCGTACATTCGGGACTGCTTATCGCAAATATTTCATGATCCGAAAAAAAAACAGAATAGTCCGATCTTAGGTTGGTTTTACTTTTATTTGCCAAATATTATAGTTGCCTTATTAGTAAATTATTTTATTTTTATTGAAGTAAAGCTAAAGATTTAAATATACTTTTTTTTGTTCTGATCTGATTATTGCTGCTCAGTGGTTAGAAAAAAATAAGACTCAACTGCGAGCGAGAACTAGAGACTGGTGGAAGCCAACTATATAAACCAAAATAATATGTTCAATGCAATCTATTCTATTCTCCAAGTGATAAAGCCACGCTGTAGACAGTTTTATCTACAGCATGAATGGGTGGACTCGAACGGGTCGTTACCTGTGCCTCACGGAAAACCGACATAACGTAGCAGCTCGCTGCTGTATTTCGTACGGTGAGTGGGATATCCGGAGGCCAAAATCCTCCTCCCCATCTCAATCCGTTGTTTATCCCTTTCCTTTAAGGTTGGTAACGCTCTCATGTTTTTTTTGATGTTGTGGGCAAACATAGACGGTGGGCTTGCACGTTTATCAGCCTATGCTATAAAAAAATCCTCAGTAAAAGCTTTTATATCATTCAATGCATTTAACCAAAATAAAAACAGAATAACACATTAATATTTTCGATAAGGCCGTGACATTTCTTCTAAGTCTTAGAAGTTAGTTTCTACTATGTAACAAGACTCAATCAGGGTCATTTTTAGGGTTTCGTAGCCAAATGGTAAAACGGAATCATTATAATTTCGTCATGTCATTCAATGTCCATGAAGATTCACAATAATTTAAACATTTGGTTAATCGGCATAAAAAGTGCAGTAATTATGATAGTTCTATAAGATCAAAACTAGACACGGTAGGAACAAATTAGAAATAGAAAGTCTTTTGGTTGTTAAAAAAATTGTTGAGTAGTGTAATGATTAATTATTAGCAATAAAACTCGGATGTCTAAAATTATTATTATCTGACAGCTTATAACTTGTTACACTGTTCTAAAAACAACGTAAATGATGGTTCTGAGTCTGCAACAAGGCAAGTTTATCATTATTAGAACAGTTTCAATTTTCCTATTTTGTTGGGAAAATGTCTTTTACTTGCAACATCATTTATACGCTTGTGTGTGTCGGTGAAAGTAATTACGCGCCGCCTAAGCACACATTGAATTATTTCCTGCCTAAAATACGTATGGGATTTTGTATTCAACTATCCCTCTATGTGTTATTACTCTAAGTACAGTAGGATGTTTTTGATAGGCAGTAACAGTCAACATATCTTTAGCTGTTTATTTCGGATAACAACGTTCAGTTAAATGTTGAAGGTAATTGAGAATGGCCGTTAACGACTGACTGAATCTGCACATAATCAAGCTATTCTATAATTATTACATTTCTTACAATAACACGTGTGTGTCGGAAAAATTGAATAATAATATGGCAGTTTAACAAATAATGAATGATTTATTTATAACTGAAATTTTGTATCGTTTTATTTTAATCTAGTATTATAAGGGTATTGACATTATTCACTGAACAACATGATTATTTATTTACATAAAATATATTGTACATTATTTAATGTTAGGATTAAATTATGAATACTGTTTTACATTTACTAGTCATAAGTCCAAATCATTTATAAACCTATTAATTATGAATACGGACACTGGCTTGAAATTGTAGATATTACGATGTATTTTATATTGTGTGTACCGTCATTCACTTTCTTAAATTGAGGGTGGTTTATATTGTTTATGTGGTCGTTTCTTGGAGTGGGAAAACTATGTTAAAAATAGGGGACTTGTCATTCGGAAGTACAGTCTGATTTAGTTTTGCGTTATCAATAGTTAGGGCGAAGCGCTGTTAGTTAGCTCCTTATTATATAATAATAATTGATATTTTTGGGTGATATTTTTATATTTTTAAATGTTTTTTTTAAGTGATTTACTATTTAGAAATGTAAAAAATCTTAAATACAATAAAGAGTACTGTACATAATAATTGTAGAAAATAGTAAATTGATGTATAAAGCAGTCAAATAATCTGATGTGATAAATGACGAAATATGTTGTAACAACTGAATACCTATGTGATTGTTGAAGGATTACCTAAAGCTAAGTATTATTTGTGACTTATGTATAGGTATTACATTAGTTTTGTATATACATATTTTATTCCTATATTGCATATAGTCATATATTTCCGCCACTTCCCACTTTTCCACAGTTATATATTCCGAAGGGGTGGTTGTTTATTAAAAGATATTATCTTTATGTTCTATATTTTATTTCCTGTTTCACCTACTTATTTTATATTTTATCAGAGAAGTTAAAATGTCGTAGTAAATTACAGATAGTTATAAAATATTGAAATAAAACTAGTTTATACGGATTTTATCGCGGTTTAATTTTTATTTTAGTCCCGACGTTTCGAAAGCTTTTCAGCCTTCGTATAAAATCATATAACTCTATATATTTTTTGACACGGGCTTAACTAGTAGTAGTGAATATTGATTTAATTTAAAAATAAAAAGTAGCCTCTATCTCTATTGGTTGAAATGAAATATAATGAGATACATTTCAAAATGCGTTAATTTTAGTTATTTTATGAACAAGTAATATCTTATTTCATTTACACATCATAGTTTTCAACGCGGCGTTGCAATATCTGCAATTACTACGGTAATCTACGGAATATAATAATGATTTATCGAAATACTGATATTTGCAAAACGAAAATTAGCTAAAAGTGACATCGGGTAAAAGTGATATTGGGTTTTTCTATTACGAAATGCTCAGTATCAGCCCGGAGTCTGGAATTTGTGCCCGGTATGGCGATAGGCTCGCCCCCTATAACATCAAGGGACGGAGATACGTTCGGGGAAAAGTGGTTGTACTCGTTACACCTCTGCCTACCCCTTCGGGGATTACAGGCGTGAGTGCATATACAACGTGTTAATGAATTAACGCAAAACCTGAAAATAGTATGATCAGAATCAGGATTACTATCGATACCTTCCTATTTATTTTAAGTAGGTTATATTTTTTTAAAAAATTTTATTTTCACAATGTCGAATAAATTAAATAACTAACTATTCATAACGCCATGACGCGCGGCACGCATAAAGTGGTAGCGACCAGACGTAACCAAAAAAACAAATACCTACTTAAGCAGTTTCTGAGCGATACGTAAGAAAGAGATAGCATGCCATTTGCACGTGCTGTCGTCGGCCGGCCGACGACCGCTGCGGCGGCGCATCGTTTGATGTGAAAGAAGACCCCTTAACCTTGACCCATTTCAGTTTGCCGATCGCCGCGCGTGCGTAAACGTCACGAGGTGTATCGTTGTCATCAAAGTTCAAAATGGCTTATCGGTACACAAATGTTCAAAGAGGTGTGCAAGGATCGTAGGAAGTGGAAATCCGTTGTCTCTGCCTACCCCTATGGGAGATAGGCGTGAGTCTATGTATAATATTGTGAAATGGTGCGAATGTTAGCAAGATGTGACGACAATAATAAGCAAGCTGTACGATGGTTCCGGGATGAGTTCGGGAATATCGGACTTGTAGGTAAGTTAGATTAAAACGTATTTGTAACAGTTGAATTTAAATACGGTGATTCGAATCTTTCAAACGCAAGATACCTACATGTGTGAAAAATAAATACATAGTTTTTTTCCGACCCTATAATACCTACACTAATGCGGCGGGTGCATCATTATTCATTGCTAAGATTTGCAGAGTTTAAAACATTTAAAATGTCTTTTGGAAAACAGAAATACAAAGATCATTTACAATACTCAAATAAAACGAAAAATTAATATTTTATCGTTTTACTTTAATAAAAAATCCGTCGTGGTGTCTTGAGGTTTTGCGTTATTTCATTAACACGTGGTATATACAACGTGTTATAGAAAGGGGCGGGCAAATTTAAGCAATGTATAGTATAGCGTATAAGTATTTTTTCTCCCATAGTACCAAATCCGATTGCATTGCTAGTACAATAATTATAGAATTTTATTTTTTATCGCATGAGTAACATGTCGATATCGACTTTTAACTTTGGACCACACTAAATGATAAACAATGATACTATAGACCTCCTTTCATTTAATAATTTTATAATTAAAAAAACATTAAAGAGTTGTCAAATGTCAATATTTATTTGACGCAGTCAGTTCGGTAATTTCTGATTTTATGAAGTATGTTTACGAGTTCAAAAAATATGTTGTATTTGACTAAAAATAAGTATTATGTATTGGTACTTTGTGTTGGTATAACTGATAACAGCTTCTAAGAGGATCGTCGACTGTATTAAGCCTAATTCATAGATGGAAGACACGAGAATGAAGTCTTTAAAATGCTTCTAGAGGATGATACCAATATCGTCTTCAGCACACAATCTCTTTCAGGTGTTATTTTGTGTTTAAATTACAAGTTACGTACGTATGTTCGTGGAATTACGTGCAACTTATTCAAAATGTATTATTACAAGTTTAAAAATTGAGTGTCGTTCATAATAATTAATAGTGATGTCACCAATCTTATCGATCTTAATAAACGAGTGATCAAAATTAATGTGAAATTTTTGAATGTCTTGGTATTGAAAAGGTCCGGTACACAAGTACTAATTGTAAGGTGTATGTAATGACCCTAATATATGACCACACCTTTCTGTAACACGTTGTATATATGAAAATTAGCTAAGTTTACGTTTATATTTTTAGTATTTTCAGTTGGTTTTAGTTTTTTTTTTATTTATTTATAGAAGTTTTCCGAATATAACCAAAATTTACCGAATGGGGAACTTGCACTAAAATAATTGTAATAAGGAATTATGTTGATAATTCAATAATAATAGTCGTGTATAGTGCATTATTGAGAGATTAAAGTAATAATGGAACGTAATTTCAAACACCAATTAGTGCAAAGTGTCTTCACTGCAAAAGCCATTAATTTACATATGAATTATGTACGTAAGCAAAGCGAATATTTAAATAGAAAAAAGGTTTAGTAAAGCAGACTCGCGTAACCTTCCTGAGGTATGTACATGGTGCAGTCCTACTAGATTATGATTTCCATGAATACAACTTAAGTACCTCGAAATGATATTCACATCGCAAAACAGATTTTAGGGAAGGTAAATGTTGTCTTCTAGGTACTTTCATCCACATTTCTCTATGTTCTTGAAGCAAGATTAAAAATAATTTGTCAAAAAACTGCATTGAAATGGAAAAATAGGTGTATAGGTACAAAATAATAGGTAATTTTTTTGTTATAATTTTGTTTACTTGTTGAAGGATTATCCATCGTCATGAATAATTTTAACGTCTTATGGAGCGACGTCACACGCCAGTGAGAGCTTATGCACGAAATTTAAAAAGTCAGTTTTATGATAACAAGATGCACTTACATATTCCTCGGCCAAGTTGAGTAAGTGGTCCTTAGCGTCCAGAACGTTATCTTCATCGCCCGTTATCACTACGGTGCTATCTTCATTGTTTTTTGGGAACCGGATGTCAACCTTATAATCGTCCATGATGCGTCTGATGTTTTTCCCTCTGATTCCTATAAGCCGCCTATGAACACGTGGATCGATGTCGACTTCTTCTCGGCACTGATTATCCTGATAGAGAATAAAATACCATTAATTATAATACAGATTTTATATGGAAGAATTGGGATTTGTTTTTGTCATTGGTTTACATACTAAAAATACATGGACGAACATACCAATTGGCGTACGATAGCCATAATCGCATCCTTTGCTTGCAACGCTTTGTCTTCGTATCCTTGAATAGTGATGGTATCATCATCAGGCTCGCCACGTTTGGGGAGGTTAATTTGTACTCCATAATCAGTCCGAATTTTAGTTATGACAGAGCCACCTTTGCCTATAACTAGCGGATGGTATTCAGGATCGACTTTAAATTTCAGTTCAAATGATCTGTAAATAAATATTTACTTTGAGGTATTTAGTTTAATACAAGATGTTTTTAAAGGAAATCTAATAAATATTTCCTTAACTGTACTAAAGCGACCAGTCAGCCTAGTGCTAGTTTTTCTATACCTGTCACTTATGTGTATTGATGGAAATACGTATGCAAACGAATACAGAGTCTCTAGGGGATTGTATTAACTCCATACATATTTCTAGTATACTAATGACTTGACAGTATCGAAAAACTCACTAGGCACATAGATTATATTACTAGTATTACTCTAAATTTCATGTATTACTTTTCCTTTGCCTGCCCACTCCCCCTAGACAAAATCTTGGCTACCCCCTAACTGAATAGGTACTTTTTGAGAAATTACCTGAGAATTCTGTCTTCCTTTTCTTTTTCCATATCTCCAATTTTCTCAGTAAGAGCTTGCTTGGCCTTTTCTACATTGGCTGGTGTTCCTGTCACCTAAAAATTTATTATAGTTATTATTATTGACGCCTCGCGTGTCGCACTCCTGGGTAAAGGCTTCCCAAAATTCTGCACATAGTTAGGAAGAGCTGGCAGATGATTCACTTCAATCTGAATGACTGAACTTAGAGCGGTTGGTAAATGGTACTACAATAGTAAACATAAAATCCCAAAAATAACATTGTGTAAACCTCGATTAAGATTGTTACGCCATAAAAAGTAGTGAGATTTGATAAAGAGCCAAGCCTAGAGGGTGATTTGCAAACATTGAGTTTATATAATCTGGGTTATTTTATACTTAGTAATAATTAATTGGGCGTTCACTAATTCATTTTGCAAGGTTATCTCATGATTTTATTTTATGTATAATAAATACAATCCATTATCCTTAAATATTATAGGAGGAATTATAGCCTCCGTGGTGCAGTGGGCGAGTAGCCGGCCGGATGGGCCGCGGGTTCGATTCCCGGACCGAGAAAAATGATTGTGTGATCCACAAATACTTGTTTCGGGCCTGGGTGTTTTCTCCCAAGTGGGATTGACGTCAAGCAGGCGTCCAGTCGTAAACTACAAACCAAATCTTTCTGTAAAAAAGCATTTTACGCCGACCCCACTGCGAGTGGGATAAAGGCAGGTGGAAGATATAGAAGGATTTATATGACTGATGTTATTGCTATAATACTTATATGCTCAACGAAATTAAATGTACTCGTACATAACATCTAACAACACTTTATTCTTACAAATGCTATTGAACAATATGAAAGTTAAAAAAATTGTAAATAGTTTTAACAACAATACCTTAACTAGGTCACTGTTGTCTTCTGCTGGTGGAAGAAGTATGTGTACATCATATGTTTGCATCAATTCTCTTCTCTTTTGACCAGCAAGGAGGCGGTGAAGTTCATTTGGCACTTCTACTTCTATAGAAATAGGCACCTACAAGCAAAAAATTTAATTTTTGTACAAACTCCATATGTAACCGAAAATAATGTGAAACTGTTAAAACTAAAATGCTAAAAATAAAACGGGCCATTGATTGATACCACAGAGTGAAAATTGTTTATTTTATTTTTAGCATTTTAGTTTGTGATGGTTTTATTTTTATTAAACTTTTTTATTTGATTATAACTTTGTTTTACAAAATGACATTATGTGGGATCATCTCTCTATCTCCTTCACACACTGCGTCATGTCCATAGTGGGCGGTGATGTCACAAACTAGACGTACATGGTGCAAATTTTTCTTCTTGACAATTACCTCAATTAATTATTTGCTACCAGCTTATTTAGTATGTTTTTAAATACCTGGTCAAGTAACGCTTTCTTGGCAGCTTCGCAATTTTCAGGACGGCCAGTAATTCTAATGATGTCGTTAGGTCCAGGTTCCGCGTTTTCATCATTGTCTTTCACTGGTACATCCGCGCCTTCAGTAGTATCACGTTCCGGGAACTTGATTTGTACGTCGAATTCAGCCGTTATATCTTTCACTTTGGCTCCTCGGGCACCCATCACAGTGCGGTGGTGTCGTTGAGAAATTACGCACTCGACTGTCACCTACCGATATTTAAATATTAAATATTAAATATATTTAGGGTGTAGTAGGGAAAATAAAGTTCGGACGCGTCTATTATCATCTCATAACTCCCTATAATCTCTTCACTAGTGGCTCCAAGTAGCTGTAGTGTACGCAGCGGCCACACCCTGGGCAACCATGACCACCAATGGGCTAAACCTAGTGAAGGGGGCTACTGTATTGTAGTAATCTGGGTGATCCCCCGACTGTACACACAGTCTGCTGTGCTTTGATGGTCGTGATAACTACTTTCCGACCATCACGGCATTGTCAGCAAGGTTTTGCGAGACACCTTAAGGGCGTTTGTCTGGATCTTTTCAGTGGCCTACGGCCATCTCGCTGCATCCCAAGCTCTGCCAATCGTACCGGTTTCCGGACCATTGGATAACAGAGACAGGGACGAGAGAGTGAATTTGCGCCCGCGCAACCGCTTATTCACTATAAATAAACTCCTGCGCAGATGACCCTTGCTACTCTTATCGGATTTGACCCAAAAAGTCCTACGGCGATGGGGTGACGGCGGTGGGGCTGAGATTACGGTGAATCGAAGCCTTAGTTAGCACCCTGCACGTTAGGCGGCTAGACGAGAGTGGTCGCTCACGGATCGACTAGAGGTAGGATTTCGAGTTCGGCAGCACGTCTAGCGACAAAGCAGCCCTTATTAGGATCACTCTGCTTTCCTCTGCATAGAGGAGGGGCCTAGAAAAGGTGGCCCAAACATAGTCTGCCTCTACCCAATAATCCAAGGGCCTAGCCGCGGGCACCTGGACACCAATTAACGCGGTCAGGCACAAAGAAAAAATCGTGAGATTAAACCAAAACAACTGTTTTTAGCCACTTGGAATATTCGAACACTTTTGGATAATGACCGAAACTCATGTCCAGAGCGAAAAACCGCTCTAATTGCAAGAGAGCTGGCGCGCTATAATATTGACATCGTAGCATTAAGCGAAACTCACCTTTCGGAATGTGGATCGCTCCGTGAAGATCTTGGAGGATACACATATTTCTGGATTGGAAGACCTTCAAATGAAAAGGCAAGCAGTGGAGTTGGCTTCGCAATAAGGAATACTATTGCGAGATCATTGCAAGAACTTCCAAGAGGAATAAACGATCGTATAATGACACTACGATTGCCACTAATAAGTAATAAATTTGTGCATATAATATCCGTATATGCTCCTACTCTACCAGCCTGCGAGGAGGAGAAGGATCGTTTTTATTGTAGTCTTCGTGATGTTTTAATTGGTGTACCGGCTAAAGACAAGATAATTTTACTTGGGGACTTCAATGCGCGTGTTGGCATAGAATTTAACTCTTGGCGTGGCGTTCTTGGAAGACATGGTATAGGGAAGTGCAATTCAAATGGCTTGAATCTGCTAACATTGTGCTCTGAATTCGGTCTTTCCATCACTAATACCTTCTTCCGTCTCAACAATAAATACAAGACCTCTTGGATGCACCCTCGCTCTAAGCATTGGCACCTTCTTGATTACATTATAACCCGCAAAACTGACTTACAGGATTTCCTTATCACCAGGGCCATGCGAGGAGCGCAGGGATGGACCGATCATCGCCTTATCAGGTCTAAAATACGCTTAAGGCTTAAGCCAATACGTAGAGCTCCTCACAAGATATCTTCACGACTTGCATACTCCTCACTAGTAACCAGCGATACCCTGGGATTTCAATTAGATAGTGCTTTTGGGAGAATAGCTACAGAAACTACAAAAAAGACCATGTTAGTTGACGAGGAATGGAAGCAGTATTCAAAACATCTTTATGACATATCTGTCAGCGTAATTCCAAAACCACAAAAGAAAAACCAGGATTGGTTTGACCATAATGACAGTATCATTAAAAATTTAGTTAGTAAACATCGACAGGGACTTAAATCGGTAAGTGTTGGGGAAAATAGCGCAAGGGGAACTAAAATTGAAGATCCGTGAACTAAAGAATAAATGGTGGTTATCTAAGGCAAAAGAATTACAGCTTTATGCTGATATGAACCTAACTGGAAAATTTTATGAGGGATTACATTCTATCTTTGGACCCAAAATTAAAAAAACAGCACCATTACTTTCTAAAGATCAACAGCGTCGTCTAACTGACAAACGTGAAGTTATTGAGAGATGGGCGGAACATTTTCATGATGTTCTTAACCCAAATATACAAAATGTGGACATAACTTACATCAACTCACTAGAAAACTTGCCGATCTCTGAAGATCTTGCTACTCCACCCACCTTTGATGAATTTACGAGAGCCATCAAAAGGCTTAAGAATGCCAAAACACCTGGTATGGACAGTCTTCCCGCTGAAGTCTACAAATATAGTGGCAAAAACATAACAAATCGTCTGTATGGTATTATCCTAAGAGTATGGGAATCTGAAACAATACCATCAGACTGGAGGAATGCACTAATATGTAAGTTGTATAAAGGCAAGGGTAGCCTCTCTGACTGTGGCTCCTATCGCGGAATATCTCTTTTATCCACCGCAGGAAAAATTGTAGCGCATATTATTAACTCCCGTCTTAGCACAATAATTGCTGAAGTATTTCTACCGGAGAGTCAATGCGGGTTTCGACCGTCTAGAGGCACTGTAGATGCTATCTCAGTTGTAAAGCAAATACATGAAAAGTGTTTCGAACATCATAAACCACTTTATATGTGCTTTGTCGATCTAGAGAAGGCTTTTGATCGCGTTCCTCGTCAAGCTCTGTGGTGCATTCTGAAAAAAGCTGGATGTCCTGACAAATTTATAAATCTTATTCGCCAATTTCATGAAAATATGACCGCTAAGATTAGACACGAAGATGAATTTAGTCGGGATTTTCCAGTGACAAGCGGTGTTAAGCAGGGATGTGTGATGGCTCCAACTTTGTTTGCTATATACTTTGCGGCAGTAATGAAGGATGCGCTTAAATCCTGTTCTGGTCAAATTCTGCTTAACGTAAGATCAGATAAGAGTGTCTTTGACGTTTCGCGTTTTAGGGCTAAATCCAAAATCAGAAACATCTCTATAATAGAAGTTCTATACGCCGACGATGTTTGCTTAATGGCAGATAGTCTTACATCTCTGCAAATGTACATTGATGCTCTCTATCAGTCCTGTATCGTATTTGGCCTCGTTATAAGTGTACCGAAAACTCAGGTCCTTAAACAACCACCTAGAGGATGTGCTCCTGAAGAGACATGTATACATCTTAATGGTAAGCCTCTTGAAGTTGTCACGTGCTTCAAATACTTGGGTAGTCTCATCAGAAGTGATAACACCTTGGCGTCTGAGATACCAGCTCGTATTGCAAGGGCAGCCACTACTTTTGGACGCTTGAATAATCGTTTATGGAAGTCACACGACATCAAGCTAAAGACAAAGTTCGACGTCTATAAGGCTCTTATAATACCCATTCTAATATATGCTGCCGAGTCTTGGTGCCTCTATAAATCTGACATTAAAAAGCTGGATTCATTTCACATGAAATGTATTCGCATTATTTTAGGGATCAAGTGGCAGCACCGAATAACCAATGCCGATGTCCTGCGTAGATCTGGAATGGTGGGCATGGAAGCTATGCTCATGAAAATACAGTTGAGGTGGTGTGGCCATGTTAATCGTATGAGCGATGATAGACTGCCTAAAATGGTATTTTATTCGGAACTGGCCGAAGGTAAGCGTAAACGTGGAGGACAACACCTTCGTTACAAAGACGTCCTTAAACGACATCTTAAAGCTTGTAATATAGATCATAACAACTGGGAAGGACTCACTGCTGAACGATCTGAATGGCGCGCCACCGTTCAGAAGGGCGTAAAAACTTTTGAAATCGCTCGCTTAGTTTCCCTTGATGAGAGACGCCTGCAGACCAAAATGAAACCAAGGCGATCGTATAATTACACCTATAATAGTGCTGGTCAGCTCTACTGCTCTTCTTGTGATAGAGTTTTCAAAACTAAACTAGGTCTAGCCAGCCACATTAGGGCTCATGAAAGGGTAAGGGTTGCAAAGGGTTCGCCATAATCGAAAACGGTTAGGAGGACAATAATAATATATTTACATTCTGTTAACTATCACAAAGTGGTAGGTCTCTTGTTTGCGACAGTCCGTCTGGGTAGGCACCATCCAGATCACGAATAATATATTATAATATTAAATCATATAAATAATAAAATCTATGGAAACCAAGAAAGCAAATATTTATTATGTACTACATATGTGTATATGTGATGTCATCTCGGTGCGCATAAGTTAATTGTCGGCACGCCATGTAAAATAACATGGTTTAAATTAATTCGCGGGGTTCGAATGTTGTTTTTCGTATTGAAAAAACGAGAGACGAGATCGCTTAGACAACGCGATAGAACGTTTAGTTTTTTTTATATTTGCATTCTAAGCGGGCTGAGGTACCACCGCTTTGTCTATTTCACTATTGTGTTGTGGTTTGAACGATACTGAAGACAGTATTGTTTATTGGCAGATGCTTGCCATCAGGCGAGCGGCTTGCTCGTGTCTTCATTCAGGTAAATAAAAGAAAGAAAATATAAATGTGATCAGTTTTACCTTAGCTTCCAAATCTTCAATGATCTCGTTAATACGTGTCTTGGCCGCTTCTATGCATTCTTTTGGTCCTTTAAGTACAACGCGGTCGCTGTTGACGCCTTGCCTCGGGAAGGAGATCTGTACGCCGCCGCAGTCGTCGGCGATGCGTCGGAGCACCTCACCGCGCCGAGCCACGAAGTGCCTGTGGTGTTTGGGCGCTACAGACATCTCTCCTTCGGACACATTGCTGATCTCAGACACTGCAGTTTCTAGTTGTTTGCGCGCGGCTTCCACTTGTTCTTCGCGGCCTGTAATTAGTTCATTTATGTTTTCCTAGGTATTGTACAATTAAATCACCTAATAAATGACTGAATATTAATTAAGTGAGCATAATTTACCTATAATGAATATAGCTTCTTTGTCTTCATCCTTCTCAGTAGGGAAAATAATACGAGCACCCGTTTGTTCCCGAATCTTTTTAATATTGGTGCCATTCTTTCCAATAAGGAATTTGTGATGCTCAGATTTGGCACGGACAGTGGCAGTGTGAGAGGTAAGCTCTCGTTCCGATGCATGCGCCAGCAACTGTTGCTTAGCCTTCTCCACATCTTCAACTGGACCTTTGATCATCACTTTGTCGCTGTCACTCTCCGCCGGCGGGAACTTAATGAGGACTCCGCCGCAGTCTTCCATAATTGAATGAATCAGTTTTCCTCCCGCACCAATAAGAGAATTGTAGTACTTGGGTGAAATAGTAACTTCTTCCGTGACAACGTTTGCTTTTTCGTTGTGTATTTGCTGTATCCTACGCACTGCATCCTCGACATTCTCCCGCTTACCTCTCACGGTGATGACGTCACTGTCATCACCCTCTGCTGGTAGGTCGATCACAGTCTGTGTTTCGTCTCGTATTTTCCGCAAGTTAACACCTCCTTTGCCAATAATGAACTTGTGGAATTGTTTGAAGATCGGCACTTCCTGGACGTATGATGACTCGGCTATTTCTTTTATTAACTTATGTAAGTACTTTTCACATTTTTCGATGTCCTCCTGTGGTCCTCTTAATTTAATTGGACTTCTTTTTTGTCCTTGATCAGGTAAAGTTATAAGGACGTGTTCAAATTTTTCGCGAATTTCTTTAATCTTGTCTCCTCTAACACCAATGAGTGATTTAATGTATCTGTGGTCAACATATACTTCTTTTGACCTTTCGTTTTCTAGTTTCATTACCATCTCTCTCAATTCTTTCTCAGCATCAGCTACTCCTTTATGGCTGCCCTCAATGCGAATTATATTGTTTCCTTCGTTTTCTATAATATTAATGACTACACCAGTCTCATCCTTCAGTCTATTTACTAAAAAAAAACCATACAATTATCCTACTTGCAATGCAAACCTGTAAAATGTGTTATATTACATTGTTACTTACTGTTAGTTCCATTCTTGCCAATAATATGTTTATAAAATTTAGGGTCCACAGAGAGTTCGACGTACGTCAGAGTCGCGAGCAAATTCTTCACGAAATTGTCTAGTTCCACTTGTGCGCGTTCCACTTCCTCAGGTGGGCCATCTATTTTCACTTTATCTTCTGAATGTGTTATATCAACATGTACCTAAATAATATAAGTAATACCATAGGATAAATATGATAACTATACGAATGATATGGGTACAAAATAATTCAGACAGGATAGGTGACTGGTTAAATGAGGGCATATTTTGAAACAAAATGTGGATACATGTCTTCTCACACCTGCCCTTATTCCATTTGCAGTGGGGTCGGTGGAAAATGGTATCTACCACATGCACAAAAATATTTGTAGTTTTTACAGCCGCCTGCCTACTCCTCAAGAGCCTGTGAACCCCTCTGGGGAGAAAACAACCTGCGCCGAAACATATATTTGTGGATCACACAAACATTTGTCTCGGTGCGGGAACCGCGGCCTCTCGCTTCACAACCGGCTACTCGCCCACAGCGCCACAGAGGCTGTCATTGTTGCTATATGTAATGAGTAAAAATTTAACTAAAAACATGATGAATAACTTCATAAAAATGTTATACAACCAATCTGCATAGTGGTCAATCGCGTAGTAATCAATTGTGGTTTACGATCCAACATTCCAATTATTCTTAAAATACATCTTGGAATAAGAACTAAATACTTAATCGCGTCCTTGAATCATAGTCCTTTGTTCAACAAGTCACATATATAAACAAATCTATTATTTATACCTTAGAAAAGTCTTGGGTGATCTTTTTAATGTTGGAGCCATTTTTGCCAATAATGTATTTGTGAATCCATGTAGGGGCATCAACAGTTACAGTTCTCACAGAGTTGGCCTTCTCGCACACCTTTGATAAAGCTACAACAAGAAATGTGTGTACATATTAAAATTTTGTGAGTAATACAAATGGTAAATATTGCAATACAACATATTTTTAACCAGAAAAAAGAAGAATGTTATAAGTAGACCCTTTGTCTTTGTGTCTGTGTCATTGAACACTTGAACAAATGGACCCTTTTGAATGTGAGTTTTATTGTTTCAAAGTTGGTTTATTTTGGCTCCTAGCTATGTACGAAAAAAATATTTTCGTCCCTTTAAAAGTTAGATGTTTAATTGACGTCGGGAGTTATTGAAAATTAAACTACGTGAAGTTAATTTTTTTTAAGTGACTGCATAATTTCATCCATAAGAATGTAAAATAACACAAATTAACGAATGGTAATGCAAGAATTTGTATTATCGATTGCCAATAAAACTTTACTTCAACATATTAAATTGGAATTACCTACAAATATAAAAACCAATGAAAATAGCTCATGTTATTTAGATAATTATTATCTAATAGCAACCGAACGACAGGCCGTAAGTGATAAGGTTTGGCCTGATAGTAAATAGTGTCAGTATGGTTGATGTCTTTGTACTGAAGTTTGAAGTCATGTGCATATAATGCATGGCTATAAAATAGAAATTTTTAACCTCAATGAGGGAGGGGTATTATAAGTTTAACTTCTTTGTCTGTCTGTAGCATCATAGTGCCTATATGTACCTTTAAATGCAGTTCTTTTTAAATGAAAGCTGGTTTAATTGAGATGGTTCTTAGCTATGTTATAAGAAAATCAGTTAGGTTATATTTTGATACTTTACACATCTAAAACTGTATGTAATCTAGCTTAGACATTGGGGCTAAAACGTTAGAGAGATAAACATATTTGCTAAAACATACCCAAGCCAATTTTGTTATGAGGTCCGTGAAGTGTAATGGTACCAATCGGAGAGTCGGGCGGAGGCATCTCCACAGAAACGCCAGTTTCTTTGAGAATCTCTTGGATGGTTGTACCACGAGCACCAATCACATATTTGTGTTGAGATTTAGGCACTTCCACTCTCACAGTAGAGCATTTCTTCACCTAGCATAATAAAATTCATGGAATACATAAAACCAATTCATTTAAAATAAGTTCTCGTTTACTTTTTTAATTTAAATCTACATGTTAATATCGAATATTTGGGAAAACCAGTTCTGTATAAATACATTATTAATATTCAGATAAGTAAAGTAATAAATTTGGAGACACAAAATAATAATATCCAGGCCTTAGTCTGAGAGATTTGTATCATAATATCTTGTTAAAGCTTTATTCTGGTAAAGATATAATGGGTTGGTGGTGCTTACCATCTCTTCATAGATCTGTTCGATCTGCGCTTTAGCTGCGAGCACTCCGTTCTTCTCCCCGGCGATGACAATCTCATCGCTTTGTGTGGATGCGGGCGGGATGTGTATCCTCGCGCCTGTCTCCGTGCCAAGCGCTGCTGCGCGCTCGCCGTACGGACCTTGGATGAACGGATGGTAGATCTTCGGTATTGTTATACGCTCAAATGCCTTACGTGACTGAAAATAACAACATAAGCTCATCACCTCACGCATCTAGCCTCGGAGGGGTACGCAAATGAGACGCGACTAGTAAATTTATGATTCGCCCAGCTTATTTATGTCCGATTATATGCAAGGTGGCGAGTCTATCGTCTTATCGAGCATAAATTCCAAGACATCTAGCACGCTCTTGCGTTTCATACAGTGAGTAACATTTCCGGAGACTTAAACCCTACCAAACCACCCCCTTCCGAATCCTCATTACTGATCTTTATATCAGCAACATATCCATTATTCATCTGCTATTGTAGATGTTCAATGACAATGGTAATCATATACTACCAAATGACTCATTGAGTCATTTGCTGACCTCTGCTATAAAAAAGCCGCGCCCAGTGCTGACATAAATGATCCTGACCCACAAAATCGTAATATTTATACCAGGAAGTACAAGTTTTTTTAATCTGTAGCACCCATACACGAAACCAATATTGATAAGACTAGCTTTTGCTCGCGGCTCCACCTGCGTGACCAGTCTTTTCCGGAATAAAAAGTAGCCTATAACCAGGATATAAAAGTAGCTTATAACCAGGATAAAAAATAGCTTATAACCTGCTCCTCTCATCTATCTCTGTACCATAATTCATCAAAATTGGTTCAGCGATTTAGGGGTGAAAGCGTAATGTAACAAATAAACAAACTCACTTTCGCATTTCAATATTAGTTAGGATTACAAACATTGATTGCTTTTAAACCTGCATAATTTAACATTTTATGTGCAAGAGAATTTACCTGTTCCTCAGAACACACTCTTATTTCATGTTCAGCCTTCTCGATGCCCTCCTTGGTGCCTGTTATAGTGATGATCTCACTATTATCAGCAATTGCTGGAACACTTATTTTTGTTGCAGTCACTTTTTCCAGGTCCTTCAATTTTTGGCCTTGCTTGCCCAATATCCAACGATGATGCTCTTTTGGTATGGCCACTTGCATACTCGCCTAAATAAAAATTTATAAAATTGGAATCACTTAAAATTGGTACTAAAAATTTCCTAAGTTTCATATAAGTGAACTATACAGTTTATTTTAATTTAATGCTAGGCTAAATTTTAGGCTTTCTTGTAAAAAACAATCTTCCGGGAGAGCCTCAATTTTTTTTTTAACTTACTGTACTTCTTTTAGGAGTATTATATTGTTTGGGTTTCATATGGATTTTTATGGTATAAAAACTTTTATCATCCTTCTCATTACAACTTGGCCGTTATACGTCAACGATTGCAGGGCAAGCATTCTGAATCTGAAAACTCTTCTTCTTCTTCTTTTTGATTAATGGCGACGAGTTTAGAATGTCGCTATTTGGCCAATGTCATGTGGTGGGTGAAGATAAACAAAGGAGATTGGTATGTTTCAGTTTGAAGAATAAATGTTATTTCTCAGTTTTGTTACTATTATTCTCCTATGCTGACAGTTATAATAAAGAGCTCAATGCTAATTGATTTATGTAACAATTATTACTATCAGTAGGGTAAGGTTGATGGGAGTAGGATTGTATGAACACTGGTTAAACTATGAGGAAGCAAGTGTGGGGTAAAAAAGAGGCAGTGTGTGACTCTAAAATGTATTCAGTATGAGCATGTGGAACTTATGTTGAAGTGAAATATATTCTAAATTGTGTTATGTAATACATCAATATACAGATATTTACTTTTTCATTTATTAGTTGTTTTATTAAAATTCCAGGGCCAATACTTGTAGATCACTTTAATGGTTTTTTAATAAGTAATCAATTAATTTTTTACCTGTTGTTGGAAGTGAGTTAAAATTTGGCGTCTTGCATCCAGCACAGCACTATGCTTCCCAGTGATAAGGAATGTCAAGCTGCCATCCTTACTCGTCGATATCTCAATATGGGCTCCAGTCTCCTTGGTAATGGCCTGGCAAGTCCGCAAAGATTCGCCCTCCCCAAAAGTGTTAGCATTATCCAGTTTTCTCTCTTCATATGGCACATGGAAAACCTACACAATAGGATAAATTTTGTATTAAGATAAGCGACTTTATAAAATATTGCACTAATAAAATGATAATTAAGTTGTAAAATTTAATATCAAGGACATTTAAAGAATCTCTCCAGATTGCGACAACTGATTGTTTTAAATTAATTTATAGCCCAAAATATACTGTATATTATTTATTACAAATATCCTTATCTGGTAACAAAAATCAAACTAATTTAAGAAGAACCTTGAGCCAGGTCAGGCATAAATGAATTAACACAAGATAAATCTCTCATATGCAAGAGGTTGTTTGGGTTGCTACCACGACTCTATCTATTTCTGCCGCCAAGCAGCAGTGTGTAAGCATATTTCCGTTTGACTCGGTCAGATGTTGAAACCAGTGAGATTACTGGGCATTATGAGACTTAAAAATGTATGTTTTAAGGTGGCAAATACAGTCTGGTGCCAGTTCTGTTTATGCACAGGTGTGACGCTTACCGAGCGACCTGCTCGTTTCGCCACATAGGCAAAAAAAAAGAAAAGAAGTAAAATTTCCCTGTATTTATTAGAATAAAGTCTATTGATATTATTGTTACAGATTGATATAACAACAATATGGTGATTTAACTTCTTATATAAGGTATTTATTTAATGAATATTTACAACTCATTATTACATATTGCGATTGTTACGTAAGTTAGCCATGCATATAGTTTTACATAATTTGGGTTCACTATTATCATTATGCATGTATGTAGGTCAAAAAGTCAATATAACCATTAAATTAATGGTACATACATACAAGTTGATATATTTGTAATATTATTATGTTTGTTAAATATGATTTGTTTAAATAAATACTGACCTGAGTATGCAGAGAAGATCCGACCCTCAGTTTATTGGTGGCTTGTTGTATATTCCTTTGCACAGGGGGCTGGGAGTGGGGCAAGGCGGGGAATAGGTCATCGTACGCGTGAGATACGTTATTCTCGTATCCAATATTATTCATTTCCTCAACATGCACAGGTATGTCAGAATGAACGGGTATCATATCGCCAACCATCATGGATTGCTGATGCATCATTTTCGTCTCCTCCAGCAGTCCTTGTCCGCGCCAAGTCGTTACAGTACTAGAGCCAGATAATGAACAATACATTGTAAATAAGTGAGCATGGGTATGTGCAATTTATACGTAATTATGTTTATACAAGTGTTTAAGACTGTAATCTGTCACTTATTTTGTGAGAAAGAAATATAAAAATGTTTTTCAGAACAATGAAGGTCATCTTCATTCATTACTATATTTAAATTTAAATATATGACTATACATTTGTCTGCATTGTATTGTATGATGTACCCTACTTCTAGATCAAGTATTTCAGGATTTCGTACCCAAACAATGCCAAGATGTTACTAAGCCTCTACTCGTACCCTTTAAATGGTTGGATAAAAGGGGTATTTTGCACCGTAATAGGTAGCAGGCTGAAATTGTCTCAGAATATATGGTATTATGATGGATACACTAACAAATAAAAAGAATGAAAAAGGAAATATTAACTATGTTGGTATGGAAGCCTGTGCATGTGTCCAACCTGAACATGTCCTTTTTTGTGAGGTAAGATGCCGCAAGGTGTAATTGATTGCACTGCTATTTTAAAGGATACTGCTGGGACTGCTAAACCTTTTAAACAAGGATTTCCTGACATATAGCTCCTGCCAATACCTAACCATGATCATGATCTACCATAACTAGATTTCAGATTTAGCTAAAAAACCTTTTGATTCCATCAGATTTCTAATATCTTGAGCATAATAAAGTATAATCATTATGAGCTTATCTCACCTACCTCAATAATATCAATATATTTTTGTAAAAAATTATAATCTATCTAAAATGTTCCTAATAATCCATTACTATTATTATATATTTAGTATTATTTTTTATATAGTTATTGGATTGTTTTATGTTAACCTTGTTTCTGACTGAAGGTACAGAGAATTATGTTGTGTTAATACTATTGTAATAAGCTCATTAGCTTTTGGTTAATTGAAATTACTTTTGATTAATATTATAAGTAGTTATAGTTATATTTTTGTACTCATTTTAAAAAATGGTACACACCACATTAAAATAAGATATGTATTATTTCAAGATCATTTATCATACATGTCTCACTCATAGTAATTTAGTATCTGATAGAAATCATGGAAAATACCCAATAATTATTATTATAATTATCAATCAAATGTAACTACTTCTTATTTATTAGAAGCAAGTTGAAAATGCAAGTGTGTAGTGATAAATACATGTATTTATCAAACAAGTTACATAATTAATTATCATTTTGCTATAATTTTGTGATTAAAGTTCTAAAACAAAAGTTAATAAGTAAATTAATTAATTAAACATTATCCAAATCTTCCTCAATATAGTAACTGAATGGAAATTATTAAACATAGTACCTGAATGGGGTTACTAAACTTATGTTGGCAAAATCAAAATTCAATAACAAATTTATTAATATTTACCAAGATAATTATTATTTTGATAAATGGCATTGATGATAATTATTTTTTCAAACCCAGATAATAATAGGTACTCATATAAAAAATCTTGTTTCCCTAAATTAAAATTATAAGAAAATTTAAAAAATTATGTAAATAATTCAATAATACTATAGAATTTAGTTTGTAGTGTTCTCTCATATATTACTACCTTTTTATAGGAATCTTGTATTCTATTGCTTTATGAACTTGATGAATTAGAATAAAAAGTGAGTTTGGAAATGTTCCTTTTTGAATTATTTTTTTTGTTGAACAAAATGTTGAAATATAAAAAGCCGCAGGTCAATTGAAAATAAAGATGAACAAATTTGGAAATTAAACATCCCGATTTCGTTAATACGTGTCACCTTCCAGCACATTTGACGTGGAACTTGTGTGAACAAAATACAACATTACTTACCGAATGTACTGTAGCTAATCAACCTGGGTGTTTATGCTTTAGGCGCCAGGATCGTTATTTCTTTATTCTGTAGGAAAATCGGCAAAATTGTAGTAAAATTATAAATAAAACAATAAAACCATTCCAAAAAATAGCTACACGCACATACCCAGCTGCAGTAGCAAGAGACAGTGTTGCCAACTTGTAGGACTGACGTCACTGACAGAAAGTTCAATGATTCAATCACAGAGTATATTGCCCCTAGTGCTCCATCTACATGGTCCGTTTTCCTGCGTGATTTAACTGCAAGTAAACCGAATTTCTAGTCACTTTAAGAGGTTTATGATATTGTTGGTCATAGCCTACTATAGTTTATTTATGTATGTTTACTTTTAGGAACATGTTTTAAGATTGCATCTCTAATGAATTGATAGAATTTATCGACCATTGCATTGATTTTTTTTAACATTATGAACTCTCTCCCACGGAAAGGATGTAATATTAGGAGGAGGAGGAGGATTAATTATAGGAGGTCGTTTATAATATTATTAAAGTCCGCTTTATAGAAACTAAATTTATCATTATGAGTGTTTGGAGAAAGTGTGGTTTTATTGCTATGGGTAACTGCGAATTCTAATGGAGGATGGTACGGGTCTACTAAACTAAGCTCAAATTTACTTTCTGCTACATTTTATATGCTAGTAGTGGAGTGAACAAGATCCAAGATTCTTTGTTTATTATTTAGAACAGTGTTAAATTGCTCTAAATTATTTAAAGCGATGAAGTCAAGTAAAGAGTCTGCAAGTGAGCTAGTTGTAAGTAATGGGGGTGTGCTACGGTTAGTCCAAGAGATGGAGCTGAGATTGAAATCTCCTAATATTAATACATTGTTAAATTTGATTTGTGTTTTCAATAAAGTGGTTGAGAATGTGTTTTTCAAGTGGCGGTGGAAGATAAACGCCGAAAATATATAATTTTTCTGATGAGTTTCTATTGTTGTGTACGTCCAGTTCTACCCATAAGTCCTCACAATCGCTTTCAAGGTGTATTAATCTACGAGAATCCATTCGCTTTGAAATTGCTATTAAGACACCACCGCCTGATTTATTACCTACTACGAAAGCCACTAGTTTCACGATCACGTCTGTATGTCACATAGCGATCACAAAACATTTCGGAGTCAAATATAGTCTGGTTTACCCAGGTTTCACTTAATACAATTACATCATAATCACAACCAAGAACATTTTTATCGTCTTATCGTCGTCTATCGTCTTAGAGCGAAGCCCTCTGACATTTTGAAAGTAGACATTTATTTGTGAGAATCTTACAGAGAAAAGATTAATTAACAAAAGTTATGTAAGTTAATAATATTACATCAAGGTGGCTAGAGTAGCTTCATTACGAACATAATTATATGTATGAGGTGTCCGTTTTGCGCATGTAGTTTCGGCCGCCACGAACCCACACGTACTTGTATTTCAGTTGTTTCGCCTTTGAACGGGCTGCAGCATGACCTAATTTGTTCTCAGGGGATAGATTATTATCGGTAACATAAACGGCAGATTTCTTACTCACGCTGATACCCAAATTATGGGCAGGCGCGGGGCTTACCTACCTACTATCAAGCAATAATCAACCAAATATATCAATTTCAATACATTAAAGTAGAAGATGTCTATAAAATTGAAATTACAAAATATTTTTTTTATCTTTATTTGATATCTTCGAAAACGCTACCGCCATGATCGTGACGTCAGTCACTATGTAAACAACTAAATGCCATTCGCAAATCGCATGTTGTGGTCATTTGTAGCAAAAATAATAAGATATTATGTAGGTAAGTACTTAAAGATATCTTCGCAAAAATAAATTAGAGTTTCAGTCGATATCTAGCTCGCATAGGTTATTTCGCGTGTTTATTTACTAATATGTGTCGTCATTGCACAGATAATCTATGGGCCTACATGGCCAACGGCGTTTTCATATGTTCATGAAAAATTTAAATCTGAATTAAAGTTTTGTTGTTTTATAAGTCTCAGAAAAATACGATATAATAAAAAAAACGGTCTAGAAAAGCCTCATTAACAAAATAAGGCCTACATATTTTAAAAATGTGTCACCTAGCCTATACTGAGCTAGGCCGGCTCGAAACTATAATTTGTCAAATCTGTATTTTTTTTTGTAGCATTATTCTAACGACTTAAGAAATAATAATATAATAATTTGTGTAGTTATTTAACGTATTTATTATGAACATTTATTAAATAATAAAATTATTTTCAAACCTTGTTTAACCTATGTTATAATCATTAATGGTCTTATTCATAATGAGTTATCGGAGCTTTATAAGGTTATAAGATGATTGTTAAAAATTGTTATTCATAATCGTTCAATAACGCTAAAAGGCTCATTAACTCTCCTATAAAGTGTCACTAATTTATAGAAGCTATAACCCTTCTATAAACCTATTATATACGTTCGATAGTGAAAAACATGGCCGACATCGGTCAGCTGTTTCATATTTGACGTTTATTTTTACGTCTATTGACATTTTTTTTTAAATTTATTACTTTTTCTTTATTTATAACGGCTTCGTACTATTATACATTTCGCCAATGACAAGTTTTATATTATATATTTTCAACTCTTCCCAAGAACGACGAAATAGCGGCGCAGCGGCGCGGCGTGGTCGATTGGAAGGTCTTGTTGAATTTTATAAAATCCTGCGAAAGCCTTCCTCAGCGCAAGTGGAACGGTTCCGGGGGATCCTGAGTGTGCTCTGGATTACTGCCGGAACCACCCCCGCGCTCTCCTCCATCTCAGGGTCGCATTGTACAATGTGATACGCAGCCACGACCCCTGGCGGTTCCAATTAGTCGCCTCTTACGACAGGCAGAGAATATCATGGTGGAATTTTACAACAGCCTCCAATCTACAGGGCTGGAGGAACCTACCACCTAGTAAACATAGTACATTTGTATGGGCAACCTACATTAACGATATGGTCAAACGTCGATAAGCAAATCATTAAACGTTGAACATTTTAATGATATTATGATGATGATGATGAGGTACCTACCATCTAGTAAAAGTAAAGTAAATCGTAACTCATATTTTTCGTTTGAGAAATATTTTTGATTGTTCAATTATACAAACTATACAATTCTTTGAAAAACCTTCGCGTAGAAAACTATCGGTAGAGATTCAAACCGTTTTCTTTAGATGACCAGGAATTTCGCAAGCGGTACCGTTTTACCAAACAAAAGTAAAGTTTTTACTTCTGTGTCTTCTTTGCTGTAATCATCTTAAATATTTTCAAAAAGCATCAACCGTCCGTGTGGTCGTGTTTGTTTACCTTTCTTGACATTTGACATTGATGAGATGCCAATTTTCTTTTGAATTAGTTTGTTTCCAGTCTTTCCAGAGACAACCCATACTAAAATCATTCAATCAATCAATCTTTTTCTGTAAACTGGCAACTTTGTGTATGATAAACCTATTTTAGTTATCGGAGCTTTATCAAACGATTATGAATAAAGAATTTTATTGAACGTTCTATAGGCTTAAAATACGTTTTAACTAATGAAGGTTTATACCTTCGATAAGCGTTTTATTATGAATAAGACCCTTAGGGTCTTATTCATAATAAAACGTCATTTACTTCTTCCCATCACTACGAATTATGCAAACATCAATAGTTGTGATCACAGATTTGTTGTGATCACTAACAATAAACATCCAAACTTTTACATTTATTATTGTATAAATTATTAGTGTATTAATAGTATATTATAGTAATCTCCACTACTTCGTGACAGACAACAGGTATTCATTCCTATTAATGAAGACTTTCTTACTGTATTCAATTCATTCAATACATTTATAGAAGTTTAACTTCAGAAATAGGTGGGATGTATAACTAAATTACCTAATTATCTATTACCCAGGACTTCACAGTTCTCAGCCTAAGTACGCTGCCACTAGACCAAGAAGGCGATTATATTCTAAACCGCCTAACAATATTTTTTACTTTTTTTATTGCATAGACCGGCTGTTGAACAAGTGGGTCACCTGATGGCAAGTGATCTCCGCCGCCGCCAATACTAAGAGAAACACGGGCGCGTTGACCTTAAGGGTTTGGGAAGGGGAGAGGAGGGAGATTTGGGCCTCCAGATATCTCGCTCACCGTACGAAAACGCAACAGCAAGCAGCTACTTTACGCCGGTTTTCTGTGAGATAACAGTGGTAACGATCCGGTCGAGCCAGCCCATTTGTGCTGCAGACAAAACTGAATTCAATTAAAAAAATCATTTTTTCAACCTTTGTTCATATTAGATAGTGTTATAAGTGCTGCCAGTACTAAATATTAACACAACGGTTATGACGTCACACTATTATTGTATAACGTTATATTGTCTGTTAATCCATAAGATACTCTGACTTATTTAATTATTCAATTATAAATAATATACACGTTATTTAGAACGATCTAACATGTTCAATAATAAATACAATTACTAATGTGAACTATTTGTGAAAAGGTATAAATAAGGTAGAATAATTATTGTCGGCAGTCAGTCGCTCGTTAAACGGAATATAAAGTGTTACTCTGCCCAAATAAATGGAGAAGGTCGTGTACATTGTGTTTCAATTGTTCTACTTCGTTACAATAGACATATTTCTTTGTATTATAATATTTGTCACAAGCAAATATATGACTCTAACAATATTTAAGAAAAGATTATCTACATTTTGGCGTTGATTATTGCACAAAGGGCCTGTGTGTCGCCTTTTTCTTACAAGTCGACGCGACGCGACGATGAGGCTTCCGTATGCTCGGCGCTTAGTGAAAAAAGTTTTTTATTATTAAATATATTAGAATAAGATTTTGGAGCCCCCTGAAACTGCCGTCCCTTCCATCAGAAGGTATCCCAATGACGAAATAATGTAAATGGAGTGGGTACCCAAAGTAATAAAATGGTAAAAAATATGTACTACTTCAAATGAATTAACATTAATTAAACAGATTATGTTCGTTTATTGGGCACCTTATTGTGACTTTAAAGTATTCTCCACTATACTTTAATAATCTCTATTTAATTTATGATAACTTCCCATTACCACAATGGCCAAAGAACTACCGTAGCGATGTGCAATAGATACATTAATAATTTTTTTTTAAATAATAGACAATATTTCTCTTTGGATATAATAATTCACAATTTATTATCTGTGGCCAACAAGTAATAACACGCGTAAAATTACTAAAAGGAAAATAATAAAGTGAATTGAAAATAATTGCAATTGTTTAACTCTATTAGTTTTTTGTCCTCATGTTAGGATAAAAATGGATAAGATACCTAGAACACATGAAGGTGTGTATTATTATTTTTGTAACATAAATTGACAGCCATATTAGATGATGCATCGTCTTCTAGCCTATAAATATTAGCTTATAATTTCACGCTTTTGCGCTTTTTAGTATAGAATTTATTAATTATTTGTATTGCGCAACCATTGATATTGTTTCACATTAGCTTTATCGACTGAATTAAATAACACCAAGCGAATTACGACGAGCCTAATACAATTTCGTAATTTGCCCGATATATGTTTTTCAGCTATCGAAGCTCAGATCAGAGAAATTCAGTCCAAGAAAACAGAATTACCCGAGAATGGTTCAAATAAGGGTGTGTCTCTCGGGGAGACTTATTATGACAGTGACATATACGACAATGCTGGGCAGAGCGGCAAGTCCCGGTATGACGGGTATGTGACATCAATAGCTGCTAATGATGAGGTTGAAGATGATGATGTTGAGAATGTGCCTGTGGCACAGAAAAGAGCAAGTGGCTACACTGCACCTGCTTCATTATTAAATGACATAGCACAGGTAACTTATAATTCTGAAATTTCTTTCATACTTTGCAACATCTATTATACCAGATGATATTTAGACTTTCTAAATCTGTTTAAGTATATTTAGTCTAGTTACACTTGTGTGTCTGATTCTGATTTCAAAGAAACCAAACATGGCCATACAAATTCTTTAATAATATTATTATGTGTACAACAACTCCTAGTGTATTGGGCCTTTTAACACTTGTATACCTCTTTGAATCTTTGTAAAGAATTCCAAATTGAGTAGTGGTATATACATTTTTAGATAAAACTGAAAACAAAGTATTATAGTAACAATAATTTCTTACTATTAATCAAATCAAAGAGTAAAACTTTTTAATAAGTAAGTTCATATCAGAGAGATGAGGTTGGTAACTTCCCATGAAGAGAATTAAATCTTCTAATCTCAAGATTAATAATATTAATGTTACATTGAGACAGTTACTGACTTCAAATCAAGACAAGCCAGTCCTGGTCCTAGCATCTTAAAACATTTTTAAGTCAGTACAGTACTGGCATTACCCCTATGGCAAAGGCGTAAAAAAAATTGTTAGATTTTTTTAATCAAATCTGTAGATCCAGAGAATACTCCTCACATCACTCAAAATCAATATCTGGGTGGCCCTGTGGTCACAAATCACAGTAACTTAAGATGTATTAAGTTACTCAGGGATAGTGCAGCTTCCTATTAGTGAAACAATCTTTTAAATTAATTCAGTAGTTCCAAAGATTACCTCCCATATAACAAAAAGTTTCATGCAAAGTGCAGTAGTTTTTGAGTAATTGTGATTAATCACTGTGTAATGATATAGATTGTGCGACATGGGTTATACTTAGTGCTCTTATATCAACAACACATTGTTCACCTGCCCCACAACCAGGTCTTATTTATTCGCAAATCATATAATCTTTAATACCAAAATCATAAAAAAATGTATAATCAGGTGTAATAACTTTGTGAAAGTGGCATATTATTGTGGTGGTAAATATTTTAATTCTCAATATTTCAACCTTCTCTCAATAACGGAGATTTCATAGTCAGGATTTATTTAATTATATGGTTTGATTATATTTGAGTTCAAAAGAAATTGGGTTTCCCTACGAAATTAATAAAGAATTAGATGTGGCAATTCCATTTATGCATAAATGTATTGGTAAAATTGCATTATAAAGAATAATACTTACTCAAATGGTAGTTATTCACGCCATAATAATTATTTTCGGGAGCACGCTATATTCGTGTTATAACTTGTTCACCAATTGGATAAATACGCGGATTTGCTACCCAATTCATGCATACTACTGTCCCCGGTATTGTTTCGATGACAAAACTGCGGTTTCTTATTGACTAATTCAAATCGCGTGAGATCTCGTATAAGCGAATATTCTTTATGGATCCTATTGGCATGATATTTCAATTTTATGCATGTTGCTGTTACGCGGTATTTACAAACTGCTCTTTCGAGGTTTTGTGCGTGCAACAACGATATATTGCTTATTATTTATTTAGCTACAATTTTGACATTAAAACATAATATAAAACAATACTTGTAAACTAAAGGAAAGTAAAATTAACAAAATATTTGCCAAAAAAGAGCCAAAACGAAGAGAATGATTTAGTTGAGCCAGACGCTCCTCAACTACATTAACTGGATGGGTGTTATAGATAAATAAAATGGTTATTATTTTTTTATCACCTTAATCTACATACATAGTTGTTGCATTATATATCTGATAATTCTGAATTCAAAATACAATATTTATATTTATCAAGGTAATTATTGCATCAACATCAGTAGTATTATTAGTAGAAAGGCTGGTTGTGTAAAGTAAAGAAATATGATTTCAGAGTGACAAAGATTATGATCCATTTGCTGACAAAAGAAGGCCTACCATTGCAGACAGAGAAGATGAATACCGTCAAAAGAGGCGTAGGATGATTATATCTCCGGAGAGAAGCGACCCATTTGCAGAAGGTAATTTTTACATAATCATTCATTAGTAGCATGGTTAGTTATCATTTTTAAATATTTTATTTTATTTTAATGCAGTTAGATAATTATACTGAATTTTTCAGGTGGCAAAACTCCAGATGTAGGGTCCAGAACTTACACAGAGATTATGAAAGAACAGTATCTCCGTGCTGAGGAAACCGAAGTAAGTAACCAAAGTTGATTAGGACAATTTAATAATTCTTAGTTCTTACAAAAGCTTTATATTTTCATTACGTTAATTTATACTTACATTCTGACATTTAATTGCCTTTTCAGCTGTATGTCTGTATTGAGGATGCTGGATAACCATGATCTGTTGGTATAGATCATACAGAGTATGTTCTTATAATAGATATGAAAATCTGTATAAAAATCAAGCATGCCAATTTGTCATGGAACCAAAATAAAAGTGTATTTGACTGCTCATATCCATATTATATTTAATTTAGGAGGTTATACATTACGTAACTATGAGTGTTACGCCCAGTTTCTGAACGGCTGATCAAATCAACATTCAACTAACAGAACTTTGATTTTACACCGCTGTCAAATCAATTTGAGTTGCTGAAACGTTCTTTAGTGAAAAAATTAATAGCATATGATGTCTATTTAGTATTGTTTGAAATACGATTTTTTATGTTGATTTGAAAATTATGTTAACTAACATGTGTGTCAAATCAAAGATGTTGCATGCTTCTAGCAACTCAATTTCGACTTCGACATGAGATTTGACATTTGATTAGTTAATTTAACATTGATCAGCCAGAAACCCGGCATTATTCTCATAATAAATTTAATTTATAATATGTTACTCATACTGTATGCACAAATATTATTTAAGATTTTGTTTTTAGTTACGGAAAAAGCTGTTAGAAAGAGTTCGTGAGGGTACCCTTAAACCAGTGGTGCAATCAAATGGGGAGGCGCCAAAGCCAAGTGCAGCGAAACGCAAAGGACGATGGGATCAAAGTTCAGAGGAGACACCTCTGATCAAGAAAGTAATGTCAACCACTCCTAACTCTCAAGCAACTCCCTCATGGGATGCTGAGGTGAGTTCAAATAATAATTTTAATCTATATTTTCATTCCAGCGCATCCTTTACTAATTACGTTTTTTTGAAATATTTTATTTTAGCCTATGAGTGATATACTGTAACAACTTTTAGCCTGTGATTGACATTTTATACCCTTTGGCATTATGCTTATGATTGGTACTATTATACACTATGTTGATGATTCTCTATATAATATGAATATGTTTTTTAATGTCCTTATAGATTACGGAAAAACTAATGTGTTAAAAATAATTAATAATATGACGTACATTGTAATTTTTTTAAGTGTTAGTAATAAAGGGTTAGGCCGTCTTGCACAAAGATCCTAAAGCGAGATTTATCACTAAACTTATTAACTTATGTAAAATTTTCATATGATTTGACGTTTCTTCAACTGGTTTAATCTCGATTAGGATCGAAGTGGAGTGGAGTGGTGGTGGTGATGTTAGTAATAATAATAATATGAATTTGATTCTTGAGATAGTTTTCCATTGTCAAAATCAGCAGTCATAAAGTTTATGTAATGGTTAGAGAGGTGCCTGGGAGGAGACGCCCGGTGCGACTGGTCGGGGGAGCGAGACACCCGGTGCTACGCCCTCAGCACGTGTCTGGGACGCCACTCCTGGACACATCACACCAGGTCATGCCACACCTGGCAGGGAAACACCAGCTCAACACACCTCAAGGCGGAACCGTTGGGATGAAACACCAAAGACAGATAGAGGTAATACTGTTTGACTTTTATCTATGATTTATCATACCTAGATTCTACAATGAATAGAATGTTACATAATCTACTCAAGAATAATAATCTTTACCAATGAAATTGCCATTCTTTAAGAAAACGGCTGAACAGGAGTTAATAAACTCGTCAAAAGCATTTTATACTGCTTCTTGGGTATTGATTTTGTTTTCGCCAAAAAGTTGTCCAAATTATGTAAAAAGTAAAAGTCTGACCTTGCTCCTAAGATATGGTGAGTACCACTGGTGATGGATTCCAACCCCAGCTCTTGAAGCTTGGAGATTGTCTGTTATGCTGTATGGGGTCGCGGGTTGGCGTTGGCTGCAGACGGCGAGCTTCTCCATCAGAACACAATGCACAAATTTTTGGCGCGTAAAAATTCTATACCTGAGAGGCAGTACAAAATGCCTTTGAACAGTTTGTTGCCACCCATCCAGCTGATTTATTCGAGAAGGACATCAATAAATTGCCACTGTGTTGGCATAGATGCATCGATAGCATGTGTGGTAACTTTGATTAATAGAAATAAAAATAGAAGGAAAGTAAATACTTATCTTTTTACTCACAAAACGGCATTTCATAGGTAAAGACTTATTATATAGGTTCAAAGCTTGTGGAAAAAGTGAGGGTAGCAAACTACAATAAAATAGTTAGTATTATTAGTTATAGTAGTTTTGGCATTTCAGTGTTTTTATTTTGAAGTCAGTTTCAAGTTTTGTTAAACATTATTTTATTTTTAAATTTTGAGTGCTAGTTACAGCAATAGCATGTAAATTCCAATACAATAACACAATCTCGACGAGTGTACATACTGTTGTCCGTTGAGGAGCTTTATTTTTTTACTCCGTACTCCGTCATCAGATCTTAACGAAATGTATATGGGACCACATCGCAGCTAGACTCTATAGAGAGATTTTTTTTCCAAAAAAATTGGTCTACATTTGGCGGAGAAATTGATGTACATACAAAATAACGCGCCGAAATGAAACCTCCTCCTTTTTTGAAGTCGGTTTAAAAGGGGATGTACTTACGTTAAGCATGACGTCACTACTGTTGCGAGTAGGCATGTCAAAGAGATGGAGAGTTCACACCTGCGACACTATAATCGAACCAATTTACATATTTACATACTAGCTTTTGCCCGCGACTCCACCCATGGAGTTTTGGTTATACGGGAAACATTATTTTATGTACTATTCAATCTCTCAGAAAATAGATTTGAATAGGAGGATAATTGTGGTGATCAGGTCCTGGTGGAAATATTTATGGTAAATTAAATCAAATCACGTTTATATATGATTTCGGCATTAAAAAACAAATGGCGCTCACAATAATTCTAATAGCGGATCTAAATAACATTACTTTCGACTCCGATGTCGAATTTAAAGTCAATCGGCCATAAAATAAAGAAAAACATAATGGTGGCCACTTTTTTCAATTCTAACATCGAACTACCACTTTTGACTACTGGGCGTCCCAGATATCGATTTTGAAGTCAATCAACCTTCAAACAAAGAAAAAAAAAATGGCGGCTATTTTCTAATTCTAGAATCGGATCTACCAATTTTGCCTACAGGGCGTCCCAGATATCGATTTTGAAGTCAACAAAAGACAACAAAAAAAACTAAATGGCGGTAACTTTTCAATCCTAACATCGGATCTACTATCTTTGACTACGAGACGTTACAAATTAAAATAATAATCATACAATTTTAATGTTTATTGACTTCACAATCGATATCTGTGAAGCCCTGTGGTCCCAAATCACAATGAAATATAGCCTATGTTACTCAGGGATAGTCCAGCTTTTAGAATCGGTTCAGTAGTTCCAGAGATAAGGCCTTAATATAAATTGACCGCAGTATCGATATCGTGTGAGGCCCTGGGTTCACAAATGGCAATGAAATATAGTTTGTGTTACTCAGGGATAATACGGTTTCCAATTAGTAAAAGAATTTTTAAATCAGTTCAGTAGTTCTAAAAATTACACTGTACATATAAACAAATATTTCCTCTTTATAATTATATAAAGTCGGTAAATAGGGTAGACTACTACTACTGGGAACCACTAGCGCACCGGCCTGTCTGCACACTTAATGTGTGTGTGTGTGTAGTTATTGAGGGCTGATCTAAGCCGATGAGAGCGATAAGGATAATGCTATATGTAAGCAACATAAGTATTTCTCGAACTAACTATCCCTTGGCCTCACTATAAATAATGTTTTTGTTATTTATTTAGGTTTTTGTGTATCATGTTTTGAATAATAAGAATTATTGTTATAAGCAAAAATTGTTAGACGAAATCGCTTCTTTACGTAATAGTTGGTTATAGGATATTGTGTTATATTTGTAATTGTACGATATATTTGTGTCCAATGTCCATATTTATTTTGTAGAGACCCCTGGACATAACAGTGGATGGGCTGAGACGCCACGCACCGACCGCGGCACGGGCGTGGACACTATACAAGAGACTCCCACCCCGTCCACCAAGCGTCGTTCGCGATGGGACGAGACGCCGGGCGCGACGCCCGCGGCCGCGACTCCGACGCCGTCGCACGCCACGCCGTCACACGCCACGCCGTCGCACGCCACGCCCTCCATATCCACTCCTACACCGCACACACCTGTCTTCACTCCGGGCGGTGTAAGTATACTCCCCTCTTTCTACAACAATTAGATGGATCTTTTAATTATAATATTATTGTTTCTCCGTGTCGAAGTGGCTGAGGAGTCGGCTGTGAAGCGAGAGGCCGCGGGTTCGATTCCCGCACCGAGATAAATTTTTGTGTGATTCACAAATATATGTTTCGGGTCTGGGTGTTTTCTCCCTACAGGGGTTGACATCAGGCAGGCGGCCGGTCGTAAAAACTACAAGCCAAACCTTTTTGTAACATGTTTTAAAAATCATGATGCGCCGACCCAACTGCGAGTGGGATAAAGGCTAGTGGAAGAAGTAGGAGATTGTTTCTATTTTTTTTTTTTTTGCAAATAGCTACTTTTATGACTATGTCAAGCTGACAAAGTGTTGAAATGATAGTACAGAAATTTTTAACCAATTTGAACATTAAGTGGATTGATTAAGAATGTGTAAGTACCCTACATACTAAGAAAAATGTTATTTTCATAGTCTACACCTGTTGGTGTAAAGGCCATGGCAATGGCCACACCGACTCCTGGGCACGTGGCAGCCATGACTCCAGAACAGCTACAGGCTTATAGATGGGAAAAAGAAATAGATGAACGCAATAGACCCTACACTGATGAAGAACTGGATGCCATGTTCCCAGCTGGGTACAAGGTTTTGCCGCCTCCTGCAGGTATGTACTCTGGGTTTAGTTGAATTGAATTTAATTTTATTATATTTAATAAAAAAAATTATGAAATATTAAGATTACACCATAGTTATTAATCTCAAATTTAGTTTCAGGACACATGTATTGATCAAAGCCATCTTCATGTGGAACAATATCAACGAATGTGATCAAATGATACATGTGTTTTTAAATTACAAAAGTTAGAATATATTTTAATGGTCAGTTTTTCTTTCAGATGAATGATGACAGAATTTACAGTTTCATGCCGTCGGATAAACTGCAGTTTACGCTTTCATGTCTGTTGCTGAATAGTGTATTTAAGAAACAATCGTGCACGCTTATTTACCATGTGACGGCACGCGACCATTAAATAGTTAACTTGATACATTGTTGACCAGGTTATGTCCCCATTCGGACCCCGGCTCGTAAGCTGACCGCAACCCCAACTCCGTTGGGTGGTACCCCAATCGGCTTTTTCATGCAGACGGAGGAGCTCGGCGGCTCAGCGGCGGCAGCGGCGCGGCTGCTCGATCCCCAGCCCAAGGGCACGCAACAACTGCCATTCATGAAGCCGGAAGATGCTCAGTATTTTGACAAACTTCTCATTGATGTCGATGAAGACGCTCTCTCACCTGACGAATTAAAAGAGAGGAAGATCATGAAGCTGCTTTTGAAAATTAAGGCATGTCGCATTATATATTTTAGTTCATTACCCGATAGACAATATGAAATAAAAGTATATAATTTTTTTATAGAATGGAACTCCACCAATGTGTAAAGCAGCCTTGCGTCAAATCACAGACAAAGCCCGCGAGTTCGGCGCTGGGCCTCTATTCAACCAGATACTGCCCTTGCTTATGAGTCCAACACTTGAAGATCAAGAGCGGCATCTATTGGTAAAAGTAATTGACAGAATCCTGTACAAATTGGATGACTTGGTTCGACCATATGTACACAAAGTAAGTGTTCAATGAAATTATTACCATTTTAATTTGCAAATGTTTTTTTACCAATGTTAGTTAAGTAGTTTAGGACTGCCTCCGTGGCGCAGTTGTAATGCGTACGCGTTACGACTGAGGCTGACAGTAAAGTCTTGGGTTCGATCCCCGGGTCGAGTAAAAGTGATATTGGGTTTTTCTATTAAAAATACTCATTATTAGCCCGGAGTCTGGAATAGTACCAAGTACGGCGATAGGCTCGCCCCCTATGACACCATGGGACGGAGATACGCTCGGTGAAATGTTGATGTACTGGTTACACCTCTGCCTACCCCTTCGGGGATTACAGGCGTCAATACGTATAAATTTCAAGTAAAAAGATCGATACCATTATTTATCATTATTGCATGTTACAGATCTTGGTCGTCATTGAACCTCTTCTTATTGATGAAGATTACTATGCACGAGTAGAAGGTCGTGAAATCATTTCGAATTTAGCTAAAGCTGCGGGTCTTGCTACTATGATCTCCACAATGAGACCGGATATTGACAACATAGATGAATACGTGAGAAACACAACTGCCAGGGCGTTTGCCGTTGTTGCATCTGCTTTAGGTAAATAAATATTGAACTAATTATTCCTCCCACCAAACAATAGTGTGTAAGCGCTGTTGTGTTTCGGTTCGAAGGACATTGAAGCCACTGAAATTTCTGGGCATTATGAGATCTTATATCTCTGGGTGACAGACGAGCAACCGGCTCGTCTTGTCATTCAAGGAAATAAAAAAAATACACCAACCTAGTTTTTTTATTCTAGCTTTGCAAAGTGACTCTACTGTACCTGATGGCAAGTATAGTGTAGTCAAAATATATTAATGCCCACATATATGAGCCCAGAATGCGACTCGCTGGAATGAGCTACTATGACGGGGTTTCAACGCCTGTATGGTATTTGCTATCCAGCCAAAATATAATAAGTATATAAAATGTTTTATTTTCAGGCATACCATCGCTTTTGCCATTTTTAAAAGCTGTGTGCCGATCAAAAAAATCATGGCAAGCGAGGCATACTGGGATAAAGATTGTACAACAAATTGCCATTTTAATGGGATGCGCAATTTTGCCTCACCTGAAGTCACTTGTGGAAATCATTGAACATGGTATGTTGTAGACTTCTTACAATGAATATTATTTTTAGGGTCCTATATCCAAAGGGTACCAACGGAACCCTATAGTCTACAGTCTACACCTTCTGTCTGTGTGCTATTTTTTTTTATAGGCATATGTATGGCAATAATAGGTGAAATTTTCATAGCATATGTGTTATTATGGCAGATATTTTAATAATATCCGAAATTTTAGTGGTAGAGCCACGCTGTAGACAGTGTTGTCTACAGCACGAATGGACCGGTTCGACTGGGTTGTTACCACTGTATCACATAAAACTGAAAAGCAACGGCTTACTGCTGCGTCTCATACGGTGAGTGAGATATCTAGAGGGCCTGGCTCTTCCCAGTCCCTTAATTATCCCTTTACTTTAAGGTCGGCAACACTCCCATGATTCTGCTGATATTATGGGCGTATATGGGCGGTGGAGATCACTTATCATCAGGTGACCCACTTGCTCGTTTGCCGGTTTATACTATAAAAAATATCTACGAGATAGGCTCTACCTAGTATGGATGGCATCAGATAAGTACCCCAAGACTAGTACTAGTATGTATTAAGATATTATTTATAACAACATATATAACCTTAATAAATAAATCAACAAAAAATAGTAAAAAGCACAAAAGTAAACATTTAAAGGTGTGGGTATGGAATCCTTGGTGCGCCGAGTCCCACTCGCACTTGACCGATTTTTTTTAAATGAGCATGAGAACATTTCTTAGAGAAAAGTTGTAATGGTTAATTGATAACTAAAGAAGATTGACGTCGTTACAGGGTTGGTAGACGAGCAACAGAAAGTGCGCACGATCACCGCGCTAGCGAGCGCTGCTCTCGCTGAAGCCGCCACTCCTTACGGCATTGAATCATTCGACTCTGTTCTTAAACCTTTGTGGAAAGGTATCCGTACACATCGAGGGAAAGGTCTGGCCGCCTTTTTGAAAGCTATTGGTTATCTGATTCCTCTCATGGACGCTGAATATGCCAATTATTACACAAGGGAAGTGATGCTCATTCTTATTCGGGAGTTTCAGTCGCCAGATGAGGAAATGAAGAAGATTGTATTGAAGGTTTGTTATATTTAAAAAAAACTACAATCTTTAAAAAAAGATATGTTTACTCAATCAACAACCAACAGTAAACAGTCACCGACATAGTTTTTTACTTACAGTAGATTTACCTGTATCATTGGTATAAGGAACTATGAGGTACTTACAGTCCTACAACGTCCAGACCCAAAACAAATGGATTACACAAACACATTTGTCTCAGTGGAAAGATCGAACACACGGCTTTTCATTTCACTGCTGGCTGCTCACCTATTGCAACACGAAAGATGTCAAAAAAAGTTATAAATAACCTTGCGTCTCTAAATATGGATTTGTAGAAATCTATAAAGTAATTGATTTATTTCAGGTAGTAAAACAGTGCTGTGGCACCGACGGTGTGGAGCCGCAGTACATAATGGACGAGATTTTGCCGCATTTCTTCAAACATTTCTGGAATCATCGCATGGCACTCGACAGACGGAACTATCGCCAACTTGTAGATACTACAGTCGAGATCGCTAACAAGGTAATGCAAGCACATTTTTCCGGTAATTTTATGTTTCAAATAATTGTGCATGAAATAAACGTTTGTTTTATTTTGTAGGTCGGTGCATCGGAAATAATTAACCGCATTGTGGACGATTTAAAAGACGACAATGAGCAATATAGAAAAATGGTTATGGAGTCAATAGAAAAGATTCTCGCTAATTTGGGTGCTGCAGATATTGATTCGAAACTTGAGGAAGCACTCATTGATGGTATCTTGTATGCATTCCAAGAACAGACTACTGAGGCAAGTATTATCAATAATCTTAATGAATTTATTTCATTTTAATGATAGTAAATAAATAAATATTATGTATTAGGCCTGCAATACATTTGTAATGTTTAGTCAAATACAGCACATACAATATAAACTTACAAAGATATTACTAATGTAAACAGCATTTTAAGTATCTGTAAATGTCATTAAACCACATAAGCTGTATGTTGCGAAACATATATCGGTTCTAAAAGTTCAAGTGTAAATGTATAATATGTGAGGCACTTCGCAAGTTTCAATTTTGTGATTAAAAGTACAAATTTAATCTTATAAGTCTTACACATAGTTTACTGAATTACAATAATTTATTATTTGAATTTCAGGATGTCGTCATGTTAAATGGTTTCGGCACGATAGTCAATCAACTAGGCAAACGAGTAAAGCCATACCTGCCACAGATATGTGGTATTATTTTATGGCGAATGAACAATAAATCTGCTAAAGTTCGTCAGCAAGCCGCTGATCTAATCTCACGCATTGCTGTCGTTATGAAAACTTGTCAGGAGGTAAGAATGTAATATTTTTTAAACATTATCTGTGACATGTAATTTTTAACATCTTGTGTTTGATTTTCAAGAAATGTTATTTTGATTTCATCCTAATTTTCACAGGAAAAACTAATGGGTCATCTTGGCGTCGTACTCTATGAGTATTTGGGTGAAGAATATCCCGAAGTTCTCGGTTCTATACTTGGAGCTCTGAAGGCAATAGTCAATGTGATCGGAATGACCAAAATGACACCTCCTATAAAAGATCTGCTTCCAAGACTTACGCCAATTTTGAAAAACAGGTGCCTTTCTTTCTGACTGTTAAATTACTGTTGCTGATGCCGTAGTCGGCATCAGAGCGTCCCGAATCATAACGTGATATGCGCTTTTGCCTTATTATTGATATTGTTTCTACATTAATAGCTATAATAATTATACTTAACATTTATAATAAGCTAGTTTAGGAACGAGTTTCAAAGTAGGATTTGGTTGTCGGTTACATTTAGACACGGGACGTTTGGAGCCCATCACCTTGTCGAGTTCAAAGGATGATATTATAACACATACATGACCGATATCGCATCGACGCCTTAATCAACATTGACCGCGTAGGTGTTTACTTACTTTACTTACCGCGTATTACTCACGATAATCAATGATTGTGTCTTATAAAATACATCAAACTACAAAAAATCTACCTTATACAGTCTGTCAATAAATTACCTGAGGTTAAATACAAATAATAATCAATATATCAATCAAGGAAAAGTTTTACTTGATAATGCTCTTTCGATTGTAGATCGGTTTGGTGTAATGGAATACAATGATGACGTTAAACGTAATATAATCGTTATTGTCTATGTCTATATTGATTATGTAGGTGTAAAAGTTTAATAACACTTTTATAACATGCTATAGAAATTAACTGTTACGAAAATGTATGATTTAACTAAGCTAAAAGTAATAAGGACAGGTGTTAATTTTTTGTTTTTATACAGACACGAAAAAGTGCAAGAGAACTGTATCGATTTGGTTGGGCGCATAGCTGATCGAGGACCCGAGTTTGTGTCTGCTAGAGAATGGATGAGAATATGTTTCGAACTGCTCGAGCTACTAAAAGCGCACAAAAAAGCCATCAGACGAGCGACCGTAAACACATTTGGTTATATAGCTAAAGCCATTGGTCCGCACGACGTTTTGGCAACATTACTCAACAATTTGAAAGTACAGGAAAGACAAAACAGGTGATTTAACTTATATTTTTTACTATTCTATAGGCTGGCAAACGAGCAAGTGGTTTCACTTGATGGTAACTAAGTGCAAGCAAGTGTATTCTTCACTTCGGGTTTCTGTGAGACAGTGGTAACAACCCAGTCAAGCCAGCCCATTCATGCTGTAGACAAAACTGTCTTCAGCAGTGCTATATCACTTTAATAATGTTTCTATTGCTAAATCTTATGTTCGTTTTGTTTTACAGAGTGTGTACTACTGTGGCTATTGCTATTGTTGCCGAGACTTGTTCACCATTCACAGTATTACCAGCGTTAATGAATGAATACAGAGTTCCTGAACTGAATGTACAGAATGGTGTGCTCAAATCATTGTCGTTTTTGTTTGAGTACATTGGTGAAATGGGAAAAGATTATATTTATGCAGTGTGCCCACTTCTAGAAGATGCTTTGATGGACAGGTACATTTTGGAAAATATTTCTCTGTTGACCAAAGATCCAAACAGACATTGTATGCGCACATACTTATACGTGCTACTTGTATCGAGTCAGCCGAAGACACGAAAAATGTGGCACACTTGGTTGTCCTGCAGATTTTTAACCGACGAAAAAAAATGTAGGAAGTTCTTAATTCGACACGTATATATACAAACGTGTTACAGAAAGATGTGATTATATTTATTGGGTTATGGATTATTGTATACACAAGACAGTGACTGTTTATGTACCAGATCTTATCAAAATCTAGACATCCTAAAATGTTAAATGTTTTAATCGATAAGATCGATCTCAATATCACTATTAATAATTATTGTGAACGACACTCATAAGCGCTAATAATGTGTACGTAATTCGAAGTTCTTACGTACGAGTATGTAACTTGTAAGGGAAATCGAGCCAAATTCGAAGCGAAAGTGGTAGTACCACTCAGACTGGGATTAAGTGTGAAATGGTTCAACCTAAGTGAGTTGATCACCTGTCTGTGCTACTCACAGACGTCCCCACCATAAATACAAATACAATAACTTGTATGTTAAACACAAATTTATGTAACAAATTCACACTGTATGAGCCTGTGTGCTGCAGACGATATACCATTTTCCAGAGGCCTCGTTCTCGGTTCTTCAACCAAGAAATTGGTTTAATACAATTAGTACTCGTAGGGCTACCATCAGCTGCGCCAACGCAAAACACCAATTCTTAATCCCCGCTTTTAGTCAAATACGGGATATTTTTTATTCATAATTACACTTCATAAATACCGTAAATACTGAACTGAACTCTTCAAATAAATGTTGACATTTGACAACTGTTTTATAATAATACTAAATTGAAATGGAGGTATGAGGTGTCATCTAGACAGCCTCCGTGGCGCAGTGGGTGAGTAGCCGGCTGAGAATCGAGAAGCCGTGGGTTCGATTCCCGCAACGACACAAATGTTTGTGTGGTCCATAAGTGTTTGTTTCGGGTCTGGGTGTTGTGGCACCTAGTCCCTCGAAGTTCCTGATACCCATGATGTTTGACAAGTTTACCTGTGGTCAGGACTATGTGTGTGACTGTTGGGTGTATTTATTATTATTATCTTATTTGACGGACCACTAATTCAAATCCAATGATTGGCTTGGCGTGAGCGAGAATGACAATGCTGGAGTGAGATAAAAGGCTGCTCCCAGTGAGAAAGTAAGGTTTCCTAATCTTATCGGAGGCATCGGACAAGCTGTGCGATCTGACCAGCAGCATAAATATATGTTCCTTTTACTTACATGGAAAATGTTGTTGGTATTTGTACGTTTTAACGAAGTTTGAGATTTGGGTCCTAATATTCTGAGCCGAAATATGAACGTGAACAGTAGAAACATGAGTCTTGTCCACACTAATTGAATGTTTGGTAAGCTGATTCGAGTTTAAAAATAGGGTTCATTAATATCAGGTGTTTATCATTTAGTGTTGTCCAAAGTTGCAAGTCTAATATCGACATGTTACTCATTCGATAAAAGAGAAATGCTTTATTAATAAAATAGGATTTGGTACTATGGGGCGTGGGGTATACTTATATTGTACTCTATACGTCGCGTCGCTTATATATATGATTACAACTTTCTATAACATTTGTATATTATTTTGTATGTCTAGCCACGCATACGTAGGGCGGCCAAATGAGGACCGATTTGGAAGATTCTCTTTTTATTCAAAAGAGTACAGCTCAAAGCTAGCTTATTTAAATTTCGTGAAGAGATTTTATCCGGAACTTAATTATTAATCGCCTGGACAAGGTGATGTGATATACTACTACTTCAACCTGACTTATTTTAATACAGGAATGCCTAGTATGAGTGTGAGTTGTTTGTATGAAACTTTCCACTCTCTAGTTTTATATTGTTTTTTTTTTATCTACAAATTGATAGTTATGTAACATAATATTTATTAGGACATTGTCGATGATGTTTTAGGGACCTGGTACATCGTCAAACAGCGTGTGCAGCGATTAAACACATGGCTCTCGGTGTGTATGGATTTGGCTGTGAAGATGCTCTTGTACATTTATTGAATCATGTGTGGCCAAATATTTTTGAAACGTCGCCACATTTAGTACAAGCTTTCATGGATGCTGTCGAGGGTATGAGGGTGGCTCTTGGACCAGTCAAGATACTCCAATATGCACTTCAGGTAAGAAAATAATTTCTATTGAGACAAATAAGTTAACATATTATGCTTCAATAGGACTTGTCAGATTGAGTAAAACATATAATTTTATTTCGCAGGGTCTATTCCATCCTGCAAGAAAAGTTCGTGATGTTTACTGGAAAATTTACAACACCCTGTATATTGGAGGCCAAGATGCTCTAGTCGCCGGGTATCCGAGGATACAAAATGATCCAAACAACCATTTTGTCAGATATGAACTAGACTATTTGCTATAAAGCAATAAATAATAATACGTGTTCTGGGATAGTGTTCTCCAATTTGATGTCGTACTAAATAATAAAGTTAGATATTATTAAGTAAACACGTTTTTATATCGTGACTCTAACTTATTAGACTCCAACTCAATCACAAAACACTAAACAGGATCTAACTGGCCTGTTTCACAATGCCAGTTTATACCAATTTAGGAAATACTCGATCATTATTTTGAATGATTTGCCTTTTTTCATCTATGCAATGTAAAAATTAAAAATTTAAATGTGAATATACTAATATAACTGATTAGGGGTGCTGAAATATCGATAGTGGTAAATAGGGCAGGATTACCGTCAATAGTAATATTATAGATAGTATCGAAGCGCCTTTGTGTATCACACAAACATTGGTCGCGGTGTGGGATCAAACCCACCTCTCTCTTACAGCCAGCTACTTACCCACGTAATGCAGCAGCAAGCTGCTACTTTTCATCATTTTCTGTGAGAAAGTGGTAACTATCTTTAGCATGGCTGTACCACGCACAAACTATCAATAAGGCTGTCATAAAACGCATAATATAAGGTAAAATAATAAAAAATAACATATTTTTCTGTATATTATCACATCTATTTGCATTCATGGGGATCGTAACTACAAAAGAAATGTGCCAGGAATGTATGGCGTTCGGCTCAGGTCATTGTACCTACAGTGTATAGAATTACGGCTAAATAATATGGGGCCGTTCGCTATACGAGTATTAATGTATTTAGGCCAATGGATATATTTGCTTACTATCAAATAGATACTGTTTTGGCAGATCTTCCATACAAAATGTCAAACTTACTGTAGGTAAGAAAATCAGTCGGCAAACAGATAATTGGGATAATTCTCGATCAAGAACGCAACCAAGACTTCAATGTATACTTCTAGAACGGCTGTCCGGCAGATAGAAATTGCGGACTAAGTTATGGTAAATTCGCCGCAACTGATTTAGTCCACAGCGGGTGTGCGACAGGAGCAATTATTCTCAACAGCGGGTGTGCGACAAGAGCAATTATTCTCACTTGAAAGGCCGCGGCCGCGAATGTTGAATTCGACAAACTAACACGTTTATATGAACCAACTTAATTGTGAAATGGCAAAAAATGGAATTACAGATAGTGTTCCCAACGTAGTGGAATTATCCCTAGATTTGGTGGGTTGGATACGCCGCTGGTGTGAAAATGTTGTTATTTAGATATGATAGAACTGAACAAATTGACAGATTTTTTCCGGTCATGGAAATATTATATCATTATACAATTTCACTCTTCAAAAAATATATAACTTTTAATCGGCTGAACAAGTTTTATTAAAATCTATTTAGAAACATCGCCTGTTTCGGGGACCACTGCCGTTGGTTTAACATGAAACGTCTACGTTATACGTAGACGTTATATATTCGCCGGGGAATTTAGTCTGCCGAAAAGAAATGTTGCGAGCTTTCGCCTTCTTTAAATCTCTGTCGAACCACAGTAAGATAACGCTGTAAGATAGACCAAACGGATTGGTTTTGAAGAGTGTCCGCTGCACGCTTATGATCTTGCATCGCATTACTTCAGACTGATGTTACTATCCAGCAGTTCGGAGAGGTCTTCAACAGATGTATGGTTAGATGTATCTTCGTTATATACATTGGTGTAGGTACATTACAGCAGCGGTAGAGGTATTTGCGGAGTCGGCGTCGTTCACTAGCGAGACATGACAGCTTTGCGATGCTCCGGAAACTGCCTCGCTCGCTTGGCTACCGATACTAGGGTACCTGTGCGTGGCCCATAGTCTTTACACTCACGCATGAATCACTGCGCTATCACGTCTCGAGTCGTGAGCTACATACTGAATTCAAAGGAGGTAGAGCATCGATTTTGGTCAATCTGCGCGGTGCCCCTTCCCAGCTAACCCACCCGGCTCGGACGCAAACTCAAGGTCGTATTAGCTACCTGGCTGTATAAGTTAAATCATGATTGCACTTAGTCGTTAGGGTTCACTGTTGTTTACTGGTACCCGTATGTATCGGTGTGATTTTATAGACATTTCACATCAAAACTCATTCAAATCAGTCCATTCGTTTAGGCGCACATACAACACAAATAGGTCAAACTTTTATACACCCCTCTTTTTGTCGGTGGCACAAAATAAAACAGCATAAACTACAAAATTTTCAATAAAAGATATTACTTTTTAATTCTGTTTATTAAATGCCTATAAATCGAAAGCTTAATTTTGGTATAAATTTGTAGCCAATATGAATCTCCATACCCAAAACATTAGTAATTATTGTAAATAATAAATGAGTAGAAAAGAACTAAATTCTTAATAGTTGTCTTTTCTTAAATAACGTAAAATTAAAAGTGTAGCAAACTATTCGACAATGTAAATATGAGCAATTACTTATTTTAAAATACAAAGAAATAAACAATATACCTAATCTTGAAGGATTATCAGCTAATAAATACATCGATAAAAATACTAAATTTAGAGATCATAAGCAGATTACAATTTGGCTTTCAAAGTGTTTATCATAATACTTTTTTCCTGCTCATTGGTATTTTCGATCACAAAGCAAACTGGCGTTATCTCTACGGGCTAGAGTATCGTGGCCATTGTCTTGCTGTACTATAAATTTAAATATAATAATAATTAAGTACGTGGTGAATGTGATTGCAGGGGTGAATAGATACAAAACTGGTTTAGATTATATACACATATAAAATTAGAAAATTTAATTCTAACCGTAACTAAATATTAATAAAACTTGTATACATTTTGACAAAAAATAAGCATGAGATAACATTTTGGTGGATCCATCTATGTAATAATCTCGATAAGTTTCGTCCCGTTTCATCCGTCCATTCCTATTCACTCCTTTTTACGGTATTATAAAATACTCGCGATTTATAACTTGGCGGACCTGAAATTAATCACCTTACACGCTTTCATCCCCGGATCTAGGATTTTTACGAACCAGGGCAGAAACTTCATAGTGAAAAAACTTACAAATACATAATGGTTGGCATTTTTCGTGAATGGGACAATAACCAACAAAAATGGGAAAATAATATCCTTTAAAAAAAAAAAACACTTGCGGTGTGGCCCTGTGTGGCGCCTTTTTCTAACAAGTCTACTGTGAACCAACCAGGCTTTCGTATTCTAGGCGTTTTGTGGAGCAAGTTTTTAATTTTTTAAACATATTATATTTTGATTTTGGCGCCCCCATGAAACTGCCGCCCGGGGCGGGTGCCCCGGTTTGCCCGGTTTGTCGTGTAAATTCCACGACTACAGGACAGTCGTGTTTCCGCATAAAACTCGCCCGTAGAAATGGTGCCTAAGAGCGGATTGCACCAAATCATTAATTAGTATTGGTTAAGATCGTTTTACGCATTGATTGATGATTCACGTAACCGATTTTTTATGTATTTTAGCAGTCAAATTGGTGAAAAAGCTATTATAATAAATTTAATTAAAATGTTTTAATTAAGATTCCAACCGTGAGTTGATGCAACCTACTCTCAGCGCGGTGTCTGAAGCAATTTTGAATTGGCTTTTATATCGCTTCATTCATAAATGACAAGTAATCACAATACAATTTTAGAAAAGACAATAAATTGAACGCCGCCAAGCCACGTGGATCACTGGCTTTTATTCATTTAAAATTATCAAATTTTATTGAAGAACACTTGGGTAGAGTGCAGTATAACCAACAGTAGTCTTAGCAAATTATTTACATTGTAAAAATACTGGTAACAACCAAGCGGTTCTTTTAATACATCTATACAAATTCACGCCTGTATTCTCGAGGTGATAGGCATAGGTGGAACTAGTATACCAATGGTTCGCCGAGCTTATTTCCGTACCGTGTTGTGATAGGTGGGGAGCCTATCGTCACATCGGGCTCAAATTACCCCAGGCAACTCGTGTGATTTGTCGAATCTAAAAGACGAATGACAGATTTTTAAATATAAATTAAATTAATCTTTCTTTCGAAAAAAAAATCACTTGAAACAGATTAGGCGCGGGTAATGAGCTCCGCTGGCGGTGCGAGTATTATGCCATTGGGCCGAATAAAAAATTAACACTGGTATTGGCGTTCAATTCGTTATCAATTTTGTTGAGAATTAACAGTTTTGTGTTGGTGGTTACTAGCGTGGTGGCATTCCTCTCGCCGATACATGTAGCACGGCCCCTGATAGTATTCGTTGCCACGCGGTGCCAGTCGGGTTGTCGGTCGTGACGCCGAGCCGACGCCGCAGCGTGCCATCCGTACACACACCCCACACGGCTTGGTACATGCTCGATACGTGTTTAAATGTCAGCTCGCAGTCTGGAAATAAAATTATTATGCAGTAAAACAAAAATAGCATTTTTATCTATACATAAATGGTAAAAATTACATTAAATATGTCTTGTTTTTATGTACTAGCTAAATTGTCCAGTAGTAATGTCAAGCCGATTTATTGTTATTTTTCTAGATAGATATCGATACTTAGAAAATGGCAGCGATAGCTGAGGGAGGTGGTATGGACTGCCAAGACGAAAGTCACAGGTTCGAAACCAGCCCAAAGAGCATATACTTTAGATTTATGTACTCGATCAGAGACCAAAATGGGAGTATAATGAATGGAGAAGAACATGTGCTAAAACGTTGGAGGGAGTACTTTGAAAGCCTGTTTGAAGGAGACGTGAGAGAGAGTGGTCAAGATTTAGAAGGAGATAAAAACGAGGTTGAATGTAATATTGGTATGGATGAGATTGTGAAAGTTATTAAAAGTATGAAATCAGGAAAGTCTGCAGGGTATGATAGAATAACTGCCGAGATGATTAAGGCTGGACATGGCATCATAGCTAGTCAGCTGTATCGCCTTCTCATGTGTGCTTTAACACCGGCAAAGTACCAAGAGATTGGTGCAATGCTGTTATAGTACCGCTCTACAAAGGAAAAGGCTCACGGCAAGACTGTAGAAGCTATAGGGGCATTAGCCTGCTCAGCGTCGTTGGTAAGTTGTATGCAAAAGAGTTCTGAAAGAAACCGATGAGAAAATATGGGATGTACAAGCGGGTTTTCGAAAGGGAGTGAGATGTACGGATCAGGTATATGCTCTACGAGAAATAGCCGAAAAGTGCCTGGCTAAAAGAAGAGTCAGAAGGTCTACTGTGCCTTTGTAGATTTAGAAAAGTTGGTGAGGAATAAACTTTGGTCGGTATTGTCCATGTATGGGTTGGACAGCAACCTTATTCGAGCGCTGAAATCTCTTTATACAGATTCCAGAGCTTGCGTAAGAATAAATGGGTCATACACTAAATGGTTTAACATCCAAAAGGGTGTTAGACAAGGATGTGTAGCGTCACCATGGCTGTTTAACTTATTTATGGACAATTGTTTGCAAGATTTGAAAGAGTTACTCGTCAAATGCCTTCTTTACGCCGATGATCAAGTAATACTTGTACCGTCGGCGGATAAGTTGCAAGAGATGGTAACTATGATGTACGAAGCTTTCAGGAGGAAAGGCATGAAAGTGAATGTTGGAAAGACGAAAGTGATGGTATTTGAAAAGGATGAATGTATGACGCCGTGTGATATAGTAATTGAGGGAGAAAGTGGAACAGGTGAAAGAGGTTGTATATTTGGCAATTTTGTTTACGAGAGATGGAAAATATGATATTGTGATATTGAAAGAAGAGTGAGTGCGGGGAATCAGGTGAATGTGGCACTACACGCCTGTATGAGTAGCCGTAACTGAAAAAGCGCTCGACTGGCCGTGCACGGTGGAGTGTTAGTGTGGCAGAAGAAGAATGAAAGTCGTATAAATGCAGTAGAAAGAGTTCTGAGAAGTATGTTTGGTGTAACTATGAGAGACAGAGTAAGAAATATTGAAGCAAGAGAAAGGTGTAGTGTGAGAGAGGATGTAGTGATGAAGATTGAGAAAGGAATACTAAGATGGTTTGGGAATGTAGAGAGGATGGATGAAAGAAGATTGACAAAACAAATATACATGGCGAGTGTGAATGGTAGGTACAGTGGGGAGGGGAAGGCCTCGGAGAACTTCCATAGATCAAGTTGGAGATATTCTCGAGAGCCTTTCTCAGGTCAGGAGTACCCTAAACCGACGTGAACGTATGAACATTTTAATTAGAGTGAATGAGGCCAAAGAGGTATGCAAGGATTGTAGCAAATGGAAATTCGTTGTCTCTGCCTACCCCTATGGGAAACAGGCGTGAGTCTATGTATGTTATGTACTCATTATTAATTATAGCTCGCTTTGTCGATGGCGGAAACATCGTGAGGAAACCTTTATATGTACCTGAGTAATTGTCTTAAACAATTTATTTAGATATGTGAAATCTGCCAACCCACATTAGATCAACGTGGTGAACTATGGCCTAAGTGATCTAACCCCTCTCAGTCGTAAAGGAGGCCCGTGGCCAGCAGTGGGATATTACAGGGCTGGTATTATATCGATACCTTACATTTTTGTGTATCCTACATGCCTAGGCTCTACCTCATATAAATACAACAGCTGTAAGTATGCTACTATATTAGTATGTGTGTTTGTGTAATACTTACCAGACAAATATTTCCATTCTTTGCCATCTGGTTTATCTTTGGAAATACTGGTCCTGACCGCGATAGCACCATCCGACAGCACAACCCATGCAGAAACGTTCGTTAGTGAGACTACTTTTGCACCAGGGCTTTTGTGACTGTAAGGGTTGCTACCTTTTGGGGGCTCTACTAATTTCCAAGTTACTCCTCCTGGATTCTCTCTTGAAATATCTCTGCAGTACAATTCCCCTTTTCGTCCAGCCGACCAAACAATATTGTTGCAAGTACTTATTCCGATGAGAGTTTGTGGGCTATTTATGTGTTCCCAGTGCGCGCCCTAAAGATGTTCAAAATGTGTTTTTTACTATAAGTACAGCAGTGTACCTATTATCCTAATACTATTCTATTTTTAGATTATATGTTACTCTGGATAGTGTATTTAAAATTACACTATCCAGAGTAACATAAAGCTATATTGTATTGTTATATGTGGCCACGGTGGGCCCCACCGGGCGCCCCGTACTTAAAAATATATCATTTTTCGTCGTTGATATTACTACGACGAATAATATAAGTTTCATGACAGTTTTGGCGCACTTTACAGGAGAAGCGAATAACACTTATTTGTAGATATAAGGTTGCGGCAATAGTTGTTTTATACGCTTGTTAATTAAGTGTATATATTTATTACGGACGCGATTAAAATTATATTTAGATGCGCTTCGAAAAAAATAAAAATTATAAAAAATGACATAGAACGAATTGCAATATCAACGACGATATCCAATGTTAAAGTTATAAACATGGCCACCATTTTGATTTTCTTTGTTTTAGGGCAAAATAAATTTTAAGCAAAGGCTTCAAAATCGATATCTGAAGTGCCCCATAGTAAAAAAATGACAGTTCTAATGATAGAGTTTAAAAAAGTTGCCAACAATTTTACCGATTTATAATATTTTTTTAATATATAAATAAAAATAATATATTTTTTTTCTTCGACAATTAGAGACCGATTTTGTTGGAGAACATTTTATTCGATAGAGTTGAGCTGTGATGTGGTCCAATATAAATTTAGTTGATATCTGATACAGGAGTACTGAGTAAAAAAATGAAACTCCTCAAAGGATAATAGCATAATCAACACAACTATGTCTGTGTATTGAAATTTACATGCCACAGCTGTACCTTCCAAAAAAAAAATATAATAATTAAAATATTTTTAAGGCAACCTAAAACCAACTTCCAAAAATAACACTGAAAAGTAGTAAAAAATAACATCCCTACCATAAAAAAAATCTAGCCAAAGTAGTCGAATATTGGCTGGCAAAGGCAGTCAAGTCAAGCATGAAAATAACATGGTATGAGTTGAGCTGAGGCTAGCCTCATGTTTTTTTTTCTCATAACTAGTCATGAGAGTAAGAAATGGCAAGCACTTGTCGATTAGAGACTAAAAGTCGAACAACGTCCAGACAGTCCTGCATTCGGCACAATACTGCTCGATTGCCTAATCTAGACTCGTAGACTACTTAGATGACAGAGTAAATGATTTTGAACCTCTGCTTGAACTTACTGCTGGTGTCGAAAGTGTAACTCCTGTTCGGTAGATTGCATCACCACCTAATGTAACAGCCCAAACAGCCACTTCGTCACCATTAAGCTGTAAACAAACAATATATAAATATATATTAACAGTTTACAATATACTTAACTAATAGTTAATGACTAGCATGCTCATTTCGTATTATTTTGGTCTAAGGAGGCGGAGGGGGGAATAAAATAAGAACATTTCTCACCCATAATGATATATCAAGTAAAGCTGTGCTACCAGCGCGTATCCATGGTCCTTCAGTGATAATTTGAGCCTTTCTGTACCACCTCCTTCTACGCACACAATCTGTAAATATTTTTTTTCCATGGTACGGTGCTGGGAAGTCTGTTGCGTATTGCCAGCCATCTGTATCTACTCCGCCTGGTGTATTATAATCTATCATCCATTCAGAAATCTAAAATAAACAATCAATATCATAATTTGTTATATTAATTTGGATATAAGTAAAATCTTGTAAACAAGTTACTCTAACCCAATGCCAATGTCGGCTAAGCAATTTAGTGTGTTCCCGAGTTCTTTTATGTTTCCCAGTTATATCACTCCACATGTACCGGTCTGTAGGCAGGCCTGCTGATGTGTAACCGGAGAGAGGATTCCATCGCTGATTCTCATACACACAATATGTTTGAGTATCTGTCATAGAATGAATACCATCTTTGCTTCCAATTCCTGAAAGTATTTATGACATTATATAGGATATGGAGAGCAGAGATGTTATGCAAAATAGAATTGGAAGAAACAAGACTATGAATTGTTTTTTAACATAAAAGAGAAGTGATATAAATTTGACGCCTTTGTCTGTTGTGGGTGTGTCTGTAATGCTTAAACGAATGGACCGATTTGAATGAGGTAAGGTAATTTAATTGAGTTGATTCTTAGCTATGCTTGAAGATTTGTTAAGAATTAAGATGTTAAAAGTTAAATGTTTTTCTGATTATTATTATTTTTTATCTAAAATGACGCGCCCCTGACACTAATTCAACATTGAATGGTGGACGCGTCATTTAATTTTATATGAGCTATAAAAAAAAATAGTACCTTTAAGAATGCCACCACCCCAGCCTCCAGTGTAAACCCAAGCCCTGTGATCATGAGATATACCCCAGACTATGCCATTTTCAGAACATTCGACTCTACGCAAGTGTCCTCCCATCATACGCCAGAACATCTCGTCTGCACCTATTATAGCACTAGTAGTGCAATATTCCATAGTAAATAGTTTCAATGGTCCCTGTACTGCTACTGATGTTATTTTCTCAGGACTCAGTCTGTGTTCATAGCTGCAATAACTTTTACCATTGATAACTACTCTTAAAACATTAACATCGCAAATAAGTATGATTGAAAACTCCTGGCCTGGTTTCAACGGTAGCTCATGTCGTTCTTCTATACCCCAGCTTCCCAATATCATTGTATTACAAACCACTGTATTCTCATCAAACCTCAAATTAAAATGAAAAGGGATTTCCACAACTTCCGACTCTATTTTATGTCTTTGTTTTTTAACTTCAGGTCCTCGTAAATCTATATAACACCTCTTAATTTCATCAAATAAACAACCTGTAAGTACTAAACTACTTCCAGGAGGAAAATTGTTATTCAAATTTGTTGTGATACCAGCTAATATGTCTTTTCCAAAAACCTGGAACTCTTTTGTATAAGTACCATTTTGATCACTATTTACTTTAGTTTGCATTGGATCCCAATTAAGGACATCACCAGCCATTGTAACAGCCCATACTGAATTAGCCGATGGCTTCCCAGAAAGACCATTTATTTGGGATGTAATATCAACCAAAACATTTAACCATTCCTCCTGTTCCATTTCTGAAATAAATTGTATTTTTATAGTAGCTTCACTGTGGCGTGTTACTGAGAGGGTTATTCTAGCATTTCCTGGTTCTGATGAGGAATATACACTTGTTACTTCACATAAGTTTATTATAAATTTTATTGTGCCATCTAATTGGAAAACTGACAATGTTCCTGTATTTTCTAAGTCATGCCAATATAATGACAATATACATTCTTCACTTATGTTGTTTGAATGCACAAGCCGTGCTTCACAGCTGCGAGTCCATCCCTTCTCTTCCACTGCAACACCATAGAGAGACAGGTCAACATTTTGGTAGCTATTTCTATTTTTAAGTCTTTCTAAAATTTTAACTCTCCACTTTGCAATAAGATCTGAATTATTTATATTTTGAAAGTCTGTAAACCAGTGAGGTAATTGCATTATATCCATAGAACATGCCCCCGCTTCTACAAATGCCCATGTTGCATCACAGGTACCCCAAGCAGTTTGACTTATTTCATCATCGAAAAACATACCAGAATCAACGTCAAACACACTGCTGTCACTATCTGGTTGAGCTTCCATACCCACCACTGAGCCAACACTACGTACAGGACTCCAAGCTCGTGGATTCTTGAGAGTGGTTTCATAGCTTTTTCCTGTTAAATCTATGTTTTCCAAATTAATATTGTTGCTTTTGGGTCGAGATTCTCTTTGTGACTTAACTGGAAATGTATGTTCAATGGGTGCAGAATGAGACTCTTCCCATGAATGGTGTAGGTTAATATTAGATTTACGTTCTGGTGTTGTTTCACTTAGCATACTTAAACTATGGTGTTTGGGATTTGATACTGATGAAACTACACTTGCTGTGCTAGATGTGCGACTGAGTTGCATGTTGGCTTGAATCATTTTCCACCTCTTGCCAGTTAGCTCAGCAGGAGTTATACCACTTCTCCAATAAATGCATTTATCTGAGTCACCTATGGCAAACACTTGGTCATTCATTCCAACAGATAATTGTGACATATTGCCTGTAATTTCTAACCACCCACTTCCAATAGCAGCAGACTCTAAACTTCCAGCATTATAACCATCAATGCCTTTTCTAAACCATACCCTGGTATCAGAACCCACAGCCCAAATAGCATTATAACCTACAGATATAGATATCAATTTAGTTTCATTTGGAGACTTCACTTCGAGCCAAGCCTCACCTGTTGAACAGTCTTTAGTAATACCTTTTCTTACAATAACTCTACCTGTCCACAGCAAGGCCCATACCAGTCCTGTAGGACCTACAGAGATCTGTTTAATATCACAGTTAGGTGGAATGCTAATGTTAATCCATTTTAATCCTTCAGGCGATGTAGTACTTACACCTGTTCTATACATAACACGGCCGTGAGCTGTAATGGCCCAGACAGACAGAGTGCCCGAACTGGCATATGGTATTTGATTCCCACCGATAGTAATATCTATGAAAGGCTCCTGAGTGGGATCCTTGTGTAATGGAGCTATAGCACACCAGGAATTCATAGCACTGAACTTTCTATACCTTATCCATTTCCTTCTTCTCACACAAGACTTCCATTGTTTCGCTGGCCCAAACTGTGCAGGGAAATCAACAGCATAACTCCAACCATCATGATCTAAAGGTTGACCATCTAAAGTCAGTTCTAGTTGCCAGTCACCCTCCCACTGCCAGGCCATTGAGGGTAATCTAATGCGGTCAATTGATCGGTCCTTTGTGCCATCTTGTGATGAGAAGTGATACCGATCCGTGGGCAACAGCCTACCGCTAAACCCTTCTAGCGGTAACCACCTTTCATTTTCGTATGATTCTTCTTTGACTCGTATCGGTATTTCTAAGCCGTGAACGTGTAGGTATATTTGCCTATCTCCTCCTACGGCCCATAGAAAATGGGGCACAGCAGATAAAGTTTTAAATTCTAAACCAAGGTACATAAATTCTCTCCAGCATGATCCGCTAGTAGATAAGGCGTAAACTTTACCTTCATGGTTGATTGAAAACAACAATGAGTTACTGGACATAATGCAGATTTAGCTGTGCACCGATAAAGTATGATTTTATTTTTCTATTACATGTTGAGCATTTTGGTTCTTTGATTATGTCAAGGAAATTATTCTCCCACATTCATACCGCTCAAAAATCAACATAGACTCTTCAAAATAGTGTTGCGTCCCTCACTCGTGAGGACTCTTGATTGAGAGCCTCATCTCAGCAAATTGAAAGAATTCCTCGAATGAAAACACGGAACAACTCACCACAATCCTCATTTATTCATATTCCTAATACTTAATATATATTCGAATCCAGATATATTCTTGGTTTATGAATCCAGCGAGGAAGCCAATGAGCGGAATATTTGATTAATATAATGAATGATTTGTTAATTGAGTGAGCCCCTCCAAATGAATCACTCTTCTCTTAGCAGTGTTGCCAAATGACGTTCTCCCATTCCCCCCAAAATTCAGGATTTTCTAGAAAACAACCCTCAAACGTGAACTACATATTTTTTGTATGTCAAACAATACAATTAAAATAAAATAAACACAATACAAACAATAAACGACATTTGCGTAGAATAAAATCGTGAAAAAATAAAATCCTACACTCATTTACACCGAATCTCCTGTTTCCTCCTGTGTTTCGGTGTATACACTCAAAACCCGTACACGGAATTTGTTCTCTTTACATTTTTGCTGTCAATGTATGCAATAGTCAGATCACGTTTTTGCTCTCAAAAGAATGGTAAACGATCAAGTGGATCACTAATGGTAAGTTATCTCGACCAACCATTAATAACATGCACAATAACTAAAGAATCATGGACGCGCTGTCGACCCCCTACAAAAACTTAATGTTTAAAAAGTAAAAAATGAATTCATAACAAAAAAACGTTTACTTCAAATGGGTAAAAAATAAGACAAGATATTATTATAAAAATATATTGTGAATATATTTTGAAAATTGAAGTAGGCACACCAACATTTAAGAACCAAGTAAATCTTGGTTATGAACACTCACGACTAAATTACCTTGCAAACATAAAAAAACTCTCCTCAAAATGGATCCATTCGTTTAGGCGATGAGGTGAGGAGATCTGTCGTTAAATTTAACGAAGTTTTGTGTAGGGGAACTAAAACCCCCAATTCCCTTCCACAATTTTTTTTCCCCCGAAATCCCCCCAAGGATTTATACCCCAAAATTCCTCGTGTGCTCTCAAATCCCCCAAATTTGGAGTGAACCCCACCCATTTGGCATCATTGTCTCTTAGGCTGTTTATTCGCGACTCGCGAGTGAAGTGCAGCCGGCAACGGTTCACAAGTCGAGTTGATGGAGTGAGTCTCAGGAGCACATCACCTCAAATTAGAGCTCACACAGGAGGAACTCATGAGGAAAAATGAGTTCCTCCCTCATCCTCGAATGAAATAGACAGAGTGACCCACTTCTACTTCACAATAGTGTTGAGTACGACACACAAAAGGCATTACATTTATCCCGAACATAAAGAAATATTCAAAGAGCTAATCATTTTTTTTTCATGTACTACTTCAAATTATATGTCACGTTACTCTGTTACTATTCCTATGACGCGGGCTGCGTGCGTGAGAGTGAGAACAAGCGAGGGAGTTCAAAACGCCTCGCCTGACTCATTTGAAGCGGTTCCTTCATCGGTGTATTGGCTCAGTACGTGTCGTACCCAACACTACTACAAAATCATATCTTTAGCACAACCTAGGGTTGCCAACCCCAAATTTCAAAACCTAGGATTTAACTCGTTACGCGCGTTAACTCGTTACTGGACAAACCAGGACAATTCAGATTATGAATAGGACGCAGTAATAGAGTAGCGATAGTTAAATTAATATGCAGTGGAAATAGGTTACATGAAATTCAAGTAATAAACATATTTTTAATAAAAGTATTTAATAGTAGAGAGAAAGAGATCACAGAGTGCACGTTGCGTCTTTGTTTTAGGTAAGGGCTTTATTTAACGTCACTAGTTACATTAACTGGCTACGCGACATGTAACTGAATAACGAATTTCACGTCAAACTCCAAACTAGTGATTTTTGTGAACACGTTATTTTCATTACAATGCGTTACCGGTGACCGCCGAAACTAGCTATCTGCTTAAGTGCCTGCTACACGCACAAGTTGAGAACTCGCTCCATTGATGCGTTATACAAATAAATAGGTGCATTTATAGCAGTTCAGCACGAGTACGAAGGTAATTTAATTTCTTTCAGTAATATTACATTGATGTAACTTTAAGCAACAAAAATTTAGCTTGTTATTTGACTTGTGATAGGTAACGTAGCCAGTAGCCACTCACTAAATATCGTTTCGTAAATACATTTTAGTTAGGACCTATCAGGGCGCTAACGCTGCTTAAAAACTATGCAGGGCACTAAAAACCAGGTCATGTCCTGGGAAAACAGGACGATTGGCAACACTAGCTCAACCCATTGTCTCGACAACCATCAGTTTGTCTCGCGCGGTAAAATCGCTAGCGACGACGTAAGATATCTAAATGAAAACTCAGTGGCGCCTTTAGCGGATACGTGAGAAACTAAATTTTGTCATACAAATAATTTACGTTTTTACTAAGACAAACTCATGGTTGACCTGCAGCTAACGTGGGTACACTTTGCCAGATGACCATCTACCATTCCTCCGAGTTGTGCGTAGATTCCCCTCAAAATTCAGGTATTCGAGAATAAACCCGCCAAAGGTAATTTTTTTAACCAAAATTCACGTGGTAATTTCATACATCGAATCATTTTTACTACAGTAAATCCTGGATTGGCATTTTGAAGAAATACTCATGAGTCAATGTCATCCATGGCACTCACATGCACTTATGATTAAAAAAAAAGAAATAAAAAAATCATGTGTGCAATTCACGCGTGGGTGTAAGTGAAATCTTCAAAAATATTGGCTTCAAGATAATGAGACGAATGTAAAATTTCGGGAAGAGGATAATTGTAGGTTGTAATGATCATAGTGTTTAAAAATATATATATTGAGTGGTAGAGCCACGCTGTAGACAGTTTTGTCTACAGCATGAATGGGCCGGCTCGTCCGGGTCGTTACCACTGTCTCACAGAAAACCAGCGTAAAGTAGCAGCTTGCTGCTGCGTTTCGTACGGTGAGTGAGATATCCGGAGGCCCAAATTCCTCGCCCCTTCCCAATCCCTTACTTATCCCTTTCCTATAAGGTCGGCAACGCGCTCATGATTATTTTAGTATTGTGGGCGTACATGGGCGGTGGAGATAACTTACCATCAGGTGACCCACTTGCTCGCTTGCCGGCCTATACTATAAAAAAATAAATAAATATTATAACACACCAAATTTTAATACAAAAATCACAACAAACATTGCCCCATAGTTATTAGTTGCTCGTCATGTCAAGAGATGGCGCCATTACTATAGCACGATGCAATTAGTATGGCACGCCTACATCGCGATGTCAAAATTCTCCGGCAAATTGATGACCTCCGAGCTGAAGTTTGTTAACAAAACTGAAAAACGGACTTCAAAAAATAACACTGAAATATCATAAAATAACAATTTTTGTAGGTCTTTGTGGATTCGTTGCCTGTGTTGCTGCCGGTCGAATGCAATTGCACCGACTCCAACAATAGAAATTGCTATTTTTTTAAGTCGGTTTATAAGTTTTGTTTAAATTTATTTTATTTTAATGGAAAGAAATGGGTGAAGAAACTTTGTACGAAACTTTTTTTATGGAACGAAATAAGACCGTAAAATCGAGTATATGTTGCTTTTAAAAACACATTTTTGCGAAAGGGGAGGGAGAGGGGGGCTGGTATATTCAATTTTGAATAAAAATTGGCGTACAAATAGATCAAGAAATTAATTAAAACATAGGCTACTTTGTTTCCAGAAAAAGGCGCGGGGATATATTATACGAGCCGCGGGTAGCAGGTACTTAATATCATGTTAGTATTAAAGGAGTAAAAATATTTGGTTTTACTTTATTGGGGCCATTATAATTATTATGATCATACAGCATACTTTCATGGATAATCGAATATCGTCAAAGTGCTTACTAACTTTATATAAATAATAATACTGTAAAGACACATACATAACTATTATTGGGAAAATCAAAATTATAAAGGTGATATGTTTTCCCTTAAGTATATGGGTATTTTATCTGAGATTCGGCTTTAATATAAAAATGTATCACTAAGGAACATTGTCCATGCAATATGATAATAATTAAAGTTGTTAACATTATGTGTATATATGCGCAAGCAACTTTTGCACTTGCTGATTAAAATATGTATTTATCTTTAACAACTCATTATTCATTAATAATTTGTCATATTAAAGAGTTTAGGATACATTATAAGGCATCAATCCTACTGAGTGGTCTAGAGTTCTATGTTCATCATATGCAACCACAGTGTTTGGCCTGGCTTGGAGGGCAAGAGACACACATATTATATACTGTATATGTCATATTACATATACATTATAAAAATAGACATGAGATAGAACAAAACATGTATAAAACTTCTTTCTCCTGCTCGCGTTTCAGATTATCACATACATTAAAATAAGGGAAGAATGCAGAACTCAGAACTCTTGAACTACTCGCATCGGGATTGCTACATTAGTTGCACATTGTTAATTTAGTAATTAAATTACTGTTCCTGTCATAAGTAACATGCTATTAAATAGCTATTCTATTTATACATTAATATCACATGTCTTTAAGACAAAAATTGTAAATAAATAAATTAATATATCTATTGATAAAAAATTTGCACTAATAAAAATAATCTTTATGAATCCTTAAACCACTGTGATAATATTATGCATCGATCTATATAAATAATTTAACTGGACTTTGGCCGGGTTTTAAGCATTCATTATCTTGTTCTAAATGTTTCATATAGGCTAAGAAACATGTCCAAATCAAACTACAAACACTGATAAAAGGTACCCTGTTACGAGGTGGGATCAGACAGAAATTGATCATTGCCACAGCTGGCCACACTGATGCTCCAACCTGCAATGGCAATAAGAATGTTCAACTATCAGTCTGAATATAAAATGTAGAAAAATATGTGTTTATGTATATTTCACACACACAATACCTTATATGTTGGAAGGAACTTGGCTTTAACTTCTAAGGCTGCTTCATTAAAAGCTTTTCCTTCTAGTAAACTCATGCCAAAATAAAAACTGCACATTGCAAATGGTGTGTATGACAGTGTTTCCACAAAAGTCTGAAACCAAAAAATAATAGCTCTTTTTATCTATGACATTACCGGTCTGTAGGAAAAAAGTTACAAGTATTTTTTCCATTTTGTTTTTTCTATATATCAAAGTAACCCATGCTATTGATGCATTTTTGCCAGCACAGTGGCAATTCATAGATGCTCTTGAAGCTCATGGTTGGATGGGAGGCAACAAACTCTTTAAAGGCATTTAGTACTGCCTCTTGGGTATTGTTTGTTTTCACACCAAACACAGAAAAAAGTATCACTAAGAAAAAAACTTCTATTTTATTGACTGAGAAATCAAACTCAATAACAAACAATTATTAATATAAATAAATTAAATAAACAAACAAACCAAAAGAGTTGTAGTTATTTTAAACTAACTTCAAAAAAGGAGGAGAGTTTCTCAAATCGTCGGAATCTTTTTTTAATACTTACATACATACGCACTGACGCCTGTAATCCCCGAAGGGGTAGGCAGAGGTGTAACCAGTACACCCACATTTCGCCGAGCGTATCTTCGTCCCTTAGGTGATAGGGGGCGAGCCTATCGCCAATCTATCTTTTTTTAATGTATCTTCCCCAATTACTCGAAGACGCCTGGACCGATTCAAGAAATAAATTTTTCGGTTATAAAGGTATACTTTCCAGGTGATCCTGTTGGCACCATGTCAGGATCGGATTATGGGATCTCAGAAAAATCGAGGGCAGCTCTCCAATTTTATAGGGACGCATAATGTGTTTTATATATTTTCTAAAACTATTCAAGTATTTGCGGCTGGTACTCAACATCTCATGTTGCTGTGCTTGATTATAGTTAATATAACTCCTTAACTATTAGGAGTTACTTATGTTCCTTTGAGTTATTCAGACGAGCTGATGATAGAAGGTACAACTCCTTGTGAAGGAGTTTTTTTTTTGCTTTTCTATGTATGAACATAGATTTCTCCACCAATTGTGGACCAAAAATGTCATTCGATAGAGTTTAACTGCGATATGGTCCCATATAAATTTGGTTAAGATCTGATGACGGAATACGGAGTAATAAATAAAACTCCTCAACGGACAACAGTACATTCGTCGCGATTGCGTTATTGTGTTGGAATTTACATACTATTGCTGTAACTACCACTAGAAATTGCAATATAAGTTTTAATAAAACTTAGAAACAGACTTCAAAATAAATACGGTGCCTGTGTCACTGCCCGTCAAATAAAATTGCACCGACCCTAAAGAGCCAATAGAAATTGTTATTTTTTACTTTTAGTGTTTTTATTTTGAAGTTGGTTTCTAAGTCTTGTTATTTTATGTATGTATATCCATTTCTCTGCCAATCGTGGCTCGATTTTATTGGAAAAAAATCATTCGATAAGAGTTTAGTTGCAATGTGGTTCCATATAAATTTGGTTAAAATCTGATTACGGACTACAGAAAAAAATAACGTTATCGGATAACATCATAGTCATCGCAATTGTGTCATTGTATTGGAATTTTCATGCTATAGCTGTACCTACCATTAAAAATTTAAAAGTAATATTAGTTTAAACAAAACTTAAGTTGGTGCAATTTGACTGGCAGCAACACAGACCCCAAATCCAAAGAGACCAATAGAAATTGTTATTTTTAACTTCTCAGTGTATTTTTTAAGTCTGTTTTTATGTTTTGTTTTTAAGAATACCTTTTATATTATTCAACTAGTTATATTTTTAAATAAATATTATCTTTTTTATGTATCATAGGTACCAATTTTCATTTAATTTACTGTTAGTTAAACTAAGACTTATTTGACAAAGACAAGCTCAAGAGTGTACTTTTAATTCTAATTACTTCCGTAATAATGTCTCCTACTAAAGCAAGGCTCAAGTAAAAAAAGGCTCTTTGAATAAATTTTTAATTGTGTATTGTCTATATTTGGCCCTTTTGGATGACAAGGTTGCCGACCACTGCTCGAAACAGACGACAGTGCATGAAGAGGTTAATGAAAGTAGATGAAGCAAAAGTGGTATGTCAGGACCGCATAAAGTGGAAATCCATAGTCTCTGCCTACCCCTATGGGATCCAGGCGTGATGTATGTATGTATGTATTATTAATAAATAAATATTTCTTAAATGGCTCATTATCATGGAACCAAGCATTATGCAGTCACCAATTACCTTAATTACACCAGCACGTAATGATGTTCCAGGCCATACAATACTGGCAACAGTAAGCCAAGAATAAAGAGTAGGAGCTACGTAGCAAGAGCCATATAAACCAAATCTTGCACACCTCCACCAGTCATAGTTTTCTGTAAGTTTTGTATTATAATTATTATGGTTAAGAATTCAAGTCTGTGATATTCCTATTATGATGACTTATTCATTAAAATCATAATGCACCAAAATCTAAATTTCTGTGGAAATTCATGTTATATTTACGAATAATAACTTACCAATTGTTTTGCCTTCGAATGTTTGTTGTATCAAGCTCGAAATTGGCCAAATAACTCCATATGATGCCATTCCTCTTAGAAGCGGATATTTTTTGAAGGCATTCTTTAATTTGCTGAAGGCACCCATAATGATACCAAAAACAATTATAAATAAAATGTTGCTTATATAAGAATCTCATATTTATACAAGGTCTTTACTAATTTGCACGAGGTAACTTCGTGCTTTTTTGGGTACTTGCCAATCAGAACACATACTTTTATGAAGATTTTATGGCAACGTTAGTTAGGATTAAAACGTACTCTGTGCCTTCCCGTATATTTCTTTGGTATATTTAATATTTATTGTATTCTATGTCTGTGGCTAAAACATGGCATGGCACTGACAGTGTATTATTGTCCGTATTCATTTTATTTATAGTTTTGTGGTCACATCAGTTTTCGATGATTTTACCAATGTCGAAAATAAAGATCAAAACGTAGAAATTGTTAGACATCTAACTATTCATACTAATAATTCTCAATTCTGTGATATAAATCCATTCCAACAACGATTCCAACCAACTTTTAAAAAACCGTATAAAAAACCTACCATTAGGTTGACAGCTACAATAATAAAGACGATCCGTGTCTACTATTGTCTATCGTCAAAGAGTAGAGCGAAATATCGATATCGGTATATAAATAAAGATACGGACGGCCAGACTCTATATGTTAAATTAAATAAAATAAACCAAACATTAGTATTACTAAATTACTAATAGTTTTGTGAAACGATGAAAGTTTTCGTTTTCTCTCAATACGTCAAATATTACTAGCCACTAGTGGGAACTATGATGAATTAAAATTAATTATGTATATGGTTTATTTTCTTTCATAATAATAGAATATGAAATTAGTTGTCAAGCGATTCTTTTCTTCATTACCGTATGAATTATTAGTTTGACACTTCGACGGTAGTAATTTTATACGAATTCGAAAACTGTGAACGTATTTGTAACTCATACTAGGCCTACAGAGTGAAGCAAAGAGTAATAAACTTTATACGGAAAGAGTGAAGTTTCACAAAAAACAGTATACATAATCAATAGTCATATTTTAATAATATTTTCAAAAGAATTATATTAGGTCAATATAACACATTGGAATGACACATTTTTACCCGACTTATTGCGGTGGTGTTTTGGATTTTGTGTCCCTCTTTTCAAATTGATATCCGCATGAATAGCGTAAACCATACAATCACATTGCGCGCGCGGCGGCGCTGCGCGGCGGTCAGACAGCAAAATATTTACTTACTGTCACCGTGTTTTTCCTACATCGATACTGGCAAAATAATCGGACCCCGATGGAGCCACAAACCACAATTTATTAGAGTTGTGAACTGAATACAAATTTGAGAACCGGTTTTAACCGATTACTTTGGAGAAAAGCCGTTTTTTGAAGGTTTCTATAGGTTTTTAAATTTACTCAAAAAATATGAACAAAACATATTTTTTTGTAAATCAAACATTCCTCTCCACTTACACTGCAATCTTTGGATGAGTCATTTTGAATAAGCCAACATATTAGAAGTTCCTCCTTTATTTTTTTTACATATCTTGCACTTGGTACAACCTACAAGGTCCCTCTATTTCCCTTTATTTGTCTATTTCTGCCGCCAAACAGCAGTGTGTAAGCACTGTTGTATTCCGGTTTGAAGAACATTGAAGCAAGTGAAATTACTGGGCATTATGAGTCTCAACATCTTATGTCTCGTGGTGACAAGCGCAGTCCAATACAATGCTTTGTAAAATAAAGTTCTGTGTAGTATTTCTTCTGCTTATAAGCAGGCGTGGCGCTTACTATCAGGCGAGCGACTCGCTCGTTTCGTCACTCAATCTAATAAAAAATAAACTTTGTAGTTTCTCTTTTTCGAAATTGTTACGTGTGATAGATTTACCTTTTACTTCCGGCATCCTGTAATGTCGAAAATGCAGCTCGTTTAAACTATTAATTGAAATTAACATCAAAAGGAAACAGTAAAGATTTTCTATTAAAGTTCCTAGTAATTAAATAATTATCTTTCAATGATTTACATTTAAAGTCCTCTCAATTACTCAGTTCACCGCCTTTTAAATTTACGGTAACTGAATAAAATATTCATGGAAAAATAAATCCAGAAATAAGACACCTGTACAGATAGGTTACTTGAGGTTGGTCAATTTCTGAAATATCAAAACAGTGATTCTCCGGCTAAAGATAACACGAATGGGTCTAGAATTGGTGTTCGGGTACACGAAATACAACTAATTTGAACAATTAGAATTATGCATAATGTAATTTGGGACATAGGCGTGAGTGTGTATGTATGTATGTATGTATGTAATTTGTTGAAAAGTAATCGGTTTTTCTAAAACCGGTTACATCACTACAATCACTACATAAAAAAAATTGGATTGGATCATTGGCACAGACTACTATATAGATGCTACGCATCAGACAGGGCACTCCAGAGAGCACGCCAGTAAGCTCACATATAGAATATGACAGTTGTTTTTTTTTAATTTTCGATGAGACTCTGACAAAGGCCACTTATAAATTCAGCCAATTTTTTTTTCGTTTTATGAGAATCTGGCAATGGTCATGTGTAGATTCAGCCAAAAAATATTTTTTTTAGCAGGTCCGTCTTATATATTTTTTAAATGTTTAATTTTAAACGCCTGTTTGACCACCTCTATGTTCTATATTCCTCGAAGATTGTGGAACAGGCACTTCATGACAACTTTTATTAATAGGAAAAATGAGAAAACAATTTGCTTTTTTGAACATATTTATTTTTCAGTCTTGTTTTATACATACGCAGTCACACCTGTAATCCCCGAAGGGGGTATGCAGAGGTGTAATCAATACACCCACATTTCGCCGAGTGTATATTTATTAAAATGTATTGTTTTATATTTATTAAAATCCTTCATTTGTATGACTGGCAAACTTTTATTTCGAATGCGAATTACATTTGTGCCTTTCAAAATGTTACAAACCAATTGAATATCAAATCATCGCAAAGTTACATCTAAAAATAATACTAATACAGCATCTTTAAGTATGCCATTCTTAAAATTCGAACAAATACCTACTTCGATTTTATAATGGTTTTTAATTTTTCTATAATAATTCTAGTATGTTGATTGGTCTCTATGTAGTTTTTGATTCTAGAGTGGTATTCCAGTATACTCATAAAGAGTAGGTCAATTTCTTAGCCTTTTTCATGCCTGAATTATTTGCAAGAAATCCAATTATTGATTGAATTACTTTCATAATTGGATTCCTCACAAGCCAAATTTGTTTGAATTGCCGGAAATAGTTCTTTATTTTTATTTTCCTGTAGGACCCACCTAGTAGTAAATGTGCATGAATGTACCTTGTCTTTCTTATTTGCCTGGTGTTTGAATATTTATTATTAATTAGTATCTAGAAATTCAGACGATTCTGCTGGGCATTCATTCTCAATATCGATCGTATTATGATATATTTTTATAACATTAAATAAGGCTTTTTAGTATTTGATCAAATTATTATCCCTAATATTATATGACCACATCTGTGTAAAATAGATTTCTATGGAATCTGAAAAGCGTGGGTACATAATATTTAAATATTGTCACACTCTCTGGCAACTTTTAAATGTTTTAAACCAATTACTTATACAAGACACAGAATTACTTTTACCTCTACATCATGAATTAAATAATCTTCAGTTTCAACATAGCTTCATCCCAAAATAGTTACGGCTTGCCAAAGAGGTTTCCTCTGCTTTTAGTTCTGGTTACATTTACAGAATGGAAGAGCTGTAAGAAAAGTTAAATAGCAAAAGTAAATCAGTAATTTAAACAATTGTTTATTGTCTAGTTCAGATGAATACGGCTTGTGCATCATATTTATCATATTGGATATGTTCATCAAAATATACCATAAATATTTCGACCACATTAAAATTAAAGTAGTAAGTATTATAATGTAACACCTAAAACAAATACTAATCACAAAAGCTTATTATACCAAAAAGGAAAAACAAATATAAGAACAATATTTCAAAAATTATAGAATGACTACATTTTTACTTATTACTTCTATGTTCTTATATTTTTACGTGCCTGACAGGGTCCATGATGTACTGAATTCTATATCATTTAACATCTTTGTAACATTGTAGTGAGCAATAAACACTATGAATATTCAGTAATTAATTATTTTCTTTTTAATTAAACAAGAAATAGAGGATATTCATTAGGCAGACACCTTTGTTGTTGAAAAAATAATCCAAAATTGTATCAGCTTTTTAATAATGAGATCAGAATTATCATTAACAACTTACCAGTTTCAATTCGTTTGCATTTCTCTTCACATTCCACTTTATGGTAGGAATTATCCACATACCATTGTGAATAATTATATTTTTGACTGATTCTGGAAATACAGTTATGGAAAGATTAAATACAAGTGGTAATGCAATTGTGCTATCGGAGACAACAGCATAGCAACATTTTAGAGTTTTTACCAGGATATTATAGAAAAAGCCTAGCGTTCCTGTCGTAAATGTAATGTAGCATAAAAAATGATTGACCTGTAAAAGTGATATTTATGATCCAATTTACAGAATAAATGATTTAAATTTGAATTTGAAACTATATAAAAATATTTCAATATGTACTGAGTTTTAAGCAATGAAGAATTTATTCATATCAACATAGGTAGAGGTATAAATATGTACTTCTACTAGCAATTTTATTTTAAATCTTTCATTATTATTTATGGAGCTTGTAACCTATTGTTAATTTATATAAGCACCCGAAAATAGAGATTGCACAAGAATTCTTGAATCTTAACTGTACTATGTCTGTTCATAACAACAATAATAAAGTAATCTTTATTATTTACTTACTGTTTTCATCAGGAATAATCATTGTGGTCCTGGGATTTAATATTGTTTGATATGCATCGCTACTTATACGATAATTTAGGCGCATATGTGTGAAATACTTTTTTCAAAACGGTTTAAAATTGCTTATGAAGATTCAGGATGCTCAGGGTTCGCAAAGATCTGAATTAATCAATCCAACCAACTGAATTTAAGAAACTGAATCAACGCAAAACTCCAAAAACTTGGACGGGGCACGAGCCAACTTATTAAATTACATATAGTGATTATATGTTTACAATAATAATTGACAAGTCAAAAATGGCGACCCAAACGATTGGCGAAAAAGGGAAGAAGTATGAAGGGAGGGGGAGGAAACTGTCATGTTCTATAGTGGAGCACAGATAATAAACACTTGCAAATATTTGTATGGAGATTAACGCCCGTGATCATTGGATTGGATCATCTCTATAGTAGTCTGTGGATTGGATCAAGGATTGGAATTGGAACTTCTAATAATTTCTAAGAGCCAAACTAGTAATCTGTGAGCCAAACACAAATATTCGTTTAATTAGAATAAAAATATAAGAAATATTGCGAAATCCCAGAATGCCGGCGTATTACGAGTGGTTTGTTGTACTTTTTGTCTTTTTTTTATTTATAGCTATTCATACAATATTTGGACATATTAGTTGCTTTTTCAGGAAATGTATAAAAAAACAAAATCGCATATTTCGTCGATCTCCCAGGTTTGAAGTGTCTGGGCATCCCTTGAAGTCTAATGTTATTTTTATGGTGAGTTTATATTTTGAAAGCAATGAAGATATATAAGTATGTATAATTTTTTCTGCCTGGCGTTATCCCGGCTTGATGCCAGCCCAGGGCCTGCCATCACTTATTTTAAGATAATTACAACTTACAAGTCCTAATTTTATTTATAAACAAGGCCAGTATTTCTTTATTACAAAAAGTACCTATACCTATTAGTAGTTTTGGTTGATTTTGAATGAGTCTGTTTTGTAAAACATTCTAACATATTGTTGTTCATAACAGATGTCGGTTTTGGTCTATTGGTAGTGGACCACCAACATCTTAAGCCAAAAGCCAACATCAACTGCACTCTGCTGATTATATGTTTCCACATTGCCAGAATGGTGGGTGTGAGTGTTGTCATCCATAAATAATGATGTTTTTCCAAGAACAGTCAATTCACATTGTACTTGTATTCAATGTGCCATTTTCTATGAAGACTACTACTACCCTATGGCCCTACAAATTAATCACTTCTCAAATCATAACAGAGCCTCCACCACTTGAGGTAATTTCTCTGATTGTGGTAGTACTTCCTAACATCTGTCTGAACTGTATATTTCCCCTAAGATCCCAAAACAGTCCCACACAGTGGAAGCTTAATCGGAAGCCGGAGGGTGATTGGAAGTGAACTAGTCCAATGTTAGATCGATAGCTTGCTATCTTTCTTACTTAATGTCATATAAATTATATTATTTCAACATAATAAATAGTAACTGTTAAGAAAAAATACCCAGGGTTGTAAATGACAAATATATTTTTGCTATGCCACTATATATTACAGAATTAGTATATATTATAATCACAATAGATACTAATTCTGTAATATTTTGAATATAATAATAATATTAAATGGTATTATAAAACATATTTGTATCACATACCTACATAGTTAATGTAAACATATTTTTAATGAATATTAGATTTCCTTCACTTATAATATTGTACTTATGTACGATTGAAATTAAGCGATACGGTAATCTTAATTTTTTTATGATTTTAGTACAAATATGCAATGAATATCTGATCAAATCCGGTTAGACAATCATGGGAAAATAAGTACTTTTTTTTTTCTCTCTCTCCATCTGCCATCAGCCTTCAAAGCTTTCATCAGATATGCTACGACTATTTCTGTTTGAGATGCATGTCCAGTGACATGCAGCTTCTATTAATATCAATATTTAAATTGAAGCTAACGCTGTCCTTTTTAGTCAGAATACATAGTCATTAGTATGCAGCAGTGTTGATGCCAATAGGTTTTGATGACGCTCAAGTCTTATTTGGTAATTTTTACAAGACCTTTCTATTTCTTGTTTGATGGTCGGAATTTGCAAATACTCATGAATTTCTGTGTTCTTGATGAACCATGGTGCACAACTCAGGTTTTTTTGAATTATGTTCTGGAAACATTGCAATATTTCAACGTTCGAGTGACTCGCTGATCCCCAAAGCTCTATGCCATAGGTCCAGACCGGCTTAATTATGCATTTGTAGATTAAGGAGTTTATTCTCCAGGCTAAGAGATGATTGTCTACCTATTAGCCAGTACATATCTCTGGCTTTTTTATTTGCCTGTTCCCTTTTCGCCTTTATATGGTCTCGCCAGGTTAGCCGTCTATCTAAATGCATTCCTAGATATTTGACAGTTGTCTGCTGTGGAAGGAGAGTTTCATCAAGTGTGACAGGTGGGCAGTCCCCTCATTTCAATGTGAAGGTTATATGAACCGATTTCGCAGCACTAGCTCTAATCTTCCATTTTTTTATCCATGATCCTATTTTATCCAGATGTATTTGCAAATGTGTTGACGCTGTGGAGGGGTCTTTATCACAGGAAAGTATAGCAGTGTCATCCGCGTATGTTGCTGTCACAACCTTTTCTGAAGTTGGTATATCTGCTGTATATATGGTATAGAGTACAGGACCCAGTACAGAGCCCTGAGGTACCCCAGCTTCAATGTCGCAGAGGGATGATAAGCTTTCGCCACATTTTACTTGGAATATATGGTGTTGCAGATAAGATTTCAATAGCATTTAGGCACTATTTGGAAGATAAAGTTTCAGTTTGTATAAAAGGCCTTTGTGCCACACCCGATCGAAAGCCTGTTGTATATCGAGAAACACAGCAGAGCAGTATTCTTTCTTCTCTAGTGCTTGTCTAATTGTATGTGCTACTCGATGTATCTGTTCCGTTGTTCCGTGATGTGCACGGAAGCCAAATTGATGGTCCGGTATTACTTTTTGTTCTTCGAGTATGGGTTGTAAGCGTTGTAGGAGTAACTTCTCAAAGAGCTTTGGCAACTGAGGCAACAGACTTATTGGCCTGTACGAGCTTACTTCTGTAGGAGGCTTTCCTGGTTTAATCACCATATTTACAGTGGATACCTTCCATAATTGAGGAAATTAGTGTAGCTTAAGCACTGCATTAAAAAGAATTGTTAGTAGAATAATACCCTTTTTGGGCAGCTGTTAGAACCTCAGCTGTGATCAGATCAAAACCGGGAGCCTTTTTTAGCTTCAGATCTTTAATAGCTTTTTTTAGCTCTCCTGGTTTTACTAAACATAGTGGTAGTGACAGTTGTTGGTCGCCATTTACGAAGTCATCTACCTCAGCCTCTGAGTTGGTTGGGTCGCAATCATTTGGTTTAAATACTTCTTTCAAGAATTGGGAGAATAGCTCAGATTTTTCTGCCGATTTTCTTGACCAGTTACCATTTAATTGTTTTATTGGAGGCACATGTTCTTTTGGCCTTTTGAATGACTTAGTGATTTTCCAGAGAGAATAGTCTTCTGCTTTGTGAGGACATAGGGTCTGTAATTTATCATTTAGGGTCTTATTCTCATTTTCCTTAAGCATTTGCTTTAGTTTCTTTTGTGCTTTATTAAGTGCCTTTTTGTCTAGTCTATTCCTATTTGTATGCCATTGGCGTAATCTAAGGTGTAATCTTGTCCTTCCACTTTGGGTTTAACAAATGGAGTGGATAACCAAGCTGCTTTTTGAATTAAATTGGTGGTATGCCATGTTGTGTTCTCTATATCTTCTTCCGTTTTTAGAGGTATTCGCAGATTAATATTCTCATCAATGTAGTCGCGAAAAGCATCCCAGTAAGTTTTATGATTGTAGAGAGTCTCACGAGGTTCCTTCCAGATAACTGTAGTACTGATTGTACAGAGCACTGGTGTGTGATCTGAAGTACCGTCGAGGCATCATTCTACTCTGGTGTAAAGTCCTGACATGCCTTTGGTTACGAAGAAGTCGATTAGGTCTGGAGTTTTGTTGGTGTCCGTTGGCCAGTAAGTTGGTTCTCCTGTGGATAGCACATCAAGTGGATTGCTTTCGACTGCCTTTTTCAACTCTCGTCCTCTCGTCGTTGTCAACCTAGAGCCCCAATAGGTATGTTTGGAGTTCCAATCTCCACCTGCAATAAATCTATTGCCAAGCGTTTGGAAGAAGATGCTGAACATTTCTTCATCGATTCGATGGCGGGGCGGGCAGTACACAGCAGCAATAATAAGTGGTCCCTGCCAGTCATCCACAGATATGATAGCACCTTGTAGGTGTACGTGGTTATAGTTAAGCATAGCATGTTGTTTTATGTTTTCTTTTATAATTATAGTTGCTCCTGCATGTGATGACCCATCGAGATGGTTTGCGTAGTATAGGTTGAATCCCTTTATTTTAATAACTTTTTCGTCAGTCATGTGCGTCTCAGATATTAAAAGTATGTCTAATTTATTCTGGTTTAAAAATAATTCAACTTCGTGCTTATTTTGTGGTAGGCCATTTAAATTCCATGTAGCAATGCGTAAAAACTTCATTTATCATATTTGGCTATGAGAGTTGTTAGGAGTCCCATGAGAGTACCTATTTGCTGGATAAGTATATCTATCTTTTCTGATTGTTTTATTACTATCTGTTCTAATAGATTTGATGGCTGAGATTGTGTTTTCTCTGTGTTTTTGTCCCAGTATCTTATGTTCATAGAATGGGATATGGGTGGGTTATGGGGTACGGTAGTTTCCCCATAGTCTGTTGATCTTTCTGTTGCATATCTTCTTGTTACAACGGCGGAAAATCCTCCATTCGAGGGAGTTCTTGGGATTGTGTATAAGTATTCGTTGATTGTTTGTTTTGTCGAGGGATAATCTTGGTCTGGGTCATTTTTCGGGCTCTAATGTCTTTGTATACCTGACACCCTTTGTAGTTGGCTGGGTGGTCTCCATGACAGAGTCTACATGTGGCAGGCGTGTTTCTGTCTTTTTTCGGACAATCTTTTGTCCTGTGTCCCATTGCACATTTAACACATCTGTGAGGACGCATACAATTATTTTTTGTATGTCCATATTGTTGGCACCTGGAACATTGTGGGATGTCATTTGATTTCCTGGGGTCCTCTATTTTTACCCTTGTGTGATAGATAAATTCTATGCCTTTTACTGCTGGGTTGTTCGGACCGGGTTCTATGTTTACAAAAAACATATTTAGTGGCTTCTTGTGTATTCTAGACATGGCGCAGATGATTTCACCTCGAACTTTATTAGGTACCCGTTTTTTCGATTTCTACAACAATATGAGGTTTGGGTGTTGTGTGATGTAAGTTTTTGATCACAATTCTTAGACATTTATTCTCTTTTGGAGTAAAAGTATGGCCAATTAAACAATTTTTGCGGACAATATCTATTAAGTCTTTGTATACTTCCGATGTATGCGTAATTATTCTCAGCTGATCCCTGTTGATTATTTTATAGGAGAAGCTATCCTTTGGAACAGTCTTGTTCAGTAATTCAGTGAGTTTTGATAAATACTCTATGCCATACAACACAATTGGTGGTGGTTTACTAATTTTCTTTGGTCGATCAAGCTGTTCTTCCGTGTCATCTGTCAGGTCCACAGGTAGTATACTGTATCTGTTAGAAGTGGCACTAGCTGTTTGTGATAAACTTTCTGGTCTTTCTATGTGTGGGGGACTGTTAGATATTTTTTTTCTTTTTGGGTTACGATCAGTAGGAATTCTTTGCCATGAGGGTGGACGAGTATTAGTTTGGCTATTATTGATACTCTTTGGTGATGTCGTGGGAGATACATCCTTTGCCTCAATAGGATTACTTCCGGATGGAGATGATCTAGGTATTGTTGTGAAAAGAGCAGGGTGGAAAGCCTGCTGCACTAGTTTTTTATTTCCGCTGCCAGTAGCATTGACTGTAACGGGGGCCTGGTCGCCCACTCCCGTGCAGTCTTCGGTAGCATTTTTCACACTCGCAGGCCCGGGTACCTGCGAGCGCCGGGCGTTAGCCGGATCGCATGACAAAGTCACATCATATTTACTCATAATTCATTTTTGGATTGGTACATACTCATAGTGTTTTACCAGGACACTATGGCCACTCTTTTTGGTGGGATTTAATCCATCAAGGCTTGTGGTTGCCAGTAATCAGGTTAGTTGACCGCCGCCTGTAGCTCGGCGTTACACATACATTGCCGAATCACATAATTTAAATCGTATTAGTGTATATAAAGTGGTATGTGAGAGGCTCTCTGCGTTAGTACCAGTTCGTTTTGTCTATTGCTGCCGCCAAGCAGCAGTGTGTAAGCATTGTTGTGTTCCGGTTTGAAGAACATCGAAACTAGTAAAATTACTAAGCATTATGAGACTTAACATCTCATATCTCGAGATTACGAGCGCAGTCCACTACGGTGCGCCCCAGATGTCGATTTTATAGTTAATCGGCCCTAAAATAAAGAAAATCAAAATGGCGTGGACAAATATCAATTCTGACACCGAATCTCTCTTTTAAAACTACGGGACGTACCAGATATCAGTTTTGAAGGCAATCAAATAAAAACAAAATAGCGGACACTTTTGTAAAATCTAACATAGCATATATCCAAGTCACTCTCATAATTTATATTATAATTTATATTATTCAATATACGTCTGGCTGTTGTCACGAGCGGTCGTGTGTAGTGTTCGCTAGTGGATATTTTGCAACCTCCTCTGTGATTGGTCATTAGTGCTTAATTCCAATTCTCGCTTGCACCTTGCACATTTCAACGGGTAGTATACGCCCAGTGGGCGTGACAAGACAAAGACAGCTGCATTTCTATGTGTTTCTCCATAAGTGAAAGATATTTGCATGCGTATCCTGGGTATGTTTATCTGCTACGCCGGCTACGTCACCTACGAGGAATTGTGACGTCTTAGTGCTACGCGTATATTTCCACCTCAGTGCTACGACTGGACAGTGACTGTTGCTACGAAGCGAGTTATTATTCGAGCCTACTAGCTGCTTACATCATTAGTCGCATGCACATTAGGTCTAGAAATTCCCAAAATGGAGTGCCAGAAATGTAGAAAAGTTCTATCTAAAAAAGGGTCACACTTCTTGTGCCAAGGTCAGTGTCGGGGAACCTTTCACAAAAGTTGTGTAAAGGGATTGGCTGCTGACATAAAGGCAGGTAAAAATCGTATTTACTGCAATAATTGCGAGGATGATGAGTCGGAAAGTGAGGAGCAGGAGGATGATGGCCGGGATCCTGATAAGATCTTAAAGGATATCCAGAAAAATGTTAGGGCTATACCCGGGCTTAAACAGCACCTTGATGCCATAAAGCATAGCATGAGCCTACTCTCGGAAAAATACGACGTCTTACTGGCTGAACAAGAACAATCAAAAGAAAGAGTACATAAACTAGAAAAAACCGTGGAGAACATAAATAATAAATGCATTTATATGGAAAAATGTAACGCCGCGCTGGAGCAAAGACTACACGAGTATGAGCAAACTATGCGTAAACACAGTATTGAGATAGTAGGTATCGAGCAGATGCCCAATGAAAATGTTAAGGAAATTGTGACTAACATCAGTAAGATAATTGATGTAAGCACTGATGACATTGAGTGGATGAGGCGTAACCAACCACGAAGACTAGGGAAGAAATCTGCTTCCATCATCGTTGGATTTAAGACCTCGGGTACGGAATCTCGTGATGCATGGCTTTCGCAGAGACGTAAATTGGCTGACATAACGAGTGATAAAATAACCAGTGGTGCGAGTACGAGTAAAATTTACATAAATGAAGATCTGACAAAGGTTACCCGTACCCTATTGTGGAATGCTAAAAAGCAATTGCTCAATAGTTACAAGTATGTATGGGTAGTGAATGGCAAGATTTTGGTTAAGAAAAGTGATGGCGAAAAATCAATATGGGTGAGGTCTGAAAATGACATATGCAATCTACTAAAAGCAAAGGGTTGAGCTAACTGAGTCTTTACTTTGCGCTCGTCTTTGTTTTTTATTCTTACTTTACTATACTATGTTGTGTTTGTAGGTAATTAAAAGCCACATTCGCGGCCCTTAACAATATTGTATCTATTACAGATGATACAGTTAACGCAGTGCAAGTGGGTAGCCTGAGTGCATGGCTATCATCACTTAGTAATAATAAAAACTTTTGTTTGTTACACATTAATATTAGATCTATAAGAAAGAACTTTCAAGAATTGATGGTTATTTTACATAGCAATTTAAAAGACATTGATGTCATTGTAATAACTGAGCCAAATATTAACTTCTCAATGTTAAATCTGTTTCAGATTAATGGGTTTAAACTACATAGTTTCACACGTACCGGGCGAACCGGGGGTGGCGTGTTAGTGTACACGCGGGTCGGACGGGTGGTTCGAATCATAGAAACAGAGCACACACGCAATATGCGCGCAGCGGAGTGTGTTTCCATTGTACTCGATGATGACGGGAGCGACCCAATATATGTATTATCCATTTATAGGCCTCCAAGAATAAAAAAGAAGGATAAAATAAACCAATTCTTCGCAGAATTGCGTAATATACTTGAAAGTATTCCTAGTAATGTAAAACTATTCTTTTGTGGTGATATTAATATAAATCTCATTAATAGCCAAGATACTCATGTCGCTGAATATGAAAATTTATTAGCAGAATTTGGACTCATTAAATGCATCAATAAAATAACACGTAAAGAAATCTTTAAAGAAAAAGTTGTTGAATCTTGCTTAGACCATATCTTTATTCGAGCCCCATTAGCGAATATTAACTCGGCAGTAATTCAACATAAGGTATCGGATCATTATCTCGTATCAGCTGTGGTGCAGTGGAACCGCGCTCCGTCTCGAACCAATCACGGCTGCGTAAGCGACTCGCTCGGTTCGCTCGGGTCGTGCGGCCTCGTCTCAAGGTACAAACATTCACCTGTTGTGCGTCGCGTGCTCGATAACCGTATGGTTAGAGAACGATTGTTACGTGCTGACATCAGTGCCTTATTGTCAATTGAATGCCCTACGGAATTGTATAACGCTCTTAGGTCAATATTTGAAAATATTTATAATGATTGTTATAAAAACATAAATGTTCGGTGTACCGGGAGAAATAGTAAAAGCTGGGTTACGGACAATTTAAGAAACATGATTAAAGAGAGAGACAGATTGTTTATGGTATGGAGCAATGATACAAAAAATATGGTAAAAAGACTTGAATATACTAAGTATAGAAACAAGTGTTTTAAAGTAGTAAATAAATGTAGCAACGATTATGATAAGCAATGTATTATTAATTGTAACAGGAATATAAAGAAAATATGGGATAGAATAAATTACTTGGAAAAGATAAGAAGTCATTAGATGATATTATACTCTCTAATATGAATGTTCATGGTAATACACAACATATAGCTAATCAGTTTGCAGGTACTTTTGACGAGGAAGTTAAGTTAGTTACGCATATCTGTGATGATAAATGGCTAAATAGGGGCATTTATGTGCAAGAGACTGACAGGTCTATGAGGTGGCAACCCATCAGTGACAGTGACGTACGCAAGGTTATTAAAAAAATGAACGCAAGGAAATCGCCTGGAAGTGACCAAATACGCATGTCAGATATCAAAATAATCATTGACAAAATTAGTCCGGTGGTATCCAAGTTGATTAACTTATCAGTTGAAAAGAATAAATTTCCGGATAAGCTCAAAGAAGCTATAATACGCCCTATACATAAAAAAGGTGATCATAAAACGTACTCAAACTTCCGGCCAATCGCAATATTATCCAGCGTAGACAAAATTATAGAAAAATGTATTATAAATCAACTTGGAAACTATCTACAAGCTAATAACATAATAAATACATGTCAACATGGTTTTCAAAAGGGGAAAAGTACAAACACCTTACTTTCTAACTTTACTGACGAAATTAACACCCATTTAAGTAATAAAAAAATTGTTATTGCTGTATTCTTTGATTATAAAAAAGCTTTTGATACTTTAGAAATAAACACATTATTAAACGCAATTGAGGAATGTGGAGTTGGAAAGCCCCTGAACATGTGGTTCAGAGACTATCTTACTTCACGCTCTTACAGAGTGAAGGTTGGAGACGTATTTAGTGATGAGAAGAAGGTCCGGTATGGCGTGCCGCAGGGTTCCGGATGTGGTCCGGTATGTTACCTCATGCACGTTAATAGCTTATGTGGGGTTTTGCAGCATTGCTCAGCGCACATGTTTGCAGACGACTTATGTGTGTTACGTGCTGGCATCGACCTGGCCGAGACCTGTCACCTTGTCCAACAGGACGTGGACGCGGTAGTCAAATGGTCCCACGATAACGGCATAATACTCAACACTGTCAAAACTAAACAGTTAATTGTACATTCTCCCTATTTGCCATTACAAAATATTGCTAGTCCAATATTTGCACATGCTTATGATTGTATTCACGATAACCTTGTCAACTGTAGTTGCAAACCTATAGAGAGAGTTAATTGTGTAACATATTTGGGAATGAAGGTCGACGAGCATTTTTCGTGGGCTGATCATATTGGGTATATTTGCAATAAGCTTAGAATAATACTAGGTCAGTTTTATCATTTAAGTTATAGGGTTCCTAGTGGGACTTTAAAGTTACTATATACATCTCTGGTGGAAACTATATTGGACTATGCTCTCGATTGCTATGGACTTACATACAAATCTTACATAAACAAACTTGAAAACATGCAACTCAAATTTTTAAAATTATTAGTTGACAATAAAGTTAAAGAAAAATATAAAAATGATTATTACAAACTGTTTAAAATTTGTAGAATATTACCAGTTAGTCTTAAACATAAATTACTTCTTGCTGCTAACAACTTTGGTAAACGAGAGCATAACTCATTATTAGTAAATGTACATAACAGTTATAATACAAGGACTATGACTGCGTGTAAATATGTGGTACCCAGAGTCACTAATGTATATGGTGATAGAACACTTAGAAAGCGTATTCCTTATATACTTAACAGCTTACCCAAGGATATAAGAGGGGAATGTAAAAAACATAAGTTTAAAGTTAATTTAAAGAAATACTTATTAGATACCCTACCTTAATAAATTATTTTGTAATTTATAAGAACATAACACTACGAAGGTTCTCGTAGTATAATATAATTTGTATTGTTTTCTACTTTAATAAATTCTTTTGTAATTTATAAGAACATATGCACTATGAAGTTACTCGTAGTGTATTATATATCGTAGTATATTCTTTGTATAGTTTTGCTGATCCTGCAGTCAAACTGTTTGTACAGTTTTGTGGGACATTGTAGTAGCTCATAAGTTTTTATTTTCTTGTATTTTAATAATTAAATAAATAAATAATAATAAATAAGTATAAATGAGATTCCAATATTTGAATGCTGATTGACTACAAAATCTATGTTTTCACTGTGGTCATAAATCACAGTAAAATATAGCCTATGTTACTCAGGGATATTGTCGTGTAGAGAACGCTAGTTAAAGATTTTTTCAAATCCGTTTAGTAGTTCCAAATGTTACCACATACATACAAACAAAGTAAGAAAGCCTCCGTAGTACAACAGTTCGATCCCCGCACCTAGACAAATATTTGTCTAATCTACAAATATTTGTTTCGGGTCTGGGTGTTGCGAGACCGAAAGTTTCTCGTAGTGTATACCCACGACACAAGACTCGTATCTGACTGTGGGGTCACAACTATGTGTATACTGTTGGGTGGTTTTCTCTTTATTATTTAATAGGGTAGAAGGGTAGACTAGCTATCCCGCGCAGTTTCACTCGTAACATATAATTTATAATAGTTACGTTTAGGTAGGTCCAAATATTGACGGGAGGGGATAAAAGTCTAGAATCCGATTGCAGCGCCACCTACCGGGTCCAATTGTGAATCTACACCATCCACAAGGTGGAAGGTCACTTGTATGCGAAAGGCTCTCTGGGTGGTACCATCGCTTTGTCTATTTGTGCCGCCAAGCCGTAGTGTGTAAGCACTGTTGTTTTCCGGTTTGAAGGATATTGAAACCAGTGTAATTACTGGGCATTATGAGACTTATCATCTTATGTCTCGGGGTGACGAGTGCAGTTCAATACCATGCAGTGCTTTGTAATTCAAAGTTCTGTATGGTGTTGTTTCTGTTTATGGACTTACCATGAGGCGAGCGACCGGCTCGTTTCGCCAATCAAGCGAATAAAAAAAACCAGACACCCACTAAAACAAATAAAAAAAATATCAAAATCGGCCCAGCCGTTTAGTTACAAATACATGTATAGAAGAATTATAAATACATATAAAGATATGAATCACAAAAAGTGATACACTTATTTAGATAGATAGATAATACTTTATTGTACACCATGCAGAATATTACAGTAAGGAAAAAACCAAATTATAAATGTAACAATAACGCTAATAGCGATCTCGCCCAGACAACCTTTACTTTACTTATTTACATCAAGTTTATTAAAAAAAATCGCCATCTTGGAAATCCGTTGTCTTTGCCTACCCCTATGGGAAACAGGCGTGAGTCTATGTTTGTATGTATAATATGTTTTGCCATCTTGGATTTGAAAATTGATGCCATTGTCGTAATCATAACTTTCGCTGAATAGCTTTGAAGTTGGAGTCTTGTTTAAGACAGAGGGTTATTTTTATTTCAAGTATTTATTCCATCAATATCACAAATTTTTGGAAATTTAACTTGATTCTTATGAACATAAATAAAATTAGCGAATATGAATTGTCTCTTGTTATTCAATCTAACCCTTGATATTGTTGCACTCATCAGGACTGTTGAATGACATTTAACATATTATGGGACACAGAACATTGATGACAACCCTCTTCGAGCAGTACAATCATTTTGCGTGTTGTTATCGCCTTAACAGCCATTTTGGGGCAGTCTCCAGTCGTATTGATACCGTTATTTAGCAGTCTAAGAAATTAAACAGTATAATAATGTAAAAGTGCTCTAGAGTTAACAATAACTTTTGAGAATTTACGCCACAATATGCAGTGAGACCATTATTTTTTTTACTCGTCTAAAAGCCCGCCTAATTCTTGAATTTGGAACAAAATTTAATACATTACGAACATACACGTTAATGTATACTACTAGACAAGCTGCGCGGTATATAGAAATTGTACCACTAAGTTGCGGTCAATTGACCGTAACTCAATATTACCTTCTCGCTTACTCTCAACTAGAACCCCTATCGCGCTTCCTGTCTGTGAGCTGTCAAACTCCCGCGTTATGTGACGCAGTTTTACTTCTAAACAGCCCCTCTAGTAGTATACATTAAGGTCTTTGATTATACTAGATACCTAAGGAAAATTACGACATTTCAATAATATGTTAGGCTGAAAAGAATAAAACATTTTTCTTGTATTTTTTAGAGACGAAAAGAATTAAAATTACCCTTTTTATTCCAAATAAGCGTATATCCCATATTATTAATTTAAGATACAATAAATGGTTTTTTGCAGAAGGAGAGTGCAAGTAAAAGTTTTATGGATCATTTCAACAAATGGAGTGGTGGTTTTGAAGAAGTTGATCCATTATTGAAATTTGGTCAATTGGATTTAGAGGATGTAAGTATACACAGCAATTACCATAATACGGTAGTAGTATTACTGTAGACACCAAGTGATATATTTAGTTAAAGACATTCTTTAATAAATCTTCACTTGCTTATAAAAACTATGCTTAATATTTGCTTTACGCAAAGTGTTGTGTGGGGCTAATTACCACTGACCAAAAATTTTAATAGAAACCATCCAATCACCAAACCTAGATCATGTAATGGCCAAGAAGTCGGTGTTGTCACGCGATAGTAGGACATTTATTACAAATGTATGTCACACAGCTTCTATTTATATCTTTGATATGTGGTAACTTTGACTGCAGCACTGACAGTGTACGAAAATTTCAACAACAGGTTTTCACAAGTTAACAACATTTCACAACAATTTATGTATTATGTGGTTTATTTATCTAATATATCGAACTATCTAACACTCTTCTTATTGATTGATACCAATTGATAGAGACAAATTGTTGTGTTCCACAAATATTTGTTTCGGGTCTGGGTGTTGTGGGACCGCCAATCCCTCGTAGTTCCTGATACTCACGATTCAGGTTAACCTAGTGTGGGGCAGGACTATATGTGTGACTGTTAAAAAAAACATATTTATTTTATAAACTTTAATTAATTTTTTGAATTGTAAATTGTATTTCGATTGATTACCTCTGCAAGAGCGATGACTTGGAGTCAGAGCGAGATAGCAAGTTGGCTGCGTTCACGTACATCAAACGCGCTGCGCCGCGTGCGGGCCCAGCTTCGCCAACACGTCACATCAGTCAGCTGTAAATTACTTTTGTAATTGATTTGATTCGTCACACTAAAAAACTTGTGTAAAACTTACGCATATAGTTAAAAGTGTTTCACTTTCGATGACCTCATATTAATCTCTTTAAGCATGGGGGTTAATAGAACTTAAAAAACTTTTTTGCTGGTTGCTGGATTAGCAAACAATATTTAATTTGTTGTATACCAGGATATGGAGCCTCATGAAGCTGTTAAACCCACTGAAAGTTTCACAAAAGCTTGGAATGTACGGAGAACTGGAATTCTCAATAAATACACAACTGGAGAGAAACTGACTATAGTCAGTAGTTTTTTGCCTGGTGGAGAGAAAAGTATATAAATTAGCAAAATTCTATATTTATATCCAAATCATTTGAAACATATTATAATCTAGTATTTTTTTCTTTTTCTTTTTTTGGTTTATCTTTTAAGTTAGCTCTTTTTCAGCTTTAATAAGACAGGTATCCAATTTAAATGAAAAAGTTAAACACAGACTGGAACAGTTGGATGATTTTGATGAAGATTCCATCAGGAAGACAATGGGCTTGAGTCAACAAGAATTTGTCTCCAAAATCAACATGCTTAGTGATGAAATTAAAAAGGTGATTTATTTAATTCGATTATGATATCGACATAAAATTAAGAAATGTCTTAGGTTTAATTATTATAGGATAAATACTTCCACAACCAATTTTGATTCGCCACTATCAATCATTGACATATTATAAAACTGTCATTGCACTGAATAATGGGTTTAGTTCTGATAAAGGATTAATTTTATTTCTTTTTGAGTTGGTTATATTTGTTATAGCATAGGTTTTTTTTTTTATAGTATAGGCCGGCAAACGACCAAGTGAGGGGTCACCTGATGGTAAGAGATCTCCACCGCCCATGTACGTCCACAATACTAAAATAATCATGGGCGCGTGGATAAGTAAGGGATTGGGAAGGGGAGGGGAATTTGGGCCTCCGGATATCTCACTCACCGTACGAAACGCAGCAGCAAACTGCTACTTTACGCCGGTTTTCTGTGAGACAGTGGTAACGAACCGGACGAGCCGGCCCATTCATGCTGTAGACGAAACTGTCTACAGCGTGGCTCTACCACTCAAAAAACGAGCAAGTGGTTAACCTTATAATAAGTGTTATCCACTACCCATGAACACCAAAAATACCAGAGGAATAGTGAACGTTGCCGAACTTTGACGTTGACTGCGGCACAACACACCCGCTGTGTTGTTACGTGCTCATCTTATTTGATGTTATACACGGCGCCATACGCCAGGCGTGTTGAAAAAAGTTTATACGTAAGTGCGGTGCAACACACCTAACTGTGCTATCCGTGCCGTGCCGTGCCGTGCCGTGCCGTGCCGTGCCGTGCCGCTGCGCCGCAACCCACTCACCTTATGGCTGCATAGGCGTTCATGTTCGCTACGTGAATGCGGAAAACACGCCTAGCATTTCTTTATTATTTTTATTAAAGGATGGTGAAGGGGAGGTAATCACTACTTTCACGTCGATTTTCTGTGAGTAACAACCAGGTCGAGCCGGGCCATTCATGCTGTAGACAAAACTGTCTACAGTGCGGATTCCCCACTTGAACATTTTGCTAGCTACTAATACTACCATTAGGCTACTATTATTATTAGTTTATACCAGTGCGGCAAGGGCCTTTAAATAAATATGCCGCTTTGTATAATACCCATAATATTACAATATGTGATGTTGGTAATTGTTATTTAACTTGTTTTTAGGCATGGGACACTGAACAGAGAGTCAAAGCATTCAAAATAGGCATTCAATGTTCAAAACTGTTATCGGATGTGAGTGTAATGCAGTTTTATCCGAGCAAATTTATATTTATTACTGATATATTGGATACATTTGGAAATCTAGTATTTGACAGGCTAAATGAGAAGAGTTTTGGGTGAGTGGAATAATTCGTCATACCTACTTATTTCATTATAGCGTCACGCATACGTACTGGACAGTATTTATTTCATTAGGTATATCTTAAATATGTCTAAGTAAGTTGATGTATGAACTAATCATTAAGTTATATTTCGATTTCGAAAATTCGTATGTTTTGCCATAATGAGCAATGCTGATTAACCTTTAAATAATAATTTCTAAACATTATTATTGATGCACAGTTTTAAAGTGTTGTTCTGTCTTGTCCTATGACCTTTTATCAGCACATCCTGTTTTATACAATATATATAAATTTTATTGAACATTAAATGCTTTATTATAGACCTAACACCAAAAAAACCATTGATGATATTGACCCGAGTCAAGTTCCCGAAACTGCAAAGGAAACATGTCAAAATTGGATGTACAAAATGGCATCCATAAGGGAGTTGTTGCCACGCCTATACATGGAAATGTCTCTACTGAAATGCTATATTTTTATATCTAAAGATGAAATAAAACCAGCTGTTGCTAGGATTATAAATATGATCAGGGGGATTGGGAATCCTCTAGTCGCGGCTTACTTGAGGGTATATTTGTGTAAAGTCGCATCTAAATTGTTGGGTAGTAGCAGCGAAGAGTTCTTCTACAAGAATCTAAAAGAATTTCTCGAAGAGTATCAGCAGGTAAATACTGGTAATTAAATCTTTTGCTAAGGGGTTATAGGGACGGTGATTATCAAAGCAATTCTTTCACCATCGAGGGATGCAATGCCCCTCGGCGGTCCACATTATATTTGGACCGTAGTGTACTTACTATTAGGCCAAGTAGAATATTATATTTTTCAAACTCCTCCCAGTCTTTCTATTTAATTATTCTCGTTACGGGATAAACACACCTTCGCATTCTCAGATTCGCCGAGTGTTATTGCTCGGAGTCGAAATATGCTTTCTATTGTTATCCTGGCTTGCTAGGGTTGCAGTTGTTGCGGCAAAATAAAACAATTGCACTTACAAGGCGCTCAGTGCTTGTAACAGCGGTAAATGAAGTAAACACGGTTGAATCCAATCAATTTATTACCGTTAATGGTAACGTTACTTAAAATAACTCCTCAAATAACTAGGTAATAATTACAGTAGGACATAGGTCGGTGAGTCTACTGGAATAGCAACTTCAAATGAATTTACTGCATTAAATTTGTTATATTTAATTTAGAATAATCATAAATAAATTATAAGGGCGCCACTGATAGTATGGATGTCAGAACCAATACAATGTTAACGAAACGCATTAATTGATCCGAAAAGAACGCTAAAATTCACTACTGGCCTGGTGCATCCTGGAGGTGGGGTGGATAACTACACCCATGAATGGATCAAATGCTAAACTGCTCAAACAGTATTCTTCTTAATAAAAAGAAAGGTTTTGGCGAAAGAAAACCGAACCATGAACTTGAACCATGAACTTGAACCATGAAATTGAAAACCGAGGATTAAAACTTAAGACAGAGGATTAAAACCGAGGACACCTAAAACAAACTAAGTTCTCGGTTATTACACTACCACTATTGACCAATTTACGACGACCACGTGTTAAAAATTTATCTCAGCACTTACCCGTGCAGGAATGGATCACCTGCGTGGTTGGTCGGACCGTGGGTGCCTTCATGACAACTGCCTCTGGGGAATAAATATTTATGCCTATAAAGATTTTACGAAAATAAGACACGTCTATCGAATTTGTGGAATTAGGAAAAAATCGTTTCAAAAAAAGAAAACGGCCGGCGCCAGTGCCGTATTTATAGAGGTTAGACTTGAGAGTGGCCATACGCAAAAGGACTCTTCACAAGCTTGATTTAAAAAAAGAACAAGACCCGCTCCAATTTTTTTAACTTCGATAACAGATATCTATTAATTTATTAGAAGCATAACGTGCATGAACATATTTTTCCAACGCACGTAACTATAAATATAAAAACAATAATTCGACCACCGTTCATAAAACGGTATCACTACCGACACTAATTAAGCGCAGTAGGCAAGTAACGTTGAATCATACAGCCTAAGCAATTGTGGAAGGACGGTTTTTACTAATTCACCGCAAATTATGTTTTATTTTATATTTGTTATAGATACATAACTGACTTACAATTGACAATTACAATTGAGGCTAACGCTGAGGTCTTGGGTTCGATCCCCGGGTCGGGTAAAGTGGTATTGGGTTTTTCTATTACGAAATTCTCAGTATCAGCCCAGAGTCTGGAATTTGTGCCCGGTATGGCGATAGGCTTGCCCAGTGCATGCAGTACAAATATTTATGTATTTGTTATAGATCTTTCATGTCACGATGAGAAAAAAATACGAGTCGCAGCTTTTGACAACTGACAAATATTTGAGTCTTTACGTGCCAGCAGTAGATTGGTTACTGTATGGCACTTTAAACTTGAATAATTCTAAGGAAGCACTTATGGAAGAATTCCTACAAATTAGTGAACAAATTCCGAACAAGTAAGTATGTATAGGTGAGCACAGTAAAATTTTAAATAAGTACCAAAAGATACATCCTACAGGAAAGACGGGAAGTAGCTACCTACGGTAAATGGCCTGTCAAGACTTTTTATTACAAAGTTATTGAACTTTGTTTTGTATGCACAAAAATGATGGATGCTCTACAGATTGCTTAACTAGAAATATACAACCTTTGTCAATATTGAAACCACAGATAATCATGCAACAATTTCTTTTAAATATTTAATATCATTTGGAGTATAACTTTTTACCTCGTTTTCAGTAAGGTAAAAACATCAGGTTTTTATACATATAATTTTCTAACCCCCGACATAAAAGATAAGTGTTATAAGTTTGACCCTTTTATCTGTGAGTGTATGTATGGGTATGTGACTTTGTATGCGTGTGTGTGTATCTGACTGTGTCGCGTTTTTTTTGTGAAACTAGCCAAGTTTAAATGAATGATGATGAATCGTAACTAAGTTTGAAGAAAATTGTTAACCTCTCGACTGTGAAGCTGTACTGGCCCATGGTATATGAAATTAGTTGTTCTACACCTTTCTTACACAGACTACAGTTACGGTTATTTTTCCAATAAAATTGACGACGAGGGTTTATAACGCTTACCTTATTTTTGGAATATGTAGTGAGTGGCGTATAATATTTGCTCCACAACGTATTGATTTGTTATTATAATTCCAATTGTTTCAGTGAACTTTTCCTCTGCTGTGTCTTGTCTGGTTTTGATGCTCCAAGTGTTATAAAGAAATCTTCGCAAATACTACTACTCATTCAAAACTCCGCCGATAAAATGGGTAATTGTCATACTTATATTGATAAATGATAAGATACACCTACCTACTTGTAAGCATTTCGGCATTAAAATTTTATAAGAAAGGTTTTTATTAGATACACTAATAAGTAATAACTATATTAAACCTACCTACTTGTAAGCATTTCAGTATTAACAATTTTATAAGAAAGGTTTTTATTAGATACACCAATAAGTAATAACTATATTAAACCTACCTACTTGTAAGCATTTCAGTATTACAATTTTATAAGAAAGGTTTTTATTAGATACACTAATAAGTAATAACTATATTAAACCTACCTACTTGTAAGCATTTCAGTATTACAATTTTATAAGAAAAGTTTTTATTAGATACACCAATAAGTAATAACTATATTAAACCTACCTACTTGTAAGCATTTCAGTATTACAATTTTATAAGAAAGGTTTTTATTAGATACACTAATAAGTAATAACTATATTAAACCTACCTACTTGTAAGCATTTCAGTATTACAATTTTATAAGAAAGGTTTTTATTAGATACACTAATAAGTAATAACTATATTAAACCTACCTACTTGTAAGCATTTCAGTATTACAATTTTATAAGAAAGGTTTTTATTAGATACACTAATAAGTAATAACTATATTAAACCTACCTACTTGTAAGCATTTCAGTATTACAATTTTATAAGAAAGGTTTTTATTAGATACACTAATAAGTAATAACTATATTAAACCTACCTACTTGTAAGCATTTCAGTATTAAAATTTTATAAGAAAGGTTTTTATTAGATACACTAATAAGTAATAACTATATTAAACCTACCTACTTGTAAGCATTTCAGTATAACAATTTTATAAGAAAGGTTTTTATTAGATACACCAATAAGTAATAACTATATTAACTATCGTGTCTATTCTGATTTAGATCACATACATACTTACTTATAATCAACCTTAGCCTCCGTGGCGCAGTTGGCGAGTAGCCGGCTGTGAAGCGAGAGGCCGCGGGTTGGATTCCCGCACCGAGACAAATGTTTGTGTGATCCAAAAATATATGTTTTGGGTCTAGGTGTTTTATTCCCAGAGGGGTTAACGTCAGGCAGGCGGCTGGTCGTAAAAACTACAAGTCAAATCTTTCTGTAACGTGTGTTAAAAAGCATGATGCGCCGACCCCACTGCGAGTGGGATAAGGGCAAGTGGTAGGAAGGACCTTACCTATAATTAACCAGTTTTTCAACCAGGTGTTGATGAGGCAGCCAGTCCATCTGTCAGGACACGGCATTATTTTTTTATAGCAAAACTCACGCCACTCCAAACCACCCCAAACGAGCAAGTGGATCTGCTAATGGTAAGTAATGTTTACCGCCCCTGAACGCCCATAATACTAGAAGAATTTACAAGGTGGTAGGCCCCTCGTTTGTGAGAGGCCGACTGGGTTGGTACCACCGCTTTGTTTATTTCTGCCGCCAAGCAAGAATGTGTAAGCACTGTTGTGTTCCGGTTTGAAGGACATGAAGCCAGTGAAATTACTGGGCATTATGAGACTATCTCGGGGTGACTAGCGCAGGCCAGTGTCATGTGCAGTGCTTTGTTATTTAAAGTTCTGTGTAGCGTGTGTGTTCTGTTTATGAGCAGGCATGGCGCTTTCCATCAGGTGAGCGACCTGCTTCGTCTCGTCAAACAAGCTAATAAAAAGAAAAAAAAACATGTACGCGTTGCCGATCTTAGAGGAAAATTATTAGGAAGATGCAGGGGGCGTTTTGGACCTTCGTATATCTTACCGTACGAAATGCAAAAATATCCTGTTGTTTTACGTCACATGTTGATTCACGTCCCGTCCGTCACAATTCACATAGATTTACGTTGCACTGTTCCAGTAATGTTGAGTGAAATATTGACGGCACTCGGAGAACATTTATGTACAACAGAGAACTACCGTCAAATAGCGTCGGAGACATTGATCCAGTCGTGGTGGAAAATTGCGAGCAATGTTAGACCGACAGTCAACTTTTTGCAAGTATTGGGACCATGGCTTCAATTTGCGTGTACACATTTATCGGTAAATTATATAATATGTAACAAAAACTCTGTTGGGCATTTTAACCGCGATATCAGAATCGATATTCAAACGTAATGAAATAACTCGCATACGAAAATAAGACTATAAAAATAATCATATTTATTTTTTATACCGTAATTATTTTATTGTTTGTAAACCGTATTTCGATTGATAACACTGCAAAAGCGATGTCTCGGAGCCAGAGCGAGATAGAAAATTGCGGCTTCTTCTTCTTATCGAATGGTTAGTGGCCAACCTAGTGTCAGAGTTTTTCAAGCCACCCGAAGGCCTCCGACTTGGCTTAACGACTGCTATCAGTTGATAACATCCGGGACCGACATATTACGTGCCCTCCGAAGCACGGAGACGCTCTGTTGAAATACCACTAAGCGATCACCCATCCATAGACTGACCGCAACCAAGGGTTGCGAGGGAGGCGAAACTTGTGAATTGTATCGTCGAGCTATTAGATTATTATTTTTTAATTATTTTTGGTTTGTAAATAAGTGTTAAACTTATCGTTTACTGATTAGTGAGTGCAACTAGCTATGAGCGCCTCAAACATTGCGGTGTCTACGTGCAACAAACGCGCCGCGCCGCGTGTGCACCCGGTTTCGTCAATACGTAACATCAGTCAGCTGTTCATCAGTATTCAGATGAAAATATTTTTATTAAATATGTACGTTTTTCTAAGCTACCTGTGTAAGGGATAATATCTAGCTTCTGTTTATTTATTTTTTTATTTAACTATATTTACTAAGCGGTCTATATGTCTATCTTCATGACCTAGAAAGGGCCAACAGGGTTTTTGTTACATACTGTATATGATATCTAATTATGGTTTTCTAATTTTTGTATAATATAATAGGAATATCTGTGAACTTTATTATTTTTCTTTTTTATTCCTAAATAGGCTTCCATTTGACTGCTATCTCACCTGATAATAAGTGACGATGTATTTTAGGATGGCCTACCTATTCCTTTAGACTTGCCCAAAAGAAGATTGCATAATGCATAAACAAATCTATTAGGATTTAAATGTTATTTTTGTCGTGTTTACTCTTGTTACAGACACAACACGTAAACATAATATTGCGTGGAACAATCCGTTACATGATTAAATGCGGCACGCCGGCCGATGAGTTCTCTGGACAGTTTCAGATTGTCATCAAAAGAATGTTGAAATCGATACCTGATGTCGAAGAGTTATTTTTGATGGTGAGTTATGTTGATTACCCAAATCGATATTGGATGTTTTCTTGTCGTAACATCAAAATTAGCAAATAACAAAACACAGACATAGATCTTAATAGACTAGATCTCGTAATGTAACACACATTGCTTTTGACTAACAATTTTAATGTTTAATACGTAGCTTAGGTCTCACAGATACCACGCGTTGGATTCCAGCCCCCTTTTACACACCACGGACTTTTTTCAATGTGATGTGCGAATTTTTTAATATCACTCGTTTTAACTTTGAAGGAAACATCGTGATGAAACTTGCATAGGTAACTGAGAAGTTTAAATATGAATGTTGAACGTAAGTGAAGTTGCCAGTTTACCTCAGTTTGGGTAGGTTAACGACTAACACCTCTCGTAAGGATGACCGATTCCAGTAGTGGGATGGTGTATAATACAGAACTGATGTTATTAATTTTTATGTATTTATACTGCCTCGTCACTTATTGTAGGCATCACAGAATATCTATCATAATGGTACTACGTAGTTGTATTACAATTTAACAATCCTAGTTCTATTAATACTAACAGGCTAATTATCTCAATAGGATGCATTCATGCCACTAGTGGAGTTAGTGCAAACTGCCAATGCGCGTACCTTGTTGGCTAAAACAGTACTATCGATCTTCTTTTCAAGATTTACCTCGGTCCATATCGAGGACCACATCGTGATCGCCTGTCTGTTACGATTGTGTTGTATATTACACGACTCCATCAAGTAAGTTGTTTGGATAATAATCTTCAGTAACGAAGTATTTGTATGTTATTATATATTTGAGAGAAGAATTAGATTTGTTTTCTTTCTGGTCACTGACCATTAATTTTGGTTACGCAAAATAGGTACATATAGAGATACACAGATAGCTGCCAACATCTTGCACGCACGCTATAATCAATATTATCTAGTACGCAAATGACGTTACCGCAGTGACATCGTAAGTAAGAAGTCAAAAATAACACGATTGGTTTCCAAACAGATTAAATTAGTAACGATGTCTAATTAGATCTTTGATCTGTGGGTGCGGTGTTTCGTTCTCTGTTTCATTGATTTTTATACTATAACATGGCATAGGGATAGCGCGAATTTTTTTACCATCTTACGAGACTGCCCATCTTAAACATGCCTTAAGTATATACAATATGTAAAAAAAACCCTGTCAGATCCGAAAGCGGCATATAGGTATCCCAATGACATTACTGAGAAAAATAAAAATATAATATTATTCATGAAAATAAAAATGTTATTGTATTTCAAAATATACGTTATTAGTATCCAAATTACCCGACTTTCCCTAAAATCTAGTTAATTTTTATAATGTGACAGCACCGTCGTCGCCGGCACCCTTTGACCAAATACCGACAGAGAACGCCGCGCGCTTCGCCGCGGACGATCATAAAAACCGCCGTAAGGCGACTATCCCGACCTTGAACATTTTAATAAGACAGTTTAGCGCAAAAATTGCCTCCGAATGGTTGTTCCGTTGTTGTTTGAGTTCAGCGAAATGTCATACTCTAATCAAGAGTATATTAATATGATATTGTGTCTGGGTAGGAGTGACTGCAATTATTCAGCGGTTCGTAGATATTACTAGATGAGTTATCCGGTTCCGCAAGCTACCCCAGTACCGTCTGAGTATGTCTGTGATCATCAAAGTGCAGAATTATTTAGTGAGGATTCGAAGTACTCGTTCTGTGATGCGACATCTGGGTACTAATCACGTGCAAGCATGGAAAGTGTTAAAAGTAGATGATCAACATTATTTCATCCGATCCGAACGTAAATAGTTCGAGTAGTATGGAGAACGGTGGATTGGTAGACGTGGACCAACTTCGTGGCCAGCACAGTTTCCAGACTTCACGCAAGCAATTCGTTTTGACGAAAATTTGTGAAACTGAAACCGTAATGAGTTTGTGGATTGTAGTAGTTTTTGGTTAAATTAAATCGGACACAGATGAGGTAAGAAGTGTTCATGTCATCCTTTTGCGACGGTGGTGACCTGTATTACTGTTGGTGGCAGAAACATCAAACAACATTTTTGATCACATCGAATGATCCTACACACGATCTAAACTCGGATGATACATAAAAAGTTCCATTGGAATTATTTATAACGTCTGGAATCCAACTATTAACTGGGGTCATGACCTCATGACGTCACTACCGAACAAATGTCGCGCGCCGCACCGTGCCGCCTGCCTGTATTGCCATGTAAACTTTCTCGTGTAATTAAATTTTATTTGGGGTAAACTTTTTTACTATTTATCCAAAAAGGATTACATCAATAGAACCTTATCTCGATACCTAATAACACCTTCACGGATCGGACAGGGACTTTTATTACATATTGTATACAGTAACGCCTGTAAACTGTTTATGATTGTAACTGATTTTTGTAAAGCATAATTGGGTGAGCTAAGTAATGGACTATATGACGCTTATTTTGCACTGCGTGTGCGGTCCATTTTCCTTCATCCCTGAATTTTGTTAATTAACATATCGCAGTATTACTGAGCTAAATGAGCTTATATACATATAGCCAAGCACGAAAAATAATGAAAATTAATTGTAATTCAGAATCAAGTAAATGAATAATTATGTCGCTGCACTGCTCTGATTTGTCAATCTATAATAATGTCGCAAATTACACAGTTGGTAACAAGCGGACGATTGAATGTGTACAATACCTATAGAAATTCAAAGATATTTTAAAATGTTTTGTTTTAATACCCACTAGTTTTTCTGATCAGCCGTTAAAGCGTGATTAATTAACAAACATCCAAATTCACATTTATAATATTAGTAGGAATCCAGAGTACCTATCTATTAACAAGAGCGCTGCACTAGCGGCATTCTTTGCGTCCACCACGAACATGCTCCCCATCTGTCATTTATTTATATCATAAAAAGCAACAAATATCCTGTTATGTGTAATTCACAATGTATGTAATATTGCAATTATTATCATAGCGCAGTGACAGTAGAAGACGAGATTAAACTATGCAGTGAGTTGATCAACAAGTTTGTACAAGCGGTCACCTACCAAGACTTAGAACAACAACTGAACTTCTACGTAGAATGTAGGTCTTCTTTCATTAAACTGGATGCTGTTCTTGTAACACTAGTGCATGTAAGTATACAAACGTTTATAACTATACCTATTATGTACTTTAGATCCGACATAATTTCGATAAATAAGATATTATTACCTTTGCTATATTGCCCATGTGAATATACCAGTCCGGTTAGCATGAACCCACCAGATCTCTTGCGCGCGAGACCTGTTTTTCTTTGCACCGTGACGTGCCCCTCACATCACGATACCGAGAAAGAGATATGGAGATAGCGTGAAAAAACGAGGTTTCTGACTGATTCTGAACTTTGAATTATAAAGTATATATATGATTTCATAATAGGGCCATCTATTATGAAATCATTTAATTGAATCGGACCCTCACGGTATGGGTAGTTGATTGTTGTTTTATTATATTGGCACGACAAAGTGGATATTCTGAAACGAATAGTAAGTTCAGTGCAGGCGACTGTAAAGATATTAAGTTCCTCAACGGCCACTAGAATTATGTCGATGTATTTACTGGATGTTATACACTGACTGCCGCTCGGACTGTGACTCGCCCGGACGAGCTATTATGGCGGGTTTCGCATCGTATATGGTGGTCGCTATCCAGTCGAATACAAACATTATCAGATATAGTATTATTTTGTATTGTTGAAGGGTGTGAACACACTATCGTCACGCGCGAGTGACTCGCACGGCAAGTGGCTGCAGCGTGCGTGCGCCGCGTATTGCTTCGTAACTGTGCCTTCACTACACTGCACGCTTACGAAGGCACATTTGTACTTGGTCTCCGGGCAGGTTGCACTTCGCAATCATTGTATAGGACAAGGTAAACGAAACATATAGATATAGGTATATTTAAAAAAATAAAATAGTCGTGGTTAAACAAACTTATTATTTTACAGCGGAAGCTAATTTCAAAGCCCTAATTGGTCTAATCCCTGACATTCCAGAATATATATTAGAGGATGCACAGAAAAAACCCACTCATCTCAAAGTTGGAAGTATTTTGAGCGATTTTTTGTCAACTCTATTGATAATGCCTGTGAGTTTTAATCCCTTTTAATTTTTTAGTATTGAAAAATTCTACTAACTTCTAAAAATATAAGTAGACTCCACGTGCCAGTTTTTACTACCTATGCTGACGTTATCACTGCGGTGCAAACTATATGATTTATCACAATAACATTGTTAGAGCGGTGCCCAATAAATTTTCCAAAAGGTGCCCAATTAATTGTTAAAGTAATAGGTCATACGGCGTCTATTTAGATCTATGATCTATGTTTATGAGTATTTATACTGTAAAAAGGACTTTATCAATAAACATTTTATTTTTGTATTGATTGTTTAAGGACAATGTGGACAGCAACTGTATAGCTTACATATTAAGCGGTTTTATAAGGACAATGGAAAGGATACATTGGCGCAAAACGGATCCTTTATACTATTCCACTCTTTTGCGTACTTTAGACCTTCTATGCGAGATGACGCAGGATAATTATGCTTACCACATAGATTCAGGTTTGTATCAATAACTACTAACCCACCTTTGCTCACCCATCCATCCAATCTTTACCTCAATGCCGAGGTCATAAGAGCCCTCCATCTAGTTTTGTCATCGGCGAAGTGAATTGCATCGTGCGGTTTAAGTTGCATAATATGTTGTGGGACTGTAGTGTTCTCTCCTCCGCCCCTACACAGTACACTCAACTCGACTCTTGTCAATCGCCACACGTACGAGCACGGATAACACTCTGGTACCATGCCATGCCATGTCATGCCATGTCATAAAAAATAAAAAATAAACCTCGCCAGTCAGGAGAGAACTGCGCTCCCTGTAGTGGCGAATGTATTTATAGGGTCATCTGACGCAGATGTCATCCTTATTCTTATCTACCGCCACTATCAAGTCTACTATACTTGATAGTGGCGGTACCCTCAATACACATACAGCCATACACTACAGGGACCGTTAGTTCTTCGTAGGGTAGTTCCTGATACACACGATAGGTACAGTTTAATCTAGTGTGTGTGTTTGTTGGGTGTATTATTTATTTATAGTTTGCACTTTTTGGTTATTTTTTAAAACTTCATACTCCCTATTCAATATGAGATTTCATGCCAGAAACGCGTGACATCGTGCTACAAATTTCAACGAGTTTTTAAAAGCGCGACGACGTGGAATAAAAAAAAACAGCATTTTGCATGCCACACGATAGGTTGCCCATGCCTAGTGCTTATTTAATTTTCGTTATACGTTCATCCGCCTTATTCATAATTTAATCTTACATCCGCCCGAATCGGACAAGTATTGGTTTTTAGATAATAATTATTTGCTTTAATTGTAATCTTAAGTAGTATTACTTAATTTTAGTAGTATTTAATTGTATCTGCAATAAATGACCGTCAAACTTTAATACTTTCGTTTTATTTTATGAACATAGAACCCAGAAACAATACCGAACTTTTAAACCCCTACAAAAAGAGCGGTGTTATAAGTTTCAATCATTTGTCTGTGTGTGCGTGTGTGTTATTTTATTTACCTTATGTTACATTGTTATATTGGTATTCTTTATCAAATAATTCATACCAGAAATAGATAAAGGTTGTACTTATGTTTATTTATTTTCTTTGTTGGCAGTGTTATCCAATGACAAATTATACGGTTCTGAAGAAGAATTTATGGACACTATGGAGAAGTACGCAACAAATATTTGTCAAGAACTGTTGGTTGTGTTGAAAGCCCTCGGCGAGAGTAAAGACACGAAAAGACAGTACAATTTGGCTTTGGAACTATTTTGGCGGGTCATAAGGCGCGGTGATCTGCAAGAGAAGTCTATGCACAGCTTGGCTTGTAATCTGTGGATGTTATCGCAAAAACTGCAAGATTCAAACCGTACATTTGCTGTACGTACTTGTACATTGTCTTTGTATGCCAAATTTTATTTTATATGCTATAGGCCATCTGGGTAGGTATCGCCGTTTTTATTGTATCGGCCGCCTAGCAGCAGAGTGTAGGTCTGCTGCGTTGCATAGAAGGATATTGAAGCCAATGATTTTACTAGTAATTATGAGATGATTTTATGTCTCGGCCCTCAGGGTGAAGTGTAAAATGCAGTGCCATGCAGTACTTGGTAAAGTCCTGGGCTGTGTTATTGCTGTTAAAGGGCAGTCGTGGTGCTTACCATCAGACGAGCGACCTGCTTGTCTCGTAAAGCGAATAAATAATTCTGTTTGATTCGATATCTTGTATTTATTTCATGACTTTATGCCTATTAGTAACAGTTTTGAATTATTTTCCTTGACATTTTACTGGAGTTAGTAGTTTAATTTAAATTATTGAAAGTAGATTTGTTTATATAATTCGCGTTATTATACATGACTATACTTTGCTATTTATAATTAATCGATTTTGAATCATTTATTTACTAAATTGTACATTATATAAATTGCTCATGAAAAATAAAAAATAAATTTATTTTCAGAAAACTCTATTATCAGCATTAGAAAAAGACGGTAATGCGATCAGTTCACAATTATTTAAAAATCTGAACGATGTTGCGACAACAGTGTGAAACAACAGCATTGATCAACATGCCACCGGAAGTCTATGGAAGTCATTCGACAGACGTAGATTCGAGACTGCGAGGCATATACACAGATTTAGTTAGACGACGCAAATACATCAGTTTGTATTAAAAGAAAGTGCGCCACTTTGTGAGTACCTGCTGTGGCATCATAAAAACAATTTAGTAATGAGTAATACTTTACGGCGCGATACTACAATTTTCATATGTTCGCCTAACTTCTTAATGTAGTAACGCCGAGAGCAGCCGAACCTACACCAAGTGATGATTTTCATTGCGATTTTGGCACGTGAACAACACTTGCGGCATCTATTAGGTCAATATCTGTGGCGTGAACTATACCATGTTTTTTATTACTCAGTTCGGCAAAGGAGTAGATGGGTCACCTGATAGTAAGTGGTCTCCACCCCCCATGTACGCCCATGTGTTGGGAAGGGGAGAAATTTGGAGAGGAATTTGGGCCTCCGGATATCTCACTCACTTTACGTCTATTATCTGTGAGACAGTGGTAAAGACCCGGTCGTGCCGGCCCATCCATGCTTCTATGCCAATCTCAAAAGAAGTTTATTTGTGTTTAATAAAAAAATGTATCTACCTAATAGTAAGGAATTGATATGAATAAATCATTGTGTTCAATATTGTTTATCATATACAAAACGAAAATATGTACAGAAAACCTTGTTAAAACATCAACGAAATAAGATAACTAAAACGATAACTCTGAATCTGCCTAAAATACGGCTCCGCTTACTTACACATGAAAAGGTAACACGTAACACTCATACACGCAACAAAAATTAATAAACGTTCAAAATCAACTTTATTTCATAAAAGTTAATGTCTAAATATAAAATTTCTAGATCGAGATACGATGTTCTGCACCGCGCAAAAATGTTGACGTAGCAAGTGTAAATTGGAGATTTTTATATCCCCGCCCCTTGGCACAGAGTTTTGGTGGGGTTTTTTGTTATCTTATTTCGATGTAAAACATATACAACACAGATTACAGATGATAATATATAAAAATGTATGTTATATAACATCGTGTGCCGACATTTAGTGCAATACACATTGTATAATCCTATAATCTATGTGCCCCGCGATGACCTCAGTCTACGTAATAAAAATTGGCACGCTTGGTTTCCATACAAGTTGTAATACTTACTTAATATTATCTGTGATCTGTGACATACGTACCTAACACTAGTATCCTGTGGTAGGTACAACTAGACGCCAAGGGTCCGAGCTCGACACAGGACAGACTGGTGGTAACTAGTGGATGGACGAGCGGAGTGTTCCAATGTTCCAAGGTTATATTTTGGCTCTTTCGGGGTACAACGATTTTACCAGTGTCAAGGTAGGAAAAGACAGTGAGAGAGAGAGCGGACAGCTAAGGCGGAGTGTACGGTTACTGTAATGATCTCGCACGCATCAATCTACTATCTAGCTGTGATAATGTGGAAATAACCTGACAACAAATTATAACGTTTAGCTGAATGTTGTCATTTTGTTCAAATAAAACCGACAAAAAACTCAAACCACAAAAATACAACGATTTTGAATCGGTGGTACGATACCTATATAGTATAATTGTCAATGATTGTTACCACCGACTCAAAAGGGTTTAGTTTTATTCTTAACTTTTCAGTTTTTTGAGTTGGTTCTATCTTTTGAAAGTTTTTATTCTACTATATTTAATGAAAGAATCATCAAAATCGGTGCATAAATCAGTGCATAAAGTTGTGCTAAGTAGTTCTAGTCTTTTATACATAGATATCATAGATACCCAATCTCTATACCCATCGTTTTAGTTTTTTAAATAGGTATTACACCCATCGTCTACCTACGCCCAAAGAGAATATAGTATAGAACTTTACGAGAAGCTGTTGTCGGAAGTTTTTGTATATTATCGGGAGTGGTATGAAACATCGGGAGAATCCAGATGGTTTCTGACGATGTGGCAACCCTCTATCCGTATCCCGTCATGCTATAATTTCTGAAAACAATAGCTCGTGACTAATTTCAGGCCGGCCAAGTTATATGGGGCATATACCTATTGGAAGTAGAATCATTTCGTAGTCTCCATAGCGAGATGGTAAAAAAAACCAGAGTCTTCTAGGATATTTACTAAGTAGGATAGAGCGTAAGTATAGGTTTAATGTAAAAATAAGAACAAACCTATATACATATACTAACATCTAGCTATACCTATATAATATTAAAACGAATACTAGGCTAATACCTACCACCCATCTTTGTTTTTTTTAAATAGCTGTAGCTGGCAAACAAGCAAGTGGGTCGCCTAATGGTAAGTGATCAACACCGTTCATGAACACCCACAATACGTAGCTTAGAGACTCATGGACGTGTTGCCGACCTTTGAGTTTCTACCAACAGGTTTAGTGAAGGTTGTATATTTATCTACCTAGTTCATCAAACTTTCCAAGGTTTCTAAGCCATGTTTTGTTAAGAAAATGCGATGTAATATTCAGTAAGTACCTAGCCTGTGGCAATAGCTTGGATGTTATTTCGACATAAATGGAAAATCAATTTTCTGCTATAAAAGCTTTTAAGATCAAGTTACACAGCAATGCAATTCATTTATTTTTGTGCCTATGCAAAGTAACATTTTTTTCTCGAAGATAAGATACATTATATGCGCCTATTTCACCACCTCTAAGTAAATGCTACTCACCAAATAAAATATGTAATGACAGTTACCGACAGAAAGATCTTACGTTCTCGTCTAAGTACTTTCAAAAATATCTATCTTATACTTTAATTGGTGGTTACATCTTCCTTGAACATTGTAAATTGGCCCTAAATCTAGATACCTATTTATTAGGCAGTAGGTAAGTAATTAAATAACTTATGCGCCATACGTCTCGTAATTTAGAGTGGTAGAGCCACGCTGTAGACACTTTTGTTTAGAGCATGAATGGGCCGGCTCGTCCGGGTCGTTACTACTGTCTCGCAGAAAACCGACGTAAAGTAGCAGCTTGCTGCTGCGTTTCGTACGGTGAGTGAGATATCCGGAGGCCCAAATATATATACGTATACGTAGCTACGTATATTTATAGGTATTTGGCAGTTTGTAACTAGTGGAATAAATGAGGACGATTGTTAATTAACTACGATTTTTATGATACTCACTGCAGCGCAGTGGACGTTCAGCCCGTTGTAAAAGGCGACGTCGAGGGTTCGATTCCTGTACTGGGGCATGCACATTTTACACACATATGAAACATATTATAGGATATCTTAGGAAGAGATCGGGGCTATCTAGGGATTTTTTGTTATCGAAAACACTATTACATACACAATTTGTGATTACTTGACCTGATTTGAACCCAGAACACGATTTCTTAGCTGAACCACGCTGTCAGGTAGGTTACCAATGAGGCGATCATTTTATCACTATTTAGGTATAAAAAGTAAACCCTTTCAAAATATTCCGCTATTTTTAACCGGCTTCAAAAAAGGAGGAGGTTCTCAATTCGGCGAGTTTATTATTCTTGTTTTTGCTTTGTATATGATGTACATCGATTTCTCCGCCAATTGTGGACCAATTTTGTTGAAATTGTCATTCGATAGAGTTTAACTACGATGTGGTCCCATATAAATATTTATCTTAACCACTGATAATCGAGTACGGAATTAAAAAAAAAGAAATTCCTCAACGGAAAGCAAGTCAAGTCATTAATTGTGTTGTTATATTTGAATTTAAATTTTAACAAAACCTAGAAACCGACTTTAAATAATACTGCAAAGTCAATACAATTTCATTTCACCGGCAGCTGCATCGGCACCGACTCCAAAATGACGTTTTTTGATGTCGGTTTTTAAGTTTTGTTCAATACTTACCTTTAAATGATATTACTTATAAAGTGTTCCAAATAATAACAACAGAAACCCGACAAAGAATGATCTAAATCGTTCATTTTATGAATGACTAAGTGCATTGGACTAAGTAAAAAGGAAAGGTAATAGTATGATATTATGTGCTGTATTTCAGCTAATGTAGCAGTGTTTAGTTCAGATGGTGACCCGAACGTTCGGTCACCGGATGGGGTAAGCGGACATTGTCCAGCAAGACACGCTTGAGTGGTGCGCGCGCTCTGTTGCACCGATCTTTCACCTTCGCAATATTGACGCCTATAAAACCTTGTCATTTCAATAATGTGACGTTACTTTCATCCCGCCACGAACTAAGACTACATCACAACTCTGTCGGGAGTAGTTCTTAACCAAGGAATCATATTCGGGTTAATACCCACTTTAAAAATGTCTAAATTAGGATGTTTGGTATTATATTACGTACTTTTTGTTTAATACGAGCAATATACTAAAAACAATTAATTCATTGATAATCCTTTTGCAGTTATTAGTTTGGGCCCTATGTGAAGGCGTGTTAACTAGTGAAGAACAAGGGTTTGTACAGCCATTGGACTTTGGAGCCATATTTGATTCCGGAGACACCGGTTAGTAAGATTACGCACAACTAATATTTATACATTTCTAAAATTTGCACTAAATGCTTTATGCTCGCACGCTATGAAGTAAAGTAGTAGTGGTAATTGTTTATATCACAGTTATCATCTTTTCAGGCGTCACTTCGCTGGCTTCAAATCCTCTTGCCGCAGCGGTGCTTAAAGTAGATAAGAGCCAATATCCCCAGTTATTTGATACCGTCGTCAGTAGTTCCATCGATTCCTTGCGTCGAATATCTCCCAGAGAAAATGCATTTGCTGCAGAAAATTTTGGGTTTAATCCAATTGCAAGTCAGAGCTTTCAACCGCCAGTGAATTCCGCTAAAATAGTTGCACAACAGAGACAACCGCAGCCGCAATCTCAAATCACTTCCGTGCCTATTGGGCAACAGCTTAGCGCTTTGAGATACGACATCCGCACTGTGCATGATCCCGATTACAAAGTATACAAGCCTGATGAAAATGACCAGGGAGAAGAGATTTTGGCTGCTTTAAAAAATAATCCTACAGTTGCTGCCTATTTTCAACCTTCAGTAACTAATGTTGAAGTTGCTCATCCATTAAACTATCGTAAGGAAGAACTAAATGAAAACCCTGAAATTGAACAGAACTACAAGCTAAATGCTTATATTACAGGACCAGCGCGTATACGGAGGTACACAAGCGGAAGGCAAAGGGAAAATCTGAGAAAAAGCAATGAGGATGAAGAAGAAGATCCCTATAGTTACAAAGCTGAATATATTTCAAGACCCAAAGCCTTCGATAGTGATATTTATAGTAGCGCATACAAACAGGAAAAAAATCCGAAGAAAGAATACGAATACCCATACAGCTACGATTCAGGATATGACCACAAGGAGTACGAAAGGATAAAACAATTGTCCGAAAAACAGGCTGCAGAAATTAAACAAAATCCAGGAAATTGTAAAGAGGTAAAAAAAGATGGTATGACATGCAGTATTTGTAAAGACCCTAAGACCGGAGGTAACTATGAATCGTGTTCATATGTTGCTGAACCAAAAAATAATCAATATGCTTATTCCAAAGAAAGAAAATTTGATAGTAATGATGAGCCCGATGAAGTTGAAGTTGACCAAAAAGCTGACCAACCAAAAAAGTCAGCTAAATATGTTGAGGGAGAAAAAAATGACGAACAAAAATACGCCAAGCTGACTGCGGCTGAACCTGAGAAACCGTACAATAATTACGAGCAGTCAGCTAATGACGCAAAGGAAGCCGGTGATAAGTACAAGGCTTATTATATACATAGTTCTAACCCTAAACCTAGCGAAGCTTTAAGAGCTGCAGAAAATGATGGTTCTAATGAACAGACAGAGTCAGTGGCTAAACCTTACGATTATAAAAAGTCTTTACCAGGGTTTTATACTGAAAACGAACCAAAAAAAGATGTTGAACATGTTTTAGCTGAATTCAAGAAAAAAGACAGATCTGACTGTAACAGAGTACAAAAAAATGGCATGACATGTTTTCAATGCATCGACAAATCAGGTTTGAAAAATGAAGAATGCATGTTTATTTCTGAATCTGCGCCTAAACGTAGCCATTTAGCATATCAAGAAGTTAAAGAATTTACATCTAAACCAGCAACTCTTAATAAAGAAAACGAAGGCGCGCAAAGTCAAATTGTTACCACAAGCGCGCCTGCTGTTCAAAAGTCTGCTGCATATGTTGTAGACAACAACACTTACGGGAAAAAATTGAAACGTAAGAAGGCACCCCAAGCAGGTGCAGGCGCCGCTACCGATGCAGTAAAAACTAAAAGAAGTGTAGATTCACAAGCAGAATCCAATGCACGTATTGTTGATCAAAGTAATATTGCTCCACCTGAGGAATTCGCAGGAGCTGAATCAAGGGGTGCTTTTTGGGCGGAAACTATGCCCGAATATAGTGCAAGCCTGGGCGTTACACTCCCTAAGTATATGTTATCGAGATCAGATCATGAAACCTCATTTGATGAAATTGTTGCTGCCGTATAAAATCAATATATTTGCTATGGCTTATTAGCCAAAAACGAGCATAAATAGAGCGTGTCCGTTATACAATACCTTAAATATAACCAAAACAGAAGGTAGCGGGAAAGATAGTTGTTACGTAATTTTAAGATTTCACAGTTAAGGTGCTGCGAATCCAATAAAAAATACACGGTCATGTTCCGTTGTCCGACATTGGCTAATCTAGTGAAACTGTTTACTCATAGAAATGTGCTGTATGAGCTGCATATTATTTACATTGTACCATAACTGTTTTGTTGTTAACTAGTTGTATATAATTTTAATGATGTGAAAATTATTAAAGTTCTTTGTTACGAAGCAGTGTTTTATTTACACAAAATACCTATGTACTGTCATAAAAGACCTTGCTAAATACTTTAACTTTTTCGAAGACGATCAATCTTGTCTACACCGGTAGCACTTTAGTTTATCTTATATCGTTTCTAAAATAAAACACTTCGTATGTATTTTGTGAATATTTTCTTAGTAATAATACTAGCCCTATATTATACACGTTCCACAGCAGTAAGTAAAAAATAACTAAATACAATTTGGTTTATTTATTGTTAGAAACTATTAGCGTACAAGCTAGATACCAACCGTTGGCATAGTATTCGGTCAGCGTTCTAGATGTCAATACAGTTTTTAATGTTCCTATAATTGTACCATACGTCACGAAAGAATACTGGTGCGATCGCAGGCAACCAGACTCGGAAGAAAATAGTTAATTTCAGTTGTAAACTGTTCGTGTAACGGTTCACTGTTCGAGAATATAAATAAAGCTGCAATAGATTACAAGTCAAATAATAGGTTAAAGACCTACATATTGTACAGTAGAAGTATTGTGAGGTGATCGTGCAAGCGTTATTACTTCGTGTTTGAATTTCAGTGAAACTTTAGGTAATATTTTTTTAACTATTTAAACATTGATGTTTTTTATTTAAATTATGTACAGTGCAATAGAATAGATTGATTAATTATTTATATTATTAATTCTTATGAAACTAACGTTTTAATGTGTGAAAAGTGGGTCAAACTTCTCAGTGGATAGATGCAATACATGAGCCAGGCGTTTTAATTTTACAAAAGATTGGTATTACTTTTATTTTGACGAATACTTGTACGTAGGTCCGATTATTTAATAACTCAGATTCTTGACTACATTTTACGATAAATACCTGTTACAGGTCGTGATTAAGGGGCATTGTTTACTTTATTTCAAAATTCATTAATTCAGGTTGATAAGGAAATTAGCCCGGATTTTTTTAAAAATAACGTGCGGTTTACTATAATTAATTACTGAGTGATATGAATCAAGCGAAAAATAGTGAAGTGTAGTATGTATTAAGTTATTTCTTTTTTGTGGCAATAGTTTTTGAACAATGTAAAATTTAGTCAACACGTGTGTACGTCAGCTTACATGAATAATTATTAATCGTTGTTTCTTTGTCTTGTTCAGAGCTATTTGCATTCATGCCAAAGCAATAGGTTCAGCAATTTGTTATAGTTTCATTTTCCGTTACCAATAAGTAGAGTATGTCACGGTTCAATGGTTACGGACGTATTTACAATAGTTACACAACAAATCTACTTATTTGCCTTTAATATAGGTACGAATAATTTGTTGTTCTTGGTACTTAGATACAGTTGCGTCGTCGTTAGCATCGTTGTTAACGCCGAAAAACATGATTTCTTGTAACTTTGCCAAGAAGCGATTGAATAAAAAACGAGGTTATTTTATTGCGCAGTAATTTTGTACAGAGGCTCGCTTTGCTGATTGCATGTTTATTTTCGTCTTGTTATTATTAGACAGCTATTTACCAAGTATTTACACTCATACTGTTTGGAGGTAGGTATGTGCAAAGGCTCGACAAATTACAGCTTAATACACACGTTTTAAACATTCCAGCAATTTCCACCAGTTTTCGATTATTTTAGTACAGATACTTATGCACAAAGGCAATAAATACTACATCTAAGCTGTAATCTATTGAATTTAAAATAAGCGTTTCCAATCTCCTTTTGAACATATATATATATATATATATTGATTTGTATCAATAGGTACTATTATCGGATATTTATTGTAAAATATTTATATTTCAGGCTGAATAAGAAATTTATATATTAAAATGAGTATGGAAATGATCGAGTATGACGACGAAGAATATGTAGATGTGAATTCACTACCATTGAAGCCACCGCAGCCGTTGTTGCCCCCCGAGCGACCGACGCGCCGTCCCTGGCATCCGGTCATGTGGGACAACTCGATAGTTGGCATTCCGCCACCAGATCATTTGCAGAAAGAGGATTCGGTACGTCATAAAATAATATTAACGTCATTGTTACTGAACATCTTAATGATTTCTTTCATACCTAACATATTAATGCCCAGGCACGGATCCAGGGTTTCGTATAAGGGAGAACAATTTATGCTGGATCAGGCGAGAGGCTTAGACAAGTGAAGGCTCAATCAACCAGTGTTCCATCAACAACTTGCCTCGGGCATTGTCGCTGTGTACACACCAGGAAGGCGAGCCTATAGCTTCATTGAGCGTAAATACAAACGTGAATTTACAAATCTTCATAGGCGCAGTTGTGATGCGTACGTGATACGACTCAGGCTCACGCTGCTGAGGTCTCGGGTTCGATCCCGGGTCGGGTAGAAGTGATATTGGGTTTTCTATTACGAAATGTATGCGAAATATCAGCCCGGAGTCTAGAATTGTGCCCGGTATGGCGATCGGCTCGTCCCCTATCACATCATGTGACGGAAATAAATTACCTATATGGTATGGTATTTCTTACTTGGTTGTTTCTATATTTTCAGCCAGTGTCGAAGTCACGGGAGTACCCACACAAACAACGCATACGTAACTTGCGAAGGCTCATCGCGGAAGGAAAAGTAAAATCCACGCCCGAGACGCTCATCTTCTTCCTTTGCAATAAATTTGCCATTTCCGAAGAGCGCCAACATAAACTTTAAGAAATAATTAAAACATATTGTATTATTCTATTTTATTATGCACTTTTAAAATATTAACTTTGTATAACATTCATGATTAGTTTATTGTAGTTTGTAAAACTCTTATATAAAATGATAATACGACAGCCAAATAATAGGTATATACGGCCAACAAACATCAAAATAGCGCGGTACACATTTGTGAAGTTTGTTTTTTGAAACATATAGATTGGCTACAACAGACCACGGATAATATTGCATGTGTACGCTCTTTGCGTACCGCGATTAAGTGCATTATTCAGTGCAACGCACCAATGCGCACATCATATAAAATGCGTATCGCGATGACGTCACACTACATAGTAAAACAGGCACGCAACGTAGAAACCTTGTATAGAAATACAGATCTAAGTAGATATAATATTATATCATACCTTTTATATTACCCGTGATTTGTGTTGGCCATATTTTCTTATTTTTTGTGTTAGTAAGAGAAGCTATAGGCTACCGCCGCGCTCTACGTAGCGTGGCACATCACGGATTCCCGTATTATTACTTCTACTCTTTGTTAGCGGCACCGCGCTACTTCAATGTTGTGGGTCATCACTGTTACTTATAGGCGCAACTCTATTTTTTTAGTTTTTAAGGGATTAGGTGTCATGTACATTGTACGTTATACAAAAAAACTCAAATCGGATTAGGTACATATATTTTATATTTTTCATAAAAATTATCTACACACAAGACTTTTAATAAAAAACAAAATTCAAGTTTCTCAATATAACTTATATAAAGTATTTTTTTTATTCGCCGGAGATGCGCAAAACGCGCGCAACGGGGACGGAGCGGCGAGGCCGCGGATATAATATTATACAGAGAGACGGACAGCGCCGCCGCGTCGCCGCTCCGGCCTCGCCCTCCGACTCCGTACACCATCCACACTCTGCACATCCACCGACGCACAGAAAATAAATTAACCAATCGAGAGAAATAATATCGGTCCTCCGAGCGAGCCGGCACTGCGGCACTGCACACCACTCACTGGTACGCGCACTCGCACCGTGTTTACCGCGTCTACCGCACGGCGCGTTCGGTCCGTGGCGGCGCGTGGGGCGGGCGCTAGGTGTTGGCGGGCGGACCGCCCCCCGCGTCCGCACCACCCGCACCCCCCACACCTTTCACACCCGTACTCCCTGCACCTGCCGCTGCCGCCGCCGACGCTGCCACCGCCGCGGGGCCGCTCACCCCCGCGCCACCCGCCGCACCCGCGCCGCTCTCCTCCTCCTCTTCTTCTTCTGGGTCGAACTTCAGCATGAGCTGCTTGAACTGTAAACGATACCACGATCCATCAGCAAGAATTCTATAGAAAGATACAGGAAGAAATTAGCGTATCGCGCCGGCGGCGCTCGTGCTTACCTCAAGGTAGTCGTCGACAAGCCGGCGGCGTCCCCGCTCGTCCAGCTCGTCGTCGCACTCGTCCTCGTTCAGCTGCGCGATCGTGGCCTTTGGTTCGAAGATGGGCGCGTGCCGTCGCGACACCGCCTTCTCGTACACTTTTGCGCTTTCCGAGGGCGAATACTGGTTTATTTTCCTGTATACAAATTGGAAATAATGTAACTTATAGCAAAACAGGAAAAAGATTTTCTCCTGGGTGCAAACGATGTCAAGTAGATACCGGTACCACAGCGTAGATAATAAAACATACAGTAGGCCCAGTAGTAATGTTAGGACGAGACAAGCAGGTTGCTGTTAAGTATCACAATGCCCAGTAATTTCACAAGCTTCAATGGCCTGCAAACCGAAACAAAATAGTGCTTACATTGTTGCTTTGCGGCAGAAATGCCGACGGCCACTCGCATACAAGAGACCTACCACCTAGTAAAGACTTATTTATTTATTTATTTATACTTCTATACAATTTTGTATAATACTTAGGGATGATACATCTTTAAAATAATGATTAAAATAAAATTCAACAATAGAGTTGGGAATAGCGATAACTCGGCAGGGAGTAGTACGGACTGTTGAGACAAAAGTCGCAGGTTCGAACCAGCCATGCTCCAAGAGAATGCACCTCTGACTTTTCTATGTTATATGTTTTTATACTGGCACGGCAAAGTAACTACACTGGGCGTGATGTTAAGTACAGTGCAGTCCAAATATAATGTCGACTGTCAAGAGAGATTGTGTCCCTCGACGGTCGGCAGAAATTTGCCGAAGTTACTGGATATGCACTGGCTGATCCCGGAACGCGATTCGCCTAAACGAGCCACTATGGCGGGTGTTTCGCAATGTGTACGGTGGTCACTATATAGTCGGGTACAAAAATATAGGTAAGTACCTGATATTTTATGATAGCAAAGGCCGGCAAACGAGCATGTAGGTCACCTGATGGTAAGTGATCTCTACCGCGCGTACACGCCCACAATACCAAAAGAATCATGGGCGCGACCATAAAGAAAAGGGAAAGGGATTTGGGCCTCCAGATATCTCACTCACCGTACGAAAAACGCAGCCGCAAGCCGCTACTTTACGTCGGTTTTCTGTGAGACTGGCAACGACCCGTTCGAGTCGGCCCATTTGTGATGTAGACAAAACTGTCTACAGCGTGGCTCTATCACTCAATTTATTAATGTCTTTGTATTAATTATCGGTTGCTTTAATGTTGAAGAAAACATATGGTTTATTGAAGTTTACTATCAATAACAGACAGGTCGTCACATATATGATTATATAATTTAACTTAAGAATATTGTGGTAATGAGCAAACATCGTGGGGAAACCTGCATAACGGGGAAGTTCACCATAAGAAATTTGAAGCTATGTGAAATCTGCTAACCCGCATTAGGTCAGCGAGATGGGCTGCAAATATATTTATTAGTTAGACTTTTGAAAGTTCTTTCAACTATGGTATGCAGCTCGGGCTCTCATATGCCCCCCCCCCCCCCTCACCATTGCCTTGTATAGACGTGGCGTCGTGGTCGATCAACTGTATGGATTTCTAGGTTGTGCCGGTACTAGGAGCTGTACTAAATACTGAGTTTAAGATAAACTGTTATAGTATGGTTTTTAATACTCAATACCTACTTTGTTTATTACAGTTATTTCCTCTAAACCTAAATATTATAAAAATCCAAACTAGCTTGGGACACATTTGCATAAATGCGTTATATATCACTAACTAAGAAACAAAAGCAAGAAATTTATTTTAACTGTCGGTATTTACTGACCATCGACACCATTGTCCAGTATCAGTTCCGAATTATCGATATTTGTAGTCTCTAATGGCAAGACTACTTATATGTATTACTCAGGACCGATACTTCGAACCTTGCATACTATGATACGATCCTACTTTTATCTATATACCTATCTATGTATAACCAAATGTGTACACAATTTAAACTAAACTTAACTTGCATTGCATGTCATGGCAGCGCTATTACTACTGGTATTTTGCGACACTGTAAGCGATGCGGTTCGGAGCGAATGTCTTCGAGAAATCCGGAAATTATAATCGAGGATATGTTTTGGATAAAACTATGATTGCCTTGGGTTATTTTAACTCAGGACTTCAAGCAATCATGAATACAAGAAGCTCAGAAAGGTGCCGTGTTGGGCCTACTTATCAGGCCGTAGTGGTTGGAGGTGATGGTGTGCGGCTCTCGCATACCGCTCGCGACGCCTCCTATTAAATTGATGTAAATGGTGTGTACTGACGCGTCGGTGAACCCGTAGAGCTGTTTGAGATGCTGTTTGAGCACGAGCAGCAGCAGACAGCCGCGCGCCTGCCGCATGGCGCCGCGCAGCGCGCACGTCCGCTCCGGCAGCCGCGCCACCAGCGCCTCCGCCTCCTCGTCGTCCTCCTCCTCGTCGAGGGGCTCCTTCTCCTCACTGCCTGTTTTAATCAACCCCTGCAACATACCAAATTATATTTGTTAACTGATGGGAATGAAGTCCAATTAATTCTAAACTACTACTAAAACTACACTTCAGCGTAGTCCAAAAACGATAAATATCAACAAAACGGCGACTGTTATGGTCACTTTCACCGCTTATATCTAAAAGATAAAGATTAATGTAGCGCGCTGCTGATGGATCGCGTCATTTTAGATTAGGTATATATTTAGAGCCCAACATGTCACCCATATAACTAAATAGCAGAAAACGGGAAATATGTAAATCATAATTATTTACCTCACGAAAATGTTGCAATAAGTTTGATCCCGAGGTTGAAATGATTATATCGATGTGGTGTATTATAAAAAGTGGTTCATCTTGTACTTGATACGGAAAGTAGCTTAAATTGTCGGCCAGGTACAACATTTGATCCAAAGGAGCGTTCTGTAGAAGCAAAAATACTTTTACACGGACAAGTCGGACATCAATAACACCAAACCACAATATTGACTCTATATTACTTACAGAAACACCATCAAACTGCTTCAGTAGTGACAACACTAGCGCTCTTCGTTGTGGCCGAGTGTTTCGCAGTAACGAATACAAGAAACCATTGAGAGCAGTCGGTAAATCATCCTGATCCTTTTTTCTGGAAGTAAAACATAAACATAGTACATGACACCCATAGTACATCATTTTAAAAACTTCACAGTAATGTCAATCACTTACCTAAAACCACGTATAATACCATTCTCTATGTTAGATTGTAATATTTTCTGCAATTGATATGATAGTTTGATCCCGAGTTGTGCTTTCATGTGAATAAATCCAGGATACTTCTTATCTATTTCCTGAAGATTTTTATCGGCTGTGTGTGACACGGTCACTTCCAAGTCGGTACTCATACTTATCAAATACGGAACAATCTGCAATCGAAGGTAATACGATGTAATACATCGAACAGTTTCGATATCGATATTGTATTTCGGTTTCTTTTAAATAAATGGTAAAATGTTTTTTTATATAAAACCGATAAATTCAACGTGATAATATACGACCGTTTCCAACAATATAAGAAGAAATCTGAACATTGTGGACATTGGTTATTTTTAGCATGAATAATAAGGTCGATAGTGAAATATTGATGTTTTATAAAAGAACCCTTAAAATTATACAACTTAAAACTGCTAGCTTGCGTCATTCATAATATATTCGTATCGAAATGCTTTTTAACCGACAACATGTCGACACTGGAAATAGGTTTATTCAGTTTATGTGGGCATAATATACGCGTTGAGTATCTAGGAACAAATTAAAAGTAGTGCGATAATGTTTGAGAGACTACCCCACCCGCTATTGCGGCTTCTATAAGCTAGGATCCAGAATGGTACACATGTGATAACAACGATCAGTGAAAGAGTGCTGGGGTGCAGCGACGAGCCGAGGATCTCCTTCAGGTACAGCTGGATCACAGTCGACGCCATGCCCAACGACACGTCGCCCATCTCTTTCGAGTTTGTCGTGTTTATACACATTACCTGTACAGGATGCACGAGCCCCTGCGCGAGTACCAGCTGCACCACCTTCATGGCAGCCGAGCGCACCACCGTGCTGGGGTGCAGCGACGAGCCGAGGATCTCCTTCAGGTACAGCTGGATCACAGTCGACGCCATGCCCGACGACACGTCGCCCATCTCTTTGAGTTTGTCGTGTTTATACACATTACCTGTACAGGATGCACGAGCCCCTGCGCGAGTACCAGCTGCACCACCTTCATGGCGGCCGAGCGCACCACCGTGCTGGGGTGCAGCGACGAGCCGAGGATCTCCTTCAGGTACAGCTGGATCACAGTCGACGCCATGCCCGACGACACGTCGCCCATCTCTTTGAGTTTGTCGTGTTTATACACATTACCTGTACAGGATGCACGAGCCCCTGCGCGAGTACCAGCTGCACCACCTTCATGGCGGCCGAGCGCACCACCGTGCTGGGGTGCAGCGACGAGCCGAGGATCTCCTTCAGGTACAGCTGGATCACAGTCGACGCCATGCCCGACGACACGTCGCCCATCTCTTTGAGATTCTCATGCTTCGATCGCTTCGACCCTGCAATGGCATGCCCATTACAAAATGTCATATTGAGTTAACAATAGGTATATATTATATTAAAATATATCTTTTAAAATAAACCACCAGTATCTTACATTCTTTATCTTGTCTGATCATCCTCTGTTCCTCCTCTTGTAAGTACATCTCAATGTTCCTGAGCACGTCCGCCTTCATTTCGATAGGCGCCAAGTCAGATGTGAGGAGCTGGTGGTAAAACTCTTTAAGTTCAGGCCGCAACATAAATTCGTAGTGTCTCACACACACCGAACCTAACGCTTTTAGCGTGTTCGAAACAAAGTCTTCGTCCTCCAGGCCCACAAAAAACATTAACGTTGAGTACACTTGCTCTTTTATATCGTGCTGTAACAACACACAAATTATCATTGTTATAACTGTTTAATGTTCTAAAAGCTGATGCAAAAGTTTATTAAACTACATTTCTAAATATAAGTAATACTTACTGGAAGACCTTCTATGACTTTTATATCGGTAAAGTCAAAGTACCGCAACAACAGCCCCACTATGAACAACGCCCGCCGAAAATAAGGCCTTGAATGCAACGCTCGTGTCATCTCAGGGTTCCTTTGCCAACTTTGTTTCCACTGGAGAAGGATACCTAAAAAACAAACTTGACATAACATCCATCACACTATATTTAGTGCTAATTAAGTCAGAATATTCACGATATTGTTTCCATTTTACGAATGCACATCACCATTGGATATTAGATTGGGGACTTTATTAACTAGATCATCTATATAAAAGCGATAATATAAATCTTTAACTAGAATACTCAGAAAGAGTAAAGCCTAGAAACTTGAAATCTAGTAGGTAATAGATAGGTTGATGTACGCTAGAAAAGGACTTTACTAAAATCGACCTTTAAAACCTTCCGCAATTCGAACTTTCGAATCGAAGGGGCTGGAATGTTGTTTGAAAGTTCTGGGTTATTTATTTTAGATATATAAAATTCCCTTAAACTTATTTCTATTAAATTAAATCTGCCCTTCGGACAGTTATACACACATCCAAGAACTTCACGGAAGGATGTTGAGAACAATTTGAATGTTTGAAGACACTTTGACATTTTGTCTTCGATAAATCGATAATTTTCACGATATATTAATATTTTTTTATCAACTATCTAAATGTTTTTTTTTTGCAACAGTAACAGATTTTTCACCACCGATTATAAACCGCTAGAACCTAATCTGTAAAAAGTACACAATAACAACAGTCTTTCGACAACTTTGGTAAGGGAGACACGCTGTAGTGGTTTGTCTACAGCAAGAATGGGCCGGCTCGTCCGGGATAGCAGCACTGTATCACAGAAAACCTACGTGAAATGGCAGTTTTGTACGGTGAGTGAGATTTCCACAGTTCAGATTCCCTCCTCCTCTTTCTAATCCCCATTTCTTTCCTTTACAGTTGACAGCGCATCCCTAGTTCGTTTGCTATTGATATGTATTTGTATGTATATATTTTTATTGTGTTCTGCCATAAATGTCATGACTTAACCAGTATATCCGCGGTAGCCAAGTGTCCGCAACGTAGCAGACTGACTCTGGGTGCGTTCACAAACCATGTTCATTTATTTGTACTATATATTTTTGGATTTGGTCGGCGTTAGGTTTTACAAATAGTTTAGTTTTCAACACCAGTTTTTTTACATCCTGATTTTGGCTTGGAATCCAGGGTTTGCGTACCCCTAGTCGATAGTCATCTGGAAGGAACACTCTCAGACAAACCTCACACGTTGCGTACCTACTCAGTTAGGGTTTAAGTACCCATAAGGTCACTGGTTAGTAATATAAGAACATGGTTCTCTGCTAAGCGTCTGCGCCATGCAGAACATACTAAAATATTATATCAAAATATTATAGATCGCCGGTAGTGTGTAAAGATTAACTAAAATACGGATATTTATTTTTCATATATCAATATGTGTTTTTTAAGACGATTGTACGCCCTAGACGATCTCATAGTTGTCTGTAAGAGATTTCCTTCAGCAATAAGACCACCAATTGTGCCTAATTATGTTTTATTTTTAATGTTTACTGTGTATATTCTGGTGTACAATAAAGGTTTTAAAGAAATAAATATTTCTTAAGCGATATATTTAAATCGATTCTTTTAAAAACTTTCTATACGATAGAAATCGATACACTTTCATAATTAGCTCCTTGGGCGGATCAGACAGCAAAATACTTTCGGCACAATAATGTTTAACTGAATAACTTACCATGATATTTGTTAAAAACATCCCGTATGAGTTTGTAGTTGTGCGTGAGGTTGTTGACGATGGCGGCGAGACACGCTATACACGACGCTATGACGAGCTGTCCGCGTTGCAATATTAACTTCACCGCGTCTTCCTCCAGCTGAGCTAAAAATACTTCACTTGGATGTTCCATCAGTGGAACAACTAATTCTAGAGTTGACGCCACCGTCGACATTATCTGTTGTTCGTATTGGTTCTGCAAAACAGTTACATATTAAAGGTCTTGTTCAACAATATTATTGAATTTTAATCACCAGATAACGTATTAGACAGCGAATTTAGGAACTATCAGTTTAACATATACTTCACCATGTTTTTTACAGTGAGATAATTTTGTACTTAGGGGTTTTTTATTTGATTACAATCTTTGTACAATGTTTACAGAAAATAAGTAATTTTCGATTGATAGTCAAATTTTAAACAATTTAGAAGTTATAAAAGCAAAACCGTTATTATTATATTACTATGTATTGTTGAGACATGTGTTATTTTCAATAATCAATCTTAGTTTTGTTATCCAGATAGATCTCAAAAATCAACGAATCAAACTAAATAATTAACATGCATGTCCTTCATACTGTATTCTGATAATCTCATTTGCGCAATCTACCTGGTGTATCAAACAAAGACAGTTTATTGAAAATGGCCCATAATCAACTCATTTGTAAAGGGTGCAGTAAGAGCACTTTATACTATTTTTTTCTGTAAATATTAAAGATTTTGTTAGTTTTACGATACCAATATAAAAATAATAATAGTGATTTATACTAACATCAATTAAATATTGAATGTAGACAAAGCGACATGAATATCTTCAAAGATGACAATTATTATATAATCATTTAAAGTTTAGATTTTAGACAAAGAAGGGAATTAGAGAAAGCAACGTCACATAAAGTGTGTACAAATTTCTGTTTAGCGGAAAAGAGACATTAAGTTAGTTATATTTTGATTTCGTATTTCCTTTATAATTTCTCACGGCAGGTAACAAATTATGTAAATTTAACATCAAGCAACGTCTCTATCATGAATTAGACAATGTTTTGTAATCAAAAATAGTAACAATTAACTTACCTGACACTTTAAACTAAGATACGGTTGAAGTGTTAATGCGTGATTAACTAGCAATTGAGGTCTAATTTTTGCAAATAAATGCAGAGTTGAAAGGCACGCTAAAATGCGCTGAGATGAGCCAGTACCTGAAAAAAAATTAATAAGATGCACATGACAGTCACGCACAAGGTCGTGAAACCACACTCTAGTCATCTGTAACATCGGTATCACGAACTTCGAGGGCCTTACGGTCCCACAACACCCAGACCAGAAACAAATATTTGTGGATCACACAAACATTTGTTTCGGTGCGAGATCGAGTCTGCGGCTTCTAGTTTCACAGCTGGTTACTTGCCTATTGCGCGAAGGAGGTTGTCAAAATACGCACAATTATGGTTGCAAATTAATTAAATGTATCTTACCATCCGTACTCGTCTCTTCCAAATGAAGTAAACTCTCAACAAGACAATCTACGATTTGTTGACACGCAACTAGGAGTGATTTAGGCGGTTGATATATAATTTTTGTGGAGTCGTCCTTGTCTTCTTTGGGTTTAAATAACTGTAAAAAATAAGTGATTATTTACAACTAGAAAATATTTAATGGATAATTCGTTTTATATATGGATCAAATGAAACAATAAGTCCGACTGGGTAGATATAAGATATTTTGAATGTAGAAATGATAGTTGTATATCGATGTTGAGTGGTAGTGTGAACATCGGTGGGCACGTGTAGTGTGTAGTGTGTAGTGTGTAGTGTGTAGTGTGTAGTGTGTACTCACACTCATCAAGAGTTGTTGAAACCACTCGAGTCCGATGTCCCTGGAGGAGATGACGACGTCGGTGATGTTGAGCACCTTCCTGGCGAGCGGGTCGGCGGCGGCGGCGGTGATGTCGAGCGCGCCCGCACGCGTCGCGCTCGCGCACGGACTGAACCACATGTTCTGGAACACTTCCATCACCAACTTCCTGATACCTTCCTCGTCGTTTACCCGTCTGATCATCTTCACACATATCTCGGGGATCTTCGGGAATTCGGGACACTCTATGCATATATCTTTCAGAATCTTAATCACTCGCTTTCGCACAGATACACCGGTGTCCTGAACAAAAAATATTTTTATAAAACCTGAATGCAAATTGTGAATTTAAAAGTAGGTATTTAATGTGTTATTTATTTACCGACAAGAAGAAAAGGAAATCGATTTCCATTAAACAAATAACCTTAGTAATTATAAGGAAATTAAAAAGTGACAAAGAAAATAAACCTTCATAATAGTAATATGTTAATATTCATACAGTACAATACCAAGATACGGATAATATTAAACTTGACATTTTTGATATATCATTGATATAAAATGTTATGTGTGTAAAAGGCCTCACCAATATTCTGTTGGAGAGCATGCCGTAATATTTGTCGATGAGGTCGTGCCTGCTGAGCACGAACTTGCCGACGAGGTCGACGGCGGCCTCGCGCACTGCCGTGGACTGATCGAGGAATGATCGGTTGACGCCGATCTGCATGTCAGGCCGCGCCAGTACTGACGGGTCTGCTTCCACTATCATCGCCAAGCACTTCATCGCCTTGGTTCGGATCGCGATCGTGTTCTCGCACAATATCACCAGTATTTTCCTCAGATACCTGTCGAAACTCTGTGAGAACGATCTCTTAGAAGCCAGATACTGCGAGATCAACTCTGCTCCGCCGTAGTCTATGTACGATTGCATCACTTGCACCTGCGTACCACCTTGGTACCTAAAAGGCCTTATTTTCTCGAGAAAGAAATGTTTGCGTCTTTCTATAGTTTTATACTTTTCGGCGGACACGATCGCACTGGAGCTGTTTTTCTTGTCCGATTTAGATTCCTTCAATCCACTGTCACTATCCTCGTCAAGCTCCGACTCTTCGTCTGTAGAATCGTCCTTGTGTCGTTTTTTTGTTTTATTTTTTGGCCTTTTCGTAGGCGAATTGCTTTTAGGCTGGACAACCATGTCCCTGTACCACTGTGTAATATAAAAATGTCGGGCACAGTTCCAGGCTTGGTCTTTCTGACCATTTATTGCTAGGTAGTCTAGTAACACGCGTTGGAGAAATTCCGTTCTCTCTTCATCTTCATCAAGGCCAGACGTTAAGCCCTATAAGTAAATCTTAAGTTAGGTGATACTTAATACGCTAAAGCAAGTCTGCCAAGTGTCAATATCATGTGGGCAACAGTCTAGCCACGCCTTACCATTTCAATATCATGTGGGCAAGTCGAGCCATGCCTAATCATTTCTGTGAATAAAAATGTTGAAGCGCTCTCTCTCACTACCAATTTAAATAAAATCTTCAGAACTAAAAAATTACGCACATCAACAGTACAGAATATGACAGGACAGTAAAGGATATTTAAGCCTGAATGACGAAACGAGTAGGTCGCTCGACTGAAACGACATCGTACAAACTAAATTTGAATTACAAAGCACTGCATGGCAGTAGATTGCGCTCATCACCCCAAGACATAGGATGATAAACCTCATAATGACCAATAATTTTAGTGGCTTTAATATCTATTTATACAGTGCTTACAAACTGCTGCTTGGCGACGACAGAAATAGATAAATGTATCTACTATCTAGTAAAACAAGCAAAATTATTATGAATATTGCTTTAAAAACTAAGCATCCCTATCGTTGATAGTTTACCAAAGGGAACGGCTTAACATGTGCGCCGGTACATCAATGAGATTGGAACGTTACGTAACCCTGACCTAAGTTAACGTTCAGCGACCCAGTGAGTATCGTGTGTACTGTCGCGGTATGTATATAATGTTGGTACGTACCTGTCCCTGGTTGCCGTCCTTCTCCTCCTCAGCGCGTATGTCGCGTATGACGTGGTCCATGGTGGCGAGCTTGGCGCGCGAGTGTACAGAGTCACGCCGCAGTCGCGCCGCCACCAGACCGAGATACTCCAGCGAAGCCACGCGTACAGACATCTCCATCGACTTGTCCGACATGTACTTCACCTGCGATATATCGATTCATATTTAACTCATAGGCTATTCAAACCTGGTGGAATCAATTCCAATTCAAGTCCATGTATCAATGTATTCTAAATAGAAATCACCGAATCAAAATGGTTTATTTTATTTTTAACTTTTTTTTGTCTGTATTTTTTTTTTGTTAAAAAGTTGAGAACCTCCACAGTTTTGTATCGTCGGTTAATTGTAAAGGGCGATCATACACATCGCTATCAGTGGTTTCTTGCAGGTTAATTTTGGAAAGACTAGTTTGACTAGGGAAAAGGTGGGCAGCCAACAAGACTTGAAGATGAAAGAAACAATGAATATCGATTCCATTTTATTTTTTAATTTCAATCCCTGATCTAACTTCATATGTACTATAGACAAAATTATATAAAGATACTTACAAGCATTGTACCAAGTAAACTGAGCAGCAGTTCAGTCGCAGGCCACTCGGGTTTGTTAACTGTAGTCAACAGATCATGCACGAAGTTCTCGAACAGAGGTCTAAAGTCCACCTCTTCCGATCGACTCCGGCATTTGTTCAGGAATGACGTCAGGAATGTACCACCCACGCTGATTGCCGCTTCATATTTAGATATTATCATTAGATCTTTATCTATGTGCTGGAAATACAATCAATTACACTGAATATACAGCCAAATAAAAAATGATGAATATGTTTTAATGTAGAACTCCTACTTATTTATATTGTAAAAATTAGTTCAACACACACTGAGCAGCTAAATACTCGTAGCAATTTTCATTCATAAACCAGTACCACCTGGGCATGCCATGCGAGCACGCTCGACCATGTTTGAAAATGCGCGTGCGTTTGTGGTTGCGACCAGCCGCCGCTTCATGCTCTTCTTGCTACTCTTCGTCTGCCAATAACCCAATAATAGCCATATCCTAGTCCACCATCTTTAAAAATCGCTAGTATCACACGTCTTTACTGCCAAAAATGCAAAAATATAATACAGAGTATTTTGTGCGATGATGGCGATCGGGAGCAGCCGTGTAACTAGTCAAGCAATAGGATGGATGTTCGCGCATCCACTGCGACCGCCGAGTTTACGCGGATTTTATTCTCAGTGTGCTTGACTGCACAGATGTTCGAGCATCACTCAAAATGTTACAGTAGATTATTCTCATGTAGTGACTAACTTTTTTACTATCCGACGTTTCAGCGTGTTCTTTATCCTTGTCTTGCGACTTGCAGAGCGACTCTGGCAGAGTAACGACACACTGCACCAGTTGCAACACAAGCGCTGTCAGCATCTGTATGTGCTGGTCCGTGCTTAGTTGGAACGATCGGAGATTGTGTTTAGAACTGGGTATGCGCGCTATCGACGCCAGTATGTCTTCCAACAATAGCCGCCTATGCGGCTCATATTTTGTGAATATCTGAAACAAATCAAAACTATTTTATTATTATTTTCTATACCATAAAAGTCAGTTAGTCGAGCTGTGGGGAGAATGTAACAGATTATGTCAAATATATACTTTATAAGTGTTATTAAGTTTCGAGTTCAGCAACGTTAGAGGTAAACGCGGGTTACCGTGTATGAAATGCAATTTCAAATGCACACAAAGAATATTTACAATCATATTCAGAATCGACATTTGATTTAGATCTTGTTTTTTTTTTATATATTCGAGGTTCTATAGAGTGAAGCGATTAATTAGTGTGTACAGACCGTGGTAACGAGCTTGAGTGCGGCAAGCTGCAGCTCGCTGACATTCTCGACGAAGAAAGGCGAGACGCCGACGGTGGAAGCGTGCAGCACCGTGGTGTCGGTGAGGTGGTGCGCGCCGAAAAGCTCGGCCAGTAGCGCCACGCTCTCGTGCGCATGCGTGTATAGCTCGCGCACGGCACGCGTCGACCCTCCGCAGCGACGCGTCGCGTGCGACGACCCTCCGCCGCGCCGCTTCCGACCGTCCACTAGTACACACATACACATACACATTACACATTACACATACGATCAATACACATGGTAGTGTGACAACACAACCAAGTTTGGGAACCAAAAGGATGACGCGCTGGTACTGTGTATTATTATGTCATATTGTACGATTACACAACGTGTTACAGAAAGGTGAGGACATATGTAGGTAAGGGTCGTTACATACACCTGACAGAGAGTGCTTATGTACCAGATCTTATCAAAATCTATATATCCAAAAAAAACGCTGATTTTAATCACTCGTCTATTACGATCGATAAGATTGATCACATCCCTATTTAAATTAAGTGCAGTGCGTGAGCGAGAATAAAATTGCTGGAGTGAGACAAAATCTCAGCTGTCTGTCATTTAGTGTTCTCCAAAGTTGATGGCACTCTGCTTCTGGGACAAGACGCTGTCGCAAAAGGTTACTTCACGCCACGATCTGTTTGCGTTTATAATTTGGCTGTTTTTATTAATCAACAATTATGTTTAACATGATGACATTTAATATAAGTATAAAGGTAAGTATTACGAACGATTACGATAACGATACTGTAACTGTTGTTTATGATATATTTGTAATACAATCTCTTTATAAAGGGTGATAGTGTTGTAGATCAATAAGTCAAGAACTAGAATATAAGCTAATTACACAGAAAAGTTCAAAACCAAGCTTTACACATCTCAAGGTACTTACTGTTAAAACATGTTAGTATGCAATAAATACCTTTCTTTTTAGATGTCGTCTGAATACTATACACTGGGTCGTAAACACAGTAAATGGTGTTGTTGAGTTGGAATTTTATGAACATAATAATTCTATCTATAACATCTTCTAAAAATATGCGCTTGGGCATGCTGGGAGACGTCATTATATACAAAGATGTGAGGCACGCATCCGAGGCGCACATAACTCGCTCTAATGCAGATTCTATCCATATCTGTCTCATTTCTTCACTGTCCTCCTAAAAACAAATAATTACAGTTTATATATCTTTATTTATATTTTACAGTTGTGGGACCGCAAGTCCTTCGTAGTTCCTGATACCCACGACACAGGTTTACCTAGTGTGGGGTCAGGACTATGTGTGTGACTGTTGGGTGTATTTATTTATTTATTTATTTATTTATATATGAAAATCTTACAAGTTTGCCACCTGAAATTCCCAAAGCTACTGATTACTTACGGGATCACCCACTAGTGACATTTTCTCTGCTGCTCTAATGTTTTTCTCCAATATATTTAACAATCTGACTAATCTGTCTGAAGGTATCGCTTCCATAGCACCAAGATTCTTTAATTTAGCTGCTTCCGCACACAACTCCTGGAGTTGGTAGCGTGGTAATAATAATTCTTCGGGGATGTCAGTCCCCTCTGAAAATGTGAACATTTTTAATGATTTTCATTTTGCTAATGTGCCTGATAAGAGTGTCTCCTCATTCGACGTGGAATTGATTCGAGTGCGTATTACAATATCGAATTACACTGATTAATACGTTACATCTTGCCAGATACAAACTACCTCGCACGGCAACAACGGTTACGCCAAAACGGCAAAAACAACACCCAAGCAATTTTATAGCAAGTTTAGTGTGATAATTTAAAAATAAAATAAAAAAGAAACTTCCTTATAGCATAACATAGATTTCTCCAAATACGGATCAAGATATAATTTTTATTAAATTATTTCCATGCGACTGGGGATGTAATATGGTGTGACGGCAGAGATAATCAACATATAGTGGTGTCACAAAATCACTTACCCATTTCGTCTGTAATTAATATATCGTCGTCAATAGCTTCGAATACTGATTCAATTAATTTGTTGAAACGTTGGTAAGTGTTTGTTTCCATTAGCTCGTCTACTGACAACATTTCTAAAACAGGTACCAAACGCCGCTCCACTTTGCGAAGTTTAGGTCGCACTGTAAATATTTGTGTATTTAATTTTTTTGATTTTAATTTGAAATAGTGATCACTTAGCTTTGTATCCACAAGATCAGATAAAATGGTTAATTTCAAATTTTAAATTGTGGCTCTTAGATTTTTTTTTATCAGTCAATTCAGGGATAATCAATGTAAAAGATAAATACCAATTGCGGCCTCGGCTTCCTCTTTCTTACTGGCTTCCTCATGCTTCCTTTTGACGGCTTCCCAATTTTTCTCCCTAGCTATGTCTATTGCTTCCCTCTCTTTATCTACATTGGGTGTGCAGTTAGTTGTTTTCGCTTTCAGTGGTGTGTTATCGTCAGAATCTGACTCAAGTGTGCTATTTTTCCTAGATCTATCGTCATTTGAAAACTCGTGTTTTTTCAATAAACCCTCCTGTGAATAATTAATAATACAGTAATGACTTTTTTATTCTTGAATGCCTACTGAATAAAAAACTTGAAGGAATTTAGGTTATTTAAAATTGTTAAAGGGTAAATACATGTTTTAAATACATATTATATTTTGAATTGATTGCGTTTGAATAAACTTAGAACTAAACTCACGGATAAACGTCCAAGCTTCACCACAGGATACTTATTATTGGAGTTAACAGTTTTGTTAACTTCTTGTTTATCTTGCGTGTTTTGTGTCTGTTGCGGCGCGTAGGGCGCACCCATCGATGGTTGAGGCACTTGTGGTTCCTGCCGTAACGGCGACGGCGCTACACTAGCTTGAGCTGGGGATTGGCCTGTCACCACATTACCATCTACAAACAACAACATAATATAAGCTCACGTCTGTATGGTATACCCGTAAGCGTGTGCCCGGTGCCGATGAACAAGATTATAATATTCTCAAATACATAATATACTGAGTGTTGCAGTATATTATGTGTAAGTGGTATCAATAATAAATCCACTACTATAGAATTAAAACTGAACTTTTTTTTATAAATATTTTTTGAATGATCAAAATCGTATTGTGACCTGAAAGCCATATAATAAAAGGGTCATTAAACTGCATGTATTAAAATGTATAAAACATACTTAGTTGCATAGGCAGTCTGCCCACATGCAATAGCTAGTTCTTGGACCATAAAACGATTATCTCGATATAAATTTTAAATTAGAATAATTCAGAACACTGTGCCACTTATGTGAATTGAATTTCTTCTGCTAAGTTATTAGTTACTTATCCTTATATGTGCAGTTTTATTAATACCACCTTTTTGCAGCACCTGTATATGAACATTCAACAACCACCCTCTACAAAATATAATGTGACAGTACTGCGGAAAAATGTAGACAGAACAAAAATCTTTCTAAAATGACAAAACTCCTGTTGCACTGTAATGTACTCCCAAACCAATAATCCTATAAGTCGTAACACTACGAGTTAGGTAGTGTTAGTGCATAAGATGTGATTTACGCTTTGGGTTGATCATTTATTTTCCACATGTCGTCGCGTCATTTAAAAAAAATGCCACAAAACATTAAGTTTTTCATAGGTATGTAAAACTCCGTTTTTGTAGTATTTATAGAATTTTATTTTATCTATTTATTTATATCAAATGCTTAGTGCCCAACCTAAATGTCAAAGTTTTGAAGTCGCCCGAAGGCTTCCGACTTGGTCTAACGACTGCTGACGGTTGATAAAAGCTGCTCAGTTAAAATACTATGAAGCTGTGATCCATCCAGACTAATAGGCTGCTTAGAGCTTAACTTTGAATTTAACCAGTGGTACTTACTAATAGGTAAACGATTAGCGAGTTTTTAGAAGATTTTTAATGTATCATGTGGTACATCATTTATAGCGTTAAATACCTTTTTAACCGACTCCAATAAAGGAGGAGCTTCTCAATTCGGTGATTTTTATTTTTTTTATTTACGTAAATACATCGATTTCTCCGTCAAATGTGGACCCATTTTGTTGGGAAAAAAATCATTCGATAGAGTTTAGCTGCGATGTGGTAATTTAGTTAAGATCTGATGACGGAGTATGCAGTGAAAACATTAAACTCCTCAGCGGATAATTGCATAGTCATCGCGATTGTGTCATTGTATTGGAATATACATACCATATCCATGCCTACCACTAAAATTTAAAAATAAAATAAGTTTTAACAAAAATTATAAACAGTTTCTAAGTTTTGTTATTTTTTTATTACAGACCATGCTAAATAGTTAGCGATCTTTCTGTAGGTTTCTTGTAGTTTCATCACAACTCTTATTTTTACACATTTTTCAAAACAATATAAGACATAAAAATCAGAACTGAGTAAAAAGAGCGGAAAAGTTAATGAAATGAATGTACGAATGTATTATTATTTTATATTTTAAATTTCAGAACATACAAACCATTTTTTTATTTAGTTGACCAACTTTATCTTGCTTACTATATAATATTTTATATTAATACTTAGTAGTGATATAAGTAGTAATTTTGATGTATATTTCCAAAACGAATAATGCCATAATAATAAGTATGATACATATATTATACTTGTTATTATGGCATTATTAGTTATATTATTAGTGTAATAATGATACATAATGAAGTCATTATCTGGATACACTACTGATAGATAAATAAGTATTAGTCCTATAAGATGTGTAATGTAATAATTATCAAGTTAATTTGATTTTATCATGTGTAATGTAAAAAGTTATATTTGGTGTTTCTAATTATATGTCCACCACTGTATGACAAATTGGAACTTCCTAAATTGGCTGTTCAATGTGTTATCTAATTTCATTATTTTACTATACATACCTTGTTCAAATGCCTTATCCTGAGATTGTAAATGTAATCTCTGTTGGTCAGACTGATTCCTCGGTGACATGGACAAAGGATCTTTCTCTTCACCTATACTGGTGGCGAAATTTCGGGTGTCTTGCACTAAACTGCTGTAGAAACCGCCATTTTGTGGAGTGGAACATGAAGTATTGGATAATGGACTTGTGTAAATATTAGAAGAGTTTGCATTGTTCCAAATGGGAGAAATATTGTTTTGAGCAGTTATGTGCACCTGACTCCCTGGCCTTGCTTGAGAGGGAGGTGACCCCATGTTAACATGAGGTGAAGATTGACATGGCGGAGCTAATAACTGTTGATTTGGAATGCTTGCAGAATGTATTGCTGTCCCATGAGTAGACGGACTTGTAGGTACAACATTATGTGACGCATAATTGTAAGAATCAGAGGGTGACATCCCATTAAACTTCGACGAGTGTATATTGTTAGCCCAATGGTTTTGTTGTTGTTGATCAAATACATTGGGGTTGATGCTTAAAATGGCTTTTAATAACTCAGGTGTTGATTGTTGTTGGGGTGCTGGACTAACTGCATTTGGTATGCTCTCATCCTTCAGGTCTCTGAAAACATTACAATATATGGATAAACACATGATCTGGACATCTCGGACACTTCTAGGTATAAGAAACAAGTCTTGAAAATATGTGCCTAATTACTATTTCTTCATTGTGTTAATTGTTGTCTATTGTTCCTAATTTCCCTTTTTAAGTTGTGTTGTCTTAATTTTTATTTGCTGTAATCAATTCCATTAGTAGTATATAATGCTAATAATAATAACAATACTTATAATAATACTTTAACTGTCATTGTAAGTATAAATATTTTAACTATGAATGCTGTGGTCTCCTATAATTGAAGGAACACGTCACACAGCTATTACTGAAAATGTAATAATATAATAATATATCGTGTATCCTTTGTTGGAGGTCCTTAAATAAATAGTAAAAATTTTGGTTGGCAACTTTCCTTTTACATGATTAATGTCCCATTTCAATAAACAATTTTTATTTTATTTTTATTATTTGGATAGATTCTGGAACTAAAGCTGTATTTTTATTGGCTCATTTGTTGAATAATTATAGAATAAAACTCCTCATAAATTAAAACCATTAAGGATAATTTTGAGACAGGTTACTTATGATAAATGTGCCTAATAATGAATAATTAGATTATTGTAATTTATTTTGTCAACTTATAATATAAACACACTAAAATTAATGGACACAGTACTATAAGTGCGCGAGGCCATGGGTTCTATTTCCACACTGAGACAAATGTTTGTATGATCCACAAACATTGTTTCGGGTCTAGGCGTTGTGGAATTGCAAGTCTCTCGTAAATTGCTCATATCCAAGACACCTAAGATAGTTTAACCTACTAGTGTGGGGTCAGGACTATGTCAACAGTCACACACCGTTGGGTGCATTTATTTATTTACTTGACAGTACTAAAAACACTGTCTGTCTGATGGTCAGTCTGTCGGTCCGGGTGTTTACCCCCCTGGGTTAACGTCAGGCAGGCGGTAACTAAAACGACAAACTAAACCTTTCTGTAACATGTGTTCAAAGCATGTTGCGCCGACCCCACTGCCTATGGGTTAAGGGCAGGTAGAAAAAGACAGTACTAATATCAAGTTAAAAAACTTTCTTTGACCAATTGATATTCATCTTAGGGTATATTTTTTTAATTTGACTTTCTAAATTTTAATAACCTATTTGTGATTAAAAACATATACTGGTAACCTTATATAGATATTTTCAATAATGAAAGTTTTAATGTGTATATCTTATAGTATAAGTTTTTAATATATTCTTTTAAGTTTTCTGTAATAAAAAGCTTTTACAAACAATTAACAATAGAAATATATATCTACTTTCCTTTAAAACAGAATGATGTTATATTTTTATGAGACTCCGTTTCCAGTAGTTTACTCTGCTTTTGGCGAAAATATGTAAAACTAAAAGATGTTGGGCAGTTGTGTAAACTCCATACACTCCTCCGGACATATAGGATTCAAGCTCAGGCATGAGTGAGTGATATTGTGGATTGATGTGTGCACATATTTACATGTAAATGTTTAATGATTCTTCTTTCTTTCTTTCTTCCTTACTTCATTTACCATATATATGTTCCACAGACCACAGATATTATAATAGATCATATAAGTACTAGAATCTTTATGGAAACCAAGCATGCCTATTTTGACTCTGTAGACTAACATTGTAAAATGCATAGGAATGAGGCATGTGGTGGGTGTGCCATAGAAATGTCAGCACTTTATGTTTTATTCTATTTATTTATTTACGAACATTAATGCTTACATATATACATCAGAGCGCAATTAGTATAATATTGAAAACAGTATATAAATTATTCATTTAAATCGTACCTAACTGGTAATACTGCTGGCAATGCTCAACATCTCCAGATAATGCCCAGCTATCTTTGGTGAACTGATGTTCGGAACATAAGAATTAGTCTAGATTAAAGCCAATAGCAAGGATTTCATTAATATACTGCAGTGCTTGCGGTAGTGGTGCATTTAGTATAACATACAACATCATCATTGAGCTGTTCTATGTAAAGGAATTTCTGTGATGTAATAATACAATAATATCTTACATATGCCGGACTGATGTTTGCATAAGAGACTCAAGCAGCTGTGAGACTAAATCCTTATCACGTGTTGCCAACAATTTTGCTGCTTCCTCTGCCACAAGTGGGTGAAATAGTTGTGATTTGTTGTTAAGTGTTGATGGTAATGGAGTTGGAAGTGGCAAAACTGGTAATACTGAAACAGAACATTGCTTATAGTTAATCAATCAACAATACCTAAATTAAAGTTATGATATACAACATTCAATACTATTTTAATTTATAAATTTTCCTAATTTTGGTTTTATTTTGAAAATATTTAAGATTCTAATTAAACATACCTTCCAACTTTGAAGATGTTAAATTATTTTTGTATGCATATTCAGATTAGGTCTCATTAATTACATGTTTATGTTTCAAGATTGTTTTATCATTAGCAGTATATTTGTTAATATGTGAAACTATTTGTTTTTATACCAAAATAAACAAAACACACTGAACCTTAATAACATAACCTCTTTAAAATGGCTGTTATCATAGCATGGAGAGTTTTCAGTAAAAACAGAGTAAAACACCTGTTTTAACAGTTCACAAAAATAGGGAAATCATATTTTTAATTTACACATTGTTCATATCACATAAATTGTTAAAGGTTTTCTGTTTATTATGATTCATAAGGTAAGTTATATAAAAATGCTTATAGGGCACTATGTTAAAAGTCATCTATAGATATATTCTCACTCTCTTAAGATTATAAGGCAATTATGATCAATCATTAGACCACATTTGTCACAATTCAACAAAATTTATTAAAAGATATTTAAGTTTATATTATGTTTATACATTTGCTTTGAATATTATCCTCAACGTTTAAGCAACGCTACGAGCGAGATGCTGATATGAAAAATGTTGATAGCTACTTACAGTCTGTTAGGCTGGCTACTCCTGCTAATGTTGTAATGGGAACACTTGGAATATCCCTCTCGTTCATCTTGATACAACCGTTTTTTATTTTCTCAAGATCAGTAATACTCTCCTAGAAGTCAAAAAGAAAGTCTGTGTTGCTGAACTGCAAAACACACCGTACAAAATTGTTTGCGTAGTCGCCGATTCCATTATCATTTTACTTTCCACTCACGTAACACTTGGCACAATAAAAAAACCAGATTGTTATTCCAGGATTCATAATACCAAAAGCATTTCACATATAGTTAACTAAAAACAAATCCAAAGATTGTTGTGAAAATGGGGCAGCCGTCAATTTGATGCTTTGTTGTGAGTTGTGCATCAAAACGAAGGTCAGCGCATCTGTACGACACTCCCATCAATAAAGAAGAAACGTAGATGAGACTTGAGGCAGTTAAATTCTGTGATAGTTTACAGAAAATACTCACTGAAACATTATGATAGCTACTATTATTTTATCTATCCAGGACAAATCAAACATAATCCCAACATTTAGATAATCAAGGAATTATGAATTGGTGTTGCCAATTAACTTAAAAAATTCACCAGTGACGCTAGAAATATTTTATAAAATCCACAGATTATATTAATAGCGAATCTACACGCTTGCCAAGCCTTCACAGATTACAATATGTGGATCGGACGCGACATTTTATAGTTGACATGGCGCAGTGGGCGAGTAGCCGACTGTGAAACGTGTGGCCGCGGGTTCGATCCCCGCACTGAGATAAATATTTGTTCCGGGTCTGGGTCTTGTGAGACCAAAAGTCTCTCGTAGTTCCCGATTCCCACGACGCAAGACTCGTATCTTACTATGCGGTCTGAACGCCAATTCTCGTAATTTTAAACGTTCAAAATATCATTCCGATCTAGTCTCAGCGTCAAGAAAGTTACAAATGGCATTCTCTTAAACCAATAATCAACGTCAATAATAAAAGTTGACTAAAGCCAAAACGGTATAATGCTACTGCTAATGCTAGGTGCATTTGACGTTGATTATTGGTTTAAGAGAATGCCATTTGCAACTTTCTTGACGCTGAGATTAGATCTTAATGATATTTTGAACGTTTAAAATTACGAGAATTGGCCTTCAGGGCTATGTGCTGTGTGTGACTATTGGTTGTTATTATCTCAATAAACATTTGTGCTTTGACAAATTCAAATAAAATTAAAACCGAATTTAGGAATTGAAATAATAGAAACAACCGTAGAAACAACATATTCGTACCACACACAAGAAATCACAGAGATTTTTAGTTTCAAATTTGGCAACAGGAAAAATGACAACCCAGAAATAACAGTAAATGCCAAAGTTGCCACAACACTGCATACAAGTGTATTATTTTGTATATAATTCTATTGGAATCCGTTTAGAAATTATGATTTATGAAATAAATAGTTTTATTCAATGCATACAATTTGTTTTTAACTATATGTTTTTATTAAATGCATACAAAATATGTTGTATAGCGGTTGAATTTAACCATAATGTTCTTTAGATTATTTACCACATGTTGTGGCAACTGGTGAAGATGACGTATTGACATTTCATAAGTTTATAATTGTCATTCGGAAATCCAATCTACGCAGAATCCAGAAACCAATATATCCTGATCATTCATAGATCAATATCCTATCACTGATTTTAGATAAAATTTTAGATGGGATTAAAATAAATTGTAGCTGTTTTTTTTACTATGGATTCATAATTTGCGATTTGTAATTCCTATTTTAAAAAGTACCGTCTACAATCATTCTCCAATATTTTTTGCGCTATGGTTATAATGTGTTTAACGTATTATCGAGTTATCAATAAAAATTCGTGCGTAACAGGCGATCTAGCGTAACTATTAACAACAATTTTATCGTTACGATATACGTTTCTACACTACGTTACAGTTATAGACTATGTTAGATAATTTATCTTATTACTATCTAAAATATAATCCTTGTCAATATCTCGATATTTATTTCATATCAACTCATACGAACTTTTCCCGAAACCATATAATTTCGTACTTGGTCAGTGTTCGTACTAATAAAACGGTATACAACTTCGATCATAAATACTCTAGATCTAACTTCTCATACAAACTTGACGCACGAAAATGTCTTGAGTTTCATTTATCTGGTCTGCGTTGGGCTTCTAGTAAAATTGAACTTTATATGCATAGCGCTTACGCTTCAAACTAAATTAGTCACGTGGTTGTCATGACGATAATAACAATTTGTCTGTAAAAACAGCGAAAGAACACGCGTCCACGGGGACGCAGTTTCGTGTTTGGGCTCACTTAATAGGTTTCGATGAGTAATTGGGTTTCCAGATGGTGATCAGGGTTTGATGATGCGAAACGAACTGACAAAAACGTAGCTAAGCGATAACTTTTTTTATAGCATAGGCCTATATAGGCAAACGAGCAAGTGGGTTACTTGATGATAAGTGATTTCTACCACCCATGTACGCCCACAATGCCAAAAGAATCATGGGTGAATGGTCGACCTTAAAGAACGCTTTCCTTAAAATATAGACATATATTGTCGCGGACCCTTTTTTTTTAACTTTTAAAGGGGATCAATTTTCTCATACATTATTTTAGCGAAACTTTAACCGTTTCCGCAGCGCACGCAGCGGAAGCTCTCAAAAGGAAAAAAAACGATTTTGAAACATTCTTCATCAGTGTTCCGCTCGTATTGGTTTTAGCGTGATGTTACATAGCCTATAGCCTTCCTCATTAACTAACAAACAAACTCTTCAGTTTTTTAATATTAATTATATATATTAATTATATATTTGCGAACCAGACGACATTGTTGAAACGGCCGCATCTGCGTATACCTACTGCTATTTTATTAAGTTTGTAGTCATATTTAAATCTAAAAATCTCTATTACTTGAAGATATTATGTAAAAGTAGTAAATTTGTAATGTCACTTAAAAATAAAAGTCATTTCACTATCTGTGTAAAAATTATTTATTTTAAAAAGAAACCGCTTAATAATAAAAACGAATACGTTATGTTGGTTACACTGTTTCAGAGTTAGGTCAATTATGATTTCAATTTTTTTTTAGGATTTGACAAAGGCGAGTATCGAAGTGACACCAAGTAAAGGCGCATGTTGTGAATGGAACCTGTGACCTGTTAAACACAAGCGATATTATAATTAATAAGTAATAATGTGGGCTCTATAGACAAATTATTTGTACGATTTTACATAAATGAAATATAACAAAAAAAGAATTAGGCATATTGATTTAGGTAAGAGTAGTGATTTAGGAGTAAGCTGAATTTGAAAAGGATTTGATTGGGAACAAGACACAATTTCTGTGTCATTCCAAATTATGAGGATATGGGATTTATTGGAATTTGGACTTGATAAACTGGACGTAATAAACTAATGTGCATCACAATGACGAGTTGTATAATCGGAAACATTTTGATTTCAGTTTGCGCTCCGGAGGACGCTTGTAGTTTAATAAAGATTAAAAAACAAACATTTTTTTATTTAACTATTAAAAACACAAGCTTAAAATAGAACATTAACATAATAGATACAAATATATTATAAGACTTGGATGTCGTCGTTTCTGCTAATACCGGTGCTTACACTTTTTTTTTGTTGGACGTGAATCTGCAATTTAAATAATTACAATTAAAATAATATTATGATACATCCTGTTTAAAGCTTCACATTTATTTCATCTCTCATGACTGTTAATTTATTATACATATTATAAATACTTGCAGTTTGGGAATCGCCGTTTTTAGTAATCTATGCCTTTGGGAATTTCCAATTATATTGCTATAGTCAAAATGCATCGAACAAATATTAGAATTTTTACAAGGTATATACCGTTCTTCTCCTCTTTCTTTTGCGACAACAGATATCCATTCTGCACAGCGAAATGGATTACTAGGAAATCTATAAATAATAATTAAAAAAATATTTTTAAATTATAAACTACTCAATGTATTTCTTGTTCCTTAACAATCAATGATTGCGGAAATAGTTGGTGTATATTGGATGATATTGGCCAAACAATGAGATATTTGTTAAATAATGTTTTAAAATACTGTTTGAGGTACTCTAATACAGAAACTAACTTGTACTTACCGAAAGAAAAATACTCCATCCGAAACCTTGCTATTACGATGATTATTTTTGGTTGGATGGTTAATTTGTATACGCGCACCGCGGCATTTTGACACGTCCTCACGTTGGCTATGGCTGGAACATACTAATCCGCAGGCTGATTATGTATGTAGCAGACGACTAGCAACAGCAACAATTGCTGGAAATCTGCTGTCAAAATTGAATTTCGTATTTCATAACTCACAACAAGTTAGCAATCAGCAAAAAGCGACAGTGCTGCCTCCACGTGTAGCAATCATAAACTTTATGTGCATTCTTTGTATGGGCAATCGCTTTGTTTCGTATTATGTACTTAATTTGACAGCGATCGGATAGCAATTTATCGCGTGTTGTTTATATTATCCAGCAACAGCCATTTTAGCGTTCGCTGAGCATCTGCTGACTGTCTGCTGCTAGTAATACATTATTTGTTTGATTCTTGTGCAGTAATTGTGACTAAAATACTCTACATTTTGAAAAGGTAAGTTGATTTTGATCAATAACTTAGGTAATTTATTTCATATCTGCAGTTAAAAGTACAGTTTATATGAAGTGGAAAACATAACCTAGCCATATATACAACATAACGTAACAATTATATTAATCCAGATGGCTCGTGCTGCGTTGATCATCGAAGCTCTAGAAATGCAAGATAGAAGTTCCGCGAATCTAGACACAGCTCGCCTGAGACGCAGCCTTCGACTTAGAGCGAAAGCTTTGGAGCCTTCCGATGAAGAATTCGGCTCACTACAGGCTCTCTAAGGAAGTATTCTTAGCTGTGCTCGGAGCTTGCACCTCTTTTATCACGACCTAGAAGAAGAACTAAAGTTGCCGCTGAAACAAAAGTGAGTGAAATTTGATTAATTAAAACATTAATAAGTACCTATTTTAGTTACATTTTGATGTGACACATCTAATGCGGCAGGTTGGGAGACTTAGTTTGTATTTAGATGAATTTAAAGCGAGATTTAATTAAAATTGTTTATATCTTCCTATGACAATTTTGTACTGTCTTCACTATGACTTACTGAACGTAATTATTAACCGTCTTTAAAATGAAGGAGGTTCTCAATACGTATTATATAATATAATTTTGGTATTAAATCAATAGCTACGTATGTATTTTATAATATATTTTTTCGTTTAATAATATCTGGCCTAGGCCTAAACACCTCTCATTCAGTAGAGGAGGCCCGTGCCCAGCAGTGGGACGAGTATAATACAGGGCTAGTATTATTATTATAATAATATCTGAATATTTTGTTTTTCGTTATGCCATATTTATTTCTTTTAATAAACCATTCTTTCAAGCATATTTTCTATACAAAACAGTTTTGATGGTTCATATCTGCCAGTTATCCCGTGATGGCTCATTTTTCAATTACATACAATGGAAGTTCGGTACCCACTGACAATTCAGCCCATGGTTAACTAGTATGAATAGTAAAGAAGACTTTTATAATTTACAGATTTTAACAGCACTATCATTCTTTGCCTCGGGTTCATACCAAAAGCCAGTTGGAATGAGTTTTCTACATGGGCTCAGTCAAAGTAGTGTGTCAAATGCTATAAAAGAAGTGACTGCAGCTCTAAACAACCACAATATACTCAGAAAATATATAAAATTTCCTAAAACTAGTCGTGAGAGGCAATTGATTATCAATGGGTAACTATCAGCACAGTTTTTTTTAAATATCTAAGATAAATACTAATATACTGGAAGCTATGCCACAGCAGATTTCATATAAATTATGTGATTTTTTTGGATATTAAACTTATGTGACATTCTCTTGTACTTTCACAATGACCTTTGAACTTTTCCTTCCTTAACTACACTTAGTTGGCAAATAAAAGTTTGAAGTTTTTTTAGGTAGTGTAATATGAGAGTGGCCTTTTTATTCATTTTAAAATATATCGATTCCAGATTTTCAGACAAGTTTGGTATTCTTGGCTGTATTGATGGAACACATATTGCATTAGTACGACCCACAGAGCATGAGGAAAGATTCTTCAACAGAAAACACTACCATTCTAGAAATGTTCAGATCGTTAGTTTATATAAATATAATCATAAAGTAATGTAGCGGCCACTTGCTCTGTTTCATATGGTGAGTGAGATATCCCCCTCCCCTTTCCAATCCCTTAATTATACCTTTCCTTTAAGGTCCTTTAAGGTATTGAAGAAGTGCATCAGGACTCCATCTTACAAGTTCCTCGTTTATTACCTGTAGATAGAATAAATGAAAACGAGCATTTAGAAAGAGGTCGCCGTCATCGAGATGTTATAGTACAACGCTTATGGAGAAATAGGTCTAATAGTTAATAATATATATATATACTAGCTTTTGCTTGCGGCTCCGCCCGCGTGAATAGACTTTTCCGAAATAAAACGTAGCCTATAACCGTCTCCAGGGTCCCATCTATCTCTACATCAAAATCGGTTCAGTGATTTAGGCGTGAAAGCGTAACAAACAAATAGTTTTTTTTCCTAAGAAGTATCCTATGTTACTTTTTATATCTCCAAGAATATGTGTACAAAGTTTCATGATGATCGGATAAGTAGTTTTCGCGTGAAAGCGTAACAAACAAACTTACATTCACATTTATATGATGTAATACTTCTAATTAAATCGATTTAAATATTTTTAAACTTTCTCACTTAGACATATTATAATTGAAACACATATACTTTCCCCAAGGTTTCGGCTGAATTACACCAACCACGGGTGGATAACAATCACGAATAAGTACCGTTTCAGTTATAATAGATTTAATAGCTGTAGATACAAACTATGTATACTTAGCATTTTGTAATTATTTAGTTTTTAGCTGTAAATATAAATGACTTTTTTGTTATAAAATAATATTTTATTTATATAAACGTAATAAATTTAGTTAGATGTAGATACAAACTATGCCAAGTAAGTAGTTTTAGTTTCTCTATATCAGTTATTTTTAAGAGAAATGTCTGCAAAAAGACGTGCTCTTTTTTTATGCATTATGTAATAGTAACTAACTAGTAAGCCGGTTTGTTTATACTGATGAATTGCTGGTGGGAGGGTACCTAACACCTAATATTTTTGTACTCGACTGGATAGCTACCACCATACACACGGTGAAATTCCCGCTATAGTGTTTAGGCGATTCGCGTTCCGGGATCAGCCAATGTATATCCAGTAACTTCAGGCCGGTATAATTCTGCCGACTGTCGAGGGACCCAATGACTCTTGACGGTCGATATTATGTTTGGACTGCACTGTACTTAACATCAGATTAAGTATAATCACTGCCGTGCCAGGATAGAAAAAATGCTATTTTTATTAAGTATCAAAATGATAAAATATTTGCAATTTTATATAAAATATTGAATAAAGTGTTGTCAGATCACTTTCCTAAAGCAATGGATATCTATGTATATATTTTTTGGTAACTAATAATTGTAAATCAATATAATATTTTGAATTTAGCATCGTAAATATTACCTACAGTATTCCATCCATGCACTTTCAGGTGCTATAATTTTATTTAAGTGGACTTGGATTAAAATTATTGTTATTAATGTCATGTAAATATTAATTCTAGAAATAATAACGAGCATGATCACAAGGTAATTAAAGCAACCCATATAACAACTTTTGTGTCTATTTTTTATGGACTGTAACATCATATCGGTAATAACTTTCAGTACCTATACGTACATAGCAATTTCGTCTTAGATTTTGAGAATGATATAAATTACATTTAAAGATTAAACACGTTTATTTTCGGATTGTTTCTTTTAAAACAGTAACCATAGACGCCATTGTTTCAACATGTATTTTAGACGCTTCTGCTTGTATTTTTGCAACCTCTGCCATCATATATACCGCGTCTGCTATCTTCTCCTCGGCTCGTACCCGACGATTTTCTAAATCTATCAGCCAAGCAGGTTCTACTTTTTTTGGATTTTCTATATAACAAAGTGTAAAATTAATACTAAATAAAGTAATCGGACATAGCTCAATTATTTTAATTAAGCATAGTACATTTGATAACAGAGGGAAAGATTTAATTTTTATTCATATAAAGTTAACATATTTTGTGCTCTTCTTACTTATTGGTTGTTATTTGCAATGTTATATCATATGAATTATGCGTACTGATATAATATGTACTCAATTATTTTTGTAGCATAGGCCGGCATACAAGCAAGTGGGTCACCTGATGGTAAGTGATTTCCATCATGTATGCCAACAATACTAAAATCATGGGCGCATTGCTGACCTTAAAGCACAGGAAATAAATTACCGATTTTATTTATCATAATTGAAATAAAATTGTGTTATATTTTTATTGCAGTATTATTACTCACTTGATGTACTGGACTTAGTCTGCGAAAATAATCTGCGTTTGGCTGCAGGTGAACGACATGGTGAACCTAAAATAAAATGTAAATTTAATATGTATCTAGAAATAGGTAAATAGATTGTTACTTTTAACATATGTACCTACAGACAGACATTAAATATCAATGTTGTATTAAAATACGATACTACTGTTTATTTACTTGTATGTATATATATTATTATTATTATTTTTTATTATTAAATACACCCAACAGTCACAAACATAGTCCTGATCCCACACTAGGTTAACCCGTGAGCATCAGGACTTACGGTCCCACAACCCCCAGACCCGAAACCGATATTTGTGGATCATACAAACATTTTTCTCGGTGCGGGTATCGAACCTGCGGTTTCTCGTTTCACAGCCGGCTACTGGCCCGTTGCGCCACGGAGGCTGTCAATTATAATGCTACCATGATATTATAAAAAGATTTTTAGTTGGCGATATAAAATTCGTTCTTACTGTAGGTGTGTCTTTGGACGATTGGGTGATCTCTCTTGCCCGGAAGCCTGCTCGAACCCATATCACCAATTATCCTGTTGGGACCAAGTTCGATCACCGACTGATCAAAAGGACTAGATGTACTGGTATTAGCGTGCGGAACTGGCTGAACACTGGTATCTGTAGTAGCTCTAGGTGGTAATGCATAGCAATCTGTAAAAATATGTCACTCTTAATGTGGCATTTTCTTGATTTTGGTGTTTACGTATTATGGTGTTACAAACGCAAATGGTTGAATAATGCTTTGGAAAAATAAATAAATGGTGTTTTCCAGAAAATACTTCGAATTATATCAGTGTGGCCTCTTGTTGAAGGTGATTTTACACCTGGTATATTTTTGTCTATAACTGGAATATATGAAAACATAATATGTTAATTTCAATACTAGGTAATTGCTGTTAACTAAAATAAACGATGAATTTGAAATCTTAATGATTTTATTTGTTTATACCCAATCTGTAAAATCCTTCAAGGATAAGGTACGGTTTCTTGGAACACATGTTTATCTAAGCAGCCTAAACATAGTTTTTCAATAACACTCGTAAACTGGATAACATTAATGTTTTGTCAGCCCAGCTAAGGGTTTTCAACCTTCGCCCACTTAAACCATGTGTGATGTGAGTGTTCAAGTGCTTCGCAGGATCGAAACCGTGTGAAGCGTATAAAAAACTTGTTTAACTTTGTACTTATGAGCCATTTTTTGTAAGTTTATGGTTTGAGGAATGTTTTAAATTAGTAACAATACCTACTTTACCTGCTCCTATAATAATCTCTTCAGAGAAGTTCACTTCATTGGGATTTATTATTTGTTTGGTGTCCTGTAAAATAAACGAAATAAATAAATATTAACGCATGTACTCACTTCTCCAGCTTCAGGAGTATCTTTAGCATGAATACCTATCCTTATTATTAAAACTTTTATTACTTACAAACACTGGTATTTTGTGTTGAGTATCTCCAAATACAGCTGCATCACCAATTATATTAAGGATTTTCTGGTGAGTGCCAGTCAAACTGTCTACTTTTGATGGCCCACCACCAGTCCCACTAGCTTCCTGCCTCAAAGCTGAAGCCCTGGCTTTTGCTTTATGTTTAAGGTCAGCCCAGTACTGCAATAAGAAGTAAGTAGTCTTCAAGTCAATGCACACTTCTAACTAGAAGCCACAAGGAGCCTGTTAGTGAGACTACCCTAAATAATAAATACACCCAACAGTCAGACACATATTTCTGAGCTCGCACTAGGTGAACCAGTATCGTGGGTATCTGCAACTACGAAAGTCTTATGGGCCCACAACACCCAGACCCGAAACATTTTTTGTGATTCACGCAAACATTTGTTTCGGTGCGGGAATCGAACCCACACCTTTAGCGAGAAGCGGATGTTGTGCCAAGTAATCCAGCAATTCCTCCAATTGTGCTTCGGATACTTTCTCAGCAACTCTGCTTTCCATTTTCTAAAATATTTTAAACTTTTAATCACATAGAGCACATAAACGACACAAACATCATTAGCATGTATTCACTTGTAAAAACTTATATACTTACTAGTTGAACAAAAAAAATGTTTAAAGTTAAAACACAGTCTTCCCAATCACAGACTTATTTGAACTGTTTATTTTTCCCACCAAATTCTCTTATTATACTTGAACCTTTATTCCACAGATAATCTAAAAATATAAGCTCTGTAGTCTTTAGTTCCATCGATTGCTACCTCATTGCTGTGGCGCTGTAACTATCGCTGAAAGTGCACGCAGCAGCTAGCGAGCGACAAGCAAGCGATCGCTATCCGTAATTCGATTTTTTTTGACAGATAGCAATTAATTGCTAGGTGTCTGCTCGCTGATTGCTGATCGCTAGCTGTCTGCTGATTTTACATAATTGGCCTGCGGAAATAAGAGCACAATTTTTTTTTTACGCTATCATGTTCAATCTGGTAGAATACTATATCGATGGTATACAAACGAAATAATATTAACTAAATAAAACGTAAATTGAACCAATAAATAAAGTTAGCAATTTTTTTTATTTACGATTTCTGCAAATGACGTTTTTCAATTATAAACCAGGGTCTATCATCTTGTTCGATGAACTTTTTCCCTTGCACACATACTCAATTGTTTACTTGTGTGCGTTTGCTTAATGATACCAGTGAAGAAAAAGTGTCTTTATTTTATAATAAAATGGTAACTGGCAATTCCTACTAGCGTTATGTCAACGTGCATTACCGGCCGCCATTACAATCTAGAGTTACAAAAAATCCTGTGTCGATTGAATAGAATTTATCCTCTCCGCATTATTAAGTAATTTCGATATTTTTTACCACAGCCGAAGTGCCTACTCGTGTTGATTTCGGTGTGTTTTATCCATTGCGACAAGACGTTTATAAATCTAGTGCTTAAGTTACGACAGTTTGGTTTTTGTTGATTTTATTTTAAAAGGCTATAAAACATGACTATCAATAATAGAAGGTGTGCTAAGTGCGGTCAAACACGTGCCGACGACATGACGGTGACCTATCATCGCTTTCCAAATCCAGGAATTTCTAATATGAAGTAAGTACATATAAAAGTAATGGTAATTTTTTTATGGAAGTGGCCAACAAACGAGCCAGTAGGTCACCTGATCTTAAGTATCTCCTCCGCCCATGAATATCCATATAACAAGTGGCCGTGAAAGTTATTTTATGTATGTTACGATTTTTCGGATGATCCTATAACATAATGTACATGTTTTAATTCTCTCCATACAGACTATACCTTATTTAGGACTAAAAAAACAATGCCAACAAATATCTACCCATTTTTCTATTTTCTCTATTGCATTCTGTGTAATAGACAGTTACAGGGGAAAAAAATCTTTGTAAAGAGTGTATTCATTGTTAACATTTTATTAATTGAATAGAATCATTTGCAGTAATTCAAAATATTATGACAAAATATTTGAAAATGGTGGTGGGTAGCAGATGGATGAGAGCCGCCCAAGACCGGGATCAAAGAACCAGGATGGTTGGCGTACACCTGGGGAGGCCTATGTTCAGCAGTGGACAGCAATAAGCTGATTTATGGTTATTACACACATATATAATTGGTTTATTCATTTTCAGGGATCGTGCTTGGGCTACATATTGCTGGCCAGATAAAGACTTGTCTTCTATAGAAGCTTTGCACTCCCTCTATGTCACAAACAAAGTATTGTGTTGAAGACATTTTAAATCTACACAATTTTATGATAGCCAAAGACAAAAATAAGCATATGTGATGTCCCGGACGCAACTGAAGTACTACAACTGTTGAATAATAGAGAAAATATCGTTAATGAGGTAAAATTTGCTTGTGTTTGTTATATTGATTGGTACGACGTGACAAAACTCTGATGAGGCTGTGTGCACAGTAAATTAAAATGTATGTTTAATAAATAAATGTTTGCACTTGTATATCGGAACACCTAATATCTTGTAGATTGGCCTACTAATATGTATAGTGACACAGTATTATTAGTTGAAGGCTGTTATAATGTTATTACTTAACATTGGTTACTGTTTATGGAATGTCAGAGTGGTGCGTGTATGAGAATGTTTATTAATATTTATCTAATAATTTACAGAAAGTTGATCCTTGCGTTCAAAATTCAACAACATCCAGAGCACCATTTTCTCAAATAGAAAATACTTTGACGGTACCTGTTGTACTAATAAACTAGTATCGACACCGGAACTTCCTGGAACATCTAAAACATTTGGAAATTACCAGGTAAATACATAATTATATCTCTTTAGAATAATCCTACTTTATCAAAGCCTTTATTTACTAAATGAAACAATAAATAAATGAAATTTTATTTGTTTAGAGTCTGGTTGTTATGAGACCGAAAGTCTCTCGTAGTCCCTGATACTCACGATATGTAGGCAGTGTCATAAGAAAAAAAGAATGAATAAAATGGCGGTTGATGAAACTAGAGAATCGTGCAAATGTTCAGACAGTGATTGCAACGTACCGTTGGTTCCGACATCCTCACTGACAACTTCTGAGACTTTAAAGGGAAATGATAACACTTCTCATATAGTCCTAGAAACAACTCAGATTGGTAGAAAATCTTATACATCTTCTGACTTGGCTCCATACATAATTCATGTTCAAAAAATTCAGAAATGTCCAAATGATAATGTAATATTACATCCTGTAACTTTTGGAATTTTTTTGAAGAAAAATAATTTTAAAAATATCGTTAATGGTAGCATAAAGCGAATTGGTCGCAATAGAGTCACTTTATCATTTTCTTATTAGGTATAATGATGCAAATTAGTTCCTCTCATATGGGGGCTTAGAGGTTAATCATTTTAAAGCATTTATCCCTACATTTAGTGTGACTAGATTGGGTATAGTTAAGGGTATTCCAATAGAATAGTGTGAGGAGGATATCATTAGTAACATATCTGTTCCAATTGGGTGTGGTCCAATATTAAAAGTAAGACGCTTAAAATTTTAAAGCTTTTATTGATGGTACTGTTACCTGGAAACCGTCTCAGACAGTGGTATATTTGGTGGTGGTATATTTGTCTGTTATAATTCCTTACCAGTGGAATTATACCACTATCCAACTGTCCAGTGTTACAACTGTTGTCGATATGGGCACACTAAAATTCAGTGTCGGGGGAAACCCCGGTGTTTTAAATGTGGGCAGGATCACAATGGAGAGTCTTGTAATGTTGAGGATGACTGTGCTGTGTGTTGTTTTTGCTCAGGGTTTCACTTTGCCACTAACAAGTCTTGTCCCGAGTTCCTCCGTCAAAAAAACATTAAAATATCTATGGCTGAGGATTGCATATCTTATGCTGAAGCTGCTAAGTTGCATAAACAAATTTCTAAACCATATGCTGATGTTGTATCAGCCCCTAAACATTCAATGTCTGCTGGTCCACTAGGTAACCAAACATCTAATCAAAATTCATCTTATAAAAATCAATTTATTCAAATGTCAAAACGCGCACACATCTTACACCTGGATATGACCGACTCAAACATAATGCATCATTGAATGAATATAACAATATATCATCATATGGAAATAGTCATGCCTTTCCAACTGAAATTAATAATGACAATAAAGTTCCTCAATTGACTATGACTGAAATTATAACTACATTGTTACATGTTCTCTCACAAAATAATGTGTTTGTACCGTCCAACGTTGCACCAATACTTGAAACTACAATAAATTATTTAAATAATGGATTACACAAACATAATCCAATGGAATTGCCGGAGTATAATTAATAAAAAAGTGATTTAATATTCCTTGTAAATAAATATAGTCCAATTATAATTACTCTTTCAGAAACATGGTTAAAACCTCATTATAATTTTAGAATCAAAGGATATATAACTGTAAGGGAAGATAGGTCTGATGGATATGGTGGGGTTGCCATACTCATTTAAAGATTCTGTTCCTTACTCCATTGTTACTTTTCCTCACCATTGTGATGAAATTTCAATAACTGCCTTGACTGTAAATAATGTATGTGTTGTTTCTCTGTATATTTCTCATCCTTCCTCTTCTATATTAAGTGAAATTAATAGTCTTTTGTCATCTATACCTAGACCTTTCTTAATTCTAGGAGATGTTAACTGTCACCACCAATCCTGGGGTAGCTCTGTTTCAAATTCATATGGTGAAGAATTAATTGATATATTAGATATGCATAACTTGTGCGTATTAAATACTGGTTCTCCTACCCGTCGCAGTGATCCCAACCAAATCCATCAAAGTGCAATAGATCTTTCTATATGCACTCCTAATTTTGCATCTTTTCTTGATTGGTCTACTCTTTCTTCTTCCTTTGGAAGCGATCATTTTCCTATAAAAATTACATTTCCATACTCTTGTCATACAAAGAAGTCCCACTTAAAATATAAATTGCCAGTCAAATGTAGTACTGCCTAGGAGACATTTAAAAAAAAGGTAGTATGCTTGATTCGCTTCCAGTCGTTGGTGAGGGCTGTGAGCAGGCATGTGCGGAGGCACTAGCACATATATTGGTTACTGCGGCGGATGATGTTTTTCCTGCGAAAAATAACACAAAGGTTAGAAAACTCCCTATGCCACCTTGGTGGGACTCAGAATGCTCTGTTGCAGTTAAAAAACGAAAACTAGTAGAACAGGAATATAATAATAATATGACCCAGGAAAACTTTGAAAGTCTTTCCAACACCATTGCTCTAACACGTAAACTTTTCAAGAGGAAGAACTCTGAAGGTTGGCATAATTTCTGTGAATCAATTTCTCCCAACACTCACCCTACAATTGTCTGGCGCCAAATTAGAAGATTTAGATCTTCCCTTAATAACTTCACTTCTCCTATTCCTGCTACTTTAGCTAGGGATTTCTTGGACGTATTCGCTCCTCCATGGGTTCCTCTAGATATTAAATTGCAACCAGTGCCTCCTGTAACAGATAGCTCACATCTTAATAATAATGCTTCACTAAGCCTTCCTTTTTCCATGAATGAGCTGAGGGGCGTTATTGATAATACTGTTGACTCAGCTCCTGGTGTAGATGGCATTCCTTACTCATTTTTTTCTATCCTTAGCGATAGTGTCTTAGATTATTATTAAATATTTATTAAACTTTAATAAATTTGGTAATGAAACAGGAAACATCCCATGGGGATGGAAACGTCAAATAGTCTTGCCAATTCTTAAACCTAATAAAAATCCATCTGAAGTTTCTTCATATCGTCCTATAGTGTTATCTTCTGTATTGTTAAAATTATCAGAGCATCTTATTAAAAATAGGCGAGTGGTTTATGGAGAGTAAAGGTTTTTTGGCAGTCTCCCAGTATGGCTTTAGAAAGACTAAAAGTACTATTGATTGCTTAAGTATTATTACATCTGATATTACAGTAGTTTTTACCAATAACCGGTCCTTGATTGGCATATTTTTGGATATTAAAGCAGCCTATGATAACGTATCACTTTCAGTCTTACAAAATAAACTACAGACCCTTCAGGTTTCAGTAAATCTGTCAAACTTTATTTTAAATATTTTAAATGAACGATCAGTCAATATAGTATCTCCAGAATATGAGTTATCTCGGCTTATATGGAGAGGACTCCCACAGGGTTCGGTACTCAGCCCTTTATTGTACAACATATACACATATGATTTAGAAAATTCATTAAGCAAAGATGTTCAAATTCTACAATATGCAGATCGAGACTTACTTCTATACCACTCTTCCCATTCAATTGAGCACACATGTTCAGTCCTTAATTTTGCTCTGCGTTCCCTGGCCTCTTGGCTTCATTTGAATGGCTTAGATCTTTCCATATCTAAGAGTGCAGCAGTATTATTTACCTGCAAAAGATCTGCTCCTAGTATTAACACTGTCTATAATGACATTCCAATTCCAGTGACCAACAGCTTTAAGTATTTAGGTGTTATTTTAGATTCTAAACTCTCTGGTATTTCCCATTGTGATTATGTTGTCAGTAGAGTTGAACACCATATAAACATGCTAAGATGTCTTTCCGGAGTGTGGTGGGGTCCTCATCCTCACTCTTTAAAACTTGTGTATAATGCTATAATATGAAGCATTTTCGATTATGCCATGTTCCTCTTGGATCCGGGTAATGTCAATGCTTTTAAAAAATTAGACCGTCTACAGTACAAAGCTTTACGTATTGTAACTGGAGCAATGAAGTCCAGTCCAATTAATGTGTTACAAGTGGAGTGTGGTGAAGCTCCTCTTTCTCTCAGAAGGCAATTTCTTTCAGACAAATATTTATTTAGAATCATACAATTTTCAAATCATCCTCTCATTACAATACTTGACTAATTAATACTTCACTGCATTCAAGTATAAGTTCATCTAATTATTGGGCTCGTAAGTCTGCACCATGTTTAATAAAAAGTTACGAAAAATTCCTCTCTCCCTTCTCCCACTCATTGTTCCAATAAGCTACCATTATTTACAAATAGCTATGATTAACGATATGATTTAACTTTCTCTCCCTTAATTATTTACAATTGTGTTGATAGGAATGCCCAAAATGTTAAAAGGCAATTCAACATGTTTCTTACCAAATGTTGTGAGGGTTTCCATCATCTATATACAGATGCATCTAAAATTTCCTCCTCTCAATGTGTTGGGATTGGTGTTTTTCACACTCAATACAACATTGTACAAAAGGTTAAACTTCCTCCAGAATCATCAGTATTCACAGGTGAATGTCTTGGCTTACTTAAAGCCATTGAATATGTTCTCTTGCTTAAACTTAATAATGCTATTATTTTTACAGACTCTTTTAAGTGCTCTTCAGGCTCTTATTAAATTTCCTTTTAAAACTAAAAATACTTTGCCAGTCGTACTGGAGATGAGAGAGTTGGCATTCAAATGTACTGTTAAAGGCTATTCCTTGAAGTTTGTTTGGATACCAAGTCATTCAGGGATTCATGGCAATGAAGTTGCTGATAGACTTGCCAAGGAAGCGGTGCAGTGTGGTGATTTATTCCCCTTTAAAAACTTCTCTCAGGACCTATCGTCTTTGGCTGAAACTTTTCTCCTAGAGTCTTGGAGGGAAAATTGGTCCTCCAGCAGCATGCATAAAGGCCATTATTATTCCATTATCCAACCCGATATACCTGCAAAGTTGTGGTTCTCCAAGGCTAAGTTTGATAAGGTGGAAACATCTATTTTAATCCGTGCAAGACTTGGCCATACGTGTTCTCCTGCCCACCTTGCTAGACTTAAAATTTTAAATAATCCGATGTGCCCCTGTGGATCAGATGTCGGCGACATGAATCATATTTTATTCTCATGTCCTCAATATGACCATTCAACATTTTTAAAATCCCTTCTGCTTCTCCGTATTCCTTTTCCTTGCTCTACACTTTCACTTCTTTGTACAAATAATTTGCTAGTATATAAAAGTATTGCTTCATTTTTCCATAAAAACAACATAAAATTGTAGTTATACTATTTTTCTTAATCTTAAGTATCCATACAATTTCCATGTGCTTATACATACAATTATAATTTATATATATATATATATATATATATATATATATATGCATGACTCGATGCAGACTCCAATCTGACTAGACTCCAGTAAAGCTTATGTGAGTCTAGTCGGTGTGGAGGCGGCATCGAGTCTGAAATTGCGAAGACCTTTAAATAACCCAATCCAACCTGAAAGGCTTATCAAATTTGCAAATGTAGATAAGATCCTTTCATGTTACATAGGACTTGTAATATAGGTCTTTAGGAGATTACATAAATAAGAATGCAATATAAAAAGAAAACATTATTTATTTTTGAATATATTATTTTTTCCGACAAGTACCTTCTTTTTTTCCTCTTCGTTTTTTCATGAATATTATTTCTCTTCTTGTTTTTTATGACATTTCTAAGTCTAATTATTTCCTTGAGCCTCTTTCTACAAATAGTATATAACTTGACTTCTCTGAGAGTCATTTCGCTAATTCTGGTGACATAAATAGCACTCAGGGTTCCACTTCTCCTGGAAGGTAATTTTGCTTCCATAGATAATGATGCAGTTTCTCTATTTTCAACTGGTGCATTCTGAAACAGCAATTAAGTTTTAACAAACATTTAGTACAAAGTAAAGTGTCTCTACAGGGCTATTCACTAGTCTGTGGTAGTGTTATTATATTTTTATTAAGAAAACCAACTTAACAACAAGACATATCAAAGAAGCGAACTGAAATGCAAGTTCACAAGCTAAAAGCACTTGAGCATGAGAAACATGAGTCTTGCATGAGAAAGTTATTACATTGCTCTAGATCTGTGCACACCCTAAATAATCCTTTTTTAACACCAGAACTCACCAACCTAAAACATTCTATCTACTAAAACTCCCTCATGCTTCACTCTCTCTTATGCCAGAAGAGGCATGTTCATGCAACTGTACAGAGCCACCCACTGTCCAAATAACCTTACTCCGAAATATTTTTTTTTAATTGCTTACTAATTCATGGCAATAAGTAACAGAAAACCTGTTAATTGGACCTATTGTTAACAATAAAAGAAACATCAAATGTGGTGCAGTCAGATCCATAAATAATATAAAACTTTTTGACCAATATACACATAAAAATAGTAATACGAGGCAAATATTATATGACCCAGTTGGGCATGGGCCTCCTCTACTACTGAGGAAGTAACAGCCACACACATAGCCCTCACCCCACAGTAAGATACGAATCATGTGTTGTGAGTATCAGGGACTACGAGAGACTTTCGGTCTCATAACAACCAGACTCTAAACAAATAAAATTTCATTTATTTATTATTTCATTTAGTAAATAAAGGCTTTGATAAAGTAGGATTATTCTAAAGAGATATAATTATGTATTTACCTGGTAATTTCCAAATGTTTATAAATATTTTGAATTACTGTAAATGATTCTATTCAATTAATAAAATGTTAACAATGAATACACTCTTTACAAAGATTTTTTTCCCCTGTAACTGTCTATTACACAGAATGCAATAGAGAAAATAGAAAAATGGGTAGATATTTGTTGGCATTGTTTTTTTAGGCCTAAAGAAGGTATAGTCTGTATGGAGAGAATTAAAACATGTACATTATGTTATAGGATCATCCGAAAAATCGTAACATACATAAAATAACTTTCACGGCCACTTGTTATATGGATATTCATGGGCGGAGGAGATACTTAAGATCAGGTGACCTACTGGCTCGTTTGTTGACCACTTCCATAAAAAAATTACCATTACTTTTATATGTACTTACTTCATTACATTAGAAATTTCTGGATTTGGAAAGCGATGATAGGTCACCGTCATATCGTCGGCACGTGTTCGACCACACTTAGCACACCTTCTATTGATAGACATGTTTTACAGCCTTTTAAAATAAAATAAAAAAAAACCAAACTGTCGTAACTTAAGCACTGGATTTATAAACGTCTTGTCGCAATGGATAAAACACACCGAAATCAACACGACTAGGCACTTCAGCTGTGGTAAAAAATATCGAAATTACTTAATAATGCGGAGAGGATAAATTCTATTCAATCGACACAGGATTTTTTGTAACTCTAGATTGTAATGGCGGCCGGTAATGCACGTTGACATAACGTTAGTAGGAATTGCTAGTTACCATTTTATTATAAAATAAAGTCATTTTTTCTTCACTGGTATCATTTAGCAAACGCACACAAGTAAACAATTGAGTATGTGTGCAAGGGAAAAAGTTCATCGAAGAAGATGATAGACCCACAGACTACTTAGAAAGAACTGACGTTGATAGACCCTGCTTTAGTGTATACAAATATTGTTCTTTTTGTGATAGCTAGTCCCGTAATTACGTACATATTATAAATTCAGTCGAGGCTAGAAATGAACGACCACTTCAATACTTTCACTAAATACCTCAAACTTATTGGTTTACCGGTAGCGGTTGGACTAACGATGTGGGAATTATTTTCTTGTTTATTTCGACAAAAACGTCGAGCTGCTTTGCAAGGAAAGGTAAGAGACATACTTAGAATAATTACTCCAAGGAGACATATAATAAAGTGACGAGAAAATTTCCAACTCCTCTGCATATTGCGCTCGCGGAGGAGTGCGAGATCTGATATAGTTAAGGAGGAGCAGTGTAGAAAGCTATTTTTAATTAATTAAAATAAAACATTAATTGTTTACGTTCACATTGACAAAGATGTCTGAATGTCAAATCTCGCAGCTACGTGATAGAACAAAATGAAAAAATAGGTTGAGTTTCGACCACTACGCAACTACTAGTTTGGTTTAAATAATTATTTCACTGGTTTAGGTGGTTGTAATTACTGGTGCGAGTTCGGGTATAGGCGAAGCACTAGCTCACGCTTTTTATGAACAAGGAAGCAAAGTTGTTCTTGCATCGCGGCGAAAATCTGAATTGGATAGAGTGAAACAAAAACTTGTGTCCACTACTATTGTGAGTAAGAATCATGATTTTTATTTCTAAATGTGACAAAATAGAAAACTAAATTTTTAAATCAAAGACTTTAATGTATTCTGCACATTAAAGTCTTTGTTTTAAATGATGTCAAAGAAATATTATGCACTTACTGAAAGATTTAAAACTTTCTTTGACCAATTAATGTTATTTTTGAATATAATTTTTTACTTGTACATATTACTATCTGACTGGCTAGTGACCCTGCTATTGCAGCTCGTTCTTCATCATCTAGTGTGCACTGGTTGGCTAACTTCAGGCTGACATCATTCTGCCAACCATTGAGGGATGCAAAGTCAACATTATAATATTTGGACCCTACTGTACTTACAGTTCAGTATAGTCACTGCCACATCAGGATCAAAAAAACTCCATTAACCACTTGGATGTGACCTGCAGTAGTATAGACTGACATCTATTTCTATTTAGTAATGAGAATTTAGTCTGGTCTCTAGAATCTCCATGATATGATTATACATAAAATAGCCATTATCCTCTGATAAATAAAAGAGAGGTGTTATACATTTTACACCTTCATGTGTGTTTTTATATTAAATGTGTATTACAGAACCTAAAGAAATGTAACAACTTAAATGTTTTCTTTATTTGTAAGGTATTAATTGAGATGGTTCTTAGCTATGTTTAAGGAAAATTTGTTCATTTAGGAATTACTTATAGGTCTTTTCTTTACATTCAGCCATGACAGCCTCTGTGGCGCAACAGGCGAGTAGTGGTCTGTAAACGAGAGGCCACGGGTTCGATTCCCAGACAAAGACAAATGTTTGTGTGATCTACAAATATCGGTTTCGGGTGTTGTGGGACCTTAAGTCCCTAGTAGTTCCTGATACTCACGACATAGGTGGGGGACAACCTAGTGTGGGGTTAGGACTATGTGTGTGACTGTTGGGTGTATTTATTTATTATTATTATTACATTCGTTTATTGTGGTTAGTAATTAGAATTATTGGTTGGTGCAAGAAATACTGACAGCTATATAGAGCTATAAGCTGGTATTATAATCGATCTATTTCCTTACTATTACAGGTTGGACCAACGCTTGAACCAGTTGTTTTGGTTTTGGACCTTGCTGACCCTGATCAGATAAAACCATTTGTGCAAAAAGTTTATGAACTTTGTGGCGACATTGATATTCTTATCAATAATGGGGGTATATCACACAGAGGTACTATATTGCACACAAATATTGATGTTCATAGGCATATAATGTCTATTAACTATTTTGGATCAGTAGCATTGACAACAGGTAAAATTACTTTATTACACTCACTGTATATTTTTTTATGTATATTCACGCATAACTACGAAAAATGTGGACTGATTTGGAAGATTCATTTTTTATTCGATAAGGTTCCATGCAAATTTAAAGAAATACTTTCATCCTTAGAGGGGTGAAATCGGGTATGAAAGACTACAAACTTGATATTTATGCGTCAATCTCGATGACTGCCTCGGTGGCGTAGTTGTAATGCGTACGAGTTACAACTGAGGCTGACACTGAGGTATCGGGTTCGATCCCCAGTTCGGATAAAGTAATATTGGGTTTTTCTATTACGAAATGCTCAGTATCAGCCTGGAATTGGCATTATGCCTTAGTTTAGCGATAGCACGGAAATATGCTCTACTTATTAGACCTCTGCTTAGCCCTTCGGGGATTATAGGCGTGATTACGTATCTATTGAATAATTCGTTTAATTCTGAAAGTGCAATCACGGGTAGGTACAATAAGACTACCAGTTGACACCAGTTTCGTCTGGTTCACTCTGGCTCAACTCGGTTCAAGTGGCTCCGCTAGATTTCTATTTGCGCAGGGTGGTCTCATATAAATTTGGCTGAATTTTGAGGACATTGTATGAAGGAAATATTTAAATTTAACAACTATATTTGAAGTCAATTTTTAAGTTTAACTTCAGGATAAGTTGAGACAATATTTAGGTATTATCTTTATATAGGATTGAGTGACCATGATATTACTGATAGTGTACTGATTTTTTAAGTACTTAATTTTTTTTTTCAGCTATTCTGCCCAAAATGGTAGCGAATAAGTCTGGTCATATTGCATTTGTTAGTTCAGTCCAAGGGCTTATTGCTATTCCTGATCGGTCCGCTTATGCTGCCAGTAAACATGCCGTGCAAGCATTTGGCGATTGTTTGCGTGCTGAGGTGCATCAACACAATATTAATGTCACTATGATCAGTCCTGGATATGTTAGAACAGCTGTATCCTTAAACGCATTTACTGCATCTGGTGAAGCTCATGGAGGTTTGTATTTCCTATCTAAGGATGGTTAAATTAACTTATTTAGTTGCGTGGGCACGTCCTTTGCTCTAAATCCGAAATGAACTTCGAAAAAGTACATAGAGTATAGATAGGAGGTATAAAGTAGTGATTATAATAATAATATTTTCAATGACTACTACTAAGATGAATTAGTAAAAGCGTATGTGAAACGTGATTGTTTTTATGTAATTATTATTGTTTCGACCAGGCTTCAGTGGTTGTGAATGCTACTGGAAACAAAAAGAAACTCATTCAACAGGCATTTCACCCAGGCTTGTTTGTAAACAGAAATAGGAGTATGTCTACGAGCAGCTTATTGAGCTCTAATGATCCGAGCGCATTGCTAAACACACAACCTGAAAGGGAAACCACAACAACTGTGCAACCTCCCTCATGGCAAAAAGTACCCGTAATACGAAATCCAAAAAGGAAAAAAATGGTCACCTCGCCATCTCCTGAAAGGGTAGAAATCACCAACAGATTCAGCGGACTGACAGTAGATCTGACCGACGAGAATCCAAAAATAGTGCAACAGCCCAGAATAAGGAACCCTAGCAAACCACCCCCAATTATTTTATATGGTGTCAAAGACGTGAATAAACTCACAGAGCTCCTAGAGTCCGTCTCAGAGAGAGATAAATTTACTTTTAAGAATATTAGTGGAAATCAACTCAAAATAATGGCCACTGACACTGAAGTCTATAGATCAATAATGTCAATTATACGTGAGCATGGATTAATAGGGCACACATTCAATCGTAAAGATCAAAAATGCTTTAGAATTGTCATAAGAAACCTCCATCCAACGACACCACTTAACGCAATCCAGGAGGCCATGGAAGAAACTGGTAACAAGGTTGTGGGTGAAATTATAAATGCAAGGTTTGGTCCAGATAAAAAACCTACGTCAACATTCTTTGTGAACTTGTCCCCATGCCCTAATAACAAAGCAGCTAAAGACGTAAAAACCATCTACCATCAAGTCGTCATCATAGAAGATCCCAGAAAAAGAAACTCTGTAGTCCAATGCCATAGATGCCAACAATATGGTCATACAAAAAATTATTGTATGAAACCCTATCGATGTGTCAAATGCGCTGAAGCACACAAAACAGCGGAGTGCCCAAAAACGGACAGAAATACGCCAGCTTCTTGTGCCCTGTGCCTGGGTCCACATCCAGCTAACTACAAGGGATGTGAAGTCTACAAAGAAATCCTATCAAGAAAAACACATCGCTTACCGCGAACAAGAAATGAACAGCAGACTCTAGACCCAGATAAGCAGAATTCTCAGAAAACTCTTAGAGAGACTTGGAAGAAAACTGGTGAACCCTTTAAAAATCAGAGAATAAACCAGGGAAATATACTAAATGGAAAAGAACATAATATTAAGCCTTTAAATGAAAAAGATGGAAATGACACACAACACAACGGACAACAAGAATTCTCGAAAAAATTAGAACACATGGTTATGAAGCAAACTGAAAAAATGGACCATCTCTTACAACAAATGAGTATCCTACTACAACTCATAACAACTCTGATTTCCAAATTGTCACCATGACCTCTTTAAAAATGGCAACTTGGAACATCAATGGCTTAGCACCCAACAAAGATGAAGTAGAAATACTACTCCTTCTACATAGATTAGACATTCTGTTAATTTCAGAAACTCATTTTACTAGTAGCAGTAGTATAAGAATAAAAGGCTACAATATATATTCGACCAATCACCCTGATGGGAAAGCCCATGGAGGGACAGCTGTTATCGTAAAAACATCGATCGCTCACCACGAACTACCTAAGTTCTGTACAGACTATACTCAAGCAACCACCATTTCTATAGCTGATAGAAATGGGCACTTTAACGTCGCAGCGGTATACTGTCCCCCGAAACATATCTTAACAGAGGGACAGCTCACTCAATTCTTTAAGAGCTTGGGTTGTCGTTTTATTGCAGGTGGAGACTGGAATGCCAAGCACCCGCACTGGGGCTCCAGGCTGATAACCACACGCGGAAGAGAATTAAAAAAATGTGTTGACAAAAACCATTTAATGACCATCTCAACTCCGGAACCAACTCACTGGCCCACCGACCCAAACAGACTGCCAGATGTTCTAGATTTCTACATCACAAAAGGACTTTCAAGACTATTCTTTAGTATTGATTCGTGCCTAGATGGATCATCTAATCACATTCCAGTTATATTGACAGTGAGCGTTACTGTACTACTCAAAGAAAAACAACCGTCATTATACAACAACCAAACTGATTGGGATGCCTTCCGAGAAATTGTGAACAGGGATCTCTCTCTTCATATAGCCCTAAAAACCAAAGCCGATATAGACGAAGCCACCAATATATTCACAACCACCATTCAAGCAGCTTGCTGGAAATCCACCCCAGAAATCTCAAACCCGAAACCAAGACACAATAGGGTATCGTCAGAAATAAGGCATTTAATTCTAGAAAAGCGAAGATTACGACGAGTATGGCATACTAGCAGACACTGCGTAGATAAAACTTCCTTCAACAAAGCTATTAAAAATCTTAAAGCCGCGATCGGTAAGGCTAATGATCAAGCAATGGAAGATTTCCTGGAATCTCTAACAGCAACAGCTGATACCAACTATTCTTTGTGGAGGTCCTGCAAAAGTGCCAATAGGCCTATAGAACCCAAGCCTCCCATACGAATCCAAAACAATAAATGGGCAAGGACAAAGCAGGAAAAAGCTGATACTTTTGGAAACCATCTAGCCAAAGTATTTACTCCGAACGAAGCTGATCTACAATCTGACGAATCGGACATAGATAACGTCCTTAGTCAAGATTTTCAATTGGACTTGCCAATCAAGCCAACAACCACAAAGGAAGTAACAAGAATTATCTTAAATATGCAAGAAAAGAAAGCGCCAGGTTTCGATTTGATAGACAAAAATGTACTCAAGGCGCTACCTAGGAAGGCCATTGTATTTCTTACAACCCTATTTAATGGTATCCTAAGAACTGGACACTTTCCAGCCCTATGGAAAGTGTCTCAAGTAATAATGATCTCCAAACCAGGGAAACCAGCAAATGAGATTACTTCCTACAGACCTATAAGCCTTCTACCAGTAATGTCAAAAATGTTTGAGAAGATACTCCTACACAGGTTACTGTACGAGACCTCCCAAAGATCCCTAATCCCAGATCACCAATTTGGCTTTCGCCAACGTCATGGAACCGTGGAACAGGTACACAGAGTTGTAAATACAATAAGAAGTACATTAGAAAGGAAAGAATACTGTTCCGCCGTCTTCCTTGACGTTCAAGAGGCATTCGACAGAGTGTGGCACAAAGGGCTTCTTTATAAAATAAAAACCTATCTGCCAAATACATTCTTCCCCATAATAGAGTCATATCTAACAGAAAGAATCTTCCAAATTAAAGAAGAAGAATGTACATCTTCATTTCATCGCATCTCGGCTGGAGTTCCCCAGGGCTCAGTTTTAGGACCAGTACTCTATACAATTTACACATGCGACCTCCCACAAAACTATGGTACCACAACAGCAACTTATGCAGACGACACGGCCATACTGGCAAATAGTAAATGCCCTTTGGAAGCTTCCAGGCTTCTGCAAAGTGGCTTGAACAAAATTCAAAAATGGCTAACCAAATGGCGTATCAAAACTAGTTCAGCTAAATCTGCTCATATCACCTTCACTCTACGGAAGGGCAACTGTCCACCTGTTACCCTTAACAACAACCAACTTCCACAAAAAGACACCGTAAAATACCTGGGAATGCATCTGGACAGGCGGCTTACCTGGAGAAAACATGTACAGGCCAAAAGGGATGAAATAAATATGAAGTATCGAGGACTCTATTGGCTACTAGGCAGAAATTCCAAGTTGTCCATAGATAATAAGCTACTCATCTACAAGAGTTTAATAAAACCAATCTGGACCTATGGAATCCAACTATGGGGATCGGCATGCGACGCAAACCTAAGCATTATACAAAGAGCACAAAACTCCATACTAAAGCAGCTTTCCAACGCACCCTGGTTCATCAGGACCACGGAAGTTCATGAACACCTGAACATCGGGACGATAAAACACGAGATAATATCCTGGTGCTCGAAATACAAGATAAGACTGGAGAAGCACCCGAACCAACTAGCGACCCAGTTAACAATTCCAGATACAATCCGCAGATTAAAAAGACGGCATATTCTAGAATTGGATACTAGCCTATGACACCTTATAGAGATGTCCCAGTGGGGACATTCTCTGGCACGAAATACGGCTCCCAACACATCTGCTCATAGTCATTGACTGATTGCATGATTTAAATATAAAAAAAAAAAAAAAAAAATTATTGTTTCTCAGATTTTTTCACCAACCCTCTTCCAGAAAGGTATACAAATATCTACCCACTTTGCAAATATATTTTTTTGTATAACTGAAAACCGGGTAGATATTTGTTTCCATTCCTGGAACAGGACAGCGATTAGACTATAGGTACATACAAATTCTAATATAATAATAATAAATACTCCCAACAGTCACGTCATAGTTTTGACCCCACTAGCGGATCCAGGGTGGGCGAAGGGGCTCAAGCCCCAAAAGCATTTGGGTCCACTGACAAATCTCAAAGTAATCTTGATAATATCCTCTCTTAGTACTACCTATATGCCAAGTCCCCCCCAAACCAAAATCCTGGATCCTCCACTGCCTAACACACTAAGTTAACCTGTATCATGTGTATCAGGAACTACGAGGGACTTGTGGTCCCACAACACTTAGACCCGAAACAAATATTTGTGGATCACAAACAACAAAACAAAAAAAACAACAACAACAAAACAATTGTCTCGGTGCAGGAATCGAACCCACGGCCTCGCTTCGCAGCCGGCTACTCGCCTATACCTCTATACAATAAAAAATACCTTTTTATACACGCTTTTATTTAGTCGTAGTATTTTTATTGAAATATGATTGTGGTGGATATTCTATACGTACACTAGGTCTATATTTCCGAAGTTATTCGTATCATCCTAAAGTATAGAGGCCTTTGAGCGGCCGTTCCTAGAGGTTTATGGAAGAGCCAGGCCTGGCAGTAAGATTTAAATATGAGCGACGTTACGTGTGTTTTAAATTGCTCAATGATTAAATAACTATATCTTGTGTAATGTAACTAATAAATTGCAATACTTTTTTCAGTGATGGATTCAAGTACTGCTTCTGGATTTACTCCGGAATACACTGCAAGTAAAATCCTAGACTCCATAGTCAGCAAACAGAATGAACTGATTATTAGTCAGTTAATGCCAAGATTAGGTATATTTCTGAGACATACCATGCCATCAGTATACTTTAGTATCATGGCAAAAAGAGCAACTAGGACAGAAACTGAATAAAAATACTTACTGATATATTTAGAAGAGGTTAAAAAAAAACAGTTTGTAAGTAGATAATTAATGTATACTACTAGACAAGCTGTGCGATACAAAGAAATTGCGCACTTAGTTACAGTCAATTGACCGCAACTCATTTAGTCGCCCGCGAGAGAGCGACAAGAACAGTTGTTTGAATATTGACGTCTCGCTTATTCTCAACTCCTCTCGCTCCCACGCCTTAGACGTCATTCCCGCCCCGGCGGCCGCGTTTGCAACACATTTTTACTTCTGAACAGCCCGTCTATGTATTTAAGTCTTTGTAAGTATTGGATGTACATATTAGTAATCGCATTAATTATTCATCGTCTTTAATTCTCAATTACCATTATACATATTAAATACAGTTACGAAATTATGTTAAGTAGGTATGAATTCATTCGTCGTTCGTAATTCGTGTTAGCGCGTCGCAGCAACGGTGGCAACATACGATCCCCTACGCACCCGCGGGGGTCACTTAGTGATTGTGTCTTAATAGCAAATAGCATTAGTACGAATGATTAGACAAGAGAATTCACATGCTAATGAAATTAAGTCGTAATAGCGTTAATTGCCATTACTTACTAATACTGAGCCAATACAATGCCCCCACTTCAAATGTGGCAAGCACGGCGCGGTTATGCTGTGGTTTTTATTGCCTTACCTTACCTGTCACAAATTACTGCAGTCGTAAGACTTGCTTGTGTTTCGTGCGACGCGACGTGAGTTGTTGCGCTTTTGACAGATACTCCGCTTCCCTCCACCCGCGCAGGGGCGAAATGTGTAGATGCCAGATTTTCCATCAGACATGGTGTTTAAGTTTGCTCGTGTGCCCATGCAAAATGTACTACAAACATTTATCGCAACAGAAATAGCGATCGTCAGATCATATCGCAGCAATGCGTTGCGACGCTTTATTATATATTACTAGCTCTTGCACGCGGTTCCGCCCCCGTGAATGCTTATTTCCAGGATTAAAGAAGCCTAGTGGGCGCCCCCGGTGAGAAACGCGCTTGACAAAAATACTAATGTCACTATTAAAAAATAGGGGGTTGATCGTAGAGGGTTGAAAATTTAGGGTTGTATGTATTTTTTAATGCTGTATCATAAAACAATAAAAACATAAAATTTTGTCTAAAAAATTAAATTTAGGGGTGGACCATCCTTAACATTTAGGGGGATGAAAAATAGATGTTGGCCGATTCTCAGATCTACCAGATATGCACACAAAATTTCATACAAATCGGTCCAGCCGTTTCGGAGGAGTGTGGGAACGAACATTGTGATACGAGAATTTTATATATAAGTTTACATCTTTATATTGTATTTCTCAGGGTGAAACATATTAATTTAAAAGATTCTAATAAGTATGTAAATAGTGATATTATTATAATTATTATAAGTATGTAAATAAACCAGATTTGATGCATTTGGTTACTTTTATTATGCAGTAACAGTGGTTGTAATCATTAATCACAAGTGTGTCACTGTAACAGAATCACCCACATATTGCAGTCATATTTACCTAAAAGCTTTCTTACATATTTTTGTACATTTCTAATTCTACTGTCAATAACATAATTACAATTTATACATTTGCCTGCTACCTACAACAAATTATTTTATTATATTATTAGACTTTGAATATAAAACAATTCATTAGAAGCATTAAAACATTCTTACATATACCACTTTCTGTTGAAAATGGCATGCCTGGTTCTAATATACTTTTTATTTTCATTTAAATATGTTATACAGTCTCCATAAGCAAATTGCAGCAGCTGCTATGGAAATTGTGTTATGTATTATAATTTTTTTCTTATTATCTGTATGTACAAGTACAACAGGTGATGCAGATGTGAGATCACTCAGCATTGGCAGTGTTGATAAATGTCGACGATCCTTTTCCTCTTGGTATTTGCAGCAGGGGTCCCATTGCCAAGATAGTGTGTAACAACCAGAACATAATACCGACACTATTCCAAACGGGGTGCATGCCAATGAGCTCCACATTAACCCTGAAATTATATAATTTTATTACTGAAATGCTTGTAAAAACTTTAAAATATATCTATGGCAGTATGAATTGTTGTGATGAAAGATGTACAATATTAAAGCTTATGAACTTGTGAGTATAAAGATATCCCGCTTATTCCCAGTGAGTACTATGTAATTATTTTATATGGCACCTTGTTTGTGAAATTTGCAGGTAGGATAATTTAATTAAAATTTTTAGATGTTCAGTGCAAATTCTTTATTACCTCTATTATAGTGAAAATCTACCTCAATATCATAGATTGTATTTATGATGGGAATGTCTGTGAGTTGCATGGATGGGTGACTGGCAAATGTTAGTGGATTTCATCCTCATATCATAGTTTATAAATTAGTTGAGTTTTAATGACTGACCTTAAAATCTGTGCAACATATCTGAAAAGATTGTGTCAAGGGGAATTCCCAAAGACCGAGAACTCCTAGAGATATTCAAATCATCCCATCCACAATCCACAAGATTAGATAATTTAAAGTTATTAGTGCAATATTGGTATCTGAGATAGACTTCATTAATTCATAAATTACATGAATAAGTAATAACCCACTAGCAGCATTACTATTTGTTTAAAACAAAATTTATAAAGGTATAGAAAATATTACTTTTTATTGAATTTTACATTTATTATATCACATTTTATTTATCTTTTAATGGTTGAAGTCAGGCAGGCGGCCGGTCATAAAACTACAAGCCAAATCTTTCCGTAACATGTGTTATTTATTTATTGCTAAGGTAGACAGATGAGCCTGCAGCCTGCCTGAAGAATTGCCACCCATGGACTTTAGCAATGCCAGGGTACAGCCAAGTCGCTGCCCACCGTTAATTTAATTTATATTACATTACTAAATTTCTAAACAAAGCGAAACTATCTTTATAATTTCTAAATGTTGATGCACTTTTAAAAAAAATCTATGATTTATTTCTAGCTTTATTACACTAAAATTTATTGTACACTTGTACATTTCATCAGTAAATTTCATAAATATAAATTTATTTTCAGTATTATTACTTATTTCATTCACAGCCCATTAGTTCTGAATTTTTTTGAAACAAATATGGATTTTCCCAAAATAAAAATCAATCCTATGAAAAAAAAAAAGTGTGTAATGGTTCAAGTTAAGTGAGCTGATCACCGGTCTGTGCAACTCACAGGTGTCCCAACCATAAATTAATAAATAATCTGTTGTAAATTATGAGTAACAACCATATCTAGTCTCTGGAATTTAGGAAGAAGCTTAATTCAGGCACTTCTTTTGTTGTCTTTTGGCTCCATAGTTTCATTGGTGATTTTGCCAGAATCTTGCTACGGCCCGTCACAACATACTCTAGCATCACAGTTTTAAACTGTATTCTCAAGAAAGAAGTAACAGTAGCAAAGTAATTAACTACTTATATAATATCCCTACCTAACAGATTAAATATCAAAATTGAAATTGTAGTAGGAACATAATTTGGCGTGCAAACTGCAAAGGAATAAGCAAGACAAAGTGCCAAAACTGCAGATAATTTTTTCAAAACAATGAGTTACTTTGTTAATTTTTGTTTGTTTCATTATGTGACTGAGAAATTCACTTCATTAGAACATTAGCTAGTGAATTCAGGCACTTAATATTCTCAACAGACGACATGTGTGATTATAATTCGAATTTGAGAAATGTGAGAGCCTTACCTGATGCAATGCTGCAAAGTCCGCTATAAACAGAAACCTTATGCAAGAGGTTTCCAACATATATCCACCGAGCTGTCTCTTCTCCGAGTGGTTCCGGTTCTATCACAATTACGCTCACGCCGGCCTCAAGTGCTCTTTCCAATTCCATTTCAAACTTAATGTGGGCATTTTCACTATCGTACACTTCTCTTATGATCGCGACACTGGAAGGCTTTAAATCACTAAAACAAGACTAGACACTGTAATTTATATTTTATTAGTAATCTATTCACTGAAAATAATATGATCCTTATTTAAATATCGGCTTTTGAGTGCATCAATAGAAGAAATTGTTGATAATTTGTAAGATTTCGTAATATTTACAAACCTGTCACTTTCATCACCCGCCATCTTATCTAAAGACAAATTATAGACCAAGGAACGATCTAAAGTATAGAGTAGACCATAGATTTAATAGGTAGACAAAGGGCAAAGGGTTTCCCTGTCCACGGCGCGGCGCGGCGCGGCCCGGGCGCGCCACGGTATTGCTATAGGAGGGCTGCCAGTAAAGCCAGCTCGATTATATCGCTAGGTCTTTAAACGTATAAATATATTATACATTTATTTTGGTAAAAACAAATACAATAGGCTAGATGACACATTTTTAAAATAGGCTTTATTTTGTTGATGAGGCTTTTCTAGACCGTTTTTTTTATTTTATCGTATTTTTCTGAAACTTATAAAACAACAAAACTAATTCAATTTTTTTTCATGCACATACGAAAACGCCGTCGGCCATGTTGGCCTATAGATTATCTGTGCAATGACGACACATAATAGTAAATAAACACCCGAAATAACCTATGCGAGCTAGATATCGACTGAAACTCAAATTTATTTTTGCGAAGATCACTTCGATGTAAGTATGTACTTACATTATATCTTATTATTTTTGCTACAAAAGACCACAACATACGATTTGCGAATGGCATTTAGTTGTTTACATATTGTCTGACGTCACGATCATGGCGGTAGCGTTTTCGAAGATTTTAAAATAAAGATAAAAAATATATTTTGTAATTTGAATTTTAGACAAATCTTCTACTTTAATGTATTGATATTGATATATTTGGGTTCCATAACCCAAATACTGTAGGAAATACACAATTATTTATTAAATTTTGGTATAAGTCAACTAGCCTATAATATTGGCTCTATCATTTAAATAATGTTGATTTTGTTTACCTACATCCAAATCCAACTAAATACATCAGTTATCAAATTCCTCTTCTGTCTATAAAATATGTCTCCACCGTTTCCACAATGATTTCGCCAATAACAATACTAATATACACACATATATACACTTTTATCTAATGTACACATGAAACATCCGACGCGATATTTCCTACTGACTCCACGAATTCATAATTATTGGAGTCCGTATGAGTACTTTTATCTAATATTTCACATTCCACGGTACAAACAGGATACAGCCGACAATCCAGTTATACAGTTCTTGTATCCAAATAAACAATCTGGCAGCCCCGAACCATAGTGTAACGAGACCGGCCAAAGCGTAGAGGGAGAATATGTCAATGCGACCATGTCAACCATAGATTTTACACTAAAAAAAGACTAAAAATGAAAATGAAAATGCCGACTAATTTTTTTTTTCTATTTTTCCAAAATTTCAAGTAAAATCTGCCATTTTACTTGAAATTTTGGAAATTATTTACGAGTGTGTCTTTCTTATTAATAATATCATCGTTTAATAAAATATGTTTTATCCATGTCGATTTATTGGATTAACGAGTTTATCGTTACCATTCGTATTACAGTTTCCGTCATTTACAAATCTCTCATTGAGAATAATAACTACTAGCATTTACCCGGGGTTCCGCCCACGTCAAAGTTTTTTCTGGGATAAAAGTTGCATATGTTCTAATTCATGTCTTGGTCTATCTGTATGCCAAATTTTACTCAAATCCATTCAGCCGTTAAGGCGTGATTGATCTACAAACATCCAAAAATTCAACACCCCCCCCCTCTCCTTTCGCGAGTTGAATATTACAAATATATGGAACACGTGTCTCATAATTTTTATTAAGTTATATTTGTACTCAATTTCACAGCCATTGTTCTTTTCATAGAAAATTCCCCCCTTGAAATGTAAATTGCCAAAAATCCTTTCTTAGCGGACCCCTTACTTTACACAAACTACCATCTGACCAAATTTCATGATCATAGCTTTAGTAGTTTTGAGATTTCGTGTTTAATCAATCAGTGAGTGGTATTTCGCTTTATATATAGATTACTGCTCCGCTCCCATGGGTCGTGGCGTGATGATATATAGTTATAATAAAACCATTGCCTCCACAAAACAAGTTAAAATAAATACTTTCATACTAAGTTCAACCCCTCTTCCCCCCTTTTGCAAGAGGTATTTTACAAAAACGTGAATCACATATTACATTATTTTTGATAAGTAATATTTGTGCATAGTTTCACAGTCGTATTCCGGTCTATAAAAAGTTTCATACAATGTTCAACTCCCCCTTTTACCCCCTTAAAATGTGAATTTCCAAAAATCCGTTCTTAACACGCCTCGGCATTACACAAAGTATCATCTATCCAAATTTCATGACCCCAGCTTTAGTTGTTTTTGAGAAATCATGATTAATCAGTGAGTAAGTTCAACCCCCCCCTCCCCCCTTTTGCAAGAGGAATTTTCCAAAAATGTTACTTTCATATTTCATTATTTTTAATAAGCAATATTTGCGTAAAAACGTTACATTCAACGTACAAACCCCTCTTTTACCCCCTTAAAATGTAAATTTCCAAAAATCCGTTCTTGGCTGACGTCTACATTACACAAACTATCATCTGACCAAATTTCATGATCCCAGCTTCAGTAGTTTTTGAGAAATCGTGATTAATCAGTGAGTGAGTGGTATTTTATATACATATATACAACGTGTTACAGAAAGCTGTGGTCATATTTTAGGGTCATTACATATACCTTACAATTAGTACTTATGTACCGGATCTTTTCAAAACCAAGACATCCGAAAATTTCACGTACAATTTAATCACTCGTTTATTAAGATCGATCAGATTGATGACATCACTATTAATTATTATGTACGACACTCACTTTTTAATAAACTTGAATAAGATTTACGTAATTCTACGGGCATGCGTACGTAACTTGTAATTTAAACACAAATTAACACCTGAAAGAGATTGTGTGTTGAAGACAGATAGGTACCATCCTCTAGAAGCATTTTAAAGACTTCATTCACGGGTCTTCCATTTATGAATTTGGCTTATTACAGTCGACGATCCTCTTCAAAACTTTTATCAGTTACACCAATACATAATACTTGTTTTTAGTCAGTCAAATACAACATATTTTTTTAACTCGTAACCATACTTCATAAAATCAGAACTTGCCGAACTGACTGCGTCAATTAAATATTGACATTTGACAACTGTTTAATGTTTTTTTAATTATAAAATAATTAAATGAATGAATGTTTATCATTTAGTGTTGTCCAAAGCTGAAAGTCGATATCGACATGTTGCTCATTCGATAACAAAGAAAATTCTATAATTATTGTACTAGGAATGCAATCGGATTTGGTACTTTGGCAGATAAATACTTATATCCTACACTATACATGCTTAAATTTGCCCGCTCCTTTCTATAACACGTTGTATATACTAGCTGTCCCGCGCGGTTTCACCCGCAACTACAGCAGCGCCAACTACCGGGTCCAATTGTGAATCTAAACCATCCATGGCGCCACCCAAACGCATACAAAAAAAAACAAATCGGTCCAGCCGTTTAGGAGGAGTTCAGTCACATACACACGTACAGTAGAATTATACATATAAAGATAGGTCTATATACGCCATATCTCGGCTGCAAAAACCCTCCACTTCAGTAGTTTTTTGTACGGCGCTAATCGTCTAGGTTATTGGCGTGAGGTACAACCTTAAGTATGATCAGTCCGCTTAAACCGCTGTAAAGTTTACTCGGGGCACATTAAAAATATGTCTTTAATTATTACATGCATCAGAAACGAAATACTTACTTTTGCTTTCTTAATATTACCGTATTGTATTGTAATGGTGAAAATAAAAGAATATTATATACTTACACGAACGATCGCCCACCATTGCCGTTCTAAAATCCGCTTGCCTGTTTAGGCAAAGGTGAATGTCGCAAACCGGATTCAGAACAAGTAAAATAAAATGAAAAATGGAAGCTGGTTCTGTAACGAATGTCAATCTTGAGTCGGCTGTTTAAAGTTTTATATCGGATGACAAAGTTTTGTCGCTTGAGACTTGTGAATCATAATAAGTACTGATTTAGTGTTAAGTCGAGATACCTACTATAAAAGGTGTGTGTGTGGGTGCAAGGCTGACCTTATAGGTGCAACCCACAGTCTTTGCTAACATTTGTATGATTTCCCGATATTCATCCTACACTGTATATTAACACCATATATGATGTATTTCCACCTACTCCAATAAAATTGTTTCATATAAAATATTGCGATAATCATCTCAAATTTTAAAAACTAAAATCGACGTTACAAACGAATAAGGCCGTAAAATGTGTTACATGAGTTTTAATTTTATTGTATATTCAGATTCTACGAACTTGGTTACATTACCTCAATTTTTTTTACAAATTTATAGCTCTTATTTTCAAAGTTATTAACAGAGACGTCTTTATACTTCCAAAATTTTATATAATAGTTATAGCTGAATAAAGTCACTGTTACTACTTACACTCATTATAATGCTCTCAGCGAAGTAGAATAACACAACTACATTATATTACGCCTTTGTTCAACTAAATATATTTAGTAAGTGTATTTGTATTGAAGTTTGACATCCTTATTCGCGGCATAAATTCAATATCTATTTAACGTTAATATTATTACAAAATGTAACAGCTTATGTTTTGAAAGCATCGCCTGCTTAGGTTTGGCACATACCATTTGTTAAAAAATATCTTATCGTTACATTATATAATGTTACTAAAACTAGGATGTGTCTACGACTATGATTGAGAATTAAAGTAAAGGAAGTATTTACTTCGATAAATTTCTTAGTAATTTCTGAACACTACTATCTATCCCCCCTCCGCGTGCCTCCTTAGTGTTAGCAACGACAATGCGCACACTAATTGTAATAAACGATTTAAAAAACGCATTATTGTCAACTCTGGACAACCTTACATGTGCATGAAATCGAAAAAATTCGAGGTGCAAGAATACCTGGTACCTGTGTCTGTAAAAAATCTATTTGGCAAAAATTGGAAATGAGGGAAGATGATGATGAGAGGTGTAAGAGAAAAGATTTTTAAATTATAGCGGGGCTTAGATTATCATGAAAAAAGTGAGAAATCTTGTTAAGATATATATTAACAAATAACATAAAGAAAATACAATTGATCAGAAAAAGCAATAGATCTCAAACCATTACATAAGTAATGGTTTGAGATCCTACCTTGTAATATTGATCTGACTGAAGAGACTATAATATACAACAAAATTATTTTAAAACCCTCGGATAACCGAAAAATAACTTTATACTGAAAAAAGAAACACATCGATGCTCAATTTAAGAGGAACAGACTTGAATAGGCCCAAGCGTATGAGCGATGAAATTAAAAATAGCATAATAAGCCATATCAAAGTTCCCGATACTAGAGTCACATTATGTACGGAAAGATAGTACCTAAAGACTAGAGAAAATAAAAAAGCTAAGCTTTGTCTAAATGAGATATTAAATAATTCAATGATGTACAGGATATATAGAAAGGTCTGAAGCATCAGACAATATGAAAATATAAAAATGGCAATATGAGTTCATTTTTAACACACATTTATAAAATAGTCACCCTAAAAAGATTTATAACCATTTTAGTATTTACTACAATGCAGATGATGAAAAAAATTACGATATTAGATAGTTACTTTCATCATTATATACAACAATAATAAAGAGATGGTATGAAATATACTTAATTTTATTCAGAATCTTGCACACGACAGAACCGTAACAAGTTCGTTTTTATATCTGTATGCAAATAAACAGATATCTATAAATATTACACACACATCTTTTGTCAAAGATCACAGCCGATCTGAGGGAGATATGATGCATTCCTGCATTGAAGGAGCCAAGAAACGCCACACTATATACACGCCAGACCAGATGTATTGCATCATTAGCAATGCTAAAGTAAATAAAGGAAAAAAACAGTTTAAAAGACATGCAACAATTAGATTTTTATGATTTTAAACGTTTCATATCAGATAAGTAAATAGAATTGGTTTTAGGATGATAACAGTGACAAAATTTATTGGTCTAAAATCAGAAAAATCATAATTGATTCTGCTACTCTCAATAAATTATTCTTCAAGTTTAGCCCAGATAGAGAATATAAATGTCTTAACATTAATCATTTTGATTCTCGTTGAAAAAAAATACTCCTGAAGATGAAACATTACAGGCTGCTTACACAGCATTGTCATCAATATCAAGACATTTAATTCTATAAAGGTCTTGGTAGTGACAACAATTTAATATCTTTATGCAACTCAGAGACTCTTCCAACCCAATATCTGGAGTTTTATAGGAAGCTAGTACCACATAATCAATCCTCAACTAATAAGAGCTCCGAGTTAGAGGAAGAAGAAGAGGATGACGTCGACGAATAATTATTTTGGCCTATATTAAGCATATTTATATATAAACCGTTAGGATTCGGTTGCTAATCAATAATACGTAAATCTATTTTACTTGTTACGATAATAATTACTGTGATTATTTACAATTAGTTCTACTCCTACTTAAGAGACTGAGAACATATTTCAATGTTTAAGACATCTTTTATTTTGAAATAATGTAATATTTTAGAAGTTTTTTTATTGAATTAGACTCAGATTGTTTGATCTAGTTCGTTTGAATTATTTTAATTACGATTATAGTGCTATATTTATTAATTTTTGATTTATACCAACATTTTGGGATGTCTGTTTATTTACACGCGCAACCATCGCGGTTATTTAATTAACGATGACTGTTATTATTTTTAATTTGTATTCGTTTTATAGGCACATAATTTAATTCCATAATTAGTGCATTTTTGATTCTGTGAAGGGCTTAAATAATAAATAATAAGCATTTTTTGCAACAGATAGTAAAATCTCACGTCTACATTATTTTTCGTCTTGTATGTGAAAACAAAGGTTCCATTTTTATTGGATTATGATCTAGTTGATTAATAAGTATTTTTATTACATTTTTGTCCCAATATTTCTTATATTGTTGTTTTTATCATCAATTAAGTTAAACTTACATAAGGTTTTCCTATAATCACTATAATAACTTTTATTAGAGAAAAATGAATTATCACTGACATACCGATAATGAAATATCCAATGCATTGCCGAAAAAAGACGTATTAACTTAGTACATATCTAGTTAATTATGATAAAAACATGCATAAAGGTTGGTATGTGTGCAATAAGCAAACATAATTTTAATCATTTGAGACGAATAAGGACGTACAAAACGATATAAAACAAAAAACAAAAAACTTATTGGCGAATATAAATTTATTCCTTTTTTTCTTATATTACAAAAAATCCCAAAGTTTGTTACAATGGTATTTCCATTCATCAGAAAGCAAATTTTTTGCCGCGTCTTCCTATGTAACACTTATTTGTATTTTAGCTTTGTACAAAGAATAAAAGCATTTTTTATTGTTTTTCGTTCTGAAAAGTTGCAGTTTTCACAATACGACTTTATTCGTTTGGTGCGTCGAAATATTATTCTGGAGATATCTTATCATTTTATGATGAGAATTATTTGGCAATAGAGCCACACTGTAGACACTTTTGTCTACAGCTTGAATGGGCCGGCTCGTCCGGTTCGACACCACTGTCTCACAGAAAACCGACGTAAAGTAGCAGCTTGCTGCTGCGTTTCGTACGGTGAGTGAGATATCCGGAGGACCAAACCCCCTTCTCAATCCCTTTATTATCCCTTTTCTTTAAGGTCGGCAACGTACCCATGATTCTTTTGGTATGGTGGGTGTACATTGGCGGTAGAGATCACGTGACTCACTTGCTCATTTGCCGGCCTATGCAGTAAAAAACCTGACTCCCCGAAGGGGTAGGCACAGGTGCAACCAGTTCACCATCGGTTCAAGCCAATCGCTACATTGGGCGCTTACAATACCGGACAGCTTACGTAGGAATATATTTATTTGAACCACAATAAATAATCGTAGAGGGCAGTAGAGGGTAACTAGAGCCAGATTAATCTTTGTTACGAGTTCTCACTTTTCTAATGGAACTTTAAAATTTAAATATATGTGGAAAGTAGAAGTCTTTGTTGTTAAATTAATTAACAAAAGACTTTTGTAAAACATACATCTTTGTTAAAAAGTGAGTTATGAATAAAATTAATATTTTCACTTAGCCACTTCGGTTTATTTCTTTGCAGTGTCATTCGTGTCGTGGTCGCCAAAAGTCTCCATAATAATAATGGTTGCACCGTACCGACTTTAAAGATATAATATGACTGAATTTTGCAACTGTCTACATAAAATCTATTTATGCATCTGTATTATGCATACTAATATAAAATGCGGAAGTAACTCTGTCTGTCTGTTACCTTTTCACGGCTAAACTACTGGACCACCCATTTTGATGACATTTGGTATGAAGAAAGTTTTAACCCCAAGGTACGATATAGGCTACAATTTGTTTCAAAAAAAAAACCTGACGGGTGTGAAATAAAGGATGAAAGTTAGTATGGAGTAACAATATTAAAACTCTATAGGGGTGATCAGGGGTTGAAAAGAATATTATAACAAAAGATCCTTGTGACGAAAGTGAGCACTAAGAAGGGATTTTTGACCATTCATCCCTTAAATAGTCTGGTAGCTATTAGCTATAAGACAGCCTACTATTACATTTATTGTTGTTTTTTTACTGTAATATTCTGATGAACAATAAAATGTTATCTCTCTAAATAGGTAAAATACGGGATCAAAGTTTGTATGAAGAAAGAACGCATATGTTACAAAAACCCTGTTGGGCGTTTTTACCGTAATATCAGAATCTATAAGCAAACGTAATGAAATAACACGCATACGAAAATTACACTATAAAAATTATCATATTTAGTTTTTATATTTTAATTATTTTATTGTTTGTAAACCCTATTTCGATTTCGAGGAAAACGATATTCATTTTCAAATCCAAGATGGCACACATTATTTTTTCTACAAATCGATATTGGTGTCATTTTTGAAGTTTCATGGGGTGCTGATTACGAAAATGAAATTCAATATGGAGAACATTACCTATTTTTTTCAAAAAATCGATACGTGTGTCATTCAAACCACAATAGATAAGCCAGGTCAGGAGTACTCTAAACCGGCGTGCATGTATGAACAATCTAATGAGAGTGAAGGAGGCCAAAGAGGTGTGCAAGGATTGTAGCAAGTGGAAATCCTTTCGTCTCTGCCTAGCCCTATGGAAACAGGTTTGAATCTATGTATGTATCATGTATAGATTTGATTCCATCAACGTATATTTAATTACTTTTGAGTAGGTAAAGTAACATGGCGGCCTTAGTTACTGCAAGATTTATGAATTTCTATTGTCATTAAATCGAAACCGCTACCAGGTATACTATTGCGTATACATAAAAATAGAGTACAATAAATAAGCTTTCTTATAGGTAGATACTAATGTCCTTTCTTCTTTATCTTCTCATTGCATACATTTAAAGACTACCAGTACCTACATTATTATTTCTACAAGGTTCAAAAAATTGGCGGCGGTGTAGCGTCATGGCCTCATTTAAACACCTGCTATTGGTGAACGCTGATACAATTTTGTTGGTACAAGTGATCTGAAATTTAACATGTAGACTAAGTACATAGAAAACAAACCGTTCTAATTTATTATGTTACATAGTTTCCTTGTTTGCCTTATAACAAAGAAATAATGGAGGTGAATGTTCGAGGCGACACACTAACACGAGGCGTAACATACCTTATCCAGACATGCAAATATTAGCTTCGGAATATTTAGATATTTCGTCATTCCGGAAGATTCATTATTGATTCTAATTAAGGCTTTCTAGCCCTAGTACATATACTAAACTAACTCTTGTTTGCAACTACTTCCGTGTTTCTGTTACCTAATCCTAAGCATGGTTTACTTGTGTGGTAAATTTCATCCAAATCCATTTAGCCGTTCATGATTGAATGTATAATAAACATCCAAATTCACAAACTAAAAAATGTACAAACATCCAAACTTTCACATTTACAACATTAGTAGGATATGCAAGACCAGTTTTTATTCGCGGTTTTGCTCGCGTTAAAGTCTTTGCCCGTATTCAAGAACAATACTTAAGTGAGTTGTTAGCGTAAGCGCTGAACTATCAGGCAGACTAACTAACTAACTAACAAAAAGTGCTGAAAACGGACCAATCACGTATACAGAAAACGTATACTTTTAACAGTGGTTAGGCCACGCCGTAGACAGTTTTGTCTACAGCATGAATGGGCCGACGTGACGTAAATTAGCGGGTTTCTGCTTCGTTTCGTACGGTTAGGGAGATATCCGGAGGCCCAAATCCCCTCCCCTACCAAATCTCTTATTTATCCCTTTTCTTTATGGTCAAACATCCAAACTTTCACATTTGTAATAGTAGTAGGAAGTAGGATTACGATACATTTAACAGATTTTGTGCCTAAGTCTTTCTATTTGTTAAGAATGGGTACGCTATGTTAACTATTTATGTCCATACCTTTGGTCTGGAAGCTAATAAGTCGGTACCTTAGTCAGTCTGGACATTTAATTGTCTATACAATGTGTTACAGAAAGGTGTGGTCATATTTTAGGGTCATTACATACACCTTAAAATTCGTACTATGTACAGGATCTTTACAAAACCAAGACATCTTAAAATTTCACGTTAATTTTAATCACTCGTTTATTAAGATTGATGTTTGATCACATCACTATTAATTATTTTGAACGACACTTACTTTTTAATAAACTTGAACAACGTGTACGTAATTCTACGGACATACGGACGTAACTTGTAATTTAAACACAAATCAACATCTGAAAGAGCCTGTGTGCTGAAGACGATATACCATCTTCTAGAAGCACTTTAAACACTTCATTCTCGGGCCTTCCATCTATGGATTTTGCTTAATACAGCCGACGAGCCTCTTTTAAGGCATTATCAGTAGAACCAACACAAAACACTAATTCATACATATTTTTAACTCGTTATCATATTTACAATATATAAACTTAGAAATTGATGAACTAAATCCGTCAAATAAATGTTGACAACTATTTTAACGTTTTTTGATAATACAAAATTGAAATAATTGCAGGTCTGAAGTATCACTTTTATCATTTAGTGTTGTCTATAGTTGATAGTCGATATCGACATGTAACTCATTCAATAATAAAGAAAAATCTGTAATTATGCCCTATGATGATGTACGGATTTGGTAAAATGGGGGATGAAAGACTTATGTCGTACACTATACATTGCTGAAATTAACATACAGCTTTCTGTAACACGTAGGTATATGTATTTTCTTATCTAAATAGATCTACATTTTTTCATAATATTGACAAACAACTACTGCTTAAGTATAAAGTTTTGATGCAGCATTTGTCATAGATGTCCTTCATACTGGATCCTTTCCTAGTAGAAAACATGATAAGGTTTTATGGCGTTATGTATTTGCATGTTGTAATAGTATGAACAATTATGTATGCGGGTCAGTGCGGGCTGGGTCCATGGTTCTGAAGAATACTATTAAGAGTAATTAAGACATATAATATAGAAAACTACACACTTATAAGCATATTTTCTAACATATACAGCGGAAAGCATAATTCATTTCCACAATATTTTTGCTCAACTGTTATTATTTGCTGTATTTTTTTCTTTCATGCGTCTTGGACTCCACTTACTTTGAAAAAGTATTGGCCATAATTATTTTGATTTTATACATTACTAATACTTAGCGCCTGTTTCATCACCTCTGAGTAAATGCTACTTACAAAATAATATATACACTGAATATTATTATATGTAACTCTACATAAGCTTATACATATTGGTAAAAACTTTCTTCCTCTACTTTTATATTTCCAACGTATATTGTTTAAAACAATCGGATTTCATTTTCTTATTGTTTCTTAACGAACGAGCACGGTGTGGTATGCCTTCCATTGTGAATGTTCTATGATCAAACGGGTGCGGGTAATGAACCCGAACATCGGCAGGGTTCTCGATCAAGAATTGCGCCCAACGCGATTCGACGCCAGACGGTGGGCTGTCCGCCGCCTCTTGTATTTACCCAACATCACGAATTCAAAAAACTACGATTTAAATGAACGGCATTTTTATATCACTAATATAGAGTATATTTATAATTACATGAATGCGAAATCAAGTATTAATTAAGTATAAGTAGGCCACCAACATTTTAGCCCCAAAGCTAACCTCACCTGCACGTGGTTTATACTGCTGATTAATAAACTATATTTAAACTAGTTGACATATCTAAATAAGTGTTGTAATTCCCTATGAATGACGAACAGCCTTAAGGATGACTACGGGATTCCGAAACGGAATAAGCTTCCTGTGAGGTCTTGCGCCCTATAATATAACCACGTAGATTTCGTAGTTAGACACGATCGATGTCTGATAATCTATTAGATGATGTGACATGCATTGATTGACGACTGACGATTTGTACGACGATTGTTTGAACTTTACAAAAAAATCCGCGTGTATTTTAAATAATATATTCATACTGTACTAAAATAGTAGGATATTTACTGTAATAAATGGAATTTGTTAATTTGTTCACGCATCAAGTTAAACGGCTGAAAAGATTTCGACGCAAGTTTAACTAATATGTTTAAACGAAATTCCAGCATTTGCATTGGCTATAAAAAACTACTTTTCTATCTCAGAAAAAGATTTTCAGGGCGGAGTTAAAACTAATAGAGATTATAGGTCTTGGAGTGTGGACTATTGTAGGGGGCATGGCAATATGAAAGGTGCAATGACATATCACACAACATAAAGGTGTACCAAGCTAACTGTGAATTGAAGAGCGTCGCTGCCGTCGCTCAGTATTGCCATTTTATTAATTATGAGGGATATTTCAGGTGTTATTACACACATATTTCACATTAGGTAATTCGTTTACTTTCAGCCAAATTCTAGAAATTATAAAAGATGCTTTCAGGATACCAATTAAATATACCTTCAACGTCAGCATTGCCATTTCTTTAAAAAGAAATCGTTTGGATATCTATTATGAACAGTGAAATTGTATATCTATGGTCCGAAAACCTAGATATTATGTTAATTTGTTTATTTAGTGGATGAAGACATTCCTTTCCATTAACCATATAGTTAACTAAACCACTAAAACATTCACTATCCACTAGATAGCTACTAAAATTAGCTAGCGGCGGGTCCAACCCATCAAATCTAGGGATAATACCACTAAGTTGGGAACACTGTCTATATTTCCATTTTCTGCCATTTCACACTTAGCTTGGTACCTCTATATCCAATAATGACACGTTGCCAAGTTGGATGCGTTATCGGCTGTAGCAGCATTGAAATAGCGTGGCAAATGCACATTTCTGCATCCAGTGATGTGTGCATTGTGTATATGCGAGAGTTGCCTACACATTATTCTACTGGCTCATGTGTTTGCGAGTAACATTTTTCTTTATAATTATAAGAATAAATAATTCTGCATGTAGATGGTACTGGAAATAGATATTGCCGCAGACACATTCTATTGTAGCAAGAATGTAGTGTTTTTTTTTCTTTTTTTTTATGGTCGTGCTGATAGCCTGACGCGAGTCGGCTTTAGTCAGCGTAATGGGGGATACGGACCTCGGCTCAGGACGGCCGCTGGAGAGGGCAAAGACATTTGCGATTGGGGTTTAGGGGGATTAATAAACTACTTATAATCTAATTTAATCCTCATGGGCCTGGGCCTGGGCATGGGCAAGAAGTTCCATCTCCTGGATGGCCAGAGTGGTCGCATCGTCGGGATCGGTAAGGACGCAACGCGGTCTTCTCCTCTTTGCACGGTCAAAGGGAGTATATATTGACGCTCTACGGATGAGCGTGTTGGGATGATGCGCGGCGTGATCGAAACTCTTTGTGTTTAAGAGCCAATACAACTGACCTATCGCGAATGCGGCTCGCGCACGTACCACATTTACGTGTGGGGTGAAGGTCAACTTCTGGTCAAGGATCACTCCTAGATATTTGACGGTTTTGGTCCAGGGAATGGCCACCCCGTGCATGGTCACATTCGGCACTGGATCCAAAAACTGAGGGCTTCTGCAAAAGATTATCGCGGCGCTTTTGGATGGGTTGATGGTGATTCGCCACTTGCGGAACCACGCGCCGAGTTCATCGGCGGCGGCTTGCAAGAGGCGGACCACATCAGCCGGGCGTCTACGTGAAGCGTAGATTGCGGTATCATCCGCGAAGAGCGCCAGATGGGCGTTCTTGGGTCTAGGTATGTCGCTAGTAAACAGCGAGAAGAGATAGGGGGATAGGGCGGAGCCTTGCGGGACTCCGGCCGTAATTGTGTGTCGGGAAGAGAGAGTTCCCTCCACACGATATCGGAAAGAGCGATTCGACAAATAGTCTCGTATGATGTGCACGAGCCGAGTGGGCATGTTCATGGTGTACAGCTTGTAGAGCAAGCCGTTATGCCACACTTTGTCGAATGCTTTTTCGACATCGCAAAATAGGGCTCCGGTGGTGAGGTTAAGCTTAATGTCTTTATCGAGAATGTGTTCCGTGATGCGGACCACCTGGTGCACGCAGTTGTGCATCTCGCGGAATCCAAACTGCTCCTCGGGGAGCAGATGGTGGGATTTAGCGGTGGAATGGGGCGGTAAGATGTCGGTTCGGTGGCGGGTTTGCCAGGTTTGTGGAACCCTATCACAACTGCCTCCTTGCACTGTTGTGGAAAAAGGCAGTTGCGGAGGGCCGCATCAAAGATGGCGGAGAGGATTTCCAGCAGATGGCTGGGAAGCATTTTGAGGAGTCGGTTGGGAATGCCGTCGCCCCCGGGGGCTTTGTGGCGTTTGAGTGCCTTGACCAGAGCGGTGACTTCTTCGACCGTCACCGGAACGAGAGCGTAACCCCTTTATTGGCGTGTCGCCGAAATTCGGGTCGACGACGAAAACGTCGGATATTGGAAATGTAGTGATGTGTTGTTTATATTAAAATGTAGCCACATACTTATTGGAATCAAGTCAATTAGCTCACGTGATAGGACCTACTTAATGACATCCGTGGTGCTTTTCATGTGGCTTCTCCAGTTGTAAATGCCCATGTAAATGAGGTTGAGGCCTTAGTTCATTATTTTGTCTCCCGCTGTGCTATGAAGGGAAGTGGAAAATTAATAAATACACCCAATAGTCACTCATGTAGTCCTGACCCCACAGTAAGATCTTATGTCGTGGGTATCAAGAACTACGAAAGACTTTCAGTGTCACAACACCCTGACCCAAAGCAAATATTTATGGATCACACAAACATTTGTTTCGGTGCGAGTATCGAACCCCCGGCCTCTCGTTTCACAGCCGGCTACTCGCCCGCTACGCCACATTAAATTAATATTTCAATTCCTCCCTAACATTTCAACTTTTTTATTTGAATAATTTCGTTGTGGGATAAAGACAGTTTCCAGAGACTTGCCGAGCTTCATTGCGCGGTGTCGAAATATGCGAGCCACTGTCGATCCTGGCTTACAGGAGTTACAGTGGCGGTTGCGTGAGCGGGATAGTCTCATACTTAATATGAAGTATTAGAGATTTTGGAAACTATTACTGTGAGTAGTCGCGGTATACAATATTTTTTTATGGACGAAGGGTCAAACTTGAAATAAGCACCTGGGCCGGTACCGGCTAATTCGCCGAACTTCATCAACACTGCCGGCTTTCAAGTCCATTCAGATTAATCGCCCGCGGGCGGTATTAATTAATTCAAATAAATCGATTTTATGGAAGTTCATGTGACGTCATAAATTGTTGTTCATCGTTTTGGCCATTAGACGGTCGTTCGGCGGTACGACAGAATCATTGGCTCTCTAATCGAACATGGATTTTCATAAATCCGAAGTTCGGTGAATTTGCCGGTACCGCCCCTGATGGTAAGTGATCCCACCACCCATGAATATCTACAATGCCAATGTAAAGGGATTTTCAATACTGGTTAGGATTCCGTAGCAAACAAAATGGACCCTTATAGGTTCGTGCATTCGTTTATATGTCATAGTCATTCTGACAGCCTCTATGGCGCAGTCACAGGCACGTCGCGGGTTCGATTCCCACACCGAGACAAATGTTTGTTTCGGATGTAGGTATGATCGCAATATACTTATTAATTTGAGACTTCTTTGCATACATAGTAACCAGAGACTGGTCTGGGAAAGTGAACACAAAGAAATTACTTACTCTTTAGATTAGGATATCGTTGCAAAGAAAATTCAAAATCTTTATGAGCTTAGTTAAATCCTTTCAAAGTATCCTTTGTATTGAAATAATCGACTAAAACTTACCATTACAATTACAATTACGTAAAAAAAAACAGGGAAATCCAGGACGCATGCTGAAGTTGCTTTTGGAATAACACGATCCACTAAAAGTCATATACCTATTTTACAAGTTATAGCCAACGAAATATAACTTATTTTAGTTATCGTTTGTTTTAGTAACAGCTGGAAAGGGTAAGCTAACCATATACAAAAGGTATCCTATGATTCGACATGCTGCTAGGTGATATTTATTTAACTAAGTATTTGTAATAAATTATTTGTTTTAATTGTATTTAATTGGTGCTATCAACACATCATATTGCAGAGTATCACATCATACATTTAGTATATACCTACGTATTACATACTTTCGCTTTAAAAATTAAACATTTTTTTGTTTACAGTTTCATAACAGTAACAGCAAGTAAAAGTTTTTAAACTTTATAAGGTAAGATGTATGTAGTATACTTGCCTGGAAGGCCACTTGAAATTGCTTGATGAGCGTTAAATGTAAAGGTCAGCGGAGAGTCTTGCTTTTATGCATCGAGCGTTAAAAATATAATAATGTTTTTTTGCCAATGTACGGAATGTTATAAACAAGAATGGAATCCCGCCAAACATCTAACAGCGGGTTCTGTCCTTCTAGACATTACATAAAGCCGTATGACGGGATGGGCGAGAGTTTTAAACGATTTCTCTATCTATTTTACATCTGATTCGTTTTCTGCGTGCTAACGCATAACTATGCATATTATTATACGTAGAGCTAGAATCTACTATTGGACGTTGAGCAGCTATCATTGATTATTATTATTTCTTCCAGTATTTTTCGTAAATCAATTAATAAAAGTTGGCTGTCAGACATCATGTCTATTCTATCATTAAGTTATATTGAAATTATTTGCGTGTGTTTCTCTAACCTTTCAAAGCGGTGTCCACATATCTGCTCCGATAGAGCATAATAAAGTCTATAAAACCTGCGCGAAGACTGCGCAAAAATATATTCTGTCTTATAGAAAATTATGGTAGGGCAATACAGGTCGTTACCGTTAGTGTGTCCGAGTCGTGCGGGGGAACGGAAGCAGCACATCCTGGCCAATACCATGGCCTCTGCATATAATTAATGCCGTAAGTTATAATAGCTCCCTTGTGATTTCAAATCTCGCCTTACTATTGCAAACTACGGCATGGCACGTATACGGTAATGTGGTTAGTGGTGTAATTTTATTTTAGAAAAATGTATATAACTATATTTAATTACTTTTTCTGTTTTGTAGATACAAAGGTATCTTTGAATTTTTGTAGTAAGTACGTTATGCCCTCAGGCTAAGACGAAAAGATAAAATAAACTCTCATGAATAAAATATTGAAGCCGGAAATACCTTGCCAGTTTGCGTAGTATCCAAGAATCAAGCGCACATACTACGCTGAACAACTGTGTATTTACATCTAACACTGATACTAATCAGTACAGTTTGGATTAGTATGTAACCTAATCCTCGAATACTACGTAAATCGGCGAGGCTTTTCTGGCGTTAATAATTTGGTGATCATACTTCATCTATCTTTTTTCTTGGTCTGAGGCTGTCAAAAAAGCGTAAGGAATTGTTATAATTAACGCTTTAAGAAATAGATACATTCCGATGATGTATACAAAGATATGTGCAAACGTTTTAAACCACTGAGTGAATTTATATAGTGAGGTAGTTAAGTGTGTAGGTAAAGTAAATTCTATAGAGGTTTTTACAATTTATTTACATTTATATTTATTGTCGATATAAAGGTATTGTATATACCTTCAAACATAATTCAAACGGACGTTGGACATTATATTATGGTGTCATGATTTACGTCAGCATTGGCGCCGTGACCCCCACCACACTGGCGGTGCTCTCTCCCCGCGCGCTCTTCCACAGCTCCCCGCCGCGCCGCGCCCGGCGCCCGTCGTACGCTCTGCCCGCTACGGTCGCCGAGCACTGTGACCTTTCGCTGAACATCTTTTACTAATATTACGTAATCCATACATAGGCGTCATCACGAACTCTCTTGGTTGGCTCTTGGTACAGATATTTATTGCAAATGGATGAATTGATACATTTTGTTAAATGTAAAAATGATTACGATGTTGCAATATGAATAATATCTAGGTTACCTATCAGATAGATTCATGAAAGGCGATGCACGTAATGTAATGTGTAACATAAAATAATTGAAGTACCTAGTCTCAAGATCCAGCAAAATGCAAGCGTCTAAGTACCTGCGACGAGCTGGAATAATTCTAGGCGGAACGAAATAAATAAACTGAAATATATCGTTGCTAATGTAAGACACCAAAAGATCTTAGAATAATAGAAAGTTGTGAAAGGGCTAATATTGTCGTTACAATATGGGATACCTAATAACGACATGAAATAGGTAACTACCACCAACAAATAGCATTATGAGAATAAGTACTTTCAGAAGTAGACGTGCTTATTACTCATAATGACGACATAGATAATATCTTATACTTTCATTCGACCACCATCCATGATTACTACTTCTCTTGATAAATCTTAGTATTATGTCATGATTAAAATTTTACCGAGGGACATTTCTGACTAAATGCACTGCGATGGACTGGGTAACGATCCATTGTTATGACGGATTTGGTATTTAATTATTTTTGTATGGCGCTTAATCTAACGCCCATTCACACATTCACACTGGTCACACATTGGTCGGATCCTCTTGCCAAGCCTTGTTTTTGGCAAAATAATATGACAAATATACAGTACGAGAATGCGCAAAGCAAAACAAGATAGTTCTGCAGTCTTTCGTATTTGGCAATTCTCGGCATGTCTCGTCCAATATGTAGAGTGGGCATTAGTAGACGCAATAAGAGTACAAGCGCGGGCAGTGCGTTGTTTTCCTATAAAAGATTTCAACGAGAATATCAAATGGAAAAAGTAAACGATATCAATTGTCATAAATTTATTGGGTTTTGTAGTTTACTAGTTTGGCTGCTTTAACTTAAATGTTGTTATTTACGTAAAGCGTGTATTTTATAAAAAAAACTAGTTTAAATGACTTTAAATTCCATTACGACTTCTGTCGTAGCAGTACTTAAAGTTCTACCATGACAGAGGTCATAATTGTAATGATACGAGTAATTCATTTTGATGTATTTCGCTCGCGGTAATGTCTTCTTCTGGGATAAGTGTAGCCTATGTTCTAATTCATGTCTTGGTCTACTTGTATGCCAAATTTTATCCAAATCTGTTAAGCTGTTATTGACCTACAAACATTTAAACTTTCACATTAATAATATATAAAATTCATCAGCCCCCCCCTCTTCTTTCGCGTATAAAATTTTACAAAACACGTGTTTCATTATTTTTAATAAGCAATATTCGTGCTCAATTTCACTGTCGTATTCCGTTCCATAAAAATCTTCATACAAAGTTCAAACCAACCCCCTTTACCCCCTTTGTCCCCTTTATATTCTTCGCGCAAGTAACAGTCTTTGCAACAGTAAGTTATCAAAGTTTTATCGCAATCGAATGAACGGTATGACAGCGCATAAAATGCGACAAACAAACATTGATTTTTTAAAACATATTATGTTTTATAAATAATTCTTTGTCTACTAAATATGGATTTCGAATTAAGTGATTGTATTAATTCCTTGTATAGTGTACTGATAATGTAAACCCAATTGAAGTACAAATAAAGTAATATTTATTTCTGTTAATTTGCCAAACATGTTTATTGTTATTAGAGTGTTTGCTATAAAGTTGCAATGTCCTTTATAAATAATACAAATGAATGTGAAAATTTGTACAAATATTAACAATGTATATGTGTTCATTGCTCAACCATGATATCATACAAGAATGTAACAAAATTGAATGCAAATAAAAGTGTCTCGTGATCGTCTAAATAAACGATATAAAAAATAAAACCATTGTGTAGAGTTAACTTTTTATAGATCATAATTAATTTTAAGTTTAATTATTAGTAAACAAATTGATTTAATATAATGGAAACGTGTAAAAAGATACGAGTATTACAATGTTTTTTGTACAGTAAATGCAGATAGTATTACAGGTGATCGTATCTAAAAAACACGAAGATATAAATACGACCAGAGGGCCAATTCTCGTAATTTTAATTGTGCAAAATATCATTCCGATCTAATCTCAGCGACAAGAAAGTTGCAAATGGTATTCTGCTAAACCAATATTCAAGAACTTAGAACGCAATGATATCGAAAGTAGAATACAAGTTGACTGAACCAAAACGGCATTCTGGTAACAATTTTGACACTTAACTATCTTCTTCTTCTTTTAATTGTGTTTGGCTCCACCGTAGATTGGTGATTTCGCCAGTGTCCATTGTGAGACACTTAACTATATAAAATGCATTTCGTCTACAGACAAACGTCAAAATATTGAGAACGAAATGTGACTGAAGGTGAAGCAGTGTTGCCAAGTGCACTGTAATTACAGCAGATCTGCCGTATTTTCATGCCATCTACTGGACACGGTATTTTTATAAATACCTTATATGGAGACACAGTATTTTTTTACAGTAAAAATTTCGTATTATTATTGTATACTACTAGACAGGTTATTTAGAAGTAAAACTGCGTCACATAACGCGGGAGTTTGACAGTTCACAAACAGGGAGCGCAATAGGGGTTCTAGTTGAGAGTAAGCGAGATGATAATATTGAGTTACGGTCAATTGACTGCAACTTAGTAATACAACTAATTTACTATACTACAATTTATTATACTACAATTTCTATGTACCGCGCAGCTTGTCTAGTAGTATACATAAAACTCTTTGATTAAACACATTAAAAAAAAAATCGCAGCCAACCATTTCTGCAGCGATCGATATATACAAATAAAATGTTAAGTTAGTTTAGGATATAAAGTTTAAAATAAATTTATATTTTATTTAATAATTTAATTATTTCCTTTTTTGTATGACATTTTATTGCACTGTAAAATAGACTGTATTTTTTCCCATCAAGCACTGTATTTTTGACGCAAATGCCGTATTTTAATGTGGACAACACGGTATTTTCAATAATCTGACTTGGCAACACTGAGGTGAAGTGACTGTGAGTTAACTGCAGACAAATTCAGTTAACTTTATTCTCTTTTACTGCAAGCAACTAAAAGTAGTCAAAATTGTGCGACTTTGTGTGCTCGTTATTCCAGTAAAGTATTAGAAATGAGTTTACAGCCTATGTTACTCAGTGATAATGTAGCTTTCTAACGGCCAAATTATTTTTGAAATCGGCCCAGTAGTTTTTAAGTTTATTTGTTACATACAAAAATACAAAAAAATCTTTCCTCTCTAGAATATTAGTGTAGATTAAATTATGAGAGCAATCGCACTGTCAAAATTCCCGCCAAAACTCTCGCACAATTTTTATTTAGTATAGATATGTCCTCAGCAGTGTTGCAAAATAAAAAAACCGCAATTCGGTAGAATTTCAAATTTCAATAAAATAATCGCGATTGTGGTTATTTCCGGAAAGGACTGCCTGAGTGGTGCTGTTGTGCCGTTTTCCTTCAGTTATGCCATGGAATAGATAAATTAATGAAATAAATAAAATACATGGAATTAGTCAAATCAATTAATTAAAAAATCATAACCTCCAGTTACGTAATTTTTTAATCACTGAAATTAGTCATATTGTGGGTATTTTATTGTGAGTTGGTAACATTGATTTTGTCGCTTAGGTCATTTTTAATTTTTTGAATTTAGTCTATGGCAGCTGATACGTAAAATTCGGTAAAATACTTGTCATTGGCGAAATGCATAATAATGCGAAGCCATATTTTCAACAAAAGAAAGACATTGAAAGTTGATCGAATTGACAGTTTATATGCAATTTAACTGAGATGATATCGAATTTTTAAAGGAGCAGAATGCCATATTTTTAATTAATTCAAAATGTAATCTCAGTTCGGTTAAAATTCATTCGCAGTGTCAGTTAAAATAGCAGAATTGGCCCTCAGATTATAGAGCCAGGCTGAGATTCAACCTTTGAGATCATACACATACATATTTTATCCTATAAATATTCTTTTTAGGGTTCCGTAACAAAGCAAGTTGGGAGGAAAAAATGTTTACTTATTCAGAGCATATTATTTTGTGTCGGCTAAGATATCATCCTGAACCTGTCGTTAGAGAGTAGTTGTTAATAGTCCTGAACACAATCTTAGCAATCTGTCAAGAATTGTACATATACTAAAATTAGTTTAAGAATAGTTTTTTCGAATATAGCCGACCAAGTTATCAGCATTTTATCGTTTTGTTATTAACTACAAAACCATACATTATATATAGTCCGACATGCTCATGGTTGGTTTTATTACATCACATAAATACCCACTATATATGTGCATTGAAAAGAGAAAGATTTTCAATATGCATGCAAAAAGATGTCATTTTGAATTTATTTTATTAATATGATATCTGCGGAATGTTAACAATGTTTACCTTAGCTGCAAATCGTTCGACTCTATCATAAAATAAACATTACAGAGAGTGAAAAGAGCGTGTTTCCACGACGTGAATTCATTAAAATGTATAAAATATAATCGTCTACGAACGACTTAATGGATAGGTCATTATACGCAAGGTTACGTCTTTATGGGGTTTTGTGAATGTGAATGAAATGCATTTTATAAAAATGTTTAGTAAAACAGTAGGTACGCTTAAGCCAAAAGTAATTGTAAGTAATTAATATACATGCTATTTATTATAGTATAATTTAGTGTTATACTTGCAATGTAATAGTTTTATGGAGATTTATAGCCTTTTGAATTCTTATTTCGTTTAGAAATTAGACGTGGACGGATACAGCATATTGGTCTGATATATAAATTTAATATTGTTTGATTTCTTGAATATACCGGTTTAACTTCAAACCTTTTTTGTTTTAAACCGGTAAGTGACAGCTTACGTCAGCGGTTTATTTTTGTATGTAATAAAATATCATTCCACACAACTTTGAGGTTTGATGTGATTATGGTTACGGGTGATAAAAAATTTATTCAAACATTTGCGAGAACTAAACTGTCAAATGGCTTCTTCTCGAAACAGTAAAGTAATTTTACGACATTCTTTTAAGTATTAAGTATTTCTTTACATAATATGAAATTCCCGTTTCGTATGGGAAAAATGTAAACATTGTAAATTATATATTTATTAAGTCCGATAGTAGATGCATTTTAATTTAAAGCAACTTTAGACCGAAAATATTTATCGTATTAATAATGATCATGAGGGTACGGGCCTCCTCTACGACAGAGAGGAGTTAGGCCTTAGTTCCACCACGTTTGCCTAATGCGGGTTGGCAGACTTCACACACCTTCAAAATTCCAATGGTGAATGCTCAGGGTTGCTTCACGATGTCCCCTTCACCGTTAAAACAAGCGAAGGTAAACAATGAATACACACGTAACTTAGAAAAGTTAGAGGTACATGGTCTTGTATGATCTCTAACCCCCATGAAGATCCAAAATACCATAAGAATCCTAGACGCGAAGAAACGCAATGTCTCTTGACGGTTGACATTATATTTGGACTGCCGTGTACCATCACGTCCAGTATACTGCCGTGCTAGTACTATTCCAGTTGACAATAGATTCGATAAGTTCGATGGTAGGTGATCTCCATCACCCACAAAACTAGACGAATTATGGTCTTGTTTTCGATTATAAAGGTTAGGGATAAATAAGGAATTGAGAATAGCACCCACCATACGAAACGCAACAAAGCAACTTCATGACGGTTTTCAGTGAGAGTGGTAACAACTCGGTCCAGAAGGCCTTTACAAACTGAAGTCAAAATTGTTATAAATATATGCCTCGAAGTCGACGCGAGAATCTCTTTCGTCTTTTCGTCGGTTAAAAATAGGAGGTACTTAATTCGTCTGTATTTTTTGTATGTGTGAAATGAAATATAATTAAATAGTTTATTAATCATGTAGGCAATTAAAATAGCCCTTGTTACAAGTCAGAACAAAATAAAGAAACTTATATATAGAAATCATATAAATTAATGTATACATAACATACATACCATCGTTAAAATACACTAGGCAATTACGCTAAATTATTTATTAGTCGTCGTTTCATTTTACATTAGTAACAATACTATGGAAACGTCCAGAATTATTAAATATTTTGAGTCGATATGGACCACAGGCATTTACCGAAACGGCACGTGTTTTAGTTTTAAAACTGACCGGATCCAAAATGGCCCAGCTTCAGAAGACCCGGCGAAACAAACTCAGTGGGCTTAATTTACCAGTGGATTCTACGCGGCGCGACCCAAACTCTGCGAAGATCCAGCTACTCAAACTCAGGGGGCTTGTTTTTGGCCCGGATTTTCAATAATTTATTTTTGGGAAATACAAAGTCCTATAGTTAAATTTAAGGGAGATTGAATACGGACCATGTGTATCTCCGAATTGTTGTTTTAAAACTACCACTGGATCCAAACGCGACCCTGCCTGAGAAGACCCGGCGAAACAAACTCAGTGGGCTTGTTTTTTGTCCCCTTTTCTTTTTTCTTGAAAAGAATGACTTGTCTAATTGCCGTTATTATTTATTCGCGATCGGTCGTCTTTTGTTTATGTGATATAATTTTAATTTTTTTGTTTAGGTAGGTTCCTATTTAATGTTAGTAGGCATTTAATTTTACCTTGCTCGTGGCATAATACAACTCATTGATAAATTTATTTATATCTTAGTTACTTAAACATACATTCTAATTATATTTGTTAAATTATCTCATAAATAACTTAAGCTACAGGGCCCCAGGAGGTCACAGTTTGCAAGGAGGAAACGAACGCAAAACGCCTCTATCCTCTAGATATTGTTTAACATTAAAATAGCCCCTGGTCATAAGCTCACGTTTAATTTGTGTCTTAAACAAATTTTCGGGCATATCAATCACATTGTTGGGAAGCTTGTTATAAAATTTAACGACCCATAAATGACTTTAGTCTTTTAACTATTCTTAAAGCGGGTACTGAGAGTCGATTTTTGTTTCTAGTATTTATATTAGGAATGCCACTATTTTTGTGAAATTGACTTAGGTTTTTACGAACATACATAATATTTTGATAGATGTATTCAGATTTATGCGATATCTCCGTTAAATATGGGCCGATTTCAATTATTATTTATGTGGCGGTTCCATATAAACTTAGTTAAGATGTGTTGATGGAGTACCAGGGAGAAATTGGAAACTCTCGAACAAATAATGACAACTTAACATTTCAAAAGTCGAATCATGGGGCGTTTGCTGTTATCCATCAAGGAGTTTCCAGGTGGCTACAGGTCGGCATAATTCTGGCGATAGTCGAGGGACCCAACGACTTTCGACGTTCGACATTATATTTGGACTGTACTTAACATCAGGTGCGTTTAGTTACTTTGCCGTGCCAGGATAAAACAAAATAAATAATAATAAAATTATACTGCGAAAGTTTCACATGGAACTTAAGTCTACGTCAAGAATAACAGACGTCGCAACAAAGTTGTTTTAAAGTGTGCCAGATTTCATAATTACTTGGTGATCCAATACAGCCAGTTCGACTTCATTTGGACAAGCGACGGGCATACGAAATAGCGGTCGAGGTCCTTCGCCCACATATACATTATGCACACAGAACAAATGTCGATACATACGACATAAGTAATTTCTTCTATATACCTAGAACATGTATGAGACAACATTCTAGAGTTGTTCAAACATAATGATTACTTACTAATAAGAGGATTAATTAAATTTTTCATTTACAATAACATAAACATGGTAGGCACCTACAATAAAATTATTAATAAATATTCTAATGAATGAATCTATAAAAATACCCAATCATATTATAATATATTGATTTGTTATATATAATATTCATGTTCTGGATATTGATAAATAATCCATGTGAATATCCTCAGAATAGAGAAAAATGTGGCTTCAACAGCAATGAGCAAACACTATCAACGTGTTGAGGTTGAAAAAAATGAAAACACGAATGAGTTGCTCGGGTTCGGAATTTGTGCTTTGTAAGGCAATAAGTTTGTCCCTATCACATAATGGGGTGTAAATAAGCTCGCCGAACCTACCCCTTCGGGGATACAGGCGAGCGCTTATGTATGTATGTATGTTTGAATATATTATGTATTCACAATCCCAGCGGCGCATGTTAATTGTCTACAGCCATCCTTACACCGATAAAACGTGTTCTTTTTGTTTTAGACGGCGATTTTGTCATCGTTTGCACTAGTGACATCATCTGCATCAGCGGAGAGGAAGTCGTGCAATCGTGCCTTATTACTAAGCTTAAGCATAACTCTTGTCGTATTACAATCATTGATGACTGCATAAAGCATCATCATGTTAAATCTGAATGTATTTTCCTGTCCTTCCCCTGGTAGTTGAATAGTTACCTACTAACTAGTAATTCATATTCAGTCTCTGATACAATCAATGTAAATCACGCTCGTTATTACAGTAGTTAAGTTGAGCATTAAAATAATCTTTATTAAAAAAATGTTTCACGGTCCCGGTCGCATGGTGTGGTGATGTTTTTTTTCATTAATATAAATGACGTAACGAGCAGGTTGCTCGCCTGATGGTAAGTGCAACGCCTTTTTATTTACTTGAACGACGAAACGAGCAGGTTGTTCGGCTAAGGCCCGGGGCACTTTCGACAGCGACCCTTGGGGGCGTCCATACCGAGTGGTGATGAAGAAGTTCCGCCCATAGGCGCCCCCGCTGACGCAGTCTCCGGGCTCAGCTAGTGGAAGACGTCGTCACGGCTTTGTTCCCGGCTGTCGACGAGGAGGCCACTCCTCCACCGATGGCACCACGCATGTTGGCGCCATCGTCGTTATTGAGTTCGGCAGGTGATTCCCGGAGGTTTCGCCGAAAGAATTTAGGTCTGTTTTGGTTGCGGCGAAAAAGCTCTGCCCCGGGGTTCAGTGCTTCAGTTTCGGCGAAAAACCTCTGCCCCGGGGCTCGATGGTATCCCTGGTCGTGCGTTGGTGATAGCTGTCGAGCACTTAGGCACGAGTCTCGGTATCCTTTTCTCCGCGTGCCTGGAGCAGAACGTTTTTGAAACCTGATGGAAAACTGGAAATTTGGTTCTGCTTAGAAAGCAGGGGCGACTCGCAGATTCGCCATCGGCCTGCTGACCTATTGTATTACTTGGCGAAGCCAATATGGCCGGTCGACTATAAATATATAATAATTCTGATCGTTTCCATGTACAAATATTGTTACTAATATAAAATGTAAAATGAAAAGACGACAAATAAATAGTTTAGTGTAATTGCCTAGTGTATTTTGACGATGTTATGTATGTAATGTATATATTAGTTGATATGATTTCTATACATAAGTTTCTTTATTTTGTACTGACTTGTCAAAAGAGCTATTTTAATTGCCTACATAAATAATAAACTATTTCATTTCTTTTCATCAAGTTGTAACGACTATCCATTAAAGATGTATTGTACACCAATGAAATAGTATATAATATGTATCTAGTGACATCGTTGGTTAAGAATGTTAGATTTTAAGTTCACATTTACATAATTCTATTATGTACAAGTAAATAAGCCACCACAACAACTAGCAAGATTACAGACTATGTGACATCATGCGATCCAGAAATAAGTTATGTTAAGTTAGTCGATTTCCAAACTCGTGCGCCATCATTCATCTTCAACTTGAGTCTTCCTTTTACACATACTTCTCAAATTATCATGCAGTTGCTGCATGGCTGTACCTGTCATTCCATTTAATACTTTTCTTGTTTTCTGTGCTACACGCGTGCAACACAGAAACACACAATTTACAAGTTGAAAACGCACCGGCGAGGACATATGTACTACTTACACATTTATTTATTTTATCCTTTTTTTATGTCATAGGCCGGCAAACGAGCAAGTGGATCACCTGATGGTAAGTGATCGCGACCGCCCATGTACTACGCCCACAATACCAAAAGATTTATGGGCGCGTTGCGACCTTAAAAGAAAGGGATAATTAAGGGATTGGGAAGGGGAGGAGGATTTGGGCCTCCGGATATCTCACTTACCGTACGAAACGAAGCAACAAGCTGCTACTTTACGTCGTCGTCGGTTTTCTGTGAGACAGTGGTAACGACCCCGACGAGCCGGCCAATTGATGCTGTAGACAAAAGTGACTAAAGCGTGACTTTACCACAAAATTAACAGACTGTATCTGCCAACAGATATAGCGTTAAGATCTATCTTAGATTTTAATTACTCGCCCTATCTGATAATCCTCTTACACACTGGTACAATCTATCTTTCCTTGAACGCAGAAATAAAGTTTTGGTTTTGTCTGGTTCTAAAGGCATCTTTCATTCCTTGTACACTCATCAATCTCTTCGTATGGCCTCATCAGTTTTACGTTTCCTTATCTTAATCAACATACTAATAATATAACCACATTTACCCCTTATAAATATATGTAATATTTACATTATTTTGTTTTAAGCAGTAAAACCGTCTTGAATTAGTTTTTTTTTTTGACGGACTTTATATCCTTGGGTGGTCGGACCGGATTCTTATTTTGTTAGAAGCAACGATGCGCGAGACGGTGATGTCATCTTGAGCTCATGTTAAGGTAATAAAGCTAGTGTTTGACGTGGATTCTACCGAACTACTCAATGCTTGTTTCTCATAAGGGTATAAAAGTGTTGACCGCAGATTAGTTAAATACAAGTTTTTTTTTTTGTTACTATATGATTGGGTTTCTGGAAAACTATTCTTGATTATTTGTTCACTATACAAGACATATAGTGTTTAATTATTCAAATCATTTAATCATAAAATTATTGTGAAACTTTTTTGGACAGATTTTAATTTTATTGCGGACGGTACCTGACTGTATTCCAGATGCATAATTAGTTTGTGCATATGACTTTAATGCTCATATCCATGTTTGTGAACCACAAATTACAAGCGTAGCTGAAGTCAAATAAAAATTACGCGGTTTATAGTAGGTAACCATTATTTTTTACGTATCCTGCATTTGCTGGTGGTTTTTTCCGTATTAATCCAATGTCATTGAAACAATTACAGGTATAATCATCTTTTGGAAGTCATCCTCGTAACTTGTCCGTACAGTGTTTAAATTTTTAGTGATAATATTTAAATGTATTTGTTACAATTGGCATTATATGGTCGACGCCACTCAACGTTAAGTATCTGCTCGATAATGTCATTACGTCTCATAGTAACTATATGTAATGACTACCATCAGTAATTTATTTTTTCTAATATCATGCTTCATATCTCGGCCAATAATTGTTTCATTATTTAATCATGGTGAATTACATGATCTCATCACACATGAACTTGGGTGAGAAAATTACGATAGACTAGCTCCGTATACTTTTTTAGACTGAGGCAACAGCTCAACAAAACTGCTTAATATAAAAAAACTGCTTTTATTATTTTTATTTGCTTGGATGACGAGGCGAGCAAGTCGCTCGCCCGATGTTAAGCTTCGTTATATTGAACGTAAAAACCATACGATTTTAATTATGAATGTTGGTTCGGTGGTTCAAAAATTGGTACTAAAATATTGAGAATATTTGGTTCAACAGTAACTATCTATTTATATACTTACATAAGTAAGCTCATGCCTCTATCCCCGAAGAGATAGACAGAGGTACAACTTTTTTTTTTTTTAAGGTATTGTCTTGCAATCAGTCGCGTCGACTATAAGCAGATGAGATGTGGTGATAGCCGCAGGTTGGGCGTTACTCCCAGTGGAGCAAACGCTTCGTTTTGTGTAGTCAGGCTTAGAGCTAACTATCATTGTCAAAGATGTCACGTCTCTTTTTCAAACGGCGTATACTATCAGGGATTGTGAGCTGACCCGCTAAATGATTGGGGTGTTGTTGTAAGCGTGATTTATAGTTGATACCATAACGACTTATTTCTTCTTTGACCATTGGCATATGAGGAACTCATGCATCTCTGTTGTTTTGATAAACCATGCTGCATTGGACAATTGTTTTAGAATGCTATTCTGCACCCTCTGCACTATGCTTACATTGGAGTTGCTGGCAGAACCCCAGAGTTGAATGCCATAAAGCCATATTGGCTTAAGTATTGATTTGTAAATAAGTATTTTGTTGTCTATGGCCAACTTAGAGTTCCTGCCAAGTAACCAGTAGAGCCCTTTGTACTTTAAGTTGATTTCATCTCTTTTTGTTTGAATGTGTTTCCGCCAGGTAAGTCTGCGGTCCAAGTGCATTCCTAGGTACTTCACCGTGTTGTGATGTGGGAGTTGAGTTCCGTTAAGTGTTACTGGTGCGCAGTTTTCCTAGCGAAGAGTAAATGTTGCATGTACCGATTTAGAAACGCTGGCCGCTATTCTCCATTTTGCTAACCACTTTTCCACTTCATTTAAGTTGTTTTGTAGGATTGTCGAAGCCTTAACAGGGCATTTGCTTGAAGCTAATAAGGCTGTGTCGTCTGCAAACGTCGTCACGGTAACCTCCGTTGTTTGAGGCAAGTCGGCTGTATACAAAGAGTACAGAACAGGTCCCAAGACAGATCCCTGTGGCACTCCTGCAGAAATATCATAAAAGCCCGATGTGCAGTCGTTTTCTCTGACTTGAAATATTCTGTTGGATATATACAATTTTAAGACTCCATAAAACGTATGTGGCAAGAGAGTTTTTATTTTACAGAGCAATCCCTTATGCCAAACTCTATCAAAAGCTTGTTGAATGTCAAGAAAGACAGATGAACAGTATTCCTTCTTTTCAAATGATTTTCTAATTATTCTGCATACTCTATGAACTTGTTCTATAGTAGCATGTTCTTTCCTGAATCCAAACTGATGATTGGGAATGATGGATCTCTCATTTAGGACGTTGGCAAGTCTCTGTAGTAAGCACTTTTCAAACAACTTGGACACTATCGACAGCAGGCTAATTGGCCTATATGAAGTTACTTCGTGAGCCAGTTTACCTGGTTTGTGTATCATAATGACTTGTGACACTTTCCACAAGTCAGGTAAATGTCCTACTCTTAGGATAGCATTAAATAAATAGGAGAGGTACACTATTGCTTTACGCGGCAGTTCTTCAAGGACCTTTTTGTCGATAAGATCAAACCCCGGTGCCTTGTTGTTGTCTATAGATTTTATATCTCTACAGATTTCTCGGGGCGTCACTGTTTTTAGGGGCAGGTCGAGTTGGAAATCCTGATTAAGAATGGAGTCAATATCAGATTCGTCAGAATTCAAACCAGCGTTATTTGGTTTAAAAACTTGGCTAAGATGGATTGCAAACGCCTCCGCTTTATTTTGTCTTGTTTTGACCCAAGTTCCGTTTTGTGTCCGAATCGGTGGTTTAGAGTGCAATGGCCGATTAAAGTTTTTACAGGCTTTCCATAACGAGTAGTTAGTCGCTTTTGTGGCTGAGAGACCTTCTAGGTATGTTTCTAGAGCAACATTATCAGCTTCATATATCAAGGATTTCAGCTCTAGTATAGCTCTGTTGAACGCTTTTCTGTCACTTGAATGTCTACTAGTATGCCATACGCGCCGAAGTCTTCTTTTTTCAAGTATCTTTTCTTTTATTGTTTCTGAATACACTCTACGTTGTAATGGACATTCAATAACTTCTGGCGTAGATTTCCAGCAGGATTCTTGGATCGTTGTCGTCACTGATTTTGTAGCGTCGTCAATATCATCCACTGTTTTCAAAGGTATGTTGAGTTTGAGTTTCTTATGAATTAGGTCGCGAAAGGAATTCCAGTCCGTGCGTTTGTTATACAATTTTGGAGTCTTCTCAATTTTAAGGACTGTTGTACCTATTGTCAGCATTACCGGAACATGATTAGTATCAGCGTCCAGGCATGTTTGTACTTGGTGAAAAAATCTCGACAGACCCTTAACAATGAAGAAATCAATCACGTCCGGTAATCTGTTTGGGTCAGTAGGCCAGTGAGTAGGTTCAGCTGTTGCGATCGCAATAAGGTTATTCTTATCTAGGCTTTTTTTAAGCTCTCTACCCCTAGTATTTGTCAGTCTAGAGGCCCAGTGTATGTGTTTGGCGTTCCAGTCGCCTCCCACTATAAAGCGCGTACCTAGGTTGTTAAAGAGCTCATCATAATGCTGTTCATTTATTTTATGTTTCGGAGGGCAGTATATGGCCGATACATTAAATGATCCATTTCGGTCTTCAACTGTAATAGTGGCGGCTTGAATATGCACTTTTCTAAACTGGGGGTGTTCGTGATGTCTAATACTGGATCTCACAATAACAGCTGATCCCGCATGTGCAGAACCATCTGGATGGTTGGTGACATAAATATCATAATTCTGTATCCTTATACTACTGTTTACGGTAAAATGAGTTTCAGACACAAGTAATATGTCAATGTTCGGTGTATTCAATAGAATTTCGACCTGTTTTTTATTTGGAGATAGGCCATCTAGGTTCCATGTTGCTATCTTGAGAAAAGTCATTTTGTTATTTTTGTGACTAGGCTTGATATGAGACCGATTAATGTACTCATTTGTTGTAGGATTAGGTCAAATTTTTCTGACTGCCTCAGAAGCATTTGTTCCAGTGTGTTTAAGGTATGTAGCTCCTGATGTACGTTACCATTCTTACTATTTGGATTTTTAGTTTCTGCATATGTTTTATTATCATATTTGTTGTGATTATTTTCTTTTATTGGTTGATTGTTGTCGTGATTTGTATTATCCTCAGCAGCATGTACAGGTTTCCTTCTTAGTGCTATGTTCTTATTAGTTTTTCTAGCTAGTATTTCTTTATATACTTCACAGCCCCTATAGCTAGCGGGATGTGGTCCATGACAAAGCGCACATTGCGCTGGTGAGCTTCTATCAGTTTTGGGACAGTCTGCTGTTTGATGATTTTGGGCGCATTTGACGCAGCGGTACGGTCTCATGCAGTAGTTTTTGGAGTGTCCATATTGTTGGCATCTTTTACATTGGACGACGAACTTTCTTTTTCTGGGCTCCAGAGGTACAACTAGTGCTGCAACGTGTCGCCGAGATTATTTTCGTCCCATGATGTAATAGGGGGCGAACCTATTACCGTGCTTGACTTTTTGAAAATTTTTGAAGTCTTTTTTTGACATAATCGTATCGTTTTTGATATCGATCTGATCGTCTCGACGTTGCGCGTACGGCTGTGCCGAATATTATATATACTTATATAATAATTTATTTAATTAGAGACATTTTTGTCATTTTTAATATAAAATTGACACATTTCGTTAGATATGTCCAAAATTATCAGAGGTTTTGTTGATTTTCTTGCGTCGTTACATCCCCCCCGCCGGCCCCGCCGCTTCGATGTGGTTTTTGCCGCATCTGAAACATAAAAAACACAAATTTTATATTAATTTACCTAATTTTTACCATATTTTCGTAAATATTTTCAAAATGTACCGTCCCTAAAATCCAAAAACCATTTATTTGTGACCCCCTCTGGGCCCCCAACCCGATCCGTGCGAAAGCGCGCCCAAAATACGCGGGAAAAGTAAAAAAATTGAGTATATCAACTCGGTACCGGTTATTTACATAATTTTCTAAATTCTTTTAAAATTCATTTATACTTAACTCTAACATCTGATTGCTTTATAAATAAAAAAAAAAAAAAAATATCTGAGACATTTTTCGCTAAGAAAAAAATATATTAAAATTTTTATTATTTTGACCTTTACTTTGTAAGCTCTATACACTTATAAACTTACATTTTGTGACGCGTACCCCCAATAGTTATGTTCCGAACACCCGCAAAGAGAGGCGCGGCCAAACCACTGTCACCGGAGTCCAGTCCCGAGGAACCAGGCGCGCCAGATGCCCAAGGCAAAAGGAACATACAAAGACCGGACAACGGAAGCTGCTGCCCGCCTCAATAGGTTTAGAATGTCGATAAATATGAGCCGGAACACCAAAACCGAAATAAAAAATGAAATCATCGAATCGGCATTACGAATGATGCAATTGGTAAAGGATGCGGAGGAAAGAAGAAAGTATAAAAGGATGGAAGATACAAAAGAAACGCAAACAGAGCAAGAAAGGAGTGAAGTAACGGAAACAGAAGTAAGAAAGGGAACAGAAGAAGTAAAATGTGAATTATCAGATAAGCTCGAAGAACACCTAAAGGCAATGGAAGAAACAAAGAAGGCAATGGAAAAAATTAGCGAGGAATTGAATAGGCACCGTGAAGCACTAGCCAGCCAAAAATCCTATGCGAGTGCAGTTGCCGGTTCCCCCAAAGCCAAAACGACTGAGGTGGCTACGGCGCTGCACTCGATCGTGGTGACCTCAAACGATGACCTAGAAACGGGAGAGGTAGTAATGGAAAGGATAAGAAAGGCTGTAAATGCAAAAGAGGAAGAGATAAAAGTGGACAGAAAAGTAATAGTAGGATGCAAAGACAAAGAGGAATTAACAAAAATTAAACGCAACATCAAATTGAACGAAAAAAGTCTAAACATCGAGGACATTAAAAATAAAGACCCTCTTGTTATAATGAAACACGTAATGAATAGCCACTCCGATAGTGAAATAATAAACGCATTAAAGAACCAAAACAGGCACCTACTGGATGGGATAGAAAGGGAGAAAGAAAGGATTGAAGTCACGTTTAGAAGAAGAACCAGGAACCCACTGATGGCCCACATTATCCTGCGAGTGTCGCCCGAAATCTGGAGGACATTCACAGATACCGGCGCAGTGTTTGTGGGCGTCCAGAGAGTCAAGGTAGAGGACCAGTCCCCCTTTGTCCAGTGCTCAAAGTGTTTGGGCTATGGACACGGGAGGCGATTCTGCCATGCCTCTCTGGAGGCCTGCAGTCACTGCGGCGGGCCGCACAAAAAGGCCGAGTGTGCGGATTGGCTCGCAGCAGAACCAGCTGCATGCTGCAATTGCCAAAGGGTGAAACTCGCGGACGTGGGCCATAATGCCTATAGTGAAGATTGTCCGGTAAGAAAAAAGTGGGACACGTTGGCCTGATCGTGCATAGCATATTGCTAAGGTGGAGCCAGTTAAACCAGATGGCACGGCAAGGGAACGACTTGGCTTTGGAAGTGCAAGGATAAAAATAAAAGGAACGCTACACAATAAAATATCAGTCTCAAAAGGAAACGGCAAAGTGGCTTTGGCGCTACCTTTTGCAGTGTAAAATAACTAGCGGGATAGAAAATATAGGATAGATAAAGAACATTGAGAAAATAAAAGGAAAAAATACACATATAAAAGGTAAATAAAAAAGTACTTATATATATAACATAATATTATATAAATATAGTACTAAGATAAAATGGACATATAAATTTAAAAAGATAACACAAAGAAATATAAAATACGGGAAAATTGACGAAAGGAAGTCGTTGTAGAGAGTTTAAGATGAGTTTAAGATGGCAATCTAGAGGTTGAACCTGGAAGACTACTAGAAAAAAGTAGAGACGTAAAATGGAACAGGACAAAAATAAACGAATTTAAAATACAAGTGAAACACATTACAGAATAAAAGATAGGAAAAGAAACTATAGAAAAGTCTAGGAAATAAAAGTTAATTGAAAATAAAGTAATAGTAGATAGAAAAAATTCAAGCCATAAAATTATTAAATAGACAAATAAGTAAGAAATTAAAACGCATAGTCAGATAGAGGAGAAGAAGAGGAACATACAACACAACAACTGAGGAAAGTATGAAGATATAAAAATGCCCTATCCACCCATATGGGGGTACTAGAGTGGGGACATAAACAGCCCCACATAAAAAAAAAACCTATTACCATACCCTGCATAACTTCCAGTCCTGGGTAATTAATTAATGTGTAATTTAACGAATCCAAAACTCGAAAACAAATTTATAATTAAATCTCGGATAAATCTTGTTTATCTGTTCTGAGTAATAAATTTTTATATATACTATCTGTCCCGTTACCGGGTCCAATTGTGAATCTAAACCATCCAGGGTGCCACCCCAACGCATACAAAAAAAACATTCAAATCGGTCCAACCGTTTAGGAGGAGTTCAGTCACATACACACATACAGTAGAATTATATATATAAAGATGAATAATATTTTTTTACCAGGAAACGTCTGAAAAGTTAATTCAATACAAAGTCTTTAAGGAAATTAAGTTCAGTAGAATCGTATTAGCAAATAGAACATTAATTTGACGATACCGAATATTACCTATGTAATATATTAGTTATTGAATATTTCAATGTTTTAGAGTACGGAACCCTTAAAATGTAAAACTTTTAATGAAATGAAATATTTTTATTAATCACGTAGGCAATTAAAATAGCGCTTTTGACAAGTCAGTACAAAATAAAGAAATTTGAGTATAGAAGCCGTATTTCGGAAAAGCGATGGGCTAAAGGGGCCACCACTCAGTAGTGGTGGCCGGATAAAATACGTCCGCGTGGCAGACCGAGGAGAAGATGGCGGGACGAGTTCATCACATTCCGACCAGATTGGAAGAATTTAGCGAAAGACAGAGAGAAGTGGAAGGAATGGAGGGAGGCCTTTGCCCAACAGTGGGACAGTGAAGGCTAATTAATTAATTAATTAATTAAGTATAGAAATCATATCAACTAATGTATACATAACATACATAGCATCATCAAAATACACTGGGCATCAATAAGTTTTACAATATTTTTATTTAGGAATAGTCCAGAATTGATTGAGTATTATGTACAGGTACTCTTTATTTTAAAAGGTTTTTATACACTTTTAAATATTACATTACTTTAATAAAAACATTTAAAAATATAAAAGTATCACCCTACAATGGCGAGGCCTAGGATCTAAGCCACCGGTGGTTAGGACCCCAGAGTGAAGAACCTCCTCACAATGCGTGCCGTGTCTAATATTACAGCTTTCTGAATCTGGCTTTTGATCCAATGACCAATTGAGAGCCTCTGGAGGTGTTGATCGAGGCTCTTTGGTATCAACCCGTTAACAGAAACGACCATCGGGACATACATTGTTGAGTCCACATCCCACATGTCAGTAACCTCGTGTGCCAGGTGTAAATATTTGGATATTTTATCTTTTTCGGTTTTAACGAGGTTTTCGTCATGTGGAATTGTGTCATCAACAAGTATTGCCCGGCGCGCTAATTGATCTACTACCACAATATCAGGCTTATTGACAAAAATAGTCCTGTCCGTGATGAAAGATCGATCCCAAAACAGCGTTGCATGTCCATTTTCATATTGGTAATATGGTACCTCAGTGGTCACAAGGCAATATTGAAGAGTAAGTTGCTGGTGTATGATACTTGCTACTAGATTATGTCTATGCAAATTATTATTGTTATTTTTTCTTTTTTATGGGTCGATATGGACCATAGGCATTACCAAAATAGCACGTGTTTTAAAACTACCACCGGCTCCTAAATGACCCAGCCTGAGAAGACCCGGCGAAACAAACTCAGTGGGCTTGTTTTTGGTCCAATTACTAAAATCTCAAAAATAATGACTTGTCAATTGAAAATTGCCAATTCTTATACGCTTTATTTCTTTATTTATTTATTATCACAAAATACAATTACATCGTTACTCTTTACTTTTACATTAGTATTTAGATACAGTATTATGAAAACATTGATAGTGATTAGATGTAACATGATTACAAGTTTATAAACTCTGTCACTTAAACTAGGCTTGGCCTGTATCTTAAGAGGCAGTGTTCGGCCATAAGGTTCATCATCGTTATTGGAATTTAGGTATTACCGTGAAAAGTGAGGCGTGTCGGTTAGATGTACTTGTAATTTGGTGATTATAGCGAAGGTTTAATAAAAAAAAATAATGTAATATATAATTAATTAATAAAAATATCTATATGTGTGTGTGTGTAAGCATTGTATGTTTGTGTGCGTTGTGTGTGTGTGTGTGTGTGTGTGTGTGTGTTTGTGTAATGTAGTATGAGTATATGTGGGTAATTATGCGATATACTTTAATAATGATTCTGTCTTTTCATAATCTAGCTGCATCAACCATTCTTTCATTTTAGATTTGAGATTAAATTAAATTATTAGCTTCATACGTATGTTAGAATCTTTATGTAAATCTATATGTAACGGAATCTTTGAACATGATTTGACTCCCTTCAAAACGTCGGATTAACTCGAAATTTGGCATACTTATTAAGGACCGATGACAATTCAATATTTTAAACAGTTTGAATAAAAAAACGCTTTTATAGAAAATGCAATCCAAATAAAAAATACCGATCACGTAAATATAATAAATAATAGTTTATAAAAACTAAAAAAATACGCTTTTATAGAAAATCCAACTAAAAAATAGAAAATAAATTTTAATAAATTTGAATTAAAAATAGTGTAAGAAAAATAATTTTATTGTAAAAAAGCGTGGGGTGTTTTTCAGGTGTGGGGTGTTAAAGTATAAATAAGTCAAAAGTTAAATAAATCTCGGGAGCCGAGTGGTAGCGTGAGAAGATATTTCGCTAGGATCTTGTTTAACATGTTATGCTATTTCCATGGCTATTAGGATAATTAAGGGTAAATTATTACAACTAATATACAGAGAACACAGAGACTACATTTATACTTCATATATTTATGTAATCTCTTTAGCAATATTCTTAAATGCATAAAAATGAAGATCATAGAAGTAGTTGACTAAGTCATTTAAGTAGTTACTTTGTTTAGATTATTACACGTATCAGATGTGCGCTCCATCTTACCTAATTATCAACTTCCTGAGTCTGTAATATTGCAAATAAAATAAAAAAGCAGCGATAGCTCAGCGGGGAGTGGTATGAACTGCCGAGACGATATTCGCATGTTCAAAACCAGCCCTAAGAGCATGCACCTCTGACTTTTCTAAGTTACGTGTGAATTCATTGTTATTTATCACTTGCTTTTATAGTGCAGGACACATCGTAAGGAAACCTAAGAAGTTGTCTAAAAAAGTTTCGAAGGTATGTGGAGTCTGTAAACTCACAATAAGCAGGCGTGGTACACTAAGACCTAACCCCCAGAGGGGTCCCATGCCCAGCAGTGGGACGTATATAATACAGGGCTGGTATTATTTATTATTATATCGAAGAGGTTTGAAGGATGTGTATTTTCAAGGTTCATTTGCGGTTTGAGATAATAAGATGATGTAAAAATCATTTTTTGTCACTTTGTTTTTTTTTACATTCGATGTCGAGAAAATTGCTTTGGCTAAACCTGATTATACTCGTAAGTAAGTTCATGGTAATCATAACACAATGTTCAAAGAAAGTGTTCCTTTCATCGGGTGCAATCGCTATTTCAGTTTATTATGTAATTGGATAAATACTTTCTAATTCCGAAACTCGATTCACAGGAATGCATAATTAGGATGAAATTTCCAAAGTTTTTTTTATTAGCTTGAATGACGACAGGCGGCCGGTCGTAAAAACTACAAGAAGTGTTTTCGTAAAATGTGTTAAGTGCGTAAAACACGTTGCGTTGACCCCACTGTGAGTGGGATAAGGGCAGGTGAAAGGATTAGCTTGAATGATGAGACGAATAGGTCCAGGAATAAGAGCCACGCCTGGCCATAAACAGAAGCAACGCCACACAGAACTTTGAATTACAAAGCACTGCATGGCACTGAACTGCGCTCGTCACCCCGAGACAGTTGTTAAGTCTCATAATGTCCAGTAATTTCACTGGTTTCACTGTCCTTCAAACCGAAAAACAACAGTGCTGACTCACAGTAGCTTGGCGACAGAAATAGACAAAGCGGTGGTACCAACCTAGACGGCCTCTCGCATACGAGGGACCTACTAACTTGTAACTACATACATGTTCATACAACTGAAGTATGCAACATGGGTTATAAAATTATCAAGCTAATGTTGGTTGACAGGGGGTTGACCAAATCTAACAATCACTAAACATCGATGAACGCATCCTAAGGATGTTTCTGTGCACACATAAAGCAATGGGCGTTGAAGTGAGGCGAGGAATATTTACATGAGGCGAGGTCAATCTACTCTGCAATAAAAATAAACACACAAGTTTGTAATTAACTCTCAGTTGGAGATAATGTTAATTTAATGATGATGGTGATAGTGCGATGATTGCGGACGGCCCAAAAAGTGCTGGCTTGACGTATTAGATGAAGACATTAGACTACGGAGGATGCTCAAGATCGAGTGAAATGGAGATGTTTTAGTAGGAAGGCGCATGGGCCAGGGCGGGATAACGCCAGACAAAAAGAAAGAAAAGATGATAGTATAAATTTTCTCAGTTCTAGAAACAGTTCATGAATTTTACTATCATAAATAAAAAAATCGGGATCGATGCCGGATTTTATAAATATAATCTGAGATATTCGGATGCTTTTTAACATGATCTGAGCACGATAATTCTATTGGTTGCGCGACTCTACGAGTATGTCTACAATGGTCCTACAACTCAACTAATTAAAGGCCATTTTGTGTAGATTCTGGCTCTCATAGTTCTACACTAGTTTAGGTCGCTAACTTCGAAGGTGAACATTTTTATTAGGTGTGGTATTTTAATGGTTCGTGTTTTTGAGTCATACAAAGATTCTTCTTTGAGTTAAGTGTTAAAAGGTTGGTATCGTTCAATACATTACCAAGGTTTCTAAGATGTTTTTTAACCAATTAATAATTTAGTCTGTTGCTTAATATTTTCACTGGATGAATTTAATTACGTAAACAAGGTTAAAACATGTCATTTAAATAAAAAATCTAATAATATTTATGACATCATTGACTCTGCCAGTGCTCACAGTGACTGACGCATTACAAAGTATTTCCATCTAAGTAATAATGGTATTGTGGTTTAACATTGTCAATATGTTATTCTACACAACGTGAAGTTCATAGAGTTAGAAAAAAATAACTGTTTCATGTAACTGTACGAATTTTAATGTAAGCTCGCTACATTATTTACCCGACAGATAGGCACAAGTACCGATATAATTAGTACAATACATGCATGGTTTGAAATTCGAGAAATGTGTAAATTTAAACAGAGGGCTGCGTCTGTTTAAGTATGTTAGTCGTTCATCCAAAGATATTGTGTAAGCGTTGGTTACAACAGCGCGCGTCGCGGCTTGGCACCGGATATAGCACGGGGCCGTTCTTTCGTACCGCACTCCGCACTTCTAAATCGATATTATTTGAACAGCGCCGCCCGCATACACCATTTACTAAAACTTTGAGTAAATAATGCACAACCTATAACTCGATATTGCTTGACATTGTCCTGACTTGTATGGAGATGTTCTTTTTAATATTATTTTGTATTCCTTACCTGTTCTACATAAACATTAGTAGCTCTAGGAGATTACATTTGACATTTTAGTGGTGTTTAATATTCTTCGTGTTGTTTGTGTTTATTCACAGTGAAACAAAAATTATAATATAACTTTAAATATGTAGACAGTGAGCGGGCTTACGAAATCTCGGTTCTAAAATATTATTTAGATAAGTTTAGAATCGTCTCTGCCTTAGATCTCCTTAAATAATGTTACAAAGTGACTACGTACTACATATGTTAATATTTCACGCGTGTCAGTTGCGTTCGCCCGTTTTTTTTATTTAAACTTTATATACATAACATGTATAAAGGCGGACTTAATGCCGAAGGCATTCTCTACCAGTCTACCTGTGGGTGATGCAGAGACGAGATAATGTGGGTGTATATAAATCGTCGAATAAAACAAACGAACAAGAAAAAATAAGTAGACAAGATACTACTTAATACATAAATCTACATATATAGAAGACTATGATACAACATTACTTACATAAATACATATAAATTTATTATATTATATACACTAGTACTTACATAAATATTGTAATATATACATAATACATATAGTATGAATCTACTATTGTCATGATTCAGCTGCACTATCAGCCAATAGCGCCCGCACTTTAAATTTAAAAGTGAGTCGGTTGGTAGACGTCCTGATTTCGAGTGGGAGCGCATTCCAAAGAAGTATAGATTGGACAGTGAAGGAGGAATGAATAAAGTCAGAATTGTGAGGACGGCACTGTAGAAGAAGATTGCATGAGGAGCGAAGGTTTCTTTCGTGAATAGATCCAAGATACTGAAAGTTAGAAGTTAAATAAGAAGGGGGATTAAGTGAAGTTAGAATAGAAAAGAGTGTAGTAAGTGCGCGCAGATTTCGGCACTGACGAATGGGTAACCATTTGAGTTGGGAGCGGTAAGAAGACACATGGTCATACTTACGGAGATTGAAAATGAATCGAATGCAGTTATTGAGAAGACGGTCAAGTTTGTTGAGTAAATCTGCATTCAGATCAAAATAACACACGTCACCATAGTCGATAATAGGAAGGATTAAGGTCTGCACAAGCATTGTCTTGGTTTTACACGGGAGAAAGTTCTTCAAGCGATAGAGAGCGCGAAGAGTGCCTGTGACTCTTTGGCAAAGAGTCACAGGCACTCTTTGGCAAACAGAAGTAACATGGGCCTGCCAGTTGAAGGTAGAGTCTATGTTCAACCCTAGGTTTTTTACAGTAGGACACCGAGCGATGACCAAACCATCATACAGGATTGGAGGAAGAGTTGTTGTGTCCAGTCTGTTAATCATTCGCGAGCTACCTATTACTATCGCCTGACATTTATTTGGGTTCACACCCAAACCGAACCGGTCCGACCAGTTTTTGATATGATCCAGACTCTGTTTACTTTGGCGATAGCAATAGCTACGTCATCGCCCTCGCCTGAGCATATAGTTGTAGGTCATCGGCGTACAGATGATACCCACACTGAAGGTTTTGGGTTATGGAATTAATTAAAATTGAAAACAATAGAGGAGAAAGTATACCGCCTTGAGGGACACCACAAACAAGGTTGCGCCAGTTTGACGAAGACTCGCCAATACGCACTGACTGCTGACGCTTTTGTGTTAGTTAAAGTTAGTTGCTGCATGCAATGCCTATGAAATCGTGACTATTGGTTTTTCTCGACACGTCTAAATATATAAATAGATATTTAACGAGGGATACACACTCACACATCTCTATATAATCCGTTCCAAGTTCTTACTAATATTGATTCACGTCTTGTGTTGTCAATCGAGGTCTTTCGATGATGTCATTCTGTTGCAGACCTTTCGACAGTAATATGACATTAAAAAAATGAGAAAAGGAAAGAATCTCGATATTGTTTATTAATCTACTAAATTTATTTACTAATAACCGATGAAAATTTTTACAAGTTTAATCATGGCGGAGTTACGGTAATATGTTGTATAAGAGAGTATGTGTAAGAGTAATGAATTATTAACAGTTTTATCATAAAACACATTACAGATAGACGAAGGCTTCACATTTATTAATGACACATAAAAATCCTTTTTTCAATAATACAACAAAAAATGAAAGTTAAGCCTCGAACAATCTTAAAGCGGGGACAAACGTTGGTATTAAAGTTCTTGGAACGCTAGCGGCATCGTCGCGTCGCACGTGAACGAGTCTTCTCCACAGCGCGTGGCGGCGCGGGGCGGCGCGGCGGCTCTCTGACAATGGAATGAAACTGAATCACAAATTAACTCTTATATACATATGTGGGTAAGAACACATTCCTGTGAAAGCGTTGTATTATATATAAATAATTGCTTATGTATCGCATTACTGGAGTACCATTTCTTTAAACCTTATTAGATAACGGGTTGTCTGGGTAATGTATTCGTTTCTCTGCTAAACACCGGTCGAATAATAAGCAAAACCAGTTGAAACAGTGACATCACCTTCCTGTGCTGCAAGAGGCTATGTCCTTTGCAGATTATTATATGTATTATTGACATGTTTATTTAATCTTTGAATACTTATTCTAAGAAGTAGATAGATTTAGTAATTTTACAAGGTACGTTTCGCATTAATCTGTTGACGATCAACGAATTGGGAAAAGATTAACATTCAGTAAGGCTTATATATTACATTTAGGTAATATTTTATGTAACAGCTATTAATAGAAAAGAAGTAAAATTCAATGACTTTTAGTTGATCAAATCTATTATGGTACTTCATGAATAGTATAGTTAGTATTCTTTGTCAGTAGTATGAATGTTAAGTAAAATCATAAACGAAAATATTTCTGATTTCCCTCAATATAACAAATGATAACTGCAAGGCTAGGCGCAGAGGCTATTGTTTAACAATCAGCGACACGCATGAAGTCATAGGTCTACCCATCTCGTGACCTTGCGGATAAATTAAATATCCATGTTATGTGGGTACCTACTAATTGGGATTTTTAAGTATCTTATATTTCCTGGCAGTTAAAATGAAACCAGTACCTACACGTATCAAGCTTCTTATTAATAATGTAATAAAAAGTTTACTTTATACAAACGACGACCAGCAGTTAATATGAAAATCTTTTTATATCATACTAGCTTTTGCTCGCGGCTCCGCCCACGTGAACGGCCTATTCCGGGCAAAAAGTCCTAATAGCCTAATTTCTAATCCTAGGCATGGTCTACCTGTGTCCCAAATTTCATCCAAAACCCTTCCGCTGTTAAGGCGTGATTAAATAACAAACATCCTAACTTTCATATTTGGGTATAATAGTAGTAGGATGCATATAAACACCAATTTATAAAGATTTTTATGAATTTCATGAATAAGGCAATCGAAAACGTTTTACTGCGTACGTACATATGTGATAAAGAATTCGTACCCACATACTTTATTGGATATTTTTTGTCTAAGTGCTCAAGTTTATTTATTTGGCAACTTATAGGTTATAGCTGTCCCGCGCGGCTTCACCGGCGTGCATTTTACTACTCCGCTCCCGTATTTCATACAAAGTTCAACCCCTGTTTTACCACCTAGTAATGTAAATTTTCAAAAATCCTTTCTTTGCGGGGATTCTACATTTTATTTCTCACTTAGCACAGCCTTCGCCCGCCGACCGCTGCCAACCGGGACGGGCATACGTCCCGCCAGCCGCTCTGCCCTCGTTTTTTAAATCTCTGATATCAACTAAGATATTCATTTTATTGATATTACTGTACAGGGCAATTTTGATCTGAATTGCACAACGAATCTAATGTATTTAAATTGATAAGGAATAATACTGTATTGTTTAAAATAGCTTGGTAAATACCCCATATTTTTTATAAAAAAGTACTTATTGTGACATGACTGTAATAGTTAGACATACGAGTATGGTATGGCAGACTTTTTTTGTAGATATTGATGTCCTCTATAAAATTGTAGTGCATCACTTTGCTCTATTGTCAATAATTTCCGCAGCGTACGCGATATAACGATTTTTTTGGTATTATTTTCACACGTTGGGTTATATTATCGAAGTTTTCATACGGATCCCTAACTTTTATGAACTTTCACCTATGTTTATCAGGGATAATGTAGGATTCTAATGGTGAAAGAATTTTTCAAATCAGTCCAGTAGTTTTTAAGTTTATTCGTTGCATACAAAAATACAAATCTTTCCTCTTTATAATATTAGTCTAGATTTGGATATTCTGTCCGTATATCAAGCCGTATACTTAGAATATGATTACTCTATGGCTATATATTTATTTGGATGCATCTTTCTAGATATTATCTCCTCAGCTTACCAAATTTGGCACGTCTTTTATAAAGATAGCAATTTATTACTAGTCAGTGTGGACTTTTCTAGTTAAAATTTATTTGTTTAAAATATGTATGTATGTGTTTATGGGTATATAGCATATCTTTTATAATACAGGTTTATTTAAGTCTTAACGAACGTTTTATTAAAGTGAGAGAAGCTATAAACCGGTCGAGGTTTTTATTATGCAATTTCTTATGTAGACCATAGTTATTAGTATTTGTTATATGTTAAAAATGTGAACACATAATATGTCTGTGGAGTTCAATGTCTTTCTCCGTTTAGTCGCATCTCTAATATAAGGCCGCCTTCATAATTAATTCCGGCTCAGGTATTCGCAACTTGAATCCGGTGCCCTTCGCATCTAGAACTAAGTTGTTGTCCGCTACGGTCTGTAGATCAACAAGATGGCGGGTGGATGTTGGGGATTTGCGCGAGGGAAGGGGGTTGCCGGCCGCTCACCGCTGGGACAGGTCTGGCGCGGCGCCGTCGACCGCATCACCTGGCCCTGACTCGGCTCCGAGCTCTATTTTTAGCGCTGTGTCACCGTTCGCCGTCGCCCGCGTCCCGCTCCATCATACCAATAAATGCTTACCTACAGCAGTGGTACTGAAGTATTATAACGTGCTATATTGAACACTGCCGCTGTAAATATTAGTGCTGAGTTATTTTATGCATACTAGAATTAATTCGTTATTTTATTTATCCATTGACTGCACGCATTAAACTCCGTGACATGCATTAGAATGCATAGGTATTTTATGTGAATCACGCATTACGATCTATGTAACAGTTAAGTAGCTCGTCATGATGTCATCGCCATGTGATGGGTGCTGCCCTTTTGAAGTGTTCGCGTTATGTAAGAGAATACCAATGGCACAGCATGCATGTAGTAGATCTGTCGTAGTAAATCACAAATACATATAGGGAGCTCGCTTTCTATACTCTATAAGACACTGTAGCTCGATAGCATCATTCTAACATTGGGCAAACAAAATTCAAAAATGAGTATCATTGATCATGTTTATATGATATATACGAGCAAGTGGATCGCCTGATGGTAAGTGATTGCCCATGAATATCCATAATACCTGAGGAATCATGGATGCGTTGCCGATCTTAAAGGAAAGGGTTTGGGAAAGGGAGGGGGAATTAGGCCTCCGGATATGGTCTATGTACTTTTCTATATCCCGTTTCCATTAAAACTACGATTTTATTACAATTAAATTTAAATCCGAGACATTTTCTTTCTTTCACGATATAAATACGATATCCTATTTGTAGAGCAGACTCGACCACACGCAACAATTTTATGAATGAATAATAAATTAGTAATGTCAACGTTAGGTAACTGTACAACAATTCTTGGCTTATTGGTCGTTTGTCAAGGAGCTTTCCAATAGTAGGTTTCGCTCACCGCCTACACCGCTGCAGAAGTGTAGATGTCAGCCGGTGACTGTTGGTTCTAGTCGCCAGTCACTTTAGCCTACGCGTTGCTGCGACCATCAAAGCCTCTGCCCACGACCCTAGCTGTATTACACAATGATTATGGTATTTTATTAACATTCTACTCGGTGAAATATCACGCAAGGACGTTTGAAGGTTGAAATTTTCTTAGTAAATTTTAAAGATTAGAAAAAAAAACGTGTAGTCCGCATCAAATGTGGTACCAGCAGTTGGTCCACTTGCTCGTTTCATTACGTTCTACCATAAAAAAACGGCGTAGTTTGTCCACCATAATGTGTTAAAAGATATTCTTCTTCCTTATCCCCCTCGCAGTGGGGTCGCCGCAACATGGTTTTAACACATATCACGAAAAGGTTTGGCTTGTAGTTTTTACGACCGGCCGCCTGCCTGATGCCAACCCCACTGGGGAGAAAATACCCACACCCGAAACAAATATTTGTGGATCACAATTTGTTTTTCTCGGTGAGGAAATCGAATCCGCGGTCTCTCGCTTTTCAGCCAACTACTCACCTACTACGCCCCGGAGGCTACCAATTTTTTTTATATAATTATTGACAGCCAATAAACGTTTAGTACTTTAGCATGTCCTTGGCCGCTCCAACATTGTGAGTGTTCATGGGTACTGATGATCACTTACCAGCAGTAACCATATAAGTATTGTACCATAACAATACGGCGGACACTGTCCGCCATAATATGCTAAAAATTATTATTAAACAAAAACCAAGTGTCGCTGGATATGTTCATCAATAAATGGTTAGTATTTTAGCATGTCCTTGGCTACAGCTAAGAGGGTATCACGACACCCTTTCGCTTAGTCGCGTTTTTTATTTAATTAAGGTTACTTTACTGTTCGAAAATAACGTTCAATAACAAGAGTCGTGAATTACCAGTCACAAGTGTCATACTCGCCTACCTAGAATGTATGCAATACACTATGCTCTACCGAGAAGAAAGATACTAAGTATATACCTAAGTATAAGTATGTATATGTATTTACAAGGTGGTAGGTCCCTTACAAGGTGGTAGGTCCCTCGTTTGCGAGAGACCGGCTGGGTTGGTACCACCGCTTTGTCTATTTCTGCCGCCAAGCAACAGTGTGTAAGCACGGTTGTGTTCCGGTGTGAAGGACATTGAAGCCAGTGTAATTACTGGACATTATTAGACTTAACACCTTATGTCTCGGGGTGACGAGCGCAGTCCAGTGTCATGCAGTGCTTTATTTAAAGTTCTGTGTGGCGTTCCTTCTGTTTATGAGCAGGCGTGGCGCTTACCATCAGGCGAGCGACCTGCTCGTCTCGTCATTCAATCTAATAAAATAAAAAAAAAACCAAGCCGGAGTTTTCACCGTGTATGAGACCAAGCTTCGTTTAAATATGAACTTGCGTTCTGCATTACAGCTCGTGTAACTGTAAACAAATGACATGGCTAGACCTCTGCCATTTCAGCGTCCTCTTCACAGAAAAGCAAAAATAAGCCCAGTTCAATGAATACGCTACAACGTTTGTTTATATATTCGACAGACTTTCTAAAAATACTATCCTTAATAAAGATATAGAACATAGCAGTTCCTACACCTCGATGAATAACACTTTTTAATTCCGTATTTTAATAACTTCGAGTATAGCCTATCTGCATGTTTATATGTGCCACCGGATAACTGATGTCAAAATCTGTGCTACTGTGAACCAATGTTTGCTCGATTAAGAAGTAATTAAACATGCCGGTATAATAATGACGACCTTCCAGAAAAGTTGCGTGATACAAAAACAAAAGGCCTGTTATTATGATGGTAACGGATGAAAATATGTTAATGATGATGAAAATCAAGTACAAACCGGGGTTGATGTCCCAGGTTAACCAGAATTCATAGTTGTAAGTCCTGTAAATATTGCTCTGTCTTAAGGATTAAGTTTTAAACAGGATTTGTTTTCATAACTTAAAAGACAACATTATGAAGTGGAAACAGATACCGTTACCGATATAATCGCGACTTTTTTGAATATAAACACATCCGCCCAAACATAATTGCAATTAAGCTAAATATAAAAAAAGACATTTGTTATTAATTTTACCACATTCGCTCGTCTAACTTCAAATAGTTAAATACCTTTAATTAAAGTTGAGTCATAAACTCTTAATGATCACTTTAAAACTTTTATAGCTTGGGTTGCTGGTAAGGATACAAGTCATATACAAGTTTCCATATTTCTTCAACACCTCCACAGTATAATCTGATTCATAGGCTGTTTGCCATTCGTGTGCGATCGCAAAATAAATTATACATCTATTTCCTTAAAACGGATAATATGTGAAAAGTTGACAGCCTTGATATTTGGACGTTGATTTCATTAAATGTCACTATGCGCGCATCAAGGCGGGCGGTGCGGTTGGGGCGGGGTATAATGCAGTAGCACATGTACATATGTATGTGCGTTACGACCGCACAAAAATCGAGTCGCACGAAGTATTACAACACGTAGAGAAAGCCGTTCAAGTCTGGCGAAATCACACCCACAACAGATGTGCCAAATCCTCTAGTATGCCTGACTCCGCATATGGCAGCGTAAATCTAGAGGGCAGTAAAAGTTGTTTTTGCACGTAAACAATGTTATTACCAACCCGTATCAAGGAGATATCAACTTGTGTATGCATTGATTGTGTTCGCTAACTATGAAAATTTACATGCGTGGTGATTGGACGGCGGAGCGTAACGTGTTTTGGTTTATAAACTTAAATATTTAAATCTCAGAATCGCCTTTTCGACACAAAGTAGCTTTGGAAAGTATCTTTAAATGCATCATATGTAATCCTAAGTCTTTTTACGTAAGCCGTTCTGTTGGCCTATCAATAAGGTTTAATTAATTATGGACGTATTGTTTTTCGCGCATATAAAACAAGTTGGGCGCCACTACACGTAGAAATATTAAAGTTGGCGACGCATGACGACATGTCATAATGTTACGTGAGCCTGCGGACACGTATGCGATGCAACCTTGCGCGATGGCGGGCCACGATTGCAATGGCGGCCCGACCGTGACACTGACGCGAGCTATGATAATGACGACTTGAGTGCAGACTATTGTCAAGTTTTGGTACAAGTGCGCCGTACTTAGAAGTCGCCGTCTGCCCTCCGAGTGTGAGTACCTCACCGACCGTTATCCGGTCACCGCTATACCGCACGCTTCGTTGCGACGCCGCGCCGTGGAAAATGACTGCGCCGCTCAAACCGTTGGGAATTAGAACTAAAAACTGCTCGCGTTATGGATGTGGCCGACGATAATTGGACCATGTCTACTAATGTGCGTTTGAACAATTATGGTCGAAAAAAATGTTTTTGTTATTTAGCAATACATACGATACGGATAACTTACTATATAACGGGAAACAACTAGGTAAATGCAATTTCTTACTTTCAGATTAAAATGTAAAAGGCTTCCTGGTCAGTAGATCGCTGTATAAACCGGATTTAGAAATGTTTAAATCTACGTGTAAATGATACGTTGTCGGTCACGTACTTAATGTTATAAAGTCAACGTAACACGTTACATTTACCGTACAGTCACAACGACGCGGCCTCACTTCACGGAATGTTTTCAAATTGTCGGTAATGCGATATGTTATCATTATTAACTGTATCAGCTGAAGCTAACTAACTTTCCCGACATATTAAACCAGTAACTTGGTAATAAATATTAAGGTTGGTTAGTTCTTAAATAGATAAATTTTGTTTCTTTTATTTACGTCATATGGCTAAAAATGATGCTAAGTACAGATATTTAAAGTGGTAGAATCATACTGTAGACAGTTTGTTTACAGCATGAATTGGAAGACTCGACCGGGTCTCAATAGGGTGTCGGGGAAAATAGTCAGGCGGTGTCACAAAAGGCGGTACCGACGTACTGTACTGTGTGGCAATGAATGTTGGGTTTGGCAGAAGAAGCATGTAAATCAAGTTAATGCTGTGGAAATGCGTTCCCTATGAGGTATGAGTGGAAGCACGTTTGATGATCAGATGAGGAATAGTTTGTATGATAAAGGATCACTGTAAGTTGAAGAATGATGTGGTGAACAGGGTATCTGAGATGGTTCTGGTCTTATGGAGAAGATTGGTGAAAGAAGAATTACGGAAGGTATCATGCGAATATGAATGGAACGTCAGAAGAGGGCACCCGAGGAGATCGTATGTCGATGTAATAAATAAACTTTTCCGAAAAGGGCACGTCACGAATACCTTCAACCGGCAAATATGTATGAGAAGATGTATAAATGTGGAAAATGTAAGAAGTGTATTAGGATTTTAGCTTATGGCATTCAATAGTTTCAGCGTACTCTCATGGGATATAGGCGTGCATGAGTAGGTATTGTGTATCTATACATTTATTTAAAAATGTTCTCGATGTTAAATTCTTGGAATAGAGTAACAAACTAATAAAATGTGAACATGCCTAATAATATTCACATGTTTTTAATCGGCGTAAAAAATGGAGAAGGTTCTTAATTGATCTGTGTACATTATTTTTATGTAAGTTACACTAAATGTAGAGGGATTTTGATGTTTCTGTTTGGTATTTGATAGGGATAACTCCGAAGGTTTTGCTTTTAACTTAAAATTTTAGAAGCAAAAAAGGGGTGAAAGACTAAAACTTCGATAGTAATGCACAGATTTTGATGATTCTTTCACTACAAATAGTAAAAATAAAAAATAACACTTAGGTACTCAAAAATAATATAGAAATAAAATTAAACAATTTTGAGTCTGCGGTATCAATTATTGAGTATTAAACTGCAATAGCACCGTTCCGAAATTGTTTTTTTAGAACAAATTTAAATAAGAATATACTTCGCAGCATATTGTTGCTTTACAGCATTTGTAATTAGCGAGAGCTATTTATTCTTAGAGGTAATTAGCTGAATTACGTGTGTAATGCAGGAAATTACGGTTTCACTGGCACGTCGGTGCTGTTTTAAACTTGCTGTGGCAAATAGGTAGTGTTATCTCTTGTTTTTTCTACACAAGTGCAAAAATGACGTATATAGTATCATTTATATCTACATACACGTGGTGATGATGGCGTCCATAACGTATTCGTCGACGGCGGACCTTGCAGTTCTGGATGCAGTTTTCGCTGATGTGAGTAAATATGAATACCTAGCCTCAATTTAAATTTTAAAGTCTGTCACCGGACGCACAGAAAAGTTGCCCTGAAGAGTTGTAGGTGTAAGTGTACACAGTTCTGGGTTTTGCTTTCTGCAGCTGCGCTTACTGTTAAGGTGTTCGAGGCGGGTTTCCTAAAAGCATGCTCGGTTTCCTAAAAGCATGATTTATGCACGGTGCTACGCTAGTTTCTTCGGTGATGCTTAAATTCTTCTCAGCTTAACGACACACATTGACACAGGCAGTACATTCTCGCCAATATTCTCGGGTCTGGGTGTTGTGGGACCGCAAGTCCCTCGTAGTTCTTGATACCCACGATACAGGTTTACCTAGTGTGGGGTCAGGACTATGTGTGTGACTGTTGGGTGTATTTATTATTATTATTAATAGTTGTCAGTCGGTGCCGGCCCATGTTTTTTTATCCTGGTACGGCAAAGTGACTACTCTGCACCTGGTGGTAATTTGCAACCTAAATATAGTTAACCCTCAAAGAACATTGCGTTTTATGGTCGGCAGAATTATGCTCGTATGAAGATTTACATTGATTGACTCGGAACGCGACTCATCGAAACGAGCCACTATGACGAGATTTTCACCATGTGTACATTGGTCGCTATCAGTCGGGTACAATATGTGTCACGTAATAAGGTACCCTACTACGGGCACCACCCATCCGACCCACCTAATTATGTCCACTAGATGTTGTGGGTCTGGTATTACCAGGTGGTAGGCAGCCTCGGATCTACAAACCGGGGCAGAAACTGGATAGTGGCGCACCTCTCTCCAGTTTTTGAGATAGAATACGTAAAAAAAACTAAAAGAAAATAAAAGAATGATGCACAAAGGGCCTTTTTCTTACAAGTCGACGGTGAACCAACCAGGCTTCCGTATGCAAGGCGCTTTGTTGAGCAAGTTTTTTATTTTTAATCATTTTACATTATGATTTTGGCGCCCTCTGAAACTGCCTCCCGGGGCGTGTGCCCCGGTTTTGCGGTTGGTATAATACTGAGCTGGTACATGTAAGTTATTATGTTAAACATTCAAATATATGTGATAAGAGGATAAATAAGCAATAACTCATTAAGCAACCACATTATGATGCAAACAGTTCCAAATAATGAGCGCGCGTTGATGTCTAATACATGTAAGAAGTACAGACTTCCTGTAAAAACATTTTAATTTCAAGGTCAGCCGAATCTAGAACTACCAGGAGACGAATTTGTTTTTTAGGTAAACCCAATTATATAACATTAAGCGTAGCTTTGGTATTATAAAATGTAAGCTCACTTAGCTAAAGGGTAGCCTATACTTATTACGTCTATATTATGTAATCAAGTAACTAAATCGTTAAATCATACACATTGTGATTGTTGTTATTAAAATAATCTGCATGAACATTAATTTGAAGATTGAATTGGTGGTGAATAGACGCTCGCGGCATGAACACGTAACATAGAGGCACATAACTACTAGATTAAACGCCTAACTGCAGCGCGTCATTCAATTATGATTTGTTTTGAATGAAACGGTTTAAATACCTCACGTTTTTAAATTCCATGAATGTTTTAACTTAATTATAATTATTTTATGATATTATGTGTATAATTAATATTCATTGTAAATTCAGCTAAATTATTACAATATCGAAGGTACGTATGTGGCATACGAAGCTATACCAGTTTAAAATAAAATAAGCTTGATAATCTATTAATAATTAAGATCCTTGAGTACAACAAAGCAGTTAGTTACTAACACGTCATATCCAAGTTGAGAAATTGGTTCTCAGAAAGTGAGTCATTATAATTTAAAACTGATGTCATAACGCATATTAGGATAGAAGTGTTTAAGATCGATAGTCCTTAAATTATTAAAAATACATAGGTATAATATAAATAGGCTCTGATTAGGTCATTTATACTAGTAAGCAATTTTATCTACAGCATGAATGGGCCGACTCGTCTGGGTCGTTACCACTGTCTCACAGAAAACCGGCGTAAAGTAGCAGCTTACTGCTGCCGTTCGTACGGTGAGTAAGATATCCGGAGGTCTAAATCCCATTCCCAATCCCTTAATTATCCCTTTCTTTTAAGGTTGGCAACGCGCCCATGATCTTTTTGGTATTGTGGGCGTACGAGGGCGGTGGAGATCACTTACTATCAGGTGACACACTCGCTCGTTTACCGGCCTATGATATAAAAAAACTACTCTTTTATTTAGATTCTTCAGTCGCCCCATATAATACTAAATACCGTCATGACACGTAAGGGAAGGCGTACCCTGGAACTAGGTCGGGATATAGCCAGGCGAGACTGGTAACCTGACCTATTATAGTCTATTTTCGATTATGATTGCAGTATACAATAAGATCAGTTTTAATGTAAATAAGTATAGTTGGATATTTCCACACGGACGTAATCGCGCCACTATTCATTGCATGTGTATGATGCAGGGCCACGGCCGCGGCCATCCACGTGCACACAATAGTCACGTCTATTTCTGTAATGCATAAATAGTAATAAACATATTTTAAATGTGATAATAGTTCACGGTAGCCTTCAGGCAAGAAACTTAACTTTTTGTATGTCTTTAAACCTATTACTCTTAACGTCAGTTTACACTCAATATCTTCCTTTTATAGTCCGCCTTTGAATTGAGCGTTTAGTGAGGCTCTCTTCAGGCACAATCGAATTGTCGAGCCATTACTGCGATTGTATTTTTTCAATGGATCTATAAAAATAGATGTAATTGGTGATGAGAAATAAAAAACGAATAATGCCTATTGAGGCGGGAGTCAACACAGACGCATCGATATAGCTTGTATGGACGTTAATGGCCACATGGTAGCTGCACTTTTTATGCCCTTTAGATACATTTGTCAGTTCGGAGGTACGTGCCCGGAGTTTAATTTAATCGATGATCAGCATTCGATTGATATTGTTCGACCTTACAAATAAGTTGAATTTGTTCATTATAAATGCCCTCACACATAGTAAAAGGTGATAAAACACTTTATGGTATTATTTCAGTAATTTGATATCAGAATGTTTGACAAAAGTTATGAAATACACATATAATATGTATATTTCGAATGGTTTGATTTATATATATTTATTTCTTCTAATAAAACTATAATTATAATACATTTTGCTTAAAGGCATCACGATATTATCCGCATTTTATTAAACAAATTGTATTTTATTAACGCATTTTGAGAAAACATTACTTACATAGTCAGCTAGTGTGTACTGTATCAAAACCATTGCCATTGTGTAAGCCATTCTCAAGTCTTGTTTATACTCTAAATCCCTAAAAATTATATCGACGATGTTTTTTACAGGAGGGCAAACAGGTTACAGGTCCTATATTTGCCCTTGCAATTTTTGTATAGTATAAGCTGGAGTTGCTAAAGCTCGGCCACTGGGAAACGCGTCGAGAGAGAGAGAGAGAGAGAGAGAGTGTGGTTGTAGCACAGGCGCGGTGGCCGGCGGCTGCGGCGGGTGGGATAGCGGGGCGGTTGCGAGGTAAGTTGCGGGGTGGCGGAAGGGCAAGTGCGGAGTGAGGTGACGTAGCGCAACCTGCGCCAGCGCCGAAGCCTATGACACCGCGCTCAGTCATTGTCCGACCAACATCTCGGTCGTACATTCTAATTCGACCGACGTCGTCACTACTCCATTTGTCGTTCGAGTGCCCGTTAAACGAACGGTTTACTCCGATCCCTGGAGTGTAGGTGCAGTGTAAAGTGATGGTGTGTTTTTAGCTATACAATTCAATAGTGTATCGCTAACAAGTATTACTATCGGCGGTGTGTTGCGAGTTTCACGACTTGCCTAGCGGCTGTTCGCCTGACGGCGAGGGAAGGCGAATCGCTTACATCGGGAGGAATGAGCCCCGCACATCACTGTTCCCGCACTCACCGATGATCTCAAGGTTGGCATTTTATTTGAGTTAGCTTGTAACGATGCATGTTGCGGCATCACATCGCTCTACTCGACATGACTCCGTACCCGGCTCTTACGTGCATTACACTCTATTCTGATCTCATTCTAATTACATTCATTTGCAGCTGGCTCGAATTTTTAAAATAATCTAGCGCATGAATTGAATGGATGTAAAGATAAAATAATATTATATGAATAATCTTATTTTTGGCTTTATTTAAGACATATCGACTATAAAGGATATGGTCGTAGCTCTCTTGTTATCTTCTGCTACATGTTATTTTTTGTAATTTGATAGCACTAACGTCATAATAAACTTTTCCATATTAATACAATTAGTTAATCCTATATGATTTATATATAGTGGTCATCGATTACTTATCAAACCATTTGAATACCGCAAGTGTACATACTTCGCGTACCGAGGTGAAGTAGGTATCAGATTTTGTGCTCGCGTAAGCTGATTTAGTTGACTTTACTAAATATATTGTTAGTCGTTAGCTGAACACACCAAAAGATCTTTTCGTGAAAGAAGTATTGTAAAAAATCCCTAAAGAGTTTTCTAGAGTGTTTTGAGAAACACTCTTGGAAACACTGATCTATCATTAATTAAGGCCCAAATTCCCCTCCCCTTCCCAATCCCTAACTTATCCCTTTCCATTAAGGTCGGCAACGCGCCCATGATTATTTTAGTATTGTGGGCATACATGGGCGGTGGAGATCACTTACCATCAGGTGACCCACTTGCTCGTTTGCCGGCCTATACTATAAAAAAAATATAATATCTTACTCTTAGGAAGTTATAGCAGTTATTAAAAATATGAAACGTTTGGTTTCATACATATTGAAGTATTTCTTTCTTTTTCCTACCTGGCGTTATTCGGGCTTCGGTTCGCCTTCCTACTAAGACGCCTCGACTTCACCCAATCTTGAGCATCCTCTGTAATAAGACTATTGGCTCTCACGTATTCCTCTAGACAAATTGAAGTACTTGCGATGTCTATTTTATGTCTTTAAAAAGTTTCCAAATCTAACATATAAATACCAGCTCATAAGAAAAAGGTACTTTCTGAGTACCTAAAACATTTACATACATTTGGAATGGCAAATGTAGCCTATGCAACAAATTCCAACTGAAAGGAACCGTTACGTAAGGACACAGGTCGAAACTTGCTCTACGAGATAACACTGTCAATTACTTTGAACTCAATATTTCCATAAACTTAACAAGTATTTATATGTATTTCTAGTAGTCTTGCAGATTTTCCAGTACATTTATTAATATTTCCAATGGTATCGCTCGAATTGAACATTATAATCTATGGTTTAATGTCGTTCGTGGCTCAAATAAAGGTTCTTTCGGCCTTGATTTGGTTCACGAATTTTAAAAAAGCTGTCCCAAAGAAAGTGAACCGGCACTTAAAACAAGATGCTCAGGTCGAGAATTGGTTGCAACTAAGTCACCCAGAAATATTTGCCCTTCGAAGCTTTGAAGGAGATCCAGTTTAACCGGGCAGGCGGTATTTCTCTTATTTGCTTTTAGACTTCGCTTACAAAAGTCGTAGCCATAAAGATGTTAAAAAGTAGACGGTTTTAGAAATTACTGGTTTACTTTAAACGATGTAATGTAAAACAGTTGCAAGTGTGATTCTTATTACTTATACCGCGCGTTCGAAGCACGTTCGCTACTAATCTCGAGGAACCCTTAGATAATAGCTATAATTATTATCAATATATCTTTTGGACATGTCTTGGATTTGTAGTTCGTTGTAAAATTTTCAGTTAGTCGCCGTAAGGCTCGCGACATACGTATTAAAGCTTTCCACTAACAGTCACGATCTCTGACCCCAATCAATGTTTTTAGTACATTTCGTATGGGATCGCACGCGATTTTACACGCTGCCGCGATCTAGACGCCAGCGATCTGAATGGGACACGATGCGATCCGTGGTCTGAGATTTATGTTTTTAGTAAATTTTGTATCGGGACGCGCCCGATCTTACACACTGCCACGTATCACACAGCAATCTACCGAATTTTGTTGCCAGTATATATGTATAATTGGATGCAAAAACTGTATAATAGGTTGGTGTGTTTTCGATGCTATGCTTTTTTATTGTAGAAGACATATATACCTTTGTCTTTTTTAATTTTTTCACAGAAAATATATTCTATTTGTTTTTATCTCAATCTGATAAATACTGTAACAGCCGAAAAAATCTTAGCAACCCTATATATGACGACTGACGGGGGGTGACGGCCTCTGATTGGTGGACGCTGAACAGATCGCAAGAATATATTTTAGCTGTGTGTAGCGATCGATGTAACAGATCGCTGCTGTTGTCAGAAGGCTTTAATACATTTTTATTTTTTATTTATTTTTATACTTTTTCCTTGAAATACGATAATTAAAAATGGCAACGCCGTCATCTAACACGTCGTCGTATGACGCCAAACAAAAAAGAAATGTTTTCTATGTCAAAATCAGGCCAATTGAACATCAATATATCTTCTATTGTTAGGACATTTCAATTAACCGTTAAAAACAACCGATGCTAATAGAAAAAACATCAGCTGTAACTTATAAACGGCTGATCAAATTGGTCCATTAATTTAGGCAAACGATGACACAGACAGAATGACAAGGGGTCAAATTTACATCACCCGTATTTTTTTACTTAGATTATAAACAAGACTGTTCGATACATGTAGATTGTAGAGTCATCATGTTTAGTTCTATGTCGCTTGTTTCCAGTGGCTATCTGTGACTTTTTACGACATACAGACAGAAAAAAATCATTCTTCATGGATTATTGTCTTTGTATTTTGCCTTATTTTGCTATGTAGTTTTTCCGTTGACGGAGAGTTTTTCATACCTAATGACAGTGGAGTTTTAATGGACATATACCTAATTATGTGATTTATTGCACAATTTATTTTAGCAATGTGACAACTTCTGAAGCGTTTATATTATTATATCCTTCTGCTATCTACTTGGTTCATAATATTGTATGTATATTCAATTATAGGTTTTAATTTAAACACATTAAAATTAATCAAATTGAATTCCCGTAAAATACCAACGAACTAACGACATAAAGCCACAACAAAGTCATAATAATAAAGTTTATCCATAAAGTCCTTTAGTTTGTGAATCTAAGACGTCGTTTAAAAATTATATTGAACACGACCTACGAGTAAAAGAATAATTTTACTAGCGTATACTTATGTATAGACATACTATATAAACTTAATTACTGCTGACTATGTACGACATATGTAATAAATACCCTGTCTTCTTCTTCCTAAATATACGAAGGACGTAAACGAACGCAAAGAAAATGACAATTGTTATTAACCGACTTAAAAAAGGTTTTGAATTCGACCCGTATTCGTCTATCTATATAAATTAGTTCGCGATTTTCTCAAAAGCCAATGCTTTAATTTTGATGTTTGTTTCTCTAGCGTAATTTGTATTATTGTAAAAGATTGATGCAATAATAAATAGATAAATACACCCAACAGTCACCCACATAGTCGTGACTCGTAACACTAGGTGAACCTGTATCAAGAACTACGAGGGACTTGCGGTCCCACAACACTCACACCATACACAGGTGCGGGAATCGAAGCTACGGCTTCACGCTTCGCAGCCGGCTATTCGCCCACTGCGCCACGGAGGCTGTGTAATAGATTAGTTATTACATATAAGATTTCGAATGGATCTCTGCTAGGTCAGACGCTTGAGTCATAGTCGTTCGCGTGGTGGGTGGTTATATGAGCCGCGTGTGAATCGATAACCGTTTAGAAATTAATACAGTAATCAAGCTATTCAGACAACAAAAACTATGGCTGCTTAAAATACTATGCATGTCATACTTTAAACTTTCAAAACTAAAATCTATAGCATATTATAAACCGAAGCTCACGCTTGTATTCCTGAAGGGGTAGGCAGGGTGCAATTAATACACCCACGGTTCGCCGAGCTTATTTTTGTTCCATGATATGATTGTGTGATTTTTCTTATTTTAAAACTCTAATACGATTGTAGATGCATGCTTTATAATATGTATACAGAACCTCATCGGTGTCTCAGCTTACGTACGCTGCCACTACAATTCTTTAATTCTTCTTGTCTTTTTCTGCTGCCAAGCAGCAATGTGTTAGCATCGTTGTGTTTCGGTTTGAAGCATATTGAAGCCAGTGAAATTACTGCGTAATATGAGACTTAACTTATGTTTCGGGGTGCCGAGCGCAGTCCAGTATCATGCAGTGCTAATTAAAAGTTCTGTGTGGTTTTAATTCTGTTTATGGACAGGTGTGGCGCTTACCACCCGAAGAGTGACTGCTCGTTTCGACATTCCAGCTAATAACAAAGAACCGAATTCTGTTTTCTAAAGTCGAGAATATCTCCAGTTGGGATTATAATCTCAAATTTAATTCGGAACGAATGCAGTGCGTAAACATACTCTAACTGTAAAGGTGTAAATTGTGTCTCACACTTTATTCATAAAAGCTGTTTCAATACTGCAAATAATTTACAGTTATTAAAGTCTGGTTTATTAGCATCTATGTATTTAGTCAACAATATACTTACGAATAAATAAGTTGACGCACTCAAGTTACATTTGGATAAATATTTGGCATATGTAAACAATCGATGGTTAATGCAGTTGGGCTTTGTGGCTAGACTAACTAGATTTCGAAAACGAAGATTTGGCTCAGTAGCGCAAGTTACAAGCTTTAAAGACTTCAATTTAAATAAAAAACTAGAACACGCGTATCAGGTGCATATAAGGAGATCACCTTGCATATCTGGTGTATTTCGTACTGACAGTTTTTATAGCATAGGCCGGAAATTGAGCAAGTGGGTCACGTGATGGTAAGTGATGAACATCCAAAATTCCAGAGGAACTATAGGCACGTTGCCCACCTTAATAGGAAAGGTATGAGGATTTTTGCACTTGTACGACGATCCTAAATCGAGTTTAACCCACTAAACCAGTTTAAGAGCCGTCAAATCGTATGAAAATTTTACATAAGTAAATATGTTTAGTGGTAAATTGTCTCGTCTCTGCATCACCAACAGGTAGACTGGGAGATAATGCATTAATAATTTGGCATTAAGTCCGCCTTTATACATATTGTGTATATGAAGTTTTAAATAAAAAATATATTCATCTCGATTTAGGATCGTCGTTCAAGTCGGTCTTAAAATCTAATGTCAGTTGTTACGTAATAAGGAACAAAAAGCAATATAAAAAAAATACCTTTCAACTCTCACTAGCAGTTGTGTTTGTGTGTGCGTGTGTGGGTGTGTTTATTGACAGATCGATGTGTTAATGTAGGCGCTGTATATATTCGCAAACACGATTGCTCAAGTAACGTTACATAGTTTAGGCGCTAAAATCACTGTGACACAAATAACGTGGTCGTTAGCCTTGGTCGTAGTTTACTGCACATGAATATTTATTTAAAAATTCTTCACTTCGACTGTGTTTCCTTTAGCTGTGCTGCCTATTGTTTGCCGTCGGAAAAACCATGGGTTAACAGATATAACAATATTAAGCTGCGTTTCTCAGTAATAATTTTATTATTGTCCTCGTAATATCTTCGATTATGACGAACCCTTCGTATTCTATATTCCTTTCATGAGCCCTGATGTGACTGGCTAGCCCTATTTTAGTTTAGAAAACTCTCTATCACAAGAAGAGCAGTAGAGTTGAACAGTATTATAGGTGTAATTATAAGGTCGCCTTGACTTTATCTTGGTTTGCAAGCGTTTCTCATCAAGGGAAACTAAGTAAGCATTTTTAAACGATTTTACGCCCTTTTGCATAGTGGTGCGCTATACAGATAGTTCTGCAGCGATTCCTTCTCAGTAGTTATGATCTACTATAAGCTTTTAGGTGTCGTTTAAAGACTTTTTTGTAGCAAAGATGTTGACCAGCACTTTACGCTTGTCTTCGGATACCGAATAAATAAATCTAAAATAAACCATTCATATGAGAGAAGATTTAGCTAAACTTAAAATGATGTGTTAGGATTGGAACGTTGGGATGTTTGTGAATTTTGATGTTTATTAATTAATCATGCCCTAACGGATCTGAATAGAACTTGGCACACAGGTAGACCATGACCTAGATAAGGACATAGGCTACTTTGTTCCGAAAAATACATTTACGCGGACGGAGCTGCGAGCAAAAGCTAGTCATAAAATAATTATTCATCAGTCATTACAGAACAAAAACTTTTATTTTTTTATTTATCTTAGCGAAGACTTAAGTGATTTAGCAGGTACTTCTGCTGTATCGTGTGCGTGTCGTAAGACGTAAACGGTTTTTTGTTCAGCCCAATGTAATGGCTTAGAAGGAAGGTATCTCGAAGTTTATTAGAAGTTAACGTACTGTATCAAGCGTTGTAGTGGACCGTTGTTAAAGATAGGCTTGACTCGAGTAGTCGAGGTTGCACCCAACCGTGGCGCTTTTTTCAAGGCCTCTTTGTTCTTAATGCAATCGGTTCCCACAAAGTGGGTATTGTGAATAAGAAGTTTTTAGAAAATTTCGAAATACATGTTATTCAATGCTTTGTATTATTTGTATAGCTAATTTAAAGTCACACCAAATGGAGTTAATGAATTAATGATAGGTTAAGATAAATTTCATTGTCCATGGTTTATGCTTGTGTAGCAAGTATTGAGGCACAATAAATAATATCCATACGTAAAGGTAAGGCCACCATAGTACTACAGTTCAAATTGTGCGTTTCGACAATTTTACCTTGTATAATCTTAGTTCAACTAGTGAAGAACATCTGCTCTAAATTGGATTATCATAATCGCTGTACTTTATAACCTTAACATTGTATTCTATACTTATTTTTCTACCGGAAATTATTTAAATATTCGTAATCTATCTTTACTACTTTACTATACTTGTGGTCCCAAAACAGCCAGAACCGAGACAAATATTTATGGATCAGACAAACATTTGTCTAGGAGCGGGAATCGAACCCACGGCCTCACGTTTTGCAACCGGCTACTCTCCCACTGCGCCACGGAGGCTGTCGTATATATGAACATACACATATACATTAAAAATACATGAATAAGTATTGACATATTTTCACACGAGAAACTTTGTTGATAAAAAATATAAATGTGACATATGATAGCGGCAAATAAGCCACAGGTGGCGCCTATACATAATACAGCGCGAGTAGAGCTCGAAAGTCGGAGCACACCTGTCGCCGCTCGCCGTGGGCCCCCGACTTGCGACCGTTATGCCATTCCGTAATACCACTATAATATGAAGTCCCATGTCATCCCATATTCTCACGCAACAAACCATCAATCTTCCATTGCATGTGAGAAATATGTGCGTTATAAGGGTTTCAAATCAAAGACGGCTCCGTCCGTTTATTCGCAGGATGCAGTGGCGTTACCGAACGAGTAAGCTATTATAAAATACTTAATACGAGTACATAGGTCCGCTCATAGGATGCCACCCGGAAATGTAGATACGACTGTCGTTTGTTTGTGTTCAAGAATGTTACAAGGGGCTTTAAACAGTGTTGTTTTCAAAGACGAATCAATGAGACTGGTTTTATACACAACACACTTTAACAAGGCAATTTATTCATTTTAATGAGGACCTATACAATCAAGAAAGCCGTTATCGTATTAAAAATTAGAGGTGTACTAAACTCTCAATATGTTTAATAATAAACATTTGGAATTACAACATTTATGGCTTTAAAGTTAATAAATAAATAATTGTGAGCATTAACGAGATTTCTTGGACATGGCATTATCACTGCCTCAGTAGCGCAGTTGTAAATAGTTCTAATGCGTACACGGTACGACTGCTGTGCTGGGGTCTCGCGTTCGATCCCCGGGTCGGGTAAAAAGAGATAGGTATTGGGTTTTTCTATGACGAAGTGCTTAGTGCCAGCCTGGAGTCAGGTCCGGTATGGCGATAGGTTCGCCTCCATCACATCATGGGACGGAAATAAACTCGGCGAAATGTGGGTGTACTAGTTACACCAACCCCTTCGAGGATTATAGGCGTGAGTGCGCATGTATGTATTATTATTATCTCTAGAAATTGTTGGTGGTTTATATCGAAAGCATATAGCGGTCGCTCCACTTGTGTTAGTGTACCTCGCGTTGGTAGTTGGCACCACCTTCAAGGTCACTTAATATTCCCGGCACAGCATGAGCAATGCCCGCGACGCGCCGGCGCGCCTCGCCGCACCGTCAGCCGCCCCGTCCGCCGCGCGCCCGTTGCGTCGTCGTCACCGGAACACGGTCTCGCACCAACCGCTCACTTTTCACCTTTAATAGATGCTATCGGTACTTTGTGCGCATGACGCATGGTCACGTAATGTAAAACTGTATATTTGGCATGAAGTATTTAACAGCTTACAAAATAATTCCTTAAGGTTTTCCTTTTAGAAATACCACTATTACACCTTTTGAGTGTTTGAAATATTATAAATGCATAACATGCATGCCGAAAAATTTGTTTAGTAACATTTTGCCATTTAAACAAAGCAATATTACAATATTGCTTATGATATTGCATAGTAAGAGTTATGTAGGGATTCTTGAATTATGTTTTATTGTTGAGCTAGCCATAACTTCTTTATTATCCTAAGCTTCCAAACCAGAATATTCGAAATCCATCAGTTAAAATTCGACGACACCTTTTCTTCATTCTATTCAGTAGTCATAACTGTAGTTATGTATAATAATTATAAAATCACGACAAAGACATTTTTCACTTAAAACTCTAAATTATAATAATTTAAACCTGCAAATAAAATGCGAGAATTCGATATTTTGTACCACGCGTTATCCAGTTATTTTGCGCATCACTGTGTCATCAATGTATTACGAACGTTTTTTTTAAACCAATCATATAGAGAAGATTAATTAATTTACATAAGATTTTTTATAAATACTTAAAATAAGATGTTTCATTGTAAAGACACGAGGCAGACATTATAATAATTTTGCTCTTTGAATTTATCCTTTTTTATTAAACTATTCTTGTTATGCAAAGTAGTTAACGGCACGCCTTAAAATACTATATATCCTACCTATTTCTTATATTTTATTTGAGAACTGGCTCGGTATACGCTCGCAGTTTTAAAATGCACACTAATATTTCTCTACAACCTTTAATACGAAGTTTAAATATGAATATAATATGAAAGATTATTTGATTGATATTAACCAAAATCAGTTTGTCGTTACATTCAATTGAATAATTCCTAAATGGTTATTATAAAGTTAATTAAAAGGCATTAAATATCATAGTTTTATACGTATTCTCTTTCATGTATATTTTTGTAGATAGTGAGCTATAAATAAGAGGCTTCTTTAAACGCATTATAGATTGCTGTTTAGTAAGCCATTTGTAATATATAATTTGTTTAAATATTTTTGAAGTAAGAGATCATCGAAACTGCTCTACGCAAGTTATTGATACTAACCTTTTTCCGGCACGGTTTCAGAAACTTACGCCCGTATTTATAAACAACACTTATATTAGATCTTTCTTCTTTCTGAGTGTTTTTGTTAAGCAACAAAAACGAAGCAATCACGTATACAGAAATCTACGGCGGTACGCATAGCAAAGAGATGTTGTTTTCCATAGTTTTCGACAGACTCCGTGGCGCAGTGGACGTGGAGACAGCTGCGAAGGGAGAGGACGTGATTTTGATTCCCTCACCGTGACAAGTTTTTATGTGATCCACAAATATTTGTTTCGAGTCTGGGTGTTGTGGGACCCTAAATCCCTCGTAGTTTCTGATACCCACGATACAGGTTAACCTAGTGTGTGGTCAGGACTATGTGTGTGACTGTTGGGTATATTTACTTATTCATTATTTATAGTATTGATGTTCACCAATACAATGTGGTGGTCTTGTGGAACAGTTGTATTTTACCGCTAGAGTTACTACTATTACCGTTCGCAATACGCCCGCCACTCACTACAATCGATTATTATCTATAATATCAATGCAACTTTGTGTTCAACTATCGAGGGCCAATAGAGCATACCGTATAACATTGCGATTGTTCTTGATCGCTTTGCGTATAACGTTCAACAGACCGCGTCTCATGACCATTGAGTATCTTCAAAGATAATGATTTAATTTTTGAAGTTAGACATGTTAGAACAGTTCTCAGTGAGGCAACGCCATTTGCAATATACATTATTAATAAGTTGCAAAGCTGTATTGACTAGGGTAGCCCTAACTGGTATAAACGTTAAATTATGTTTAAATTAACTAGTACTGAGGTGCCATACATCATGACTTAGGGATATTCACTGGTTCACTTACTTACAATGTTTAGTTATACTTTTTTGTGAATTAGCTCCGAAGCCCGAAGCCTTAATTCTTAAGTTGGCCGAAAAATACCGACGCACTTTGGTTATTACTCATTGGGGAGCTACTTTTATTGCCATGGTAGCGTACTATTATGCTAGAAAACCGATGGCGGATCACAGCACGCAGTAAATACGCGTAGCACCCATTTACCGCGAGTCAAATGTGTCGTGAAATAGTACCTAGTATACATATAGTTTCGTAATTTGGCATAGTATAATGTTATGATTGAATTATACTTAGATAACCTAAAATACCAGCGATATCTAAAACTCTATAAATACCAATTTACATGGCGAGAGTTAACCGTACGATAGAATATAACAGAATATTCTTCTTTATTAGGCAGTGTCATGCAATTTGACAGCGAAAATTATATAGTATAAGTGTATGCGGCTTTGTAAACCAGAGTTTTCTTTTATATCCTCGTATATGTATTACGAGAAACTCTCTCCGTCGAAATTGAGCTTTAATGTAATGCTGCATTCGAAAAATACCAATATAGCAGGCAGCTTTGAAGAATTATTAAATTATTTCTATTGTTATATTATAATATCTATAGTTATATGTTTATTACATTTGAATATTTATATGTTTGAAAAGCAAAGAATTTGTTAAAGATTTATATTTTTATCATGACGTATGAATCATGCTGGAAAATATCTCTACTATGAAATCATTCGCAGGTAATTATTATTTAAGCAAAACAATCACGTCTTTTATTAGACGTTTCTTTACGTCAAACATCCGCCGTTTCGTCGACTGTAAATGTACTTCGGCTAACAAAAAATAACTGACCTTGGAGAGTGAATAGATATTAGCGAGAATTCTTAATCATATTTACCTAAATCTGCGTGTAACTGTGAAGGAAAACTTAACACGTAAATTATTTTGTACAATACAGGAAAAAAACTTTGTAGGAGTATGCTTTTGTAAGATGGATCTTCACTAAAACCAGTTCTGTCAGCAGTCAGCACGTTACGTAAAATTTCAACTCACCTGGTGAGGTTTCTATGACTAATAGAGTAGTATCTTTATCGCTAAATTATGGCATGGACAACAACAAAAACTATTTCAATTCATTTTTATACATAGGTCGGCAAATGAGCAAGCGGGGCCAACTGATGGTAAGTGATCTCCACCGTCTATGTACGCCCACAATACCATAAGAATCATAGGCGCGTTGTAGACCTTAAAAGAAAGGGATAAAGGGATTGGAAAGGGGAGGTGGAATTGGGTCTCCGGATATCTCACTTACCATGCGAAACGCAGCAGCAAGCTACTTTAAGTTGGTTATCTGTGAGATAGTGGTAACGACCGATCGAGCCAGCCAATTCATGCTGTAGACAAAACTGTCTACAGCGTAGCTCTATCACTCAATAAGCATGCTCACAAATAATTACATATTTCTAATTAATGATAAAATGTTTTTACATACTTTGCTGACAAGAAAAATAAAATACGTATCTGGATGTAAAACCTGTTATGATACTTTATACATAATAATAGGTCTTTATCTATGAAATTGTTGTCATGCACGAAAAAGTTATAGTACTTTTATCCATATTTTTATGTGTATTAAATCAAAGTAACCACCCATGCTATCGATGCATCTTTGCCAGCACAGTGCTATTATTTTTTCCCGCAAAAATTCGTCCAATTTTTTAGGGGTTTTAAAGTTTTACAAGAAAAAAGGAATGATAAGTTTTATTACAACTTCTACTGAATATTGATTAGCTTTTGCACTCCTCTGCGAATTCTTCTGAAGCAAGGACGGCGTATATTTTGAACTTTCAAACTTTGTCCTATTAGAATCTAATAGATGCTCCGAATAAGATCTTGGTTTTAATTATCATAACACATCTGTATTTAAAAAATAATGTGTTGTTTAGACAATGAACGTGCATAAATTCCGTAAAGATATGCACACTGAACCTAAAACAATAGTACCGATATTAAAACTATTTCATTATCGACTTTTCAAGTAAGTATGGAATCATTAATTTGCATGTTGCATCCCATTTAACTTTGGCTCTATACAGAGTTGATATGGAATTATGTGTATGAACTGTTTAGTGCTTGTATGATATGGCGAGTATATATACAGAAACCGAAACAAATTGTTTACTAGTTTCAGATATATAGACGAGTAGTTTTCGCATTTTTTGCTGCTCTATGTGGGGATCGATTAAAATGTTGACTGTGAATTAGTTGAAATTGGCGATTTTAGTTGCGCAGACATTTCAAGAAATAAGATATGTATTCGTTATGGTTAAAATACTATGGTTTTAGTGTCAAATTTATATCTGTGGGTATCAGAAATCGCATGAATGAACATTGCATAATCAAGTCCAAATGAAATGCTTAATTTTTTCCTGCTATCTTCTTCCACGTGCCGTTATCCTTCTCGTAGTGGGGTCGACGTAACATGCTTTCTAGCCCATCAAGATGTTCTAGCCTATGTTACAGAAAGATTTGGCTTGTACTTTTTACAACAGGCCGCCTGCCTGTCTTCATCCCCTATGGGAAATGTAGATTTTTCCTGCTAATACCTGATTTTTCCTGTTAATAATGCATTAATATCTTCACGTAAACCCTATTTAGATGGATAGAGTTTCCAGTACGACTTAAGCGACAATATTATAGAAAACTGTAATTTACGAGACCGCGTCATACGATATTTTTTTTCAACCTGTATCATGTGGACCCCATAAATGATAGTATTCTGTTATATTGTTGCCTCTGCCATGCGATTAAGTCTCTCCGTACAAATTGGCTTTATTTCGAAAGATAAGACAATGATGATAATATTAGTCATGTAACTAACTAACTAGTTATCTAAAAAAAAAAATCTTCAATTAGAATTTGTCAGAGAAATATCGGCATTTTCTTCTTCTGAGAAGTTATGTCAAGAATCACTGTCTCTCAACCTAAATTATTGTGAGTGCTGTGATAGTGATATTTATAACTTCATTAATATTATTAGATTATGAAATATAGAGTATATATTATTATAGGTCTAACTTTTCCATTCAGTAGAGGAGGCCCGTGCCCAGCAGTGGGGCGTGTGGTATAATTATATATTAATATAGGTACTTATAATAATAGCATAATGATATAGTACATATATAGTAGGTAAATACATACTATGTATTCACCCATAAATGGTATGTATTTTTATGCTCCAATGTGGAATATCTGTACGTACGTCGATGCTCGTCATATTTTCCCGGATGAGGTAAATCGCAACTTTGTAACCATTTGAACGGAATTCTGATTCCGGGTACCTGAATAAAATATATATGTTGAACGCTTATTCTATTAAGTTTTCGTTAGATGCATGTAAATGTTGCAAATACATAAATAATTAATTGGACCTTCACTTCTCTAAAGATGGATTTTTCCTTATATCTTATATTAATGAAGCATGTTAAAATGTAAGGTCGCTCACTAAATATATACTTTTCCATTGTATTTTTACGCTTTTAGTATCATGTTTTTTTAGGTAATACATATTATGTTGTTTGTATATTGCGAACATTGAGGCTTTAAATCAATTCAAGTGATGTCCTCTGCTCTTTAGTGTGGCATATGTACTTTATTGAATAGGATCAGTTGTGTAACATGATAGTTGCATTGTGGTCCATCAACAACGGACAGCCCGGCGGTGATAAGATGCGATACACAATAATTAATGGAGAATCGTTTCTTAAGAGAGAAACTGGCGTAGGTGCATTGTTTGTAGCCTACTTTCCGTAGAGTGCGCGCGGTGTAGCGCGGCGCGGCGGCATACGAACGCGACGTGAAAGTGAATGGCGCAACTCGCAAGCTCGCACGGACTCGCGGACACATTTTACGCCCGATTTAATGGCACATTCGTTCTCGGCAAACCACGACTGTTCGTAACTTGACGTAAGGTCTCATTGTGTGCTGGTTATGCTGTATTTTACGAATGCGGGCCGTGCCGACAATGTGCCAATGTTGATTTATTTTTTCCTACATTGTCACGTTTCGCTGGATGTCTTTATCGGTCCGGAAAAACTATGAAATTGAAAAGTAATAGTTTTGGAATGTAGCGTCATTTACCGATTTACATATTTTATGTAATTATCTAGAACATTCTCATTGTTAATTAACTTAATCCAAGTAAAATCTAAAATAAATTGCAGTTTTGTAATTTTTATTATAGATTTCGACCTTCTTAAAGTTGTTTACAACTTTGGTAGATATAACCAGTTTTTTGCTGCTTTAAAATGGTTCTTAATTTATATATGCGCTTCAACGAAATCATGATCATACAACATAGACACTAGCAGATAGACATGCCAGCGAGCGTATCATATTGTTAAATGTATAGGAACCTACACTCGTGCATGAATCGCTATATCAAGTCTCCCACACTTTCTACTGTAACCTTCATGGTGAAACTTTTTTCTCGAATAAAATATTAACCTTTTGGGGATAAACATAACCATAATTACATTGTAAAAGCATTTAAAATACATTACACAATGCAGTAGAATTACACTGCATGTACAAATCTTTAAATACCTTTTGTTTGGAATAGGTTAGCAGTTAGTGCTGATAATAATAAAGTGTAACCATTTGTGACGACCGTTTTACCATGTCAAGGCTTGCAAATATTGAAAATAATATTTATATTTTAGTTATGCAATCCATATGATACCGAAAACTTGCGTTATCTCATTTTAAAACTTGCCTAGCGTTTTCAGGATTTCGTACATCATAATAAAAAAAAATACGGAACACATGAAGGATAAGTATAACATAAGACAAGTTTATTAAATTGTATTTATGATACACAGAGTCAGAGCAAGTGAGTTACCTAATGGTAGATGATATTCATCGCCCATGAACACCCACAATGTCTAAAGATTAATGGACCCGTTACTAACCTTAAAAGAAAGGGATAATTACGTGATAAGGAAGGGGAGGGGGATTTGAGCATCTGGATATCTCACTCACCGTACGAAACGCAACAGCAAGTTGCTACTTCACGTCTGCTTTCTGAGAAGTAGCAGCACCGGCTCAGAAAAATCTCCAGAAATTGTTATTTTTCACTTTTCAGTGCGATTTTTTGAAGTCGAGAGTGGTAGAGCTACGCTGTAGACAGTTTTGTCAGAGCGGTAGAGCTGCTCTGTAGACTGTTTTGTCTACAGCATGAATGAGCCGGTTCGACCGCGTCATTACCACTGTCTCACAGAAAACCGACGTAAGGCTTGCTGCTGCGTGTCGTATGGTGAGTGAGATATCCAGAGGCTCAAATACCCCCTCCCCTTCCCAATCCCTTAATTATCACTTTCCTTTAAGATCGGCAACGCGCCCATGATTCTTTTGATATTGTGGGCGTACATGGACAGTGGAGATCACTTACCATGAGGTGACCTACTTGTTCGTTTGACGGCCTATGCTATAATAATAGTCGGTTTTTGATAGAATCTGATACATCGGGATCTTATTGGTGTCGTATCGATTTATACATACATGAAGTGTCAGTAGTTATGTCACTATTAATGTGGGTAAGTTACTCATATTACACAGAGTAACGCAAATTAATTTATTACATTTGCAAATTATCGGGTCCAGATAAGAGAGTTCCAGAGTGTAAGATATAGAGCATTTTTTGTCCAACATGTGCGACAATATGATAGAGGACCATCATGGACGAGGTTGCGTCATCCGATTCTTTTTAAACTTATGACGTATGACTTAACGTATGGCTTAAACTTATCACGGAAACTAAAGGTTTCTATCGTCTAAAATTATCGTCTGTATTATGCGATAAACTCTCTTCATCTGAATTTAATCTCTTCATCTGGGTTTAAGCCAGCATTGAAAAAGGCACGAATTTTTTGATGAATGAAATATTCTATTTTATTACAAAGATGTAAACCTAACGGAGCGATAATTTTAAGTAATATGGATCAGTAAATATGAAGAATTGTTTATACTTTAACATATTAGGTACTCTCAAAATATGTAAGGAGTCGCACACGATCCGGGTAATTTCGAGTTCATCATGCGACCATCAAACGCATATTTTTAAGTACTTAATTAATAATGATCTTAAATCCTACTACTATTATAAATGTGAAAGTTTGGACGTTTGTAAGTTTGTGAATTTGGATGTTTGTTAGTCAAGCACGCCTTAACAGCTGAATAGTTTTGGGTGAAATTTGGCACACAGGTAGACCATAACCTGGGTGAGGACATAGGTTACTTTTAATCCCGGAAAAACCCGTTCACGCGGGCCCAACCCGCGAGCAAAAGCTAGTATAAAATAAGTAAGTAATAGTTTATTACGGATTTTGTTTTTGATGTGTGCTTTGGGAGTACTAATAAAATAAAGTTTTTGTTCTCTTTCTGCCTACCTACTTTGACGCATCCACTTCGCCCGGTCTTGAGCATCCTCCGTAGAGAGACCATTGGCAATCATATCTATATCTCCCAAACATAAGTGAATGCAGCGCTTTTTGCGCCTTCCGCGGGATCGTCCCTCTGGTACGACCTGGCATAGACTAGCGCACGATTAATAAATAAGATATGGTTTAGACATTATGAACCAGTTACACACAGTTCTGATTGCCACGTATGTGTACGAACATAACCATATAGGAAAGTTACCATATAGGAATGTATTTCGAAATTAATGTATCCATGGTACTTTGAGACGTACTAAATAGTAAAGATAAGTACATATCTTGTGTTGTGATAATTAAGTATAAATAGTAAATTTTATATTTCTGATACATCTAACCTCGATAAAATATTTATCGTATACCAAAAAACTGTATCGTATTGTAACAACCGTGATAAAGACTGGGCAACACTTTGTTACATATAGGTACATTATACGTATCGCAGTTATGGCGAGGCTATTGACCTTGATGAGCGAATAGATATTGTATGGGACGTCATTGGAACACACTAGAGATAGAAATTGCAAAAGAGCTAGTAATTGAAGTTACAAAGGCAACTTATATAAGATAGATTTTATTGGTTGGTATACTTTGTAGATATTTGATATGATATAAATTTATAAGATTTCAGCACTTTATATCTTGTATTGAGATAATATTCAATTATACTACAATATTCAATTAATTTTAATGATTTTCAAGAGGTGTTTAAGTATGAATTGAAACTCCATTAGTCATTTCACCTTGGTGTTAGATGATGGCGTGATTATAATGATATATTTTTTTTTAGTAGAAATATCATTAAATACATTTCAATTAACGTAGGACGTTGAGGCGTAAAATATTAATGTGTATAAAGTTGGTTTAAGATGTCTTATAATATAGAGGAATGTTGAATAAGATTAGAGAAGATTCCTGTAGCATTTTGTTTATTATGACAATTTGGAGAATACATCACACAATTACATCTGTATAGTTCGTCAGGATCTTACTGGGTATTAATTTTCTATATATAAATCAATTTGCTAATGGTATTGACTATCCCGAACTACTAAAGTTCATAAACTTGTCCCACGCGCTCTGTACTACCTATACTACCTTAGTAGGCTCGGGCTACCACAGAATATCTAGCATTAGGTATTTCTTAGAGCTAGAGAGAGAGAGCGGAATATACACTATCCCACCCACATAGCTGTCGCTGTAGATCTTATAAACCGGGATTGTCGGTGGCGGGTATTTTTGACATGTGAGAAAATGCATGTTTATATGATTTATTTTTGAAATCGGTTTAAATTTTTGTTAGAGGCATATTCATATAAGGTTGTTTATAAGCACTATTTATGGTAGAGTAAGGCTTTTGTTGTTATCGATACATCAAAAATGTGTTGCAAGTGGTGTTTTATTTAGTCAACAGTGTATTTTTTTACGTCAAGAGCATAAACGACGAAATACCGTTCACACAGTCGGTCGACCTCGCAGCACAGCCTTCGACTTTGTCGTCATCGATTATTATTAAAGCAAAGTTGAGACTTTTATCTCATAATAACTCTTATCGTCTTATGTTTTTGAAGAGTTTAGAAAACGGTTAAGATTTTTTTTTATATCATAATAATCAAGAAAATGTACAACGATCCTATTGTAGAATCTTATACCAATAGTACAGGCCAATGACCCAACAAAAATAAAATTGTCGTCGAAAAACATTATTTATTGTATGTCTACATCATTAAAGTAACTGACCAAGAATATAGTGTGAAGGATAAAAAATGTTTAATAGAGCGAAATAAAATAGTATGCACATCTGAATTTATTTTGAGATGTTTTTGTTCATTTAGGTAAGCAGTGAGTTTAATTTCATTTTATCTGGTAGTGAACATATTATTTAGGTATCCCCAGTAAATTGAAACAAATATTAATTGAAACCAAAATTAGGTTATAAAAATATTGCAATAATTACTTTTTTTTATATTTTTTATACAGCCGAATGACGAGACGAGCAAGCCGCTCGCCTTATGGTAAGCGACATGACTGCCCATGAACAGTTGCACCCGATCCAGAACTTTGAATTACAAAATACTGCGTAGCACTGCACTGCGCTCGTTAAGACTGAAGATGTTAAGTCTCATAATGACCAGTAATTATACTGGCTACAATACCCTTCAAACCGGAAAATAACAGTGTTCACACACTGCTGCTTGGCGGCAGAAATATGTATGAATAATGCGGTTGTACCTACTCAGGCAGACTCTCGCATACGAGAGTCCTACCACGAAGTAGATATATTTGTATTTAAAGTAAATATCCATAACTTTTTACTGAAACCTCTGATAATGAGAGAAAGTTGCGGTAGAATGTGGTTCCATCATGATCACACGCCAACGTAAACAATAATTTCTCACCGTATTTTAGATACCTACAAATTTTAATGTTGTGGGAAAATATTCTTATCCGACTACTAATTTAGTATTTTATGTTCATTTAAATCTGTGAAATATTTCAACAAAAAATACCAACCGATCAAAGAAAACTGAAAAGCAAAAAATGTATTAACTCCTAATCGAATCCCATTTTCAGTCGGTCCATTTGCAGTTTTGTGATTGATTCCATCGACAAAAAATTATTAGTTTTGGAGCGATTTTTATTTACTTTTGCGTTATTTTTAGGCCGCTTTTTTTTAAAAAGAATATAGGTAATTAATACATTACAGTGGAAAGAAATTCATCAAAATCTATTTTTAAACGTCTTACAGCCATGATTTCACCATCTTAACGATGTATTTATTCTTATTAAATTATATTGCAAATCTTTGAGCCATCGAGTAATATAATAATCCGAATGGGATCAAACTATGAAAAAATTGCATACAATACACACTCAATAAATTGGCCAAACTGAAGATGGCAATTTAATCCATAAAATATCTATGATAAAAAAATACAAAAATTAATGAGTTATTTTGTGATGTAGTTAGTGTTTTCAGTATTATTTTAGTATTCAGTATACACAGGATAATATACGGGTGGGGAAAATTACCATGTCAATTTGTAGACGTCTTTCAGTAATCAGATACACCGGAATTGGACTACACTGTACATACATAATACTTTTTTTTACAGTAGGTACATTCTGTACCCATCAACGTTATTTCTTTTCTTCTTTCTTTCTTTTATGGCTTTTGCGGCGTTGCCCTACCACAATTCTGCCAGTGTCACGTAGATATTACGAATCGAAAATAATACCGATTATGAAACAGAAAATATGTATTTTGACATATAGTTTCCAAGTTGACTTTAATATACAACCAAATAGACCTACAACAAAGAGAGACGAACAAATAAGTACAAGATGAACACCATATAGGTACTAAAATGTAGATATATAACATATAACCTTAGAGTTTGATACCATTAACCTTAACACACTTACATAAAAAGGGAATAACCGAGGGAAAGGTAAGAGAAAGGAGGGATTTCATACAGGTGGGACGGGGGATTTCAGAGGGGAGGATATCATATAATGAAAGCCGTAGATTGGGACAATTAAAAAAAATATGATCAAGGTCGCCATCATCTAGACCACATTCACAAAGAGAATTATCCCTAACCCTAATTTTAGCCAAATGAACAGGAGTGCAAGAGTGATTTAGCCGCATTCTGCAGATTATAGAGGTGTCAGATTTATCTAGAGACTGGAAAACAGAAAACCAGGGTTTCGATGGGATTTCTGGTTGAATAGAACCATAAAACTTTCCCTTCATGTTTCTAGATAACTGCCATTCCCTATTCCATGCATCCATCATCTGATTTTTCATATTAGAGCAAACATCAAGGGGAATAATCTGATAATGCTCCAAAGTACCTACACTAATAGCCTGTTTTGCACAAGAGTCTACTGTTTCATTGCCTGAAATACCTGAGTGACCTGGTATCCAGGCTAACACAACATTGATACCGTGTTGATGACAGATGTAGAGAGATTCTTTGATTTTGAGGATAGTTGGGAACCTAGATTTTGATTTAAAAGGATTGGAAAGTATGGATTGTAAGCAGCTTTTGGAGTCTGATAAAATAATGGAATTATTTAATCTGTGTGATATAACAAATTTAATAGCCTCCAAAATCGCGACAGCTTCACCCGAGAAAACTGTGGCTACAGAAGGGCATTTATAACTTAAGATTATTTTGTGAGCTGGTACCCACACTGCAGCCCCAACTATGCTGAATTTTGATAACTTAGAAGCATCAGTAAAAATTGTTAACCACTCTGAATATTTTGAAGCTATCTTTTCCCTAAAAACCTTATTTGCATCCCCAGAGTCTTTTTGTATACCAAAGTCCAAAATTACCTTTGGTTGAAATGTAAGGGCTTTAAAGGGCAAAGAAAAAATTAATTTAAAAGGGAATTGAAGGATAGGGTCAGGGAGACGGGAAAATTTAATGTAACTACGAAGTAAGCAAGGTAGGTCAAAAATAGAGTTATACCCTATACTTTCAATAATGTTGAAAAGAAGATATAATTTTCGAAGGAGTGGGTGTTGGGAATTTTGGGATAGTTTGAACATAAATTTATCAGAAATTAATTGTCTACGCAAGTAAAGGGGAGGTTCTAAACACTCCACTTGCATTGCATTAACAGGGGAGGATTTCATGGTTCCAAGAATTAAACGTAGGCATTTGAATTGGGTTTTGCATAGTTTATCTAGAGCTCCTTTGTTACCAGGTTCCAAAAGAAATGAACCATAATCTAAATTACTGCGAATGATGGCATTATATAGGATCTTCTGGGTGAAAGGGTGAGCCCCCCACCATACACCAGACAAGGATCGAATTATATTAATGTTTTTGTTGCATTTAGAGGTTGTGTAATCACAATGTGGGACACCTGACATCTTGGAGTCCAGCCAAACACCCAAAAATTTTACTTTATGTTCTTGGGAGATTGCTTCATTCCTCACAAAGATATGGACTGAGGGGATGTTTCTCCTCCTTGTAAATACAACCGTATTGCATTTGGGGGCTGATAAGAAAAGGCCATGATTAGAGAGCCACGAGTCCAAGGAAAACAAAGCAGCGTTAAGCTGAGACTCTGCATCACTCGGATTCTTAGAGGAAACATAAAGGGCGAGATCATCAGCATATTGAAGGATGGAACAATATTGGTTAACAGCCTGATCAAGATCACAGGTATAAAGATTGTACAAAATGGGACTGAGCACTGATCCTTGAGGCAAACCCTTCCAGATAGTCCTGGGGTATGAGAATGAGCCCTGAACTTTAATAATTATTTTCCGTTCCATTAGGAGGTTGCAAATGAAATATGACAACTTAACGGGAATCCTCAGCTGGACTAATTTATTCCTGAGGACCGAAAGAAGCACATTGTCATAAGCAGAAGCGACATCTAGAAAAACTCCGACTAGATACTCATTTTTCCTATTAGCGATATGGACATCGGTTGTAAAGATTCCGAGATTATCTAGGGTGCTCATATCTTTTCTAAAACCGAATTGAGAATCTGATAAAACATTATTATTTTCTAGGAACCACTCCAGGCGATGTTTGATCATATGTTCCACAATCTTGAGCAAAACTGAAGAAAGGGCTATTGGTCTTCGACTGTTAGGGTCTGTGGGATTTTTTCCTGGTTTAAGGATCGGAATAATTATTTGTATTTTCCACGAGTCTGGTATTTGTTGAGAATTATAAATAAAATTAACTAAATTTAAAAAATGTTGTTTGTTTTTTTCAGAAGATTTTGAAAGAAATGAATATGGAATGCCATCTAAGCCAGGAGAAGAGTCAGATAGGCCATCAAGAGCCAAACAAAGTTCATCAAAAGTAAAAATATCATCTAATAGAGAGGGGGGGTTGTAAGGGATTGAGGTTACTGGGAGTATATCCAGATTGGGTACAAAGGGAGGGGCTAATTTATCAGTAAAGGCATCAAACCATGATGAAGGATCATTACTTTGGGTATTATCAGGATTAAATGAACCTCTAAATCGTCTAATTTGTTGCCAAACCAAAGTAGATGGAGTTCTGGGGGATAAGGATTCACAGAACTTAAGCCATCCAAGTTTCTTTTTTGATGATAATAATTTCTTTGCTTTAGCTGATTTGTGTCGAAAGTTTATGAAGTTGCCAGTACTCATTTCAGAGTTATACATTCTTTCAGCCTCTTTTCTTTCTCTAATAGCAGCCGTGCAATCTGCATCCCACCAGGGAGTTGAAATTTTGTGGCTATGTTGCTTTTTTTTAGGAATATGGTTATTTGCACTAGTAATAATAGCTTCAACATAACCTGAGTAGCTTGACAGGAGGTTATCATTATTTAAATTGGGGAGAGAATCAATAATCTCATCAAGGCTAGTGGAATAAGCATCCCAGTCTGCCCTGGCAAGTCGGTACTTTAAAGAGGGGGAACAATCTATAGCAGGAATTACTCTATTACTGATGTTAAGAACTATAGGGAAATGGTCGCTACCATGTGTAGAGCTGAGAATAGACCAGGATATAAGGGAAGATATATTAGGGGAGCAGACTGTAAGATCTACTGCAGTTATTGGATTTTGGGAGGGAAACACTCTTCGTGTGGGTGATCCATCATTAATGACACAAAGATTAGCATCATCAAACACATCTATAAGAGACCAGGCAAAGAAGTCATTGTGACTTCCGCCCCAAGATGTGTGATGAGCATTAAAATCACCCATTAAAACTACAGGAGAAGGAACGGAGGAAAGGATATTACGGATATCTGGAATAAGAGAACTATTTGGACGAGGAATGTAAATAGATAAGAAGGAGATGCCAAAAACTTTGGCCGCTACAACATTCATATCTGGACTATAGGATGGAAGGGTGATTCGAGTAAATGGAAGAGTGCGCTTTATTAATAAAGCACTACCTGCATAACCATCAGCTCTGTCATCACGAAGACAAGAGTAACCTGAAACTCTAAATTGAGATCCAGGCACCAACCATGTCTCCGAGATGCCAAACACTGCTGGTCTGAATTTAGAAATCAGATGTAAGATTTCATACTTTTTAGGGCGTAGGCTTTGACTATTCCATTGGATAATTGTTGTTGTTGGGTCCATGGCTAAGGAGGGAAGTTAAGGAAAAAAGTGAATTGGCAACGTTGGACGGTAGGGAAGAGTTATTATGAGCAATCAAATCAGTGATAATTTGGATGAGTAATCTAAGTAGGTTGTCATATTGACCCACCTGTGGGGAGGAGGAACAAGATAGATTTGAGAGAGCACAGCCATTTGGCTGTGTTGATGGTAAATCTGCAACAATGGCCTGGTGGGAGGATTTATTATATGATTTGCCTAAAGGAGCACTAGGATGTTGAGTGGAAAAAGTGGTTTTGGTGTATGATTGAGAGGTTGGTGATGATGTAGGGAAGTGTGGGTTAGAGTGAGAAGATTGAGCCTGAGATGTGAAAGAAGGGGATAATGTAACCTCAGAGTACGTTTTTGCAACTTTAGGAAATTGCTGCTGAGCTTCTTCATATGAAATGCCTTTCTGAGCCATAATTTTTTTTATAGAAACTTGCCTATCATGCTCTGGACAGCATTTATTTGTGGCAAAATGATGACCTAAACAGAACAAGCAAGTAGATTGGCTTTCTGGGATGTCACATGAGTGACCCTCATGGGGTTGGGAACATCGGAAACATCTGGGCTTGGATCGACATTGAGACTTGACATGTCCAAAGCGACAACAGTTTTGGCATTGGATTGTAGGATACTGGTAAATCTCTACTGGGAGGGAAGTATGAAATGAAAAAATTCTTTCTGGGAGCACTTGCCCCTGAAAAGTCAGCACTACCGTCTGGGTAGGATTCCAGGAAACTTCATCATTACTCACTACTTTTCTGCTTAAACGACGAGCCTTGAGTACAATGCCACATCCATATGGTAAATCTAGACTCTCCACAAACTCATCCATAGATATATCTACTGGAACATTTCGTACTAAACCCATACGAGAAATGTTATACGAGGGGATGGATGCATCATATTTGTTATCATTGATCATAGAGCTGTTAAGGAAATTATTGGCATCTGTAGCAGAAGAGAATTCAACAGAGATTTTATTTCTGCCTATTCTTTTAACTCCATCAGGTCTTATGTTTTTAACTTTATGTTTAAACAATAATTGTCCAAATTTAATAGGACGGATGGATAAACCTGCCGCGAGGTCTGGTTCAGATCTGGAGACCTGAACTATAAAAGGGCCTTTATCTACATCAGAATAAATGCTGATTCCTACCACTAACTTCGGGTGAACATAAAGTCTCTGTATGGAAGCTGAAGCCATATCCCTATCTGTAATTGACTTTTTAGAGTTGGTTTCAACTGAGTCTTCTTCTAGGCGACGCTTAGAAGCAGAAATTCTAAGAGGAACATTAGGAGAGAGGATATTAGGGGGATCAGGGGGATCAGGAGGGACTACCTCCATATTGGAAGGAAAAAAATAAAAAGTTAGTAAAAGACACACAAGAGTTATACAACAAAACTTACCACATTCACGAACAAACACACAGAACAAACACAAAGAAATCTGCTTGGAAATATCAGATATTAAAATTTAATCCAAAAAGAAAAATTTTGGAAGATGACACTGACAGCCCCCAAGCCGCCCAACGTTATTTGAATAATTGATAGATGATCTACTGTCTGTTGGTTTGAATTATTGATAGATTATCTACTGTCTGTTGGTACTTTTAAAAATATAATACTTAATTTATGTTTGTTCATCTTTCTTCTTCCACCTGCCCTTATAGCGGGGTCGGCGCAACATAATTTTTAACACATATTGCAGAAAGATTTGGCTTGTAGTTTTTACGACGAATTATGTTTATTTATCTTTACTTTAATAGTCTTTTATTGACGCATATGCAATAAGAATGAATTATAATACATTATTCGAGGCGTTTGCTTGTCATTGGCACACATATTACAGCTTAATGTAATTTTATCCGTCTCGTATGCTCTGTCTATGTTTGCTACTTTCGTATCACTTGTTTTATTAAAAGGAAAAAATGTATAAGGAATAAATAAGCATTAAGTTTATTATTAATAGCACATTTATTTAAATTATTTTTTATATTGTTACAGAGACCATGCATCTAGACACCTTACCGCTCGTGGTTTGGACGCTCTTAGTCACAACGACAAATGTAAGTAATAAAATCATATACCCAGTCATTATAATAAATATAAACAGCCCTACAGAAACCAAAAATAAAATGAAAATTGATAGTATAAATGTGATCGAAACATCGTTAGATTTTTTCAGTATATCGGCACCTACTGTTTTTAGTTTCTATACTAAAACAAGGAAGCCTTATATTTTTCATGCACATATGCACATTGTGTGCCTGGCAATTTGTATGACGGGTGAGATTTCCCATGGTAAATATGTAAAATTTTGTTAATGCACCTATGTTTTTTCTGCTATTTTGGCTGTTAATAGGCGGTAGAGATCACTTACTTACCAAGATAAAGAAATTTTATAATAATCTAAAGCATATATTACCTATGTTAACACTTAGCCTCAAAAAATTGTTACTTCATTTGAAAAATAACGCGGTACGTAACGTTACACGATGCGTTTAAATATACTACTAGGCTGCCGGTAATGGCGCGGCAAGGCTGTTGTCTCATGACGGATGTCATGCGCCTTGATATGTTGACAGGCTTATTACGTCTCCCAATTGAAACGCGGCTAGGTCAAACCGGAAAGTAAGAATGAGAAATGTCTAAAAAGAAAAATACCTGTTCAAATCAACCATATGAAGCTCCCTTAGACAATGATGTATGGAAAATCTAAAGAAATTGACCTTTGCAATTGCATTTGAACAATTTGAACTAAACAGTTGAAATACTGGGAATTTGTGTCTGGCTGTAGAGATGTTATAAACTAAAAATGATCTCAAGCTCGATCATTATGTACCTGGCAGTGATTACTTGTGAATTGTAATTAATTATACTAAACTATCTTTCATAGACCTTTTTCAGTATCGTATAGTGTGCACATATGTACAATTTTATTTGTTTTATGTGTTACAGGTAGCGACGCAAAGCCAATATGGAATAGGTTTAGGAATAAAACGAGAAGTATTTTTCTTAAATTTAGAAGACGGCTATTTTGGCTGTCAAGTAAACGAATCAACACAAATATTACAGTTATATGAATTATCAAAATTGTGCGACGGTGTGTCAGACTGTTATAAGGCATCCGACGAGCTCAGAACAGAGTTAAAATGCACAGGTATATGTTATATATTTTATTTATTTATGAATGATTACACATCTTAATTCACCTTTAACCAACTCTCGTAATTGTCGAATATAACATCACCGAAGGGTGCTAATTGTTATTTATAATTTGTTTTAGATGATTGTACCAAAGAGGATGGCGCCCAGTGTATAAACGGTGCTTGTCTAAACGGGGTGTGCCATTGTAACGACGGTTTCGGCGGTTGTAATTGCCAGGAACCAGGTATTCTTTCGTCATTATTTATTTAAATAATTAGGTATTTGTATCTATGCAATCTCACCGGTTTTTTGTTCGCAGATATAAATGAGTGCAAAGACAGACCATGCGATGTTTTTGCACATTGTACGAACACAGTTGGCAGCTTTCAATGTTCGTGTTTCCCCGGCTACGAGGGCGATGGATTCACTTGCAAAGGTTTGCGTATTCACCTATAGACAGCAAGCACTTATAATATTGTTTTCACACTTAGCGAAATGTTTTATTATGGTTAATTTTGCACAGATATAAATGAATGTGAAGATCCAGCAGTGTCATCACGTTGCGTCGAAAACGCAGAATGTTGCAATTTACCTGCTCATTTCATTTGCAAGTGTAACCGAGGCTTCGAAGGTGATGGCGAGGAGGAATGTCGAGGTACGAGTACTAAACACTTACAGTTTACACAATATTGATTGTCTTCTAATTGATACGATACCAGGGTAAGAGTACGATATTAGGGTTTTATGTTTGTAGAAGTATGAGCATCATAAAAATATAATTATTGAAATGAAATTAATAACAGTGTGGGTGTGAGCGTTTATAAATTACAAAGTGATGTGATTCTAAGATCTAATTGATGAAAATATATACAATTTTTACCAACTTTTCGATTATATTCATTGTACGTGATGTAATTGACAGATCTTAACTAAGAAATTATTAGAAACTTAATTTGAAAAATAGGTTGATAAGTAAGTATCAACCTGTTATTATGTCTGGAACATGTATGGCTATTAAAGTCTATATAATACTTGTAGAATGACATGTATACAATATACGTATTGTCGTTTATGGTTACTTTGACCCTGGCGGGTAACTAAAACCAGAAAAACTTTTTAATATACAGCCAATACGAAACTTATTTACCTATGTCACTCCTGCTATATATTATATCAGCGTTAAACTATTTTGATGTTTCAATTAATTTCGTATTTAGTTATAACATGGTCAAAGTTGCCTGCTACAGAAAAAGAATTCTGCGCTTAATGCACATGAATATACGTATTTAAAAAAGAGAACACGAAAAATATTTAATAAAGATTTAATTCATTACTATGATATATGTACTTATTATTTTCCTATAGATATCGATGAATGCCGACGACCCGGAGCCTGTGGATCAAACGCTCTATGCCAGAACAATCCAGGAAATTACACATGTTCTTGTCAATCTGGTTACACCGGAAATGCTTTTGATGGAGTAAGTATAATAAAGTTCATGGAATAATTAGCGAAGAATTAATTCTACGTTATCATAAATTATTCCTGCCTTTTCCGCACTGTGAAAAGGTACATATTTTCTCGTAGACATGTTATATTTAAAGTATCATCCCTTCCCACGCAGCATTTCTTTCGTTAACTATTGGTATAATTTCCAAAATGTAATACATTTTTTAGGTATTTTTGGAATTTAGGAATATCTTTTTTAATAGCTTTGAGAGGAAATATATATTATTATTTAATAATCGCCTCCATACTTCGAAGAAAGTCAACCTGCGCACCCCTTAAGCACTATCCATAAGTTGCATTATCGCTATACCGTCGCTTCAATAATAACAAGAAATTATGAGTGATCGAATTGTTGCTCAGGAGTCTAAAATGTTGTGCTAAAACTCTATCTATTTTCATAGTGTGTCGATATTGACGAGTGCGCAAATGACGGCGTATGTGGCACGGGAGCAGTTTGTCGAAACGTCGAAGGCGGATACGAGTGCAGTTGTCCACCGGGCTATGAAGGGGACCCTCGCGTCGCTTGTCACGATCATGACGAGTGCGCGCGAGTCACCTGCGGCCGCGACGCTCTGTGCGAGAACCATCCTGGAGCCTACCGATGCGTTTGTCCACCAGGTTTCGAAGGCGATCCAGATGTTCAGTGTACTGGTAAGCCAAACATCGATATGCCAGTGGGTGTACCGAACGCTACCACCTAATCGTCCTTTGTGGATTAACGCTTTTTGATGTCTAATTTTGTGATTGGATCGCGTCTGACTTGCGCAATGTACTACCCTCTGTGGACACTCGGTAGTCTCACGCTTTTACTAACATAACCGATCATGACATTTTATACATTTCTAGATTAAAGTAAAACAGTTTCAGTGTGCACCCGTACCGTCGGCAACAAATGACTCCGACGAATTTGGTCTTTGTGTATTCCGGCAAGCTGTGGATATACTAAGATTATCCTTCAGTTTGATACTTTTAGTCGATTCCTCTAACACTCATTCTCTTCGTCTATGTGTCTTTCTCTTCTTCTTCGTAGTGGCTGTCGGCGATCTACCTACTGGGTGTGTATGTTTCTTTGTCCGCGTTGGCGGCAGTTGTAATTAGACGTGACTTGTTTGTTATACCAGACGTGAATGAATGTAAGAATAGTGAGGCTTTGTGCGGCGCACACGCAGTTTGTACCAATACTGCCGGAAGCTTCGTGTGCACGTGCGAGCCAGACTACACCGGAGACCCGCGCACCCCGACTGGCTGTCAGGATGTTGATGAATGTCAGATCCTTGAACAACCTTGTGGAACGCACGCCATTTGCGAGAACGGTGTACCAGGATATAACTGCATTTGCCCTCAAGGATTTAGAGCTAAACCAGATCCCCAAATTGCTTGTGAGCAGGTAAAGTATAAACAAACATGATATGAACCTGCCATATTTATTGCAACGAATTACTCAGATATTAATTTTCAGGTCGACGTAAATACTTTATGTAAATCAAATTTCGATTGTACTAATAATGCGCAATGTATTGACAACCAATGCTTTTGCAAAGAAGGTTTCGATGCCAATGGATCAGTATGTATAGATGTCGATGAATGTGCCATGAATCACAATATATGTGGAGAAAACTCTGTTTGTATTAATACAGCCGGAGGATACAATTGTGAATGTGCTATTGGATTTATGGGTTCCCCTCCGCAAGTGACGTGTCGAGCTCCTTGTGAGGATGTCAAATGCGGTGAACACGCGTATTGTAATCCGGAGGGAACTGAAGCATATTGCGTATGCGAAGAAGGTTGGACTTTTGATCCAAATGATATAGCAGCAGGATGCATCGATATTAACGAATGTGACGCAACACTGGGACCTAATGGACGTTGCGGTAAAAATGCACTATGTTCGAACATCCTTGGAAGTTTCACTTGTCACTGTCCCGAAGGTTATACCGGAGACGCGCACAAACAATGTATAGATATTGACGAATGCCAAATAGAAGGTGCATGTGGTCTGGGAGCCGACTGCATAAATCGTAATGGTTCATACAGTTGTGAATGTCCGGCTAGTACAATACCAGATCCGGACCCACATGTTCGGTGCGCTGAAATACTTACTTGTAAAAACGACAATGATTGTCCAGGTAATTCGGTCTGCAATGCAGACGAACGCTGTTTGTGCCCAGATCCTAATGTTGGAAATGAATGCAGACGTAAGTTACTGTTGATTTTATGTTTAATAAACCCGATAAAAATTTATAATCTAAATCAATTACTTATTACTAATTTGCACATCGTCAAATATGCTTATTTTTAACCGACTTCAAAAAAGGAGGAGATTTTCAGTTTTTTTTTCTTTTTTATGTATATAAATCGATTTCTTCGCCAATTGTAGACCGATTATGTTGCAAAAAAATCATTTGATAGAGTTTAGCTGCAGTGTGGTGGTGATGGATGGATGATCGATGATAACGGAGTACGGAGTAATAAAAATAAACTCCTCAACGGACAACAGTACACTCGTCGCGATTGTGTTATTGTATTGGAATTTACCTGCTATTTCTGTAACTACCTACAACAAAAAAATTAAAAATGAATAAAATTTTAACAAATCTTAGAAATCGATTCAAAATAAAAACACAATAAAGTATAAAATAACAATTTCTATAGATCTCTTTGTAGTTTTCTTTCACTGGCAACGACACAGTTGGTTTCTAAGTTTTGTTAAAACTTATTTTATTACGAAACATCATTGAAGAAAGAGACTGTACCCATTAGCAATTTGTTACAGATCCTTGCGAATTTTTAAAATGTGGAAGTAATTCAGAATGTCTTTTAAATGATCAAAATGCTCAGTGTACTTGCCGAAGCGGCTTTACGGGTGATCCAACTGCTCCCATTGGCTGTCAAGATATAAATGAATGTGAAGATAATCCTTGTGGTGCAGGAGCAGTCTGCAAAAATTTACCTGGACATTATCAATGCGAATGTCCCGCTAGCTTTAACGGTGATCCCTATGTTGACGGTTGCGTACCTGGAAAAATACCTAGTGAATGTAGCAAAATTGATCCTTGCCCCGAAGGCGAACAATGTATATTACATGACGGTGAAAATGTATGTATCTGCTCACAAGGCTTTTCACGCAATAAAGACACCGGTTTGTGTGAAGACATTAATGAATGCACACAGCATGGACGTTCGCCATGCGGATTAAATGCTATATGCAAGAACCTGCCTGGAAGTTATGAGTGCAAATGTCCCCAAGAATATAGTGGAAATCCTTATAAATTATGTGAAGTGTGCGATAATATAAACTGCCAATGTCAACCGCCGTACCAAGTGATAGATGGCAACTGTGTGTTATCTGGCTGTAGTAAAGACAACGAATGCGGTAAGGGAGCGGAGTGCATAGTGATTTCTGATAGCGTAAGTTACTGTGCATGCCCGGCTGGATTTTCGCTGACTATTGAAGGAGCTTGTGAAGATACCAACGAATGCACGTCTGGACAACCGGTTTGTGGTTTTGGCGCTGAATGTGTCAATACCGTTGGATCTTTTATTTGTAAATGCCCACCTGGATACAGTAAAGATCCCATGTCAGGGCACTGTGCGCTAAATCAAAAACGTTGTATAAGTGATTCAGACTGTTTTTCTAATGAAAAGTGTATCCAACCTGGTAAATGTGTATGCCCTCCGCCCTTCTATTTAGATGTTACCGATGGACAAAAATGTAAAAGTCCTTGTGAGCGGTTTACTTGTGGTATCAACGCTAAATGCACTCCGAGTGATCCACCCAGATGTATGTGTATAATTGGATTCGAAGGTGATCCTTACACAGGTTGCACAAACAGAAATGAATGTCACAGTTCTCCGTGTGGGTACGGTGCTATTTGTCATGATAAAAAGGGTGGATATCAATGCGCTTGTCCACCAAACATGGGCGGTGATCCATATAAGGGAGGATGTAAGTAAATTTTTCCTAAGTGTACGGTGTAACAAAATGATTATGTGTTTATGTAATTTCATATGATTGTATAATAATTTTTACTATTAATATATATATAATATATATAATATATATATATAATCATATTTACATATGTATTTGATTTTGTAGGTACCATTGGTGAGGAACCGACGCAGAAACTATTATGTACTAAAGACAACCAATGCCCTAATACTTTATCATGCTTAAATCGCACGTGTGTATCACCCTGTAATAGTGTTTCATGTGGACCTAATGCGTTTTGCGAAGTGGAAAACCATGCTGCCTGGTGTCGTTGTAACCCTGGATACACAAAGCCAGAAGGCGGGAAATGCATATCCGGTAATTAATTCAACTCACAAATCAATATAGTTTCCATTAACTATTCCGAATGTTTGCCTATCTATCAATGAGAACCGGAAACATGAATGGTCATAGAAAATAATAAATTTAATTTTCATTATTTTTTAGGATGTGACACCTATTCGTGCGCTAATGGCGCTCAATGTATAATATCAAAAACGGGTCCGACATGTATTTGTCCCGAAGGAATGGTAGGCAATCCGTTCCCCGGCGGGGCATGCAGTAGAGATGTTTGTGGGCCTGGCATACCTTGTGAAGAACATTTGACATGTGTTTCGGGCCGTTGTCGTCAACGTTGCGACGGAGTGGTTTGCGGTGTTGGTGCGTCATGCGACGAAGAAACTGGTAGATGTGTTTGCAATGCTTTCTTTGTCGGAAGTCCGGATTTGTTGTGTATGCCACGTAAGTAAACATTAATATCGGTATATCAAATAAATGTGTTTAGATGTCGAGCATGTTATCAATTCAGATATTTGTTACAGCAATATCTCCTCCAACATGTGAACCAGAATGTGGATTTAATGCTCATTGTGTGTATGGACAAAACAACGTTTGTAGATGTAACAAAGCATTTACTGGAAATCCATATATAAAATGTATGCCCCGTAGACAGATAACGTGTGCCACAGCTACTTGTGGTCGCAATGCCGTATGTCAACAAACAAAATCGCACGTAGAATGCTTGTGTCCTCCAGGTTACATAGGAAATCCAAACATACAATGTACAGATATCGACGAATGCATTAACAATCCATGTGGTGAAAATGCTATTTGTATAAATACGCCTGGCGGTTTTAGTTGTATATGTAAAAGTAAATATGTTGGAAATCCTTATGAGTTATGTTCACAAGTTTCTATTTCCAAATGCGCTGATGGAGATACTTGTACATGCACACATAATGCCACTTGTCCTGACGGCTATGTCTGCGAAAAGTCTAAATGTGTGGATTTGTGTCAAAAATTTACTTGTGGTCCTAAGTCTATCTGTCAAGAAGGTGATTGCCAATGCCTTCCAGGATACACAGGAAACCCTAGAGATCTAAAGAATGGCTGCGTCCCTGATGACACTTGTATGGTGGACGGAGAGTGCAAGGATTCTGAAATTTGTTTCCAAATAGCTAAAAATATTCGTAAATGTGTTGACTCATGCAGTAAACTTCAATGTGGACCAAACACTCTATGCATTGGTGCTAGTCATCAAGCTCATTGCATTTGTGCAGAAGGGTATGTAGGAAAACCTACAGATATTAAAACAGGGTGTCATTTAATACAGAGAGAACCAAATGAAGTGGAGTGTAATGTCAATAGTGATTGTAATGAACCTCAGGTTTGTATCCTAGTAGATGGCACTACTAAACGATGTTTGGATTTATGTTCAACAATAGCGTGCAGTGCAAATGAGATTTGTAAAGTTGTAGCTGACACTCCTCGTTGTGAATGTAAAGATAATTTCTTATGGAATCCAGTAACTTCCAATTGTGAACAACCCTCTACTCCCAACTGTAAAATAGACAGCAATTGTAACGATAACCAGTCATGCCAAAAAGATGCTCTGGGTGTCAAAAAATGTGAAGATGGTTGTTTATTATTTACATGCCCGGAAAACTCCAAATGTATAACAAGAAATCATAAAAGTCAATGCGAATGTTTGAATGGATTTGTCGGAAATCCTAATGATCGTGATGGTTGTGTGGCAATAAATAAAAACCAATGCTCAGACGACGTCCAGTGCAGAGAAAATGAAATATGCAAAAATATCGGCGGTGTAAAAAAATGCACACCTGCATGCCAACAAATCGCATGTGGTCCAAATGCAATATGTGTTACTAACAATCATATTGCCAAATGCCAATGCCCCTCTGGACCATTTACTGGTAATCCCAACGACTTAGAAAAAGGATGTCAATCAGTACCATGTATTTACAATTCCGACTGTTTAACTCACGAATTATGTAACCGTATGACACATACATGTTCTAATGCTTGCATGGAAGATTCTTGCGGTGAAAACGCAATATGTATAGCAGAGAATCACAAAACTATTTGCCAATGTCCTAATGGGTATAGAGCTGATCCATTACCAGAAGTTGCGTGCAAAAAACTTGAAGTTTGTGACCCGAATCCATGTCACCCTACCGCCATATGTGAAGCAAGACTTTCAACATTTAATTGTAAATGCCCTCTCGGATATATAGGTGATCCATTACATGACGGATGTCGCAAACAAGGCGAATGTGTGCATGGAGATGAAGATTGCCCAATAGAAGCGGCATGCGTCAATGGTCGTTGTATAAATCCGTGCGAAGGAGCTTGTGGGTTAAATTCTATATGTAAAGTATTGGATAGAAAACCGATATGTATGTGTCCTGATGGATACGAAAACCTACGCGGAAACGCCTGCAAGAGGAAAATATTATCATGTAAATTTGACCATGATTGTGGTTCAGACATTTGTTATGATGGCCAATGTTTCCCAACTTGCATGAATTCAAGTCAATGCGAGCCTGGAGATTCGTGTATTAAGAATTTATGCACAACCGAATGTAGTAAACATACACAATGTGCCATTGGACAAGCTTGTGTGGGAGGCCATTGTTTAATAGGATGCCGAAGCAACGAAAACTGTCCCAGTGAAGAAGCTTGTGTTAACCATAAGTGTGTTAATCCTTGTTTATCATCTAGAGCATGTGGCCCGAATGCTATTTGTTCAAGAATAAATCACAACATGACATGTGAGTGTCCCCTTGGTTTCCAAGGTGCACCTACACCTCAACAAGGTTGCGTTAGACGACCAAGCTCATGTATCCGAACTTCGGAATGCCCCCCTGACCATATGTGTATTGGATTCTTATGCCAAGTGCCTTGTCAAGACAACTCAGGATGTGCTATTGGTGAACAATGTAGTGACAATAAATGCCATAAGATTTGTCACACTAGCACTAATTGCTTACATGGAGAACATTGTAGCTCAGGAGTTTGTCACCATGGATGTAAATTGGATTCTGATTGCCTAAACAACCAACAATGCAAATCAGATCAATGTCGTTGTTTGCCAGGCTTCGATCTAAGTCAAGATGAATGTATTAATATTAACGAATGCTTAGGTAATCCGTGCCATCCATCAGCGCAATGTGTTGATAATCCTGGTTCCTACAAATGTGTGTGTCCAGTAGGAGCCGTCGGTGACCCTTATAGAACGGGATGTTTATTGCCTAATCAATGCAGGAGTGATAACCAGTGTGAAGATTCATTGGCATGTATAAAAGGAAGATGTTCGAACCCATGTCAAACTGATATATGCGGTTTGAAAGCCGTGTGTTCAGTTGTCAAACACCGAGCAGCTTGTAATTGTAATAAAGGATTTTTAGGAAATCCATTTGATAAAAATATCGGTTGTTTCAAAGTTGAATGCGTAGAAGACTCAGATTGTAGCGGAGATAAATATTGTAATACTAAAAACAATAAATGTTCAGATAAATGTGAGGAGTCCACCTGTCAAGAAGGTACATGTAAAACGGAAAATCACGAAGTTTCGTGTTCCTGTTCAGTGGGATACCAACTGATTAAGAACGTTTGTGAAGACATAAACGAATGCTTGAATAATCCGTGCCCACTAAATGCAAAATGTTTAAATACTGAAGGCTCTTACAAATGTGATTGTATAAACGGAACTATATTAGATGGAAATACTGGAAACTGCCGCCTACCCGGAGAGTGCTTATCTGACGAGGACTGCTCTGATAAAACTAAATGTTTAAATAATTATTGTATCAACCCTTGCGAAAAAAGTTCTGCATGTGGTGAAAATGCTGATTGTATTGTCGCCAATCATAAATCTCTCTGTGAATGCCCACCAGACAGTCAAGGCGATCCTTATAAGAAATGCAATAAATTTGAATGTACTAAAGATAGTGACTGCGCGACAGAAGAAGCGTGTGTTAATAATAAGTGTAAAAATTCCTGCAGCATTCCTAGGGCTTGTGGAAAAAATGCTGATTGTATTTCCAAGAATCATATTGGGTACTGCTCGTGCTCGCCAGGCTTTTCTGGAGATCCAGTTCTTGGGTGCGTTCCGATTCAATACTGCACTGACGATAGCAAGTGTTCATCTGGAACTAAGTGTGTCGAAAACGTTTGCACCGGTGAGTATCATATTCATTAGATGTTTTTAGTTTTAGGATTCCGTACATCAAAAGGAAAACCGAAACCCTTGTAGGATCTTTTATTGCCCGTCCGTTTGTCCATCTATCTTTTTTCTATGAATGGGTAAAATTGAATTTAATATCAGATACCAAGGTCTACGGTTCCTTACAATTTAAAAAAATAAGCTTGTAAGTCAACGTAATCAAAAGATAGTCATTTATGTCACATATTTTTCACTTTTGTCATTTTTTTGTATATTGCGTCTGGAGAGAGCCCAAAGATGTATCCTCAAAATTATGACTTATAAACCCATCAGATTTCCTACCAGCGACCTTTACTCGCAGTACAAACTCCTAACGGTTCGCAAGTTGTTTGTATTGAAAGCTGTTACTCATAAAAATAGTGAGATTGTGTTCGATCCTAATATACTTAAAAACAGACTTAAATCAGAAAGAGTATGTGAAACCTTTAAATATACGACTGAAACTGCCGGTCGTCAATACTATTATTTGAGACCTAAATTGTATAATAGAGTAAACACAGTATACGAGTGGTAGAGCCACGCTGTAGACAATTTTGTGTACAGCATGAATGGGCCGGCTCGTCCGGGTCGTTACCACTGTCTCACAGAAAATATATATTAGCTGATATGATTTCTGTAATTACATAATTTTATTTATTTTGTACTGACTTGTCATAAGCGCTATTTTAATTGCCTACATGATGAATAAAACTATTTCATTTCATTTCATTTCAAAACCGGCGTAAAGTAGCAGCTTGCTGCTGCGTAAGGAACTTAACATTTATCCTCTAACTTCAAAAAAATGCAAAGCTAAAGTGACTGAGTGGCTACTTACTTTGTCTTATGAGGAATCCGAACACCTAATCAAAATGATGTTTTGATTATGATTTCCATGCACGCACAAACACATACACGCACGCACGCACGCACATGCACACATACACACAAAACAGTCTAATGTAGATTAATTACCTATCTTCTTTTGTCTCATTTTCTTTATTACTAATTTTAAGATGTATAGTTTCATGTACCCCGAGGGGGCCGTTAATAGCTGTGACACAGTACATACTATTACAGTTATTATTATCGTTCATAATGTAAACTGTATGTATAAAAAAAGGTTACTTATAGATAAATTATTATTATTAATAATATTTAGATAGTTACTTATAGCTCATTAAAGTCTATAGAGTACTTCGCGTTGATCAACAATCTTGAAATTTAGGATCACGTAGGGAGGTATTATAGCATTCTCCCAAGAGGGGTTGATGTCAGGCAGACTGCCGGTTGTAAAAACTACAAGCCAAATAACATATGTTAAAAACATGTTGCATCGACCCCACTGCGTATAGGATAAGGGCAGGTGGAAGAAGAGGGGGGCGGGGGTCTTATAGCTTAAATTAAGGAATATATTATTGATATAATACCGTAAATACGAAAAAATTGTTTATCTCTAAAACATGTATACATAAGTTTAAATATTATGATATGCAAACACTTTTTGATGATGTAATGATACGGAAATTTCAGGACTTGGTCTATCTCACTCTTGACCAGTTTTTTAGTCTTTAGGTGTGTAATAACTTCCTAGGAATATATTATATTTTTACTGAAATAATACTAATTTTGATTAAAACTTAATTGAATATTTCACATTTTAGGTGTATGCAAAAATTCAAGGGACTGTCTAAGTGATCAAGTTTGTATCCAAGGCACTTGTCGAGTAACTTGTAGCTCAAATGACACTTGTCCCGATTTTCAGTTCTGTCTTAACAGGATTTGTTCAAAAGAAATGCATTGCTCGTCTAATGATGATTGTCTTGATGATGAACGTTGTTCTGTGGGTAGAAATGGAATACCACAATGTGTTAAGGTATGCGAAAGACATCCATGTGGAAGACAAGCTAGCTGTGTTGGTAAAAACCACGAAGCTACGTGTTCATGTGTTCAAGGATTCTTTGGTGATGCTCTTAAAGCGTGCCAAAGAAAGGAATGTGAAAATGACAATGATTGTTCTGATGATAAATTGTGTGAAAAAAATACATGTAAAATTGCATGTTTAGTAGAGAATAACTGTGGGGATAACTCTATTTGCTCATCCGAGAAACACAAGCATGTATGCTCTTGTCAACCTGGTTATACCGGAGATCCTTTAAGAAGTTGCACTGAAATCAATTGGTGTGCATCTAAAGCTTGTGCCATTGGCGCTGAATGTAAAAATACCAAAGATCGTGCACTTTGCACTTGTCCAACGGGAACTGTTGGCGATCCATATACACAAGGATGTCACAAAGCAGAAGAGTGTCGTTTTAACAGAGATTGTCCAGCTGGTGCACGTTGTACTGCCATTGGCGATACCAGGAAATGTACAGGTATATACAATTTTTTTCATACGATTATTCTGTTTTGTTGTGTTTATGGATGTACCTATTTCAACTGTTAATTACTTGTTGTTTAAGATGTTTGTGAAAGCGTTAAATGTAGTATCAATGCAGAATGTATCGCTTCAAGGCACACAGGTCAATGCAAATGTAAATCTGGTTATATTGGATCTGCTATTGGTGATAAAGGATGTAGATTACGACAAATATCGTGCACAAGTAAAACAGACTGTGCTGAAGATCAATACTGCCACAAGGGTATTTGCAAAGGTATTCAATAATTTAAGATTTTTACATGATGTATTGTTGTACAGATATCTCCCCAGAGGAGTTGACGTCAGGCAGGCGGCCGGTCGTAAAAACTACAAGCCAAATCTTTCTGTTACATGTGGTAAAAATGCATGATGCGCCGACCCACTGCGAGTGGGATAAGGATAGTGGAAGGAAGGGAAGGGAACTATTGTACAGATCACTATTATATTATTATTCACTCATTTATCCACTTCTTTTTTCGATCTGCTAACTAGCTAAATAAAATCTCGGTTTTATAATAAAATAATAGTTATTATTATCAGTACGTATATACACACTCACGCTTATACTCCCAAAGGGGTAGGCAAAGGTGTAACTTGTGCACCCACATTTCGGCGAACTTATTTCCGTCCCATGATGTGGGGGCGAACATATACCATACCGGACTTAATTCCAGATTCCGGGCTGATGCTGAGCAATTCATGATATAAAAACCGAATATTACTTTATCCCGGGGATCGAACCCGTCACCTCAGTAGCGTAAGAATTACAACTGCAGCACCGAGGCAGTGTATTTTTATCAGCCCTGTAGTAAATACGTCCCACTGCTGGACACGGGCCTCTTCTACGAATGAAAGTGATTAGGCCTTAGACCATCACGTTGGCCTAATGTGGGTTGGTAGACTTCACATATCTACAAAATTCTTATGGAGGACTTCTTAGGTATGCAGGTTTCCTCGCAATGTTTCCATCACGGACAAAACGAGCGATAATTAAAAATGAATGCACACGTAACTTAGAAAAATCAGAGGTGTTTGTTTTTGGTGCTAGTTTCGAATCTACGACTTTCGTCTCGGCATTTCGTACCTATCCCCGCTGAACTACCGCTTCTTTTTATGTAGGTATAAATTAATATTGTACTAATATTTTTAAGGTTTATGTCTATTGGATGAAGAATGTACATCAAGCGAGAGATGTTTCAATGGTCAATGTGCAGACCCATGTCAATTGGAAAAAGCTTGTGGTTTAAACGCAATTTGTCGGACTAACAATCACGTGGTTCAATGCAGTTGTCCAGCAAGTTTTACCGGTAATCAGGATATGGAATGTGTCAGAAGTATGTAATTCTTTTACTCCTGTTATATTTAAATATTTATGTCATTCGCTATAATGTGAATCTTTTTTATACTAATATAACTATTACTTTCAGTGCCAAGACTTTGTGGCGCCGCAGGAGAATGTGAGGATGGATATGCGTGTCAGAACTCTATGTGTGTGCCACGGTGCAAAGTGGACGATGAATGTGCTTTAAATGAAAGGTGTGTCGCTGGCGGTTGTGTGTGTAAGTATTATTTTTGTATGAATGAATTATATTGTTAGTTTGTTATGTTGGTTATATTATTATATATACGTTTTTTATTATAGTGACGTGCCGCCTCGATAATGATTGTTTCTTGGGTCACATATGTTTAGCAAAGAGTTGTCAATATGGCTGTAGACATGATGAAGACTGCGGGCACGATGAATTGTGTAAAAACAATTACTGCCAAAATCCCTGTAATAGCAATATAAGCCCTTGTGGACCAAATACTGCGTGTTCTGTAGTGGATAGAAAACCTTATTGTTCTTGCTTCGAAGGACTGATTCCTAATCCAACACCTAACGTAGGCTGTATTCGTGCTCCATCTCTCACTTGCCGCATGCATACTGATTGTACAACCGGCTGGAGGTGTGAAGATGACCGTTGTCGACCTGCTTGCACAAATAATGGCTTGCAGTGTTTGCAAGGCGAAAGATGCGATTCTGGAGTATGTCGATATGCATGTACGTCAGACGAACATTGTTCTGCTGATGAAATTTGTGATGGACGATCCTGTACCACCGGATGTAGGTCTGACTCGCAATGCTCCAACGAACTTGCTTGTATATCTGGCCAGTGTGTTGACCCTTGCACTAAACCAGCTACCTGCGGTGCAAATGCATTGTGCAGTACTAAACAACATCATCCTGCATGTGCCTGTCCACCAAATCTAGTGGGAGATCCTAAAGTAGCATGTCGAAGGATACCGTCACCGTGCGACTCAAACAAAAACTGTCCAGACGGATTCAACTGTTACGGAGATACATGCCATCCTTCTTGCAGAAGGTAATATAACAGATATTCAGTAATACTAGTTTTATTCGATACCAAATTACATTCTGTTTTCACATAACTATTATTATATATATTTTCAGTGATGGAGTGTGCTTATCTAACGAAAAATGTATTCGAGGAATATGTAGAGTGGTGTGTAACAGCGACGATGTGTGTGGCGATGGATACATATGCGATAATCGTATATGTAAGCAAGGCTGCCGAGATGATAACGCTTGTGCTCCTGATCAAGCCTGCCTGAGGGGGCAATGTAAAGGTGAGCTTTAAAATTTCTGAACCATGTATAGGTAAATCATCAAATTAATTTACTTAAGAAAATCAATATTTTTTGGGTTTGTAGATCCTTGCAAACAGGGAACGTGTGGAATTTGTTCAGATTGCGATGTTCAAAATCACCGTGTACAGTGCAGCTGTTCCAGCAACTATACTGGCAATCCACTTGTTGAATGTAAAAGAAAAAAAATATTATGTGATGGATTCTGCCCTTGTGACGATAGCGGCTACTGCATTTCTTTATGTGAAGAAAACACTCAGTGCCCTTGTGGTGAAAGGTGCTTCAATGGAGGGTGTAGGTCTGTTTGTACCCCTAGAAATAAATGCCCTGAGAGACAATTATGTATACAAGGCGTTTGTGTACCAGGCTGTAACAACGATGGTGACTGTGGCGAGGACATGTTATGTTCTTCAAAACTATGCGTAAATGCTTGCCTTCAAAAGTCTTGCGGAACAAATGCTATTTGCTTAACAACTCGCCATCGTGCTGTATGTAGTTGTCCAAGTGGATTCTCAGGAGATCCACGTAAAGAATGTAAATCCTATGAATGTCTGCGTAATGAAGATTGTGGGTCAGACGAAGAATGTACCACGGAAGGGAAATGCAAAAATGTTTGTTTGGGTGCATGTGGTATTAACGCAATATGTCGCTCTGTTGACAGAACATCTCAGTGTTCTTGTCCACCAAGTTATTTAGGTAATCCAAATGTCGAATGTACCAAACCTACAGCGGGAAGTTGCTTACGCAATCCTTGTGGAATCAATGCCCGTTGTCGCGATTTAGAAGATAGCAGCTACGAGTGTACATGCCCACCTAATTGTGCTGGTAATCCACAAAGGCAATGTTTCTGTGGCACTATGGAACCTTGTGCACATAAAAGTTGTGGAACAAATGCGCAATGCCGTATTGATAAAAGTGGCGCAGCCCAATGTTACTGTCCAAGAAACTATCCTAACGGAGATCCAAACATAGAATGTAAGTAATGGTATTTTTATGACTGATTGTTTATTCCATGCGCAATCTAAAAACTAGATAAAATATATAAATAGTACGAGTATGTAAATAGCTCCTTATTGATTCCTTCACACTTGCACATAAATTACTTATAAATATGAGTTAGACATTTTGATTATAGAAGCGATATCTAAATAAATATCGAGACCTTATAGATAATATTCAGAATTAGTACCTAAGAATATTCAGTCGTAATACCAAATTTGTTTAGCCATTACATTACCAAACTATACTCTGACAAATTACATCAGTTTTTGTACACCCATACAAAACCTCAATTAAATTTCTGAAAATAGCAACTTTGAATGAAATTGAAACTTAAACGCTTTGAAAACACATACTCAGATAATCGTCCCAGGAAACTTGCCTGCCCCTTTGTATAACGCACTAAGTTTTGTTTATAATAACTAATTATAACACCATTTATTTATTTATTTGAATAGGACGGTATGAATACCACTTATACTACTTTATGTTTCCAGGTGCTCAAGAGCGTAGTATAGTTGACTGTCGCACTACTGGATGTGGTATTAACGGAGAGTGTTTAAGAGAAGGAGCAGAATTTGTGTGTCGTTGTATCCCTGGCACGGAAGGGCAAGCAGATATTGAATGTTTGACCAGTGAGTATTTTAAAATATAGCCATCATTTTTTTGAACACCATGTATAAATGCACAAAACTATAAATGATTCAACGGATATTAGGAATTAGGCTTCAAACAACGCCATTGATGTATACCATCTATTCCTCTACTGTAATTACAAATATATTTTCTTACGTTATATTGTAAATATAATATTTGAATTTTCACGAATAAAACGTAAGGGGATGGGCGTTTAGAAATGTGATAATATTTCCTTAAATGATGTGTTAAGAACATTATTTCTATTTATATCGCGACAAAAGCGATTTTAGTTCTACAACCATGTAGTTCATATTTTTAATGAAAGTATATAGATATTCTGACTACCGAACAGCTCTTAAATTTGTAAAAAATCCTTTTAAGTACTTACATATCGATATGTGAATTTTCATTTTAAATTATTTAAAATGTAAAATTTCCATGTATACCTTACATGTAATTTAGTGGAAGCATTCTCACCGTTCGTGCTTAAGTTGTCAAACCGTCAGTAACATTTTGTTCGGCTTCATGTACATATCGCTTGTATTATAATATACCGTTATATACATATTCCTGATCATAAACTATCAGTTTCAAAAAAGCATGCACTGTCTCGTGAGAAAGTTTCCTCTTCGCGGCTGAAGGTACCGCTCTCTCGACTCTGCTTTCTTCTTTCACATCTTCCTAGGTATCGAATGCACGAGCGACAAGGATTGCCCCGCAGACAGAGCGTGTCTAAGTCTACACTGCGTGGATCCTTGTACGGTGCGAGGCGTATGTGGTGAAGATGCACATTGTGTACCCCTGATGCACAGAGCTCAATGTTCCTGTCCGCAATGTTATGTAGGTCAACCGCGACTTGCTTGTCGTTTCGACCCTACTTGTAAGCCCACTACTGACTCCAATGTAACCTTCTCCTGCTCTGAAACTAAGCCATGTCCGTCCAAATTGGCATGCGATGTCAACACGAATCAATGTAGAAATCCTTGTCTGGGCTATCAGAACTGTAAACCGAATCAAAAATGTGAAGTTCGTGACCACAGACCAGTTTGCGTATGTCGAAACGGCTTCGCTTTAAATGAAAGAGGAGAACTGACTTGTGCACCAGAAAACGCTGAATGTACAAGGGACGAACAATGTCCATCTAATGCAGCCTGCCGCAATTCAAAATGTGTGAACCTATGCTTAACTTCAAAAGAACCAATATGTCCTAAGGGAAAACAATGTGAAGTGGTAGACCATCGTGCTATGTGCCTATGCGTTGAAGATTGCCACCCCACGGCTTCCATATGTTTAACAGACAACGGCTGTCCTAGCAACTTGGCATGCAGAGACTTTCAATGCAAAGACCCATGTAAAGGAGCCTGTGGTGGCGCTCCGTGTTCCGTTGAAGATCACCATCCTGTATGCAAGTTTTGTCCAAATGGGTTCATAAATGATGAAAAACATGGCTGCATTAAAGGTAATTTTACAGTGAACGCAGAGTACAGATAGTAATGTTTAGTGTATTAGCGTCTTATATGAATCTTAATAATCTTTTGTTCTTCATTATTACAGGAAATTTGATAATTTCTACTCTTTGACTTCATGCGGTTGTTTCTTTTTTCTTCTTTTATTTGTAGCATGTTCATATATATCTTATTTCACAGTTTGAACTTCTCCTTCGTCTTTCAGGTAGAATTGAAGCGTTGGTATTAAAAATGTTATTGTGTAAATAATAATCCCTAATAGCCATTTTCGCTTTTTTACACTCACCATTTGGTGTTGGATGCGCTATGATATTCTTTTAACGCTTATTGTCAAAGCTTTGGCACTAACATGAAATGCAACAAACCAGCCACGAGACAGAGTTTGCAGTATTAAAATACAATGCCTCCTACTGACCTCATGGTTATAGTATTACTTATAATATAATAGCTCATAAGTGTGTAAATAACATGTGATTTTTATCATATAAAAGGGTTGTTCAGTTTAATAATAAGTACCTATTTTTTGTATACCTAATGATTTTACATTATTTATCCCTCATACTTTTATAAATAAGGGAGTACAGAATTCTGCAATTTCTTTCAATTGTAACTATAAATGTTTGTTACTCTTTTCCTGATTTAGTTGTACAAAAAAGTTAAATAAAGTCCTTGTTAAAAATATTCAATTTTAAGTGGCAAGCAAAAAATAATTTCGATGCTTTAAGGTCCTTCTCGATATGTTAAAATATGTTGTAATGTATGCAGCTGTCGGGTGTACCTCCGATGAGCAGTGCTCTTCTTCGCTCGCGTGCACTGACCGACGCTGTACCGATCCGTGCTCACAAGGCGGACCCTGCCTCGCTGGACAACATTGTGCAGTTGTTAATCATCAGCCAGTGTGCTCGAAAGGTCATCTCATCTCTTGTTTTACTTTTTACAACTGTTTACACCATGAAGCTTGTTATGAATAAATACGCATACCTATATAGAACGTGGTCCATTTAGATTTCTATGTAGTTTATATATTTTTTTTGCGTTATTATACGAAAGTTTTAAATCTTTTTTGCTCATGTTAGTACTTAAATAAAAAAACAACTTAATCGTGATAATATATGAACCATATAAAACTTTAGTCGTTCATAATATACATAAGTATGGTATTCTATTTTACTTTCTTAATACAGTAAATGATTTAATATTTTTAAATAACTTTTTTATTTACAGTATGCCAATGTCAAACATCAGCCGATTGTAGTCGATTTTCAAATAGTGAATGCGATGGTTGCAATTGCGTCCAAAGTAAGTTGAATCTTAATCAACTTTTAAGTCGTTTCTGGCGATTACCCATATACTAGAATTAAGCAAATATTTGTGATAAGAAATAACAGTTAAAAATAATAATAAAATAATATAATATAATATTAATAAAATAAAATAATAATATAATATTTTTTTTATACAGAAGTTCAAACTGGAACAAACTGTGCTCACTGTCGCCCCGGAGTTCCATGCGATCCATTCTCCGGCGCCTGTATGGAAAGTAAGTCATACAATTTTAACATAGCCCGTTTGGAAATTATGTGCTGATAATAAATTTAACTGTGCTAATTGAATTGTCTTACTTACAGTTTTAATAATTTCCTAATTACAGAATACACTATCTGTACTTTTATCCAATCTAAATTCTCATTATATTGACATATCGCGAACTTGTATTATAACACTTATATGAGTCCGCGACAATTTATTATAGTACCATAATAAGTGAATAGCAAAAATAACTCCAGATGAACTGGTTATTGCTATAATTCTAGTGAACCTACCATTTGTCCGATAAAACGCCACAAAATACTGGCTAAAATACCTCGGCAGACCCGGCATGCGTACACAGGCGAACCGTATTGCAATCTAGGTATTTGGAAACACTTTGGGACGGTGTCGACATGCAGTATCTAAAAATATTTTTTTCTGCAACTTTTGTTTCTATTCTCTTCTTGTTTTATATCACTTAGGAAACAAGTATTTGGGCTTGACTTTTTCTAGTATTTTTTTTGCTTTCTTACTTATGTGTAAATGTTTGTTACATATATCTATGTAGTGAACGTAGACACATTCTCTTCCTTCGTTACGCTGGATGAGATTACTTTTATATTTTCTGCTATTTACTATGGGCTTGGGTTTCATTCTATAACAACATTCATTGTGTAGTGTCAAAATGTTTCTGTTCTTTGTTGATAATTTATTTCTAATTTTGTTATCGTTAACTACGATTTTGCTAAAGATAAATTACCATAATATATATCTTTACTGTTTTTACAAGTTTATTAACGAGATTTATTGTTGCGTTCCTATTAACAGATGATCGACCTAAAAATGTCCCACTAACCGAAACATACTCCGATATCACAAGTACGACGGGAAGAGCTAATGAATTTACTACTGACATTAACGTTCCTACTTATCGATCGACTAATATAATTGACCATACTGATTTGACTTTTATTATTTCGACACCGACTACTGAAACTACAACTGATAACCAAGATAATGAACCAGGTATGACAACTACATTGTTTTCTGATAAAATAAATATCCCGACATCCATAGGAGATAATAAAGATATTCACACGGAGAGATATAAAGATGATTATGATGTTGAACGATATGGTAAAACGAGATCGGATGCAGATGTATCGGAGTCTACCACCGATGACCAAATCAATTCATCATCATATGAGCCAACACAACGTTCTGAGCTTACAATAAATGACGCAAGCCATTTTACAGAACAACAACACAAATCTTTGAATCTAAAAGCATCAATTGTTACCAACGAACGTGAAAGTTCAAAGACAACAGATAGCAGAAAATCTTACACAAGTACTGAAACAACAAATGAATATTCTTTATTCACCAATACAGAGAGCGTTACAGCAATGCAAAATAAAATAACAGTAATAAGTGACACTTTCACCGAAGCATATACAAAGGAACCGACAACTTTCATATATTTACCAGACAACGAAATAAGTACACTGAATAATATTGACACATCTACACATACAACATCCTTAATTACTGTTGAAACAGATACAAATCTTTCGGTTACAAAAGAATTTAGTACAGAACCTTCTAATATAGAACTACACCCACATTCACAAACTATTACTTCTAACTTTATAACTACTACTGAGTCTTATATGAAATCATATAATAAAAGTATAAATAATGAATCATTACTCGGTTTAGATAATATTACTGTCAAACACCCGTCACACAATGCATCGCCACCACCTCTTACAGAAGCACTAGGTAATAAAATAATTCCCAATAAAAACATTAGTGAAACTGTTACGCATATAAATGGAACTGTTATAGAATCTTCTCCGTCAGGAATGTACGATCCTTCACAAGATGTTACTACCAATCCTGTCAAAACAACGATAGATAGTCAATTAAAATCTACTGTCAAGCCTGATGACAGCACTGAAGCACTCCCAGAGTTAGGTTATACCAGTGGTGACATATGGAACACAGCATCAATAGAATCTGGGACCCGATTGCCTGATACAGATATCAGTACAATCGAGTACACAGACACTGATTTATATGTTTTTGGGGATATTGGCAGTAATACAGTGACGAAGAAATATTCAATTTTTCCGAATATAAAAGAATCCAGAACAGAAAAAACCACTGTAGAATTCGATGAATCTTTCAGCAAGATGACTACTAGCCCTATTCAAACCTGGACAGAACCTTTTATAAAATTATCATCAACGTCTATAGAAAATAAAAATACGAAAACTCCAGACAACCAAAGACAACTCAATAATAATTACACCGCGATAACGCAGATACAACCAACATATAAAAACGACAGTATTAGACCTTTAATCACACCTGATTCAATTAACAAAACAGGTATTACAACTCTTGATAAAGAAGACTTACTAACCACAATTGGCCCGTCCACTGTTAAAGGTACACAAGGTGTAATTGATACACAAGACTTTAAGCTAATTGAACCAGCTACTGACAGAAATACCGAAGTGTCACATAAAGAAACAGACGAGAGTGAAGTTTCTATAGTGATTAATGGAACAAAAATTAAAACTGTTAAATCTAATGCTGTTGATACTACTCCCTCTATAAATTCAAGCTATTCATCTTCATCTAGTTCTATAGTTAACAGTAGCATCATACCCTTTGAAACTACTCATGCAGATACAGCATCTCACGAAAACGAACAAGTCACAGCTTTCGTCACTAAAGAAATAGAACACACACAAAAATCAAAGTTAGGATCAACATATCAGCAATTACCTACAACAATAATTCCCAAGGGAGATAATTCAATTACAGAATCTAGCACTCATATACATAACACCGACAACACACAAACAAAATCACTTGCGCCTACTGTAAAACAAAGTAGTACCAATATTGCAACACAAAAGCACAGAGATTTTGCATTAATTGACAACATTATAAAAGATTCTGATCAAAATATGGAAATGACTACTGTAAATACAAAATATATACTACAAGATACTGTAGTAACTGAAAGAGAACATTATAAACAAGGTACAGAAACAAATATTGACCGAACGAAGACATTTATTGCAACCACGGGACAGGGCTATACTTTTGAAAATATTCCTACAGATAAAATTAAAGATTCTATCAATCTTGACGGTAGTACATTTAAATACACAGAAATTTCACAAGAAGTTACAGCAACTAATATACATGCAACTGGACAACAAGCTACCGAAGGACCTGTTAGAGGAGACCAAAGTAGTGAGACCCCAACTGTTGACTTTACGCAGACTAAGTCTGTTATACCAATAACAGAAAAAAGTAATACATTAAAAAATATAGCAGGAAATATGATAAGTAGCACTGAATATTCTGAAATTTCAATTACAAAAACTGATAAAATTGGTATTACTGAAGAAACAACTACTAAGAATATTGAATATCAATCACAGCCTACCAGTACTCTCCAAAGAGGCGATGAATATAGCCAAGTTACTGACCTATTTACTACCAGTACATACGAGGATGATTTATTTGACAATATTACAACAGAAAAGATTCCTGTGCTACCAGATTTTGGTAGTACAACTGTTAATGTAGAGCAAACTGATCACATCGTTGCAACAAAAGATCACACAACAACATATTTTCTCATAACTAAAAGCTTTGTCGACAATACTGAAACTACTAGTGCAGACGTTGATCGAACAAAATCTTTTGATACAGTAACAGACATAAGCCAAACATTAAAAAATACAGCTACAGACAAAATTAATGAATTTGATGATCAAATCAGTACGTCTCTAAACACAAAACAAACTACTGAACAAAATACCGTCGTGACATCATATAGTGAAATAACTCCAACACAAACATCTAAGTATACTTCAGTAACCAACACAGATGTCGGGCAAACCAGTACCAGTAGTGACGTTACTTATACGAGTAATATCTTAACGAATACAGATCAAAATGATCATACTTTGTTTAAAACTACTGATGATGTAACAATTGCATCTCAAGTGCCTGATGTTTCTCACAACACAGACGAATATACTCATATAACCGTTGGTGTTACTAATACCGATAAGATCGATATGTTAACAACTATGACAACAGAAAAAAATACTGATTCACCACATTCCGATAGTGTAATTCTTCAAGTAGACCAAACAGAACAGTCAACAAAAACAAGTATTGATGATGCATCAACTCGATTGCAAGAAATAGATAGCGAGAGAAACAACTATCAAACTACTGACGCACATATTAGCTGGACAAATGATTTAGCTTATGTTACAGAAACGAGTTATGCATTCAACAAAAATACTGTAAATGATAAGACGTGGATATTTGAAGAAGATTTGTATTCAGATCAAAATATAAGGACGTCAACAGAGTTTATAAAGACCTTTTCAGAAGCAGTTGCTATAACGAGTGACCAAGAATACAGTCAATCTATTGATACAGATATTGGCCGAAACAAGTTATATGTTTATGTGCCAGAAAAAAACGATTTCTTAAATAAAGTTACAACAGATAATGTTAATGAGGTCTTTGATACTGACAGGACGTTAGTGAAAGAGCAAAGTAATACAGTTAGTACGGCGACGTCTGGTAATAGTGCAGAAACAGGCGGTTTGTTTGAAATTAAAGCGTCAGACAAGAGTACGGACTTCTTGCATACCGTAAGTTCATCATTTGAATTATACACAGAAATGACTTCCGATCATACAACTCAATCCCCTTCTACTGAAATTATTGAAAGTAAAGAAAGTGAAAGTTCATATCGTACTACAACAGAAACGGTAACATTGACTGGTTTAGAACGTAATAGCCCGGAGTACAATAACACTTTGAATTCGGAATCATTTAAATATAATATTGAAAATACTACCGAGAACGAAATAACGCATTTACTAGAGACTACAGTAACTGATAAGAAAGTACTTATCAAAAAAACAACAAAGAGTACGTATGATGAAAAAAAAATTGGGTTCAACGCAAAGAAAGTTGACCAACATGCATCGTCCGTGGGTGATACTACGCAAATTATTCGAGAAGTAACTGAACCATATCAGTTTTCTTTAGAAACAAATGTAGATGAAGGAACTGAAGCAATGGGGTATGAATTCACGAACCATAATATAAAAGTAGCTAATACAGCCCTCATAACGGGATCAACTTTGACTTTGTATACTGAATCTACTACAGAACATTTACCAAGCTCAGAACTATCCCCGTATACGACTATTGGAATCGACGATAAAATAGATACTACCAAAAATAATAATTTAGTAAACTTCTTATATTCAACAAAATTCACCGAAGACGTTACCAGTTCTAGTTTCAGCTCTAAGTTCTCCTATGACACCGAGACGCCATCATCAATTTTAACTAATACTGAAACAGATAATACCGGTAATAATTCCCTATCTACTGTATTAACAACTGAAAAAACTGATACAAACAAAATGAATGAAACAGAAAGCACTGCTTCAACCAATTTTTCAGTACATTTTGCAATGAAATCAGATAATTCTACACATATTGACCGCCAATCTACAACGTTAACTCCCGTTGATTCAAAATCATCAGACAAGCTGTCAACTGAAATAGAAAAATATACTTTATTCACAATCCAACCTACGGATATTAATGATAAAACTAGTTTTGTACAATATACACCCGAGACGATGCATGTCAGTACTGAAATTGATCAATTTTCAACCACGTCAATTTCTGATAAACATTTCACCAGCATAGAAAATGGATTTAAATCTGGTGTAACGAGTTTTGAAACAGATGATAAAACTGTGATAATATTATCTCAAAACCCAAAAGAAGAAGTTTCTTTCACTGAGTCATCAACTACACTCGAAAGTTTCAGTGCAGAGTCGATTCCCGGAGGTATTTCTGAACCACAAGAGCCTGGCATAGTATTATATACTGTATCGGAAGCATATACTACATCGACCCGAAAATATATTCCCGGCAATATTCGTAATCAAAATACTATAGGCATTCAGTATACAACTGCAGGTACAAATGAATTTGAGACGACAAATAATATTGTTGCAACTGTACCGATCTCCAGTACGGGTAATATAGATGATTTATCCACTAAAATTACTTCTACAACTAATAGCGTGTGGAGTACAGATCACACAACTCCCATTACCTATAATTTATTAGACAAATCGACTAAAACTTTTGACCACTTCGATACTATCATTACCGAAAGTACTACGGCTGATGTGGTTACTCAAAATAAAGAACTAACTACGGATTATATTACTACACCTCAATCTACTAGTAGTAATGAATATACCCAAACCAATATCGTTGCTGAAAATAACGTTCCATCTATGGAATTTACTACTACACCTCAACCTACTAGTAGTAATGAACATATCCAAATTAATGTGGTTACTAAAAATAATGTTCCAACTATGGAATATACTACCACACATCAATCTACTAGTAGTAATAAACATATCCAAACCAATATCGTTGCTGAAAATAACGTTCCAACTATGGCATATACTACCACACCTCAATCTACTGGTAGTAATGAACATACCCTAACTAATATCGTTGCTGAAAATAACGTTCCAACTATGGCATATACTACCACACCTCAATCTACTGGTAGTAATGAACATACCCTAACTAATATCGTTGCTGAAAATAACGTTCCACCTATGGAATATACTACCACACCTCAATTTTCTAGTAGTAATGAACATACCCAAACCAATATAATTGCTAAAAATAACGTTCCAACAATGGAATATACTACGACAACTCAATCAACCAGTAGTAATCAACATGACCAAATAAATGTGGTTACAGAAAATAACGGTCTAACTATGGACTATACTAATACACTTCAATTTACTAGTACTAATGAACATACCCAAACCAATATCATTGCTGAAAATAACGTTCCACCTATGGAATATACTACCACACCTCAATCTACTAGTAGTAATGAATATACCCAAACCAATATCGTTGCTGAAAATAACGTTCCATCTATGGAATTTACTACTACACCTCAACCTACTAGTAGTAATGAACATATCCAAACCAATATCGTTGCTGAAAATAACGTTCCAACTATGGCATATACTACCACACCTCAATCTACTGGTAGTAATGAACATACCCTAACTAATATCGTTGCTGAAAATAACGTTCCACCTATGGAATATACTACCACACCTCAATCTACCAGTAGTAATGAACAAATCCAAATCGATGTGGTTACTAAAAATAACGTTCCAAATATGGAATATATGACCATACCTCAATCTACCAGTAGTAATGAACATATCCAAATCAATGTGGTTACTGAAAATAACGTTCCAAATATGGAATATACTACCACACTTCAACCTACCAGTAGTAATGAACATATTCAAATCAATGTGGTTACTGAAAATAACGTTTCAAATATGGAATATACTACCACGCCTCAATCTTCTGGTAGTAATGAACACATCCAAACCAATGTCGTTTCTGAAAATAACGGTTTAACTATGGAATATACTATCACACCTCAAACTACTAATAGTAATGAGTATAATGAAACGAATGTGGTTACTGAAAATAACGGAATAACTATGGAACACACTACTACACCTCAATCTACTAGTAATAATGAACATATCCAAATCAATGTCATTACTGAAAATATCGTTCCAACTATGGAATATTCTACTACATCTCAATCTATTACTAGTAATAAACATAACCAAACCAATGTTGATGCTGAAAATAACGTTCCAACTATGGAATATACCACAGCACCTCAATCTTCTAGTAGTAACGATATTATTAATGTTACTGAAAATACAGATCAAATTAACGAATATGCTTCTACGTTTCAATCAACAAGCAGTGATCAAAATCATCAAACTTATATTGGTACTCAAAATAACGAGGAAACTATGGAATATACTAGTACAATTCAATCTAGTAGTAATAATAAAAATATTCATACCAACCTGGTTACTGAAAATAACGGCGTAGCTATAGGATATAGTACTACTTCTCAATCTACAAGTAGTGATGAAAATATTGAACCAAATTCAGTTAGTGGATATAATGGAGCAACAATAGAAGATACTACCACATCTCAAATACCAATAACAAAAAGTGATAAGTTAGACTTTAGCCAAACTATTGTTACCTCATCAATGTTATATATGACAACATCATCTATGACTACAGTACCTGATAAAAATATTTCACCGAAATCAGAACTATCTTCATCGAGCTCAAGTACATCTGTAGAGAATTTATCTTCTAGGAGTAAGGATGTTGATATTCCTGCTTGGACAGAGTCTACGTTATTCATAGACTTAACTTCTACAGAGACAACTACTTTGAACTTTGACTCGAACATTATTATAAAATGCAATGTAAACTCACACTGTCCGACGAACAAAGCATGTCATAACGGAGTATGTCAGAATCCGTGCCAAATAGTGGGAAAGAAATGTAAACAGAACACGTCGTGTAATGTTGTCAACCACGCAGCTGTTTGTTTTTGTGATGACTCCACTACGAACAACTGTGTAAGAGGTATGCTTCCGAGGTATTTTGCATACCAGATTGATTATACTTTATTGTTGAGATTTTCATAGCAACTTTAATTCAGAATTTAATTTTATAATGAGTATTAACGTATTTCATTATCGTAAAGATTGTTTTATCGGACAAATGTGTAAATAATGACTATAACATGTATAATTAATTTGTAAATACATTATCCATAGTAATAATTAATTATTGTAACATACTAATGTAAATTAACATGTAACATACTAGAATCTGGAACACCAAAAGTACCAGAACCTTGTCACTCTGATCGGGACTGTATAGAAATCGAAGCCTGTTTCATGGGATTGTGTCAAGATCCTTGTGAATTTGACAATGTGTGTGGTATTGGAGCCAATTGTCAACGCATTAAACACAGGCCGATGTGCTCATGCCCAGCTGGTTATGATGGAGATCCCGCAGTTAAATGCACGCCTAAAATATGTAAGCCTTAGCTAATTTTTACTAATTACCTATAACATGTTAATGTTCTAATTCTGTGTGCGTTGTTGCGTGGTATAAAACACAACGTTTGTTATGTTTTTAAGATCCCAATTTTCAGAATATTGACAGCATTTAGGTAGGAATAAATAGACAATTTAATTAATCCAACAAAGATAGCGGTTGTGGCTTTATTACATTTATAAATATTGTAAATAGTAAAAAAATAAACAGTATTTAGTATTTTTTTGTTCCTAGTATTTTAAATGTAGTGAGGTGATTTCCTAGAATAGTTTTTTATGGTTTATAAATATTTCACATTTTGTTTAGTTGGTTGCACTCAAAATGAAGATTGCCATTTAACTGAAGCTTGTATAAATAGCGCATGCCAACACCCATGTGCAATACACAACCCATGCGCACCTAAAGCCGTCTGTATAAACACAAATCATGGCTCCGATTGTAGCTGCCTAGAAGGCTATCAAGGAAACGGATACGTGGGCTGCGTACCAGGTTAGTACGCCGGAAAAACATAAGTATCTATGTGAAGTACTAATTATAGAAATATTTCAATTTTAATGTATTACTATTCTAGTTATGGATTCAAGATCCGTATGTCAGTATAATGAAGATTGTCCACCAGAATTATTATGTGATACGCTTAACAGAGTATGTATTAATCCATGTGCTGTTAATAAATGCGGAGACAACGCTGAGTGCATTCCCTTTAATCATGACAGCCAGTGCAAGTGTCCGGCAGGTTTCACCGGGAATGCTTTCCTTGAATGTCACCAAGGTATAGTAACTGATACTTGTTTTGCTCAATATCAGGTGGTATTACAAAGTATGAAGTGTATAAAACAAAATTATTATTTCCAGTGCAAGGCTGTCGTTCGGATAATGAATGTGCCAATTCTGAAGCTTGCATTAACGGTAAATGTGGTTCTCCGTGTAAATGCGGCATAAACGCAATTTGTGATGTATTAAATCATCGGGCATCATGCAAGTGTCTGAATGGATATACCGGTAATCCACAAATCGGCTGCGAGCCACCATCGAATCCATGCATTCCGAATCCGTGTGGAACCAATGCGCTCTGTGAAAGTGATAACGGCAATCCAATTTGCCTATGTCCTAAGGGATTGACAGGAAATCCATTTAAGAATTGCAGTAAGTAACATAAAATCAATAATATCTTACTATTTTTAATAAAATGAAATCGATTATTTAGAAGGACGATTTATTTTACTGTTTTTTTTAGTTCCGAATCAAATCATGATACTTTCTTATATGCACACCAAAATTCTACCATTTCTCTATCGCAAGTCCCTGAGTCAATGAGTCTAATTTCAATTATGTACATAATCTTGACATAATTATATACGAGTATAATAAAAATATACAATTACTTCCTTATAAGTTTGTGCATTCCACAAAAATGCTCGGTTTCCGAATCTGATTGCATTGCTAGGACATAAATAAAGCTTTTTTATCGAATGAGTAAATGTCGATAATCGACTTGCAACTTTGGATAATATTAAATGATACACAGTTGCCCTTTTGTCTCACATTGGTATTCTCGCTCACGCACATCACTTAATTTAAAGTGATGCGATAGATCTTAGCGATCGCAATAAACGAGTGATTAAAATTAGCGTCAAATTTAAGGATTTTGAGAGTTTGATAAGATCTGGTACATAAACATTCACTGTCAGACCTATGACCTTGATTATTATGACCACAACTTTCTGTAACACATTGTAATTTCATAAAAATCCACTCTGAAGGGCATGAAATCGGGGATGATAGACTAAACCTTTATGTACCGATTTTTATGATATTTTAATTAATAATAGTGAAATATAAACTATTTAACAAAGTACAAATTAATCACATAAACTAAAAGGCAATAAATAATATTAAACAATTTTAAGTCGGTGGTATCAATCATTACATTATATACCCTTGCACACCTCTTTGGCGTTAGTTTAACCCCTTGAAAACTTTCAGTACCAGAGGGCAACGAATGCGAACCAAACCCATGTGGTCCATATTCTGGATGCCGATTAATAGATAATAAACCAGCTTGTTTCTGCTTACCAAATTACGAGGGAAATCCACCAAGGCAACCATGTAGACTTCCAAATAATCCGTGTAATCCATCGCCATGTGGGCCTAATACACAGTGCACTGTATTATCAAACGGATTTTCTAAATGTACTTGCTTGCCAGGATATATTGAAAGCCCTAATACAGTCAGAGGTTGCGTGGAAACACGTAATCCCTGTGAACCGAACCCTTGCGGTATTGGAGCTCGATGTGATCCAAACAGAACGCCAGCGTGTTATTGTCCAGAAAATACAGTTGGAAATCCATACAAATCATGTGATAATAATCGTGGCTACATACCACCAGTATCTAATGTTCTATGTCAACCAGGACCTTGTGGTCCCAACGCTGATTGCTACGTTAGTAGTAATAGAGAAATATGTTATTGTAAAGCAAGTTTTATTGGTGATCCTTATACTGGATGTCAACCGCAAATAATGCCCTGCGTTCCAAACCCATGCGGTCCACAAGCTATCTGCCAAACTAATATTGATGGACAAGCGTTATGCCTGTGCGCTGATGGTAGCCTTGGAGATCCTTATAGCCCTAACGGCTGTTATTCTCGAGAATGTGAAGTTGATGATGAATGTGCATCAAACAAGGCGTGTATAGGTTATATGTGTAGAGATCCCTGCCCTGGAATGTGCGGATTGAATACTAAATGTCACGTAGAGACCCACAGACCAGTATGCGAATGTGACAATGGATTTGTGGGTAATCCTCTGATTACCTGTTTACCACCTGAAGATGAAAAATCTTTAAAACCCTGTAATAAAGTACGATGCGGAATAAACGCCATATGTCAAGACATAGCCGATAAAGCTGTTTGTACGTGTCCAGTAGACTTTTCTGGCAACCCGAATATTGAATGTAAGCCAGAATGTGTCATGAGTTCTGACTGCTCATCCAACGAAGCATGTGTTAACAAAAAATGCATAGATCCATGTTCCTTTAGTAATGTTTGTGGAATCAACGCAGTTTGCTTATGCAATGACCACACTGTATCATGCTTATGTCCAGATGGATATACTGGAGATCCCTTGACCCAATGTATTTATAAACGTAAGTACAGTTTTTTTAAACTACCTATATAAAAATAATTACTGCAAATCCCATGGGAACTAATACTGTAAAATATGTGTTGTTTTTCAGCAATAGTAATTGGAATAGATAATTCCACCATGCAACCCTGTTCTCCAAACCCTTGTGATTCTAATGCTCCTTGTGACACCTACGGAAATCAATTTGCAATTTGTGATGCTTGCATTGGACCAAATGCTGCTAATAATCCAGCGTGCAGACCAGAATGTGTCCTTAATTCCGACTGTCAGTTTAATAAAGCATGTTTAAGAAATAAATGTGTAGACCCATGCCCTGGATCTTGTGGCGTTAATGCAGAATGTTCAGTTTATCACCATGATCCAATCTGTCAATGCAAATACGGTTTTGATGGCAATCCATACGAATTTTGCAAATCTACAACGCGACGTAAGTACTCGTAATTAAAATATTGGCGACAAAAATAGGCGTATTACATATTCTCTATCTGTACATAAATGTTTCGTCTTTTTTAGCTGTATCACACGAGACCTGCGATAATGTTTTGTGTGGAGCTAATGCAGTTTGTAAGGATATTAATGGTGCTCTTACATGTGAATGTCTTGAAAACTTTTACGGGAATCCATACGTATCATGCAGACCACAGTGTGTTGTAAACAGTGACTGTTCGCCAGACCTAGCATGCTTTAACAACAAATGTGAAAACCCCTGCAAGGATGTGTGTGGCATTGGGGCATTGTGCAAAACAGTCAACCATCACGCGGTCTGCTACTGCGAATCCGGTCAAATTGGTGATCCTTATATAAGATGTCAACTTGCCCATGGTTTAATTCCATCTCTATCCGTTTGTGATCCATCACCATGTGGACCACACAGTCGCTGTCTTGTATCAGCAAATGGATTTGCCGTATGCTCATGTATGCCTGGACATAGAGGCGTAGCACCAATGTGTCAACCGGAATGTGTCAGCAACTCTGATTGTCAACAAAGACTGACATGTGTCAATCAACGGTGTATAAATCCCTGCTTAGGCAGTTGCGGCCTTAATGCTGACTGCATCGTCGTCAACCACAATCCAGTGTGTATTTGTAGTGCAGGTAAAACTGGAGATCCTTTCGTTGCATGCACAGAATCAATAGATGTAACACCGAATGGTCAAAATCCGTGTGTTCCGTCCCCTTGTGGACCCAACTCTGTATGCGAAATAAAATCAAACCACCCTGTATGCTCATGTGTTCCTAATTATTCCGGGACTCCTCCGAACTGCAGACCAGAATGCGTTATAAGCCAAGAATGTCCTCCGAGTCAAGCTTGTATCAATGAAAAATGTTCGGACCCTTGTATAGGTGCCTGTGGTAATAACGCAAGGTGTGATGTGGTGAATCATACACCATTATGCAGTTGTTTAGAAGGATACAAAGGCGATGCGTTTATAGGATGCGATGCTATATCGAAATTTGACACACCAACACCCTGTAATCCTTCACCCTGCGGAGAAAATACGATATGCACAGTTGTTAATGACATCGCTCGCTGTTCGTGTATCCCCCCAAATATTGGAAATCCCTACGCAGGCGGCTGCCGTCCAGAGTGCACAATAAATTCGGATTGTCCGAATCAACTAGCCTGCCTTTCAAACCATTGCCGAGATCCTTGCAAAGACTTGTGTGGAGTAAATGCCGAATGCATGGTCACTAATCATGTTCCAGTTTGTACTTGCTTTAAAGGATACGAGGGTGATCCATTCCAATCGTGTCGACCTCAGGATTATAGACCACGTAAGATCTGTTTTGATCTATATTAGAATTCTGATGTAAAAACATAATATGATGTAAATAATAATAAATATATTTTTAACAGCGTCAACTTATAATCCATGTGAACCGTCGCCTTGTGGAGCAAATAGTGAATGTCATGTAGTTGGCGAGCGACCTGCGTGTTCTTGTCTTCCCGGCTTCTTTGGAGCTCCGCCAGCATGTCGCCCTGAGTGTTCCGTTAATTCGGATTGTCCCGCAAACAAAGCTTGTATAAGCCGCAAATGCAAGGATCCGTGTGTCCATAGCTGTGGTTTGGATGCTCGTTGCCATGTTGTTGGACACAATCCAATATGTACTTGCCCCGAGATTTTGCCCGAAGGAGATCCGTTCATCAGATGTTATAGGAAGAGTAAGTATTAATATTATTTTATTTATAAATAAAGCAACATTTCATATACTTCTATACTCAAACCATAAGGCTGTAGTATAATTTGCCGGCGCACGTGTTTCCTCCTTCCTACAACATGGGATCCTTTAAACGGAGTATGAAGCAAGCAATTAAGCAGGCCGGCATAATTCTGCCGATCTACGATAGATACAGTGTGTCGTTGGTCGACACTATTCTTGGATTGCGCTACACATACCATCAGCGTACGTACGTCAACGTAGCGTAGTCACTTTGCCGAGCCAGGATAATAAATTTTTTTTTTTGGCTAATCAACTGACTGGAAGTAACAAAACTTTTTGTTAATCAATTGGATTGGAAATCTGTTCACATAGTGATTTCTTATGTTTACGCGAATATAACTCATTGAAATAAAAGTAATTTAGGTATACGGATTTTATTGAGGTTTAATTTTATTTCAGTTTCGACGTTTCGAAATTAAACCGCGATAAAATCCGAATAAATTAGATTTTTTTCAGTCCATTCAGACAATTAAAATCGCATTCGCCTGCTAAATCACGACGTGGTTAACTAAAACCGAACTTACTGTTAACCCGCTATAAACATCCGTTTGTGGACTAGGTGCAAAAACTACAGAATATTACATAATCCAAGCGGTAGAAGTTCTTATCTCACCTTATAACATTGAATTATTATTCTTGTATGAAGGTGATATTAATCTCAGTGTATTCCTAAAGTAAAATATAGTAAAATATTATAACTATTTTGGTATACAATATGTAACAAAAACCCTGTTGGGCGTTTTAACTGTGATATCAGAATCTATATTCAAACGTAATGAAATAACTCGCATACGAAAATGAGACTATAAATATAATCATATTTATTTTTTATAATTTACGTCTACGTGCAACAAACGCGCCGCGCCGCGTGCGCGCCCGTCTACGTCAGTACTACTCAGTACGCCATAAATGAGTCAGCTGTTCATCACTTTTCAGATGATAATAACATTTTTTAAATATGTGATTTTTTCTAAGCTACCTATGTAAGGATATGATATCTCGCTTCTGTTTATTATTATTATTATTTAGCTGTCTATATGTCTGTCTTCACCTACCTAGACCTAGAAAGGGCCAACAGGGTTTTTGTTACATACTTTGGGTCTTATTCATAATAAAACGCTTATCGAAGGTATAAACCTTCATTTGTTAAAACGTATTTTAAGCCTATCGAACGTTTAAATAAATTCTTTATTCATAATCGTTTTATAAAGCTCCGATAACTAAAATAGGTTTATCATACACAAAGTTGCCAGTTTACAGAAAATGATTGATTGATTGAATGATTTTAATATGGATTGTCTCTGGAAAGACTGGAAAGAAACTAAATAAAAAGAAAATTTACTGAGTTTTGGCGGGAATTCTGACAGTGCGGTGGTTCTCTTGATTTAATTATTTCCTAAACTAGTTTAAAGTTGTATTTGTTGTATAAAAGTGGTGTGGTTTTGTGCAATAATCATTTACGATGATGAATAGCGTATGGAAACATGAAAAATAGGGAATTTAGGTGATTTTTGATCAAGGGTATTGATCGACCTTGTGCTTTCGATCCGCTTGAAGAAAGTCATCTAAGAAGCATTGAACTGAAAGGAATTCACACCAAAACTGCAACAAGACCTTGAAATGGGCCACACCCCCGTTTCATCGTTCTTGGAATATAAGAAAAGAATATAACTAATGACTTGGCAGCATGGTCTCTGATCTTAACCAGTTCCTTAAGAGACAAACAAACAAAAAAAAAAGAAAATTGACATCTCATCAATGTCAAATGTCAAGAAAAGTAAACAAACAGGAGTTATAAAATTCCACAAGACCTTGAAATTTACCACGCCGCGCCGCTGCGCTGTTATTTTGTCGTTCTTGGGAAGAGTTGAAAATATATAATATAGTACTTGTCATTGGCGAAATGTATAATAGGGCGAAGCCGTTATAAATAAAGAAAAAGTAATAAATTTAAAAAAATATGACAGTAGACGTAAAAATATACGTCAATTAAGAAACAGCTGACCGATGTCGGCCATGTTTTTCACTATCGAACGCTTAAAATAGGTTTATAGAAGGTTTATAGCTTCTTTAAAATAGTGACACTTCAAAGGAGAGTTAATGAGCGTTTTAGCGTTATTGAACGATTATGAATAACAATTTTTATCAATCATCTAATAACGGCCTTATAAAGCTCCGATAACTTATTATGAATAAGACCATAAATATTTATCCGAGTACAGGAAAAAAATCGGAGGAGGTATATATTTAAATATTATTATATTATTAGTTTGTATATATTTTTTTATACAAGTTCACGCATAAAATGTGGACTGATTCGGATGATTCGTGAATCCCAAAGGGATAACATTGGGGATGATATACTAAAACTTCTACATAATGATTTGGATAATTCTTTCATTCTAAATAGTAAAATAATAGTTTTTTTAAACTTAAATCTTATAACTTATTGACCATGAAACTGTAATAGCACTGAATCAAAATATTGTTTTTAGCTTTTTAGTTTTTTAAGCTCAACCTTTTCGATACCGTTAATTACTATGCACGTATGCCACAGTATAATCATTTAATGAGAATAATAATGACAGGTATTATTGAACAACCACCCGATCCCTGTTTGCTGTCGCCGTGCGGGCCACACTCAACGTGTCGTAACGAAGCTGGCCGCGCAGTTTGCGCATGTGAGGCTGGTGCTCTCGGAGCTCCGCCCTCTTGCCGCCCTCAGTGCGTCATCAATCAAGATTGTCCTCTAGCACTTTCTTGCCTCTCGGGGACCTGTGTCAACCCCTGCATCGGATCATGTGGATTCAACGCCCGCTGTAATGTACAAAACCATCGGCCAATATGCTCGTGTGACGAAGGCTTCTCTGGAGATCCGTTCGCAGGCTGCAACCCAGTTGAAAGTAAGTTTTTATTTCTACATATTATATTATGTATCGAATATATAATCTATATATTTTTGCATGTTTTGTATCCACGCATTGTCAGTTATAAAATTGGATAAAATTTCAGCTTCGAAAGCAGAACCTACAAAACCTTGCCATCCATCACCATGCGGATCTAACGCAATTTGTCGGGAAAGGAATGGCGCTGGTTCTTGTATATGTTTAGATGATTTTTATGGTGATCCATACGTTGGTTGTCGTCCAGAATGTGTTATGAACACCGATTGTCCTAGGGACAAGTCTTGTTTCAATAACAAATGCGTGGATCCGTGTGCTGGTACTTGCGGACAAAACACTGAATGTAGAGTAACGAATCATGCACCTTCATGTTACTGCTTGCATGGACACACTGGAAACCCTCTGCATGCCTGTGTTCCTGTTATGCGTAAGACTTTCTGCCTTCTCTTATTGTTTATTTCTTGATTTCTTTCTGTACTATGAATTCAACTTTCTTTCCTATTCTTCTTTAGCTCTTCTAGACTCTGTGGATCCGTGTCATCCTTCACCTTGTGGACCGTATAGCAAATGCCGTTCACTTTATGGACATGCTGTTTGCACGTGTTTGGATATATGCGTCGGTTCTCCACCGAATTGCCGACCAGAATGTATCGTTAGTTCCGACTGCCGCCCTGATAAAGCTTGTATAAATCAAAAATGTCAAGACCCATGTCCGGGCACATGCGGTATTAATGCCCATTGTCAAGTTGTGAATCATAATCCTATATGTAGTTGTGTTAACGGATACACTGGTGATCCATTTATAAGATGTTTCTTTGAAGACAGTAAGTAATTCGTTTATCACCTAATATTACTTTATAAACTACGTAATTCTTAATGTATGGTAAAAATTACAATCATTCTTTTATATTTTCTTCAGAGCAAATGACACCAATAAACAGTTGCATACCTAATCCCTGCGGTCCAAATTCTCAATGCAAGGAAGTTGATGGAGTACCTGTGTGCTCTTGCATAGAAAATTACGTAGGGCGTCCACCCAATTGTAGACCAGAATGTGTTATAAACGTTGAATGTCCGGGTAATTTAGCATGTATTGCTGAAAGATGTAACAACCCGTGTCCGGGCTCTTGTGGTATTCACGCAACTTGTACAGTTGTTAAACACGTTCCGATATGTACCTGCGATCGAGGATATACAGGAGATCCATTCTCAGCATGCTCCCCTATCCCGAGTAAGTTCAATGATAAACGTAATATTCTGTACAATTGACTATGTCGTCCCCCACTTACGTAATCTATTTGAGAAAAATATTTCTTGCTTTTAGCCATCGAACCACAGCTCGAGAATCCTTGTTCTCGTTCGCCTTGCGGAGCAAATGCAGTGTGTAAAGAAAGACATGGCGTTGGATCTTGTTCGTGTCTCCCAGATTATTATGGAGATCCATATATAGAATGCAGACCAGAATGTGTATTGAATTCAGACTGTCCTAAAGACAAAGCCTGTGTTAACAACAAATGTAGAGATCCGTGTCCAGGAGTGTGTGGCATGAATGCCGAATGTCGGGTTAACAATCACGCCCCATCATGCGCATGCTTACCAGGATACGATGGAAATCCGTTTACTTCTTGTTACATAAGTAAGATGTTTGATTATTCGCATGTGCTATATGCTATCATGGTCAAACACTGCAATAGTAACATTAATATACTTTTAGATCCTGTTCAAAACCCAATCGATCCGTGTGCCCCGTCACCTTGCGGACCGTACAGTTTATGTCGTGAAAGCAACGGCCACGCTATATGCTCATGCCAGGAACAGTACTTTGGATCACCGCCATTCTGTCGTCCAGAATGTATGGTCAGCAGTGACTGTATGCCAAATAGAGCGTGTATAAATCAGAAATGCGTAGACCCGTGTCTTGGTTCTTGCGGCAGCAATGCGAAATGTACAGTCGTTAATCACAACGCCCTATGCAGTTGTCCTCAAAATTACGGGGGTGATCCATTTGTGCATTGCGCACTAGAGAAAAGTGAGTTACCTAATAAGTTTTAAGGCTTTTAATCTGTACTAAGCTTAATTATTATTAATAAGTCATAAAAAAAATTACACAAGTTAAACAAGTAATATTCCGCGTTTTAGGACCAGAACCAAAACCATCTGGAAATCCTTGCGTTCCATCTCCTTGTGGACCATATTCACAATGTCGTGTTATAGGAGAGACGCCAGCCTGCTCTTGCCAGACAGGTTTTATTGGACGCGCACCAAACTGTAGACCTGAATGTATGTACGACGAAGAGTGCCCGAGCAACCTTGCTTGTGTTCGAGATAAATGCGTCAGTCCATGTGAAGGATCATGCGGTTCAAATGCTGAATGTACAGTAATTAATCACAAGGCAATTTGTCACTGTCGTGAAAGTTACACAGGTGACCCTTTCAGTGGTTGCTATTTTATTGGTAAGTTTTAACAAAAGCAGAAATCTAATCATACGGATGCAGAAACATATGTAACCTAATATCGACAGCGCTTATATTAATAATAAATTACTTGTGCAGTTACGGTACCTAGCGAAGAAGAAGTAAACCCATGTAACCCGTCTCCATGCGGCCCGAATGCTGTTTGTAAAGAGAAAAATTCAGCTGGATCATGCACATGTTTGCCCGAATATTTTGGAGATCCATATTTAGGATGCCGACCAGAATGTGTCACAAATAATGACTGTCCCACCGACAAGGCGTGTTCCAATAATAAATGCATAAACCCATGCCAGGGCGCTTGTGGAGTTAACGCGCAGTGTGTAGTTGCACATCATACGCCAACATGCTTATGTCTCGATGGTTATGATGGTAATCCAACAGTATCTTGCCATCCTCAAAGAAAACGTTAGTAACCTTAAATTATCAATAATATGCAGTATTTATACTTTTTTGGTTCTAAAATAATTTATTCATTATTGTAGCTCCTCTAGCTGATGAAAATCCATGTATGCCATCACCTTGTGGACCATATAGTAATTGTAAGATGGTAGACGATCATGGAGTATGTTCGTGCCAGGAAGGATACGTAGGATCACCGCCAACATGTCGACCTGAATGTGTTACTAGCACGGAATGCGCTCAACATCAAGCATGTATAAAACAAAAATGCAGGGACCCTTGTCCAGGCACATGCGGAATTAATGCGAAATGCCAAGTCATAAATCACAATCCCATTTGCACCTGCAAACCAGGATTCACTGGTGATCCCTTTATGACTTGCCAATTTGAGCAAAGTAAGAATAAAATAAATAAACCAAATAAAACTACATTTTACCACAACAAATTAAATGTTTTATTAAATGTAAATGTTACCAAAATATTGTTGTCTTGCATGAACTTGAAGTCTTTTTTCTAGTATCTTTTTTGTACATAATCTTTACTCGTTCTATATCTTGCTGTATTCTGTATCTTTTCTTTTTCTTTGTCTTGTGTGTGTTTTTTCTTAATCTTTTTGTTTTTCTTCCTTAGAACCTATTCTAGAGGGGCCTAAAGGAAATCCATGCGTTCCTTCACCTTGTGGTCCTTATTCTCAGTGTAAAGTAGTTGGAGAAGCGCCTGCATGCTCATGCTTGCCTAATTATATAGGCGTTGCACCGAACTGTAGACCTGAATGCTCTATAAATGCGGAATGTCCGGGTAATCTTGCATGTCAGAATGAGAAATGCGTGGATCCGTGCCCAGGATCTTGTGGCTTTAATGCACAATGTTCTGTGGCTAATCATGTTCCATTATGTAACTGTATATTTGGATATACTGGTGATCCATTTAGCGGCTGTTCACAAATTCCACGTAAGTTTTCAACAGGGGTGATATCATATATTTTCTTGTACTAAACATTTACGATGTATGATAATATTTTCAGATACGTCAGAACCACCACCCAACCCGTGTAATCCGTCACCGTGCGGAGCCAATGCACTTTGTAAAGAACGAAATGGAGTTGGGTCATGTGCTTGTCTACCTGAATATTTTGGAGACCCATATATGGGATGTCGACCTGAATGCGTATCTAACTCTGATTGTGATCGTAATAAGGCTTGCTCAAACAATAGATGTAAAGATCCTTGTCCAGGAACATGTGGTATTAATGCAGAATGCAGAACCATCAACCATTCGCCTACTTGTACTTGTCTTAATGGATATAACGGCAACCCGCTTGTCAAATGCGAAATAGAACGTGAGTTATTTAAACATGTGGAAAGATACCATAAATTGTTTAATTTATATAAAATATAATCGATCCAGAGAACAACGTATATACAACGTGTTACAGAAAGGTGTGGTCATATTTGTCATTACATACACCTGACAGTGAGTGTTTATGTACCGTCTTATCAAAATATAGACGCACAAAAATTTTACGCTAATATTATCACTCGTTTATCGATAAAATCGACCACATCACTATAAATTAACAGAAATGCAAGAGCGGGAATAACAATGCTAGAATCGGACAATAGCCAAGCTGTTTGTTATTTAGTCTTGTTCCATAGTCGCAAGTCTAATATCGACATGGTACTCATTCAGTGAAGATAAAAAAGAAAATGATTTATTCATGTCCTAGCAATGTAATCGGATTTATTGACAAAATACTTAGTGTACGATACACTATACGTTGCTTTAAGAACACACCTTTCTGTAACACGTTGTATATAATTATTAAATTATGTGTAGTAAAATCCCCTCTTTGCGCTAGTGGCAGCAAACTAAGACAACCGTGAGGTCCTTGGGTTCAATTCCTAGGTTGGGCAATTACAATATGTGTTTGAATTTTCGATTGAAAAAAACATACATAAATTGCCCGGGATTGGCGATAGGCTTGCCCCCTATTACATCATCGGACGAATAGAAACTCGGCGAAACGTGATAGCACTAATTGCACTTCTGCCTACCTCTTCGGGGATATAGGTATGAGCTTATGTATGATGTATGTGTGGAAACAGTATAATAGGAAGACTGTTAGTAACACTAATATCTACAGCTCAGTCTCCATTGACATATACTTAGATGTACGAATGAATTTAATATAGGAACCTACCTATGTTTGAATAAGGTTTATTACGCGTGATATTACCTGAAGCCACGTTATAATACCATCTGAGGCCTGAGTTTAATCAGGTTTTACTCTAAACAATCTTAAAGCATTAGTAATTACAGGTCGTGACGAGCCGCGCTTGGATCCATGCCAACCATCTCCTTGCGGACCCAACAGTCTTTGTCGAGTTATAAACGGCCACAGCGTATGCACTTGTGATAGTGGCTTTATTGGTACACCGCCCTCATGTCGCCCAGAATGTATTGTCAGTTCGGAATGTCCACAAGATAAAGCCTGCGTGAATAAGAAATGTATAGATCCTTGCCCGAACACATGTGGCCTTAACGCCCGTTGCCAAGTCATTACGCATAATCCTATCTGCAGCTGTACACCTGGTTTTACCGGAGATCCGTTCACAAAATGTAATCCGGAGGAAGGTAATTCAAAACAATATATAAATGTACCAATTAATTCCGCTCGTCGCAATACGTAATTTATATGTTATAATAATACCAACTATAATATTTTTTTTCGCTATTTTAGTACGGGAAGACACAAATCCATGCGTACCTTCGCCTTGTGGGCCTTACTCTGAATGTCGCGTAATTGGCGACCAAGCTGCTTGCTCTTGTTTGCTAAATTACATCGGAAGAGTTCCAAACTGTCGACCAGAATGTACCATTGATGCTGAATGTCCAAGTAATACAGCTTGTTTCAATGAACGGTGTAAAGATCCGTGCCAAGGAGCCTGTGGAGTAAATGCTCTGTGCTTAACTGTGAATCACAAACCCATATGTTCGTGCCAACATGGCTTTACTGGAGACGCATCCACGAATTGCGTACAAATTGTAATATCTTGTAAGTATTTATTTTTGATTTGTACTTTTTTATAGTAGGGGCTGACATGCGAGGAAATTGTTCACCCGTAAATGATCATATATACCGCCAATGAAGCCCTTCAACAGCTCCAGTATTTTTTGATTTTAGGAACTGGAGGTTGTTGTATTAATTTTCGGTTTGTTTGTTTAAGCTACTGAAATGACTCCTACATCAAGTCCATGTTTACCATCTCCATGTGGTCCAAATGCTGAATGTCGAGAATACAATGGAGCAGGTGCTTGTGTGTGCTCTGACGGTTTTGAGGGCGATCCATATAGTCCGCAAGGATGCCGCAGAGAATGTGAAAGCAATGATGATTGTGCTCCAAATTTGGCATGCACTCGATTCAAGTGCATCGATCCATGTCCAAGAACGTGTGGTTTGTTAGCACAATGTACTGTGGATAATCATGCTCCGATTTGCACATGTCCACGAGGCTTTACAGGAGATCCATTCTTCCAGTGTAAAGAAATAGTAGTACCACGTAAGTAATTTTTTTTTGTTTGTAGGATTGGGTTTTTCTGAATAATTATTTTATATTTAAGTTATCATTTAAATTTTTAGCCACGCCTAAGAATCCTTGTGAACCTACACCTTGTGGACCCAACAGTCAATGCAGACAAGTGAATATGCAAGCAGTTTGTTCCTGTTTACCTAATTACGTTGGATCGCCACCATCTTGTAGACCTCAGTGTGTCGTTAACAGCGAGTGTGATTCTTCAAAAGCCTGTATCAATCAAAAATGCGACGACCCTTGCCCTAATACGTGCGGATTGAGAGCCCATTGTCTTGTTAAGAATCATAACCCAATATGTACCTGTCCAGCGGGTATGACCGGCGATCCTTTCACTCAATGTTATGGTAAGTAATTTTTGTTTGGATTAATATTCTGTGCTAACTGAAAAGCCGCTTTGTAAAGAAATATGAAAATGTATCAAAACTATTTTATTTTTAGCGATACAAATTACTACTGAGAGACCTCCATCTTGCACTCCATCCCCATGTGGTCCCCACTCCCGGTGTCAGTTATTAGCCAGTGGACCAGCCTGTTCTTGCCTCCCCGGTTATGTGGGTTCACCACCTTCATGTCGTCCGGAGTGTACCATTAATTCGGAGTGCCCCGCATCATTGGCTTGCGTAAGACAAAAATGTGAAGATCCTTGTCCTGGTTCGTGTGGAGTCGATGCTAACTGTCATGTACTGAATCACGTAGCTGTATGCGTTTGTAACGTGGGATATACTGGTGATCCGTTCTCCAGATGTTCACCAATACTAGAAGGTATAAATGGATATTTATTTCTACATAATCATAATGTTTAATTTCTACATAATTCATGTTTTTTATGACTTACTAAGTCACTATTTTTACAGCACCAACTACACCGACTCCATCAGACCCTTGCAATCCTTCGCCTTGTGGACCTAACGCTCAATGCGATAATGGATTCTGCACATGTTTAGCAGATTATAGTGGCAATCCATATGAATCATGTAGACCAGAATGTACTGGAAGTCAAGAATGCCCTAGGGATAAGGCTTGCTTCAGAAATAAATGTCGCGATCCCTGTCCTGGCGTTTGTGGACAAAACGCAAAATGTGATGTTATCAATCATATACCCACATGTTCTTGTATATCTGACTATACTGGAAACCCATTCACACAATGCCACAGAATAGAGGAACCGAAAACACCGAAAGATCCGTGCCACCCATCGCCCTGTGGACCTAACAGTATCTGTAAAACTGTAGATAACGCTGCAGTTTGCGCTTGCCTTGAAGGATACCAAGGATCACCACCTGCATGCAGACCCGAGTGTGTTGTGAGCTCGGAATGTCCCTCAACTAAAGCCTGTGTAAACCAAAAATGTATTAATCCCTGTATAAACGCATGCGGTCTATCTGCTCGTTGTGAAGTTATAAATCATAGTCCGATTTGTAGTTGCAACCCGAAACAAACCGGCGATCCTTTTAAAAGTTGCTATGACATTTTGAGTATTTCCCCTGAACCTGTAGATGCTTGCAATCCTTCTCCATGTGGACCAAATGCTCATTGTATTGAGAGAAACGGAAAAGCAAACTGCAAGTGCATAGAGGATTATGTTGGACAACCACCGAACTGTAGACCAGAGTGCGTCATCAATCCAGACTGTCCTTCCAATCAAGCGTGTGTTAGGAATAAATGTATAGATCCATGTCCAGGCTCCTGTGGAATTAATGCTGACTGTATTATTGTGAGCCATACTGTTTCGTGCATATGCAGAGAAACGTTCACAGGCAATCCATTCATGCAATGCGTACCACAAAAAGGTAATTATAAATAATGCGAGTCCGTAATTTCCTATGGACTGACTTATTGCGATCAAAAGACAGATCAGTTTCTAGTTTGTTTTACTTATCATAATCTTTAATAATATATATATTCTAGTGTATTATTAATAATGAGATATAAACAATATATACAATTTTCTAATCCTTTTAGATAACACCCCGCAGCCTTGCGATCCTTCGCCGTGCGGTGCAAATGCAATATGTAATCAACGGGATGGAGTGGGAGCTTGCTCGTGCTTAGATGAGTATCATGGCAACCCCTATGAAGGCTGTCGTCCCGAATGTGTTCTTAGCTCTGACTGTCCAGCTGATAAATCATGCATTAGAAATAAGTGTGCCGATCCGTGTCCAGGCATCTGTGGTACTAATGCTGAGTGCAATGTTATCAATCACGTCCCAAGCTGTGCTTGCGTGAAAGGATTTTCGGGCAATCCATTCGTTCAATGCTTAAAAGATGAACCAACAGAAGTGTTAAGGCCTTGTCAACCATCACCTTGTGGCCCTAATAGCATCTGCAGAGAAAATGGAGAATTGGCATCATGTGAATGTATGCCAGAGTATATAGGTGCTCCACCTGACTGTCGACCTGAATGTACTGTCAGTAGCGAATGCCCTTCAGATCGAGCCTGTCACAAATTTAAATGTGCTGATCCGTGCAGAGGCACGTGTGGAATTGGTGCTCACTGTCAAGTAATTAACCATAGTCCGTTATGTAGTTGTCCTGCGGGAACATCTGGAGATCCATTTAAACGATGCTTTGAACCAGTAATTTATGATCCTGACATTCCAAAGCAGCCGTGTCAACCAAATCCTTGTGGTTCTTACAGTGAATGTCGCACAGTTAATGATAGCCCATCATGTTCTTGTATCGAAGGATATTTAGGCGTCCCCCCTAATTGCCATCCAGAATGTCTTGTAAACACTGATTGTCCATCACACCAAGCTTGTATCGCTGAAAAATGCACAAATCCTTGCGAAGGATCATGTGGTTTTAGAGCAGAATGCCGAGTACATGATCACATACCGATATGCAGCTGTCCAACTGGTTTCTCTGGCGATCCATTCATTCAATGCGCAGAAATAATTGGTAAGCCACATTGAATTACATCGGTTATCTGTATAATATATGATACTCGTAAGTTTCTATATACCGGGTGTAAGGGAAACGCTTCCGAAATCGAAGACAAGTGGTAGTGTTGGTGATTACAGCACGATACCACCAAAGAAAATAAATAAAACTACATTTTTTTTAATGTCTTCACCACAGTTTTATTTGGGCCAATAAATACATTGGCGTTCAAATAGTAATTAAAATCGTATTTTTATAATAACATAATGTAAAGTCAATACAAAAAATCAGCATTTTGAGTGGTAGAGCCACGCTTAGACAGTTTTGTCTACAGCATGAATGCCGACCGGGTCGTTACCACTGTATCACAGAAAACCGACGTAAAGAAGCAGCTTGCTGCTGCGTGCAGTAAATGAGATATCCGGAGGCTCAAATCCCCTTTCCCTTCCCATTCCCTTTAAGGTCGGTAACGCGCCTACGATTTTTCTGGTAGTGTATTTAGGTGATCCACTAGCTCGTTTACCGGCCTTTGCTATAAAAAAGCGGACACTCGGAATGGCTATGCGGCATGGCGCGCGACACGATGTGCCTACTAAGTATTGGCGTGCGGGTCATTGACCCCGTTTTTAGCATAACTACGCTTTGCATTGCGGGCTTACATTTAAAAAGCAAAGGAATAGCGTGTTTCGTGTATCTTAAAGTTATGTTTTATTACCCTTTCACCTTCGGAAGCGGTCCCCTTACACCCTGCTTATATAAAAGAAATTCGAAATCATGGGAGGGTGTTGATTTTTAACTCTGAACTAAAAAATAGGTGTTATACGTTTGACCTCTTTTCTCTCTTTCTTTCTCTTTCTTCCTCTTGTTGAAAGCTGGGTTAATCGATCTAAGCTATGTTTGAAGAGAAATTTGCTCAGCCGTTTAAAAATTACAGTTATCGTAGGATAAGGAAAAAAAGAGGTCACAAAGATTGTGTGGAAAATAATATATTTTTTGTCAATTTTTTTGTAAACTATAAAAATTAAGATCAATAATATTTTTTCAATTAACTATACCTATACATTTTATAAGGATTTTACATGTGTTCGTTTTCTTTACTTTCTTTTTTGTATGATAATTTTTTATATCGTTTTTAGCAACACCAACGCCTTTGCCAGATCCTTGTAATCCGTCACCCTGTGGTAGTAATGCCATATGTGAGGAAGGCGTTTGCTCTTGCGTACCTGGATATTTCGGAGATGCTTATGTAGGATGCCGATTGGAATGCACTACCAACGGTGAATGTTCACCCACCCGCACATGCCAAAGAGGAAAATGTGTTGACCCATGTCCTGGAGCATGTGGCACAAAGGCGATATGCTCAGCTAATAATCACATTCCATCATGTACTTGCCCACCTGGTACATCCGGAGATCCATTTACTTTTTGTACAGAGATCATAAAAACAGGTGCTAATAATATTCTAATATTGTTATTGTGATAATTTTCTTATGATATTTCTTAACTTTATAATTATTTATATTAGAAATACCTACAAGTGGATGCTCGCCATCGCCATGCGGTCCATATAGTGAATGTACCGTTAGTGCAAATGGAGCTGCTGCCTGTTCATGTAAAGCTGGTCATATTGGATCACCGCCATCTTGTCGACCAGAATGTCTTGTGAGCGCTGAATGCAAACTTCAATTAGCTTGCATTGACCGCCGCTGCCGTAACCCGTGTGACGGCGCATGTGGTAGAGGCGCCAGATGTCAAGTAATCGCTCACTCTCCCATATGTACTTGTAACGATGGTTACACCGGTGATCCGTTCACATATTGTTACCTCGCTCCAGGTAATATATAAAATATATTTTGTGTAATACATGACTATTTCATGTATCTAATTCAATAAAAATATGTTAATTGTAGCTCCTCCAGCGGAACCTCAAGACCCATGCGAACCATCGCCATGTGGACCTAACTCGATATGTCTTAATTCGGGTATTACACCGGCATGTAGTTGCCAGCCTGGCTTTTTAGGAACTCCTCCTAACTGTCGACCAGAGTGCACAATAAGTGCAGAATGCCCAGCAACTCTTGCATGTGTAGCTCAAAGATGTAAGGATCCATGTGAACAAGCTTGCGGTTCCAGAGCTATTTGTTCGGTAGTAGACCATCGAGCTACTTGCGCGTGCGAATCAGGCTTAGAAGGCGATCCCTTCCAGGGTTGTTCACTACCGCGAGGTAAGAAGTTAATAAATAGAAATAATAATAATTTACCTATCACTGGAATTGACTTACAGAATATGTATTTCAATTCTTTCATACATTTACAAATAAATGACAAAAAGCATAATTTTATTAATATATCGGTTGTTTGTGTTACCTGTACGTACGTTAATGATAAATTAATAATTATAGAAAGGTAAATATTGTTTTGATATTTCATGAGAATATAGCCCTTCATGTCAATAGGTTATTGACGGCAAATAACACTCTGCTTCGCAAAAGCGTGATTCATTAAATTCATGCTTTCAAGATGTGCTTACTATAAAACGGATACATTTAGTCAAATCACGCCTTACGGTTTACTAATGTGAATAGGACTGTATGGACGGTTTTACTTCGGAACTTTGTGGTAACCATGCCCGCCGCTAGGTTCAATAGTAATCTCGTTGATGCAGAATCTATTTATAAGCTTTAAACATAAGCATTAGAATTAAGACGGTGAAAACACGATAATATATATTTTTTAAGACGGGATGTAACATAATAATAACTTAAATGTCAAATTAATGCCTTTGCTTCAAAACCGAGCACGCGGAGATAACCTAGCACTTATAGTAAGCTTAGGCCATTCGCCATGGTGGCCGCTTTTGGACGGTGCTGCTAGAGATAGTGTCGCTGTCACCGGATTGTGGAAGTCATTAAATGTCGCCGAGCCGAACAAGCTTCAACTAACGCTTCGGATCAAGGAAACGCTTCATCGGTGACTGACGGCCTTAATGGTAAGTGATCTTACTGTATTTATTATAATGTATTTCAGCTCCACCAAAGATTGAGTTTTTAAATCCGTGTGAACCGTCGCCTTGTGGCGCGAATGCTGAGTGTAAGATACAAGGAAACGCTGGTTCATGTACATGTCTACCTGACTATTTTGGTGACCCGTACCAAGGTTGTAGGCCGGAGTGTTTAAGCGACTCCGACTGTCCATTAGCCTTGTCTTGCAATAGAAACAAATGCGTGGACCCTTGCCCAGGAGTTTGTGGATTCAATGCCGAATGTTACGTAACTAATCATAAACCAACATGTAATTGCAAAGCCGGCTATACTGGTAATCCGATATCAATGTGTTCCATTGTAAGAGGTAAGATATAATTTTGTACGGTATTTTCAGAATTGTTACAATTATTTATGATGACTACTTGACAATATATTTATTTTAATCGAATTGCAGAATATGACGTACAAGAAAGAAATGTCTGTAATCCATCCCCTTGTGGTGCAAATTCAGTTTGTAAAGAAGTAAACAGTCAACCGATTTGTTCTTGTTTACCAAATTTCATGGGATCCCCGCCAAATTGTAGGCCTGAATGTGTAATTAATTCCGAATGCCAACCAAACAAAGCCTGTATTAATCAACGATGTGTGAATCCGTGTCCTAAACCCTGCGGCCAGAACACAGAATGTAAAGTTATCAACCATAGCCCAATATGCAGTTGTCGGCAGGGCTATTCTGGAAATCCCTTCACCATGTGCAGTCAAGTAATGCGTAAGTCATGTATTTCAACTCACTTCATCATAAATAGATACCATACGTTATTTATTTCAATCAAAGAAATCACAAGCAGTTATTAGTTCCAAGTTTGTGTTGATTTGTTAAAAACATTGACTGAAAATTCAAGTCGTTTATTCAGCAATTATGCTATAAACACCTTTATGGATCATTAAAATGCAAGTAATGAAGTCGCTTGTTGTAATTTACAGAAATATTACCCAGCAAAGCACCACCTTCAGATCCATGCGTGCCATCACCATGCGGTTTATATTCAGAATGTCGCAATAACAATGGTTTAGCATCGTGCTCATGTTTACCGACCTACATTGGATCACCACCTTTCTGCAAACCTGAATGCGTTGTCCATTCCGATTGTCCAAGCGACCTAGCTTGTGTATCGGAAAAATGTAGAAATCCTTGTGACGGTTCATGCGGCTTGTACGCCAAGTGTTTCGTTCACAATCATATTTCGGTGTGCCTGTGTCCTGACGGATTTACAGGAGACCCGTTCAGACAATGTGTACCGAAACCTATTATACAAGGTATGTTCGCCTTAGATCATTTCTTTTACAAAATTGTCAAGTACTTTCACATAACAGATTTACAATAATAACTTGAATATTGATTTTTATCTATTTTTTTACAGATATACCAACTGTTTCATCCGACCCTTGTCAACAAAAGATTTGCGGTTCGAACACTGTATGCAACAATGGAGTTTGCTCATGCATAGAAGGCTACCATGGTGACCCTATATTAGGTTGTCGACCTGAATGTGTGTATAATACCGACTGCCCACAAGACAAAGCTTGCCAACGTAATAAGTGTGTTAATCCATGTGTCGGCACATGTGGACAAAATGCAATTTGTGATATAATGAACCACATACCAATGTGTTCGTGTCCTAAAGGAATGAGCGGTAATGCTTTCGTAGAATGTAGGCCTGCTGCAGGTAATTATTATTTTATGAATGCTATTCTATTTGTTTACGGTTTCGTAGCACAACAAGGACTCTTTTTAGGTTTGCTTTCCTCGGAATAGAAAAAAACTCCTTTCCAGGGTCTGTTTCTTTAAGGCAGTAATTTTATTAGGTATTATTAGGAAAATAACGCTTAAACTTGGTCTTCGAAGAGTCTTAAAAATGCTCCTGATTTTAAAATATTCGATTTGGCTAATTTCGACTAGGTTTGTGTCGAACAACGTGTCATATTGAATACAATTTCGAAAGAATCTGAAAAACACATACATAATATGCACATAATAGCATATAGACTGCAATTACTTCTAATATTCTAGTAGGTTTAGAATTAAATAGAAATGTTTCTACCGGTCTGTAATTTTTATAAGTAGCAATGGTTGTATATTAATATACCTAAGTGTATGGTGGTCGCTATCCAGTCAGGTACCCACCAGCTACATAAGCTTATTGAATGAACCTCTGGCAAAAGTGGATCTAACCTACATATATGAGCTAAAATCCATCTATATATTATTTTTTTTGTTTCAGTATTAAACGTAAATCCTTGCCATCCGTCCCCTTGTGGGCCTAACAGTCAATGTCAACAAAGCAATGGACAAGCAGTATGTTCTTGTGTACCTGGTTACCGAGGAAGTCCACCCACGTGTAGGCCAGAGTGTGTCGTCAGCTCAGAGTGTCCTCTCAATGAAGCTTGTAATAATCAAAAATGTATAAACCCATGCATAGGTGCGTGCGGTTCCGGAGCAGTGTGTGACGTCATCAATCATAATCCTATCTGTACTTGTCCATCGTCGTTCACCGGCGATCCATTTGTGAGATGTGCAGTTATAGGTAAGTTGTTATTTTATTTAATTAAAGCTATTGTTTCTGCTTACAGGTGATATATTTTGCATTTTTTTTTACTGCGTAATCGAACTCCATGAAACTCTATTCCAATACTATTCTATTTCTCTGATTAGTTTTATATCTTGGTGATTTTACGTGTTAATTAATTTATTTACAGTCGTTCAAGAAATACCGGTTAATCCATGCGAACCATCACCTTGTGGACCGAATTCGATTTGCAAAATCAGCGGCGAGAGCCCACTTTGCGCTTGTTTACCAGATTTTAGAGGATCGCCACCAAACTGTCGACCAGAATGTATCAGTAACAGTGAATGCGATTATAATTTGGCTTGCTTTAATAAAAAATGCACAGATCCATGCATAGGAACATGTGGCTCCAATTCAGAGTGTCGAGTAGTGAGCCACGCACCCATGTGCATATGTCAAGCAGGTTACACCGGCGACCCATTCTCATATTGCAGCCTACAAATGAACGACTTAATTGAAAATCTAACACCATGCAACCCGAGTCCATGTGGCTCAAACGCCATGTGCCGAGAATTGAAAAGCGTCGGATCGTGTCAATGTTTGGATGGTTACTCTGGCGACCCGTACGAGGGATGTCGACCGGAATGCGTAGTCAACTCTGACTGTCCACTCAACAAAGCTTGCTCTAGAATGAAATGTATTGACCCCTGTCCCGGTGTCTGCGGTACAAATGCATTATGTCAAGTAAACAATCACATGCCTACGTGTATATGCCAGCCCGGATATACAGGAAATCCTTTCAGCCACTGCAACATTATGCAAGAACGTAAATATTTATTTCATAATACAAGAATCTTTACAATATCTTTGATAAATATATTTTATGATTACTTACTGTTTATTATATATCTTTGCAATTATTTGTATTTAAACATAACTAAGTAGTTACTTTATTGGTCTTTAATATGCTATCGATGACTAGTAAAAACATCATGATTCATGAGCTGTAACTTTATACTAGGACAATACAAATTATTACTTATTACGTTACTTATTAATTAATGTTTTTATGTCAAATAGCTTCGGTAGTGGAAACAAATCCGTGCAGCCCATCACCGTGTGGAGCTAACAGCCAATGCAAACAAATTAACGGACAAGCAATTTGTTCCTGCCTACCGTCATTTATTGGGTCACCACCAAACTGCCGTCCTGAGTGTGTCGTGAGCTCTGAGTGTCCACAACATTTGGCGTGTGTAGAGCAGAAGTGTTCTAACCCTTGTGTGGGCACTTGCGGTGAAAACGCCAACTGCAATGTTATTAATCACAGTCCAATTTGCGTTTGCAAGCAAGGATTGACCGGAAATCCATTTACAACATGTTATCCTATTAAGAGTAAGTATTTTGCCATAGATCATGCGTCGGTATAATATCCATGAGGTTTTTAATACAAAAATATTTATTTCAGTATCAAAACCACCTCAAAGTCCACTCTCGCCGGATCCTTGCCTGTCTTCACCATGTGGACTTTATGCTGAGTGTCGTAACGTAAGGAACACGCCGTCTTGCACTTGCAAACCTAATTATGTTGGCAATCCGCCGAACTGCAGACCCGAATGTACTATAAACTCTGAATGCCCCAGCAACCAAGCGTGTATAAACGAAAAATGTCGCGACCCATGCCCTGGAGCCTGTGGTCTAAATGCTCAGTGCACCGTTTTCAACCACATTGCGCAATGTGGCTGTGTTGAGAAATACACAGGAGATCCATTCACACGTTGTCTGCCGATGCCAGATGATGACGGTAAATATAGTATTTCTTAATATATTATTACATTGTGATTGGTCTAGTAGCCGCGTACATAGGCTGTCAAGCCGGTGACGTCAGATTCTCAGGAGGTTTCGTTTAAAACACAAATACAAGTGTAAAAACGGGCCATCAACATCTTAGGCCAAATCCAACCTCACCTGCATGTGTTAAACTCTGCCGACTTAACGGACTAGGCAATGCCGAAACTTGGTTACCATTGAGTGCTGTGGGATTCGGACGGTTGTACATCTGGCTATACCTTCAGGCATTTGCTTATATGAATATAATTATTTTGTTTAATACTTAATAGGTATACTTTGGGTGCAAAAAATACAATGTCGTGACATTTCAGAATTTTTTGAACCGGATCCATGTAATCCTTCACCCTGCGGTGCAAATGCTGAATGTAACAACGGTGTGTGTACTTGTCTGCCAGAATACCAAGGAGATCCATACTTTGGATGCCGACCGGAATGTTTGATGAGTACTGATTGCCCACAAGATAAAGCATGTGTCAGGAATAAATGCGTCGAACCATGTATCAATACTTGCGGCACGGGAGCTATATGTGATGTTTTTAACCATGTTCCCATGTGTTCGTGTCCAAAAGGATATTCAGGAAACGCTTTCATTCAGTGTAGAGAAATCAAAGTATTTGAAGCAGTAAACCCATGCAGTCCTTCACCATGTGGTCCAAATAGTCAATGTCGTGAAATAAATGGCCAAGCGATATGCTCTTGTCTACAAGGTTATATGGGTGCTCCACCAACGTGTAGACCTGAATGTGTCTCCAGTTCAGAGTGTGCATTAAATAAAGCATGCTCCAACCAACGTTGTATAGATCCCTGTAAAGGAAACTGCGGTGCCGGAGCGCAATGCCAAGTCATAAACCATAACCCTATCTGTTCCTGTCCGTCTGGTTTTACTGGAGATCCATTCACTAGATGCATAATTGAAGGTACTATTACTGTTTTATTACAGAAATTAAAATCTGTTTAAAAATAATTTGTATATGGGCACATGTCACAGTATTTGTTTTTATTGTTAATATTTTTTTAGATACCCAACTACCAATTTATGTCAACCCGTGTGAACCTTCTCCGTGTGGCCCTAACTCCATATGTAAAGAAATAAATGGCTCCCCATCATGTGCATGTCTTGACCAATATACAGGAAATCCACCAAACTGTCGACCTGAATGTATTGCAAACTCAGATTGTCCTAACGAGATGGCATGCATTAACCAAAAGTGCAAAGACCCTTGTCCCGGATCATGTGGAGTCGGAGCAGAATGTAGAGTAGTGAGTCATTCGCCTCAATGCATTTGCCCACCTGGCTATTCCGGAGATGCCTTTATACAGTGCAGGATTATAGACTTACCACTTACGCCGTGTTCGCCATCCCCGTGCGGCCCTAATGCCGTATGCAAAGAACAAAGAAATGCTGGAGCGTGTGTATGTTTACCAGATCATATCGGCAATCCATATGAAGGATGTCGACCTGAATGCATCGTCAATTCGGACTGTGCCACTAATTTGGCATGCATTCAAAACAAATGTAAAAATCCTTGCAATAATATTTGTGGGCGTAATGCTGTATGTAATGTTATCAATCATACACCAAAATGTGAATGCCTACCTGGATTAACGGGAAGTCCATATCAAAATTGTTATGCACAACTAGAAGGTGAATAATTTAATTGATTGAACGTGATATTTTGTTATTAAAATAAAATAGTATAGTTTATATTTAACACGATTTGCTATTTTCAGAACTTCCTACTATACATAGAGATCCTTGCGTTCCCTCACCATGTGGGCCGAACAGCATTTGTAAAGTATCGAACGATCAAGCAGTATGTACTTGCCAACCTGAGTTTATGGGAACGCCACCAGCTTGTAGGCCAGAATGTCTGCTCAGTTCTGAATGTAATCAACAACAGGCATGTATACGCCAGAAATGCAGGAACCCTTGTGAAGGAGTGTGTGGCCGAAACACTGAATGCAAAGTCATCAACCATAGTCCTATATGTTCATGTCGACCGCAGCATACTGGAGATCCGTTTAGTGAATGTTATAGAGGTACAACATTATTACACGAGAATTAATACAATTCAAATAATTAGTGGAATGAATTATCTTTTAAATTCAGGCATGAATTTAGCGTCTACGAAATTTTAGATGATGTTTTTCAATATTGCTATGTATTTTTATTAGTCTGAATCATGAAACTAGTAGGTCGCTCGCTTGATGATAAGCGCCATGCCTGCCCATAAACAGAAACGACACTACACAAAAACTTTAATTGCAACTTTTACTGCATGTCATTGGATTGAGCTCGTCGCCCCGTAATATTTTATTTGTGTCACAAATGATAATTTTTATTTCAGTGGCCGAGGTCATCTACCAGCCGACAAACCCATGCGTTCCATCCCCGTGTGGACCTTTCTCACAGTGTCGCGATATAGGGGGATCACATTCATGTTCATGTCTGCCGCAGTACACTGGCAGCCCACCCAACTGCCGACCAGAATGTACTATTAACTCTGATTGCCCCAGTGATAAAGCTTGCGTCAATGAAAAATGTATCGACCCTTGTCCAGGATCGTGTGGAGTTAATGCTGACTGTAGAGTCCAAAGCCACGTTTCAATTTGTACATGTTTCGATGGTTATACTGGGGATCCGTTCAGCAGTTGTATTTTAAAACCAGCAATAGGTAAGTAAAGTGGTGTAGAAATTAAGAATCTACATATAAATGTTATCTACGCTGGTAATAATTTTTTTCATTATTTAATACTTATTTCCAGAAGTAACACATGTCGATCCGTGCAATCCGTCACCTTGTGGACCAAATGCTGTTTGCAATGAAGGCGTTTGCACTTGCCTAGAAGAATATCATGGCGATCCATATTTCGAATGCAGACCGGAATGTACTATAAGTTCAGAATGTCCAATGGACAGGGCATGTGTCAAATATCATTGTGTTGATCCATGTGTTAACACATGTGGCACTAATGCATTGTGTCAAGTGGTCAACCATATGGCAGTGTGTACATGTCCTCTAAAGATGACTGGAAACGCATTCATACAATGTAATCCCATTAAAGGTAATGATTTGTTTAAACTAGAGAAATAATTGTAATTTAAAGAAATAATTAGTACTAAATTTTCATATGGTTCCAGAGGTGTTACAGCAAAACCCATGCTTGCCTTCTCCATGTGGACCACATAGTCAGTGTCGGGAATTCCAAAGTCAAGCAATTTGTTCCTGTTTACCGGGCTATCGTGGCGCACCACCTTCCTGTCGACCAGAATGCGTAGCGAGTTCTGATTGCCCACTAAACAAAGCCTGTAGCAATCAAAAATGTATTAATCCCTGTCAAGGAACGTGCGGTGTAGCTGCTCAATGTCAAGTCATAAATCATAATCCTATCTGCAGCTGCCCTACGACACTAACAGGGGACCCTTTCACGAGATGTATTTCTATTCGTAAGTTTTCATGCCTCTTTAACATAATTTTATCATTATTTATGGTATATATTACCAAATAAGATAATATTTTATTAACTTTTTAGCGGTTGCGGTGCCCACGGTTCATGTCAACCCCTGTCAACCATCACCATGTGGACCTAATTCTATTTGCCACCAAACTGACGGAGACATTCCATCTTGTCAATGCATGCCCGAGTTTATTGGAGCTCCACCCAATTGTCGACCTGAATGTCTGGCGAACAGCGAATGTGCTTCTCAACTTGCGTGTATAAATAAACGATGCCAGAACCCTTGTGAACAGGCATGTGGAGCAAATGCGGAATGTAGAGTTGTTAGTCACACTGCTGTTTGTATTTGTCGTGATGGATACAGTGGTGATGCAGCTGTGCAATGTAGCGTAACATCTATGGTCGATATTGAATATATATCTCCATGTAGTCCTTCACCTTGCGGTCCTAATGCAGAATGTAGAGAACATTCTGGAGCGGGAGCATGTGTATGCGCCAATGGATACTTCGGAAACCCGTACGAAGGATGTCATCATGAATGTGTTGTCAACTCTGATTGCCCAAGTAACAAAGCTTGTACGAGAAATAAATGCATAGACCCATGTCCTGGTACTTGTGCCCCGAATGCTGATTGTCAAGTAGTGAATCATTCACCATTGTGCACCTGCAGATTAGGATACACTGGGGATCCATTTAGTCATTGCACAATTAAACGTAAGTTATAATATTTTCGAGTAGGTATACACATTTTTTATGTACGTGAATATTATGATCTAATATCTAGTTTAGTTAAATCCGAAGTTTTATTGTCATGTAATTACTTTCCAGCTTTAGAAGACATACCTACAAACCCTTGTGAGCCTTCACCATGCGGTCCAAACAGTCAATGTCGAATTTCAAACGGGCAAAGCGTGTGCTCATGTTTACCGGAATACAGCGGTTCTCCTCCAAATTGTAGACCTGAATGTGTGATAAGTGCAGAATGTCCAAGCGATAAAATGTGTAAAAACCAGAAGTGTATACCTCCATGTCCTGGACCATGTGGACAGAATGCACTTTGTAAGGCCATTAATCATAGCCCTATATGCACGTGTCAAAATGGATATACCGGCGATCCATTTTCTCGTTGCTATTTAGTACCAAGTAAGTACATAGGTAGTTGCTCCACTTATTGTTTGTAAATGGTTTAAATATAATTTATAAATCTTTAAATTATAAATTTTATTTATTTCTATTAGTTGCGGAGCCATCTCAACAACCACAAAGAGATCCGTGTGTACCTTCACCTTGTGGTCCTAATTCACAATGTCAGAATTATGGCGGCGTTCCATCTTGCTCGTGCTTACCGAACTATGAAGGAAGTCCACCCAATTGTAGACCCGAATGTACTATAAACGAGGATTGTGCTAGTAATATGGCTTGTATAAACCAGAAATGCCGAGACCCTTGCCCTGGATCATGTGGAATAAATGCTGTCTGCCAGGTCATAAAGCATGTCTCAATCTGTTCATGTATTGAAGGATTTACTGGCAATGCTTTCACTCAATGCAACCTTATACCACCGAAAGGCAAGTTTCATAAAACTATTTAAGCCTCAGGGTATTTATAAACAGAATTTAATATAGTTTTTTATTCTAGTAGTTCAAGATGATTTATGCAATCCTTCACCGTGTGGAGAAAATGCTGAATGCTTCGATGGCAAATGTACATGTCTGCCTGAATACCAAGGAGATCCTTATTCTGGATGTCGACCAGAATGTTTGCACAGCTCTGAATGTGATCGCAGTAAAGCATGCATCGGTAATAAATGCAAAGATCCCTGTCCGGGTACTTGTGCATTGAATGCCGTATGTAATGTGGTAAACCACATTCCAATGTGCAGCTGTCCCGAACGAACGACGGGTAATGCGTTTGTAGAATGTCGACCTGTATTAGGTTTGTACCTACTTATAATTTAAATAGCTTCTATTCTAAAAAACAATAAACAATACTAACAATATATTATTTAAATTGCAGAAATAGTCGGAAATCCCTGTGCACCATCGCCTTGTGGACCTAACAGTCGCTGCAGAGAGATAAATGGTCAGGCGGTATGTTCATGCGCTCCTGACATGATTGGGTCACCTCCAGCTTGTCGACCCGAGTGTACTATCAGTGCCGAATGCTCTCTCAGTATGGCGTGCAGCAATCAGCGCTGTGTGGATCCATGTATCGGTTCTTGTGGTGTAGGCGCGGAATGTAAAGTTGTCAACCATAACCCTATATGCACTTGTCCACCATTATATACAGGAGATCCATTCTCACGGTGCATCAGACAACGTAAGTCTTTGATTTTCCGGTGCAGTATGTTTAAAGGAGTTTTTACCTTCTAATCTAACCGTTTCTATGTGTTTCAGCTGAGAGATTACCTGAGCCTGTTAGTCCCTGCACACCTTCACCATGTGGTCCTAACTCGCTCTGCAAAGAAATTAATGAAGCACCATCTTGCATATGTTTAGAAGGTTTTCAAGGCCAACCACCTTACTGCAAGCCAGAGTGTAGCAGTAATGAAGAATGTTCAGTACATTTGTCCTGTGTCAACAACAAGTGCTTAGATCCATGTGTAGGCAGTTGTGCTCCAAATGCAGAATGCAGAGTTGTAAGCCATTCACCGATCTGTTTATGTCCTTACGGATTCACTGGCGATCCATTCTTTCAGTGTGTTCATGAGCCAATACATACAGAGCTCACCACAACACCATGTTCGCCTTCTCCATGTGGTGCGAATGCTATATGTAGGGAAAAGGATAACGCCGGATCATGTTCGTGCATGGAAGGATATATTGGCAATCCTTATGAAAATTGCCGACCGGAATGTGTTGTCAACACTGACTGCCCGTCAAATAGGGCTTGTGTAAACACCAAATGTGGCGACCCATGTCCTGGGAGCTGTGGACCTAATGCTGTCTGTCAAGTTGTAAACCACGTACCTCAATGCACGTGTAACAGTGGCTACTCTGGCGATCCATTCAGATATTGTGTCTACCATGGTTAGTATAATTTATTCAGTAGATATATAATTATTTTATACGTATTATTCAAATTATTTTTTGATACATATATTTTATTTTTCTTTGTAGAACCAGAGCCTATTGCACCAGTAGACGTGTGCTATCCATCACCATGCGGTCCCAATAGTCAATGTAAATCGATCAACAATCAAGCTGTATGCTCGTGTTTGACCGAATACGTCGGTTCACCACCTAACTGTAGACCGGAATGTGTCGTAAGCTCGGAGTGTCCTCACGACAAGGCCTGTGTTAAATACAAATGTATTAATCCTTGCCCTAAGCCCTGTGGGCGTAACGCTATATGCAAAGTAATCAATCACAGCCCGATGTGCACATGTGAACAATCTTTTACCGGTGATCCGTTTACTATTTGCACACCAGTTAAATGTAAGTGACCCTATAAATAATTCTACTCACAATTTTAATTATTTTTAGTTAATGTTCGCCTGGTTTTGAACAACCTCTGCAGACCACTTTCTGTCCTAATATAGTATTTTGTTTTCCAGATGATGTAGTCCCAGATTACAAACATCCTTGTGTACCTTCTCCATGTGGCCCTAATTCTGAATGTCGAGATGTCGGTAATACACCGTCCTGCTCATGCCTCCCCTCATATATCGGCAGTCCGCCCAATTGTAGACCAGAATGTACAATACACTCCGATTGCTCCAGCGACAGAGCCTGTATCAATTCAAAATGTCAAGATCCTTGCCTCGGTTCTTGTGGCGTGTCAGCTTCATGTAGTGTTCTTAATCACATTCCTATCTGTACTTGTATTGAAGGCTATAAAGGAGATCCGTTTACCAGTTGCAAACCTCATCCTTTGGAAGGTAATTATTTTCTATATATTGATAATAAAGATTTACCAAAAAAGAATTATCTATAAATTATTCTTAACTTATATATTATTTTCAGTTGAACCTATAGTGACAGACGCTTGTACAAATATCCACTGTGGTTCTAACGCAGATTGTATAAACGGCCAGTGCCAATGCTTACCAGAATATAACGGTGATCCTTACTTCAACTGTCGCCCAGAATGCGTGTTCAGTACGGATTGTGACGAGAACAAAGCTTGTGTACAAAAGAAGTGTGTTGATCCGTGCGTGGGAGCTTGTGGCCAAAACGCTCTGTGTCAAGTAGTTAACCACATTCCCATGTGTAGCTGTAATAATGGATTTACTGGAAACGCCTTCATCGTGTGCCACCCAATAAGAGGTATGTAATCATTTTTGGTACTATAATAATGTATTGTTTTTATTTTGAATGAACTTTACTCTAATTATATTTCTTTTGAATTGCAGCAACTCCAACTCAAAATCCATGTAGCACAGCTATATGCGGTCCGAACAGCCAATGTCGCGAAATAAACAACCAAGCTGTATGTTCATGTTTGCCAACGTATTTAGGAGTGCCGCCAGCTTGTAGACCTGAATGTGTAGTAAATGCTGAATGCTCACAAAATCAAGCTTGTGTAAACCAAAAATGTATAGACCCTTGTGTTGGAACATGCGGAATAAGAGCAATTTGCGAAGTCGTTAATCATAATCCTATCTGTGCATGTCCTACCTCTCATTCGGGAGATCCTTTCATACAATGCAGTGTATTTATAAGTAAGTATAAGACAATAAACTTGATATAAAAATGGGTTAAACAAATTACTTAACTGTACGGAAATTATTTCAGGCGCTCCCCCAGTTACTGTTAGTCCGTGTGAACCATCTCCGTGTGGTCCTAATTCTATCTGCAGAGATGTGAATGGCAGCCCATCATGTACATGTATGCCAGAATACAAAGGACAACCACCATATTGCAAACCAGAATGTATAAGCAACAGCGAATGTGCTCCATATTTGGCATGTTTGAATCAGAAATGTAAAGATCCTTGTATACGTGCTTGTGGGGCAAATGCGGAATGCCATGTGGTCAGTCACTCCGCTATGTGTGTGTGTCCACAGGGTTACGTCGGTGATCCATTTTCTCAATGTTCATTAAAAATCAATAATGAAATTTTGTCTCCATGTTCGCCATCTCCTTGTGGACCTAACGCAGTATGTCGAGAACAGAATAAAGCTGGGTCATGTACTTGTAATGAAGGATATTTTGGTAACCCCTATGAAGGTTGTCGTCCTGAATGTGTTTCGAACTCAGACTGTCCCGGCGATAAAGCTTGTATTGGTAATAAATGTCAGGATCCTTGTCCTGGAACTTGCGGAGTTAATGCTGTCTGTTCCACATTAAACCACGCTCCCATATGTACTTGTGTAGTCGGTTATACGGGTGATCCTTTCCGTCGTTGTAATCGTATTCCACGTAAGTATGCACTAAGTGACTAAGGTGATGGATAAATGATTTAATAAATTTATAAATTTATTAATTTCGCATAAATTTAATTTCAGAACAAACCGCACCACAAAATCTCTGCTCTCCGAATCAATGTGGCCCTTACAGCCAATGCCGTGTAATAAATGATCAAGCAGTATGTAGCTGTTTAGCCAATTATGTCGGTGAACCACCATCATGTAGACCAGAATGTACATTAAATTCTGATTGTGCTTCCGACAAGGCCTGCATAAATCAGCATTGTGTTTCTCCGTGCCCAGGGCCCTGTGGCAAAAAATCTGATTGCAGGGTATTCAACCATAATCCGATTTGTAGCTGTCGTCCCGGCTTTACTGGAGATCCTTTCTCAAAATGTTATCCTAAACCAGGTAAAATAATTACAATGTATTATCTCTAGTACTGTAATAGATTAAAGTATTATCCTTTGATCATTGCTTCATTTTGTGAATCACTACAAATAATTGTTTATTATTCCAGTTACACAACCGATTCTAGACGAAACGATTGATCCGTGTGTGCCATCACCGTGTGGACCATTCTCTGTCTGCCGAAATATAGGCGGTCAACCCTCTTGCTCTTGCTCCCCGGATTATTTCGGAAGTCCACCAAATTGTCGACCTGAATGTGTGACTAACCAAGATTGCATCAGTTCTCTTGCTTGTATCAACCAGAAATGCAAGGATCCGTGTCCTGGTTCTTGTGGACAGAATGCTCAATGTTCCGTAAAAAAACATGTTTCAATTTGTACTTGTGTCGAGGGCTACACAGGCGATCCATTCACAGCTTGTGTATTAGAGCTCATACAAGGTAATACATATTAGTGCAATAATAATAATATTTGTCCTGTATTATATACGTCCCACTGCTCGGCCCGGGCCTCCTCTACTGAATGAGAGGGGTTAGGCCTTAGTCCACCACGCTGGCCTAATGCGGGTTGGCAGACTTCACATACCTTCGTAATTCTTATGGAGTACATCTTAGGTATGCAGGTTTCCTCACGATGTGTCCTTAACCGGTAAAGCAATTGATAATTAACAATTAATACACACGTAACTTAGAAAAGTCAGAGATGCTCTTGGAGCGGGTCTCGCACCTGCGACTTTCGTCTCGACAATCCACTCCCCGCTGAGCTATCACTGCTGCTATTAGTGCAATAGATGTTAAATATATGCCTGCAACATATATAATAAGATTGTTTGAATATTTCAGATTTACCAACGGACCCATGCAATCCATCACCGTGTGGTTCCAACGCCGAATGCAATAATGGAGAATGTACATGTTTACCAGAATATAAAGGTGACCCATACTTTGGCTGCCGACCTGAATGCACAATAAGCTCAGACTGTCAAAAGAACGAAATATGCGTCAAAAAGAAATGTGTGAATCCATGCCCCAACACATGTGGCAATAATGCAATCTGCGAAGTTATCAACCACGTACCGATGTGCAGTTGTCCAGCAGGATACATGGGAAATTCATTCGTATCTTGTAATGTTCTTCAAGGTACAAAGCATCTATCAATCATACTATTTAATAGGGTAATCAAAATATATAAGTAACTAAGCAATTTCTATTTTTGCCTTGTAGCTCCTCTACCCACCAACCCATGTAATCCAAGTCCATGTGGGCCAAACAGTCAATGCAAAGAGATAAATAATGTGGCTGTATGTTCCTGTATACCAGGCTACTCTGGAAATCCACCAACATGTCGACCTGAATGTACTACTAGCTCTGAATGCCCATTAAACAAGGCATGCAATAATTACAAATGTATTAACCCATGCAAAGGCGCATGCGGTATCAGTGCACTGTGTGAGGTTGTAAACCATAACCCTATTTGTTCATGCCCGAATGACTTTACTGGCAATCCATTCAGCAGATGTGTACCGAGACGTAAGTCCTTTCATAATGTCTATAATAGAATATTAACATCAATTAATATGTATGTGAAATTAAGTTAGCTTTTTTTTGTATTTTAGCCCAAGAAATCCCTGTACAAGTAGATCCTTGCACACCATCACCTTGTGGACCTAATTCAGTGTGTCGATCTATTAACGATTCACCTTCCTGTACTTGTATGGAACAATTTATTGGAGTACCACCTAACTGCCGCCCGGAATGTACAAGTAATAGCGAGTGTCCGAATCACTTGGCTTGTATTAACAATAAATGTGGAGACCCTTGCATAGGTGCTTGTGGCACTCTGGCACAATGTCGAGTAGTGAGCCATGCACCTAATTGTGTTTGCCCACCAGGATATAGTGGAGACCCGTTCTTACAATGTAGTGTTGTACAACATATTCAGACGTCTCAACCATCGTCTCCATGCCTTCCATCACCTTGCGGAAGTAATGCTATTTGTAAAGAACGTAATAACGCCGGCTCTTGTTCCTGTACTCCTGGCTACTTTGGAAATCCTTATGAGGGTTGTCGGCCGGAATGTACCGTCAATACAGACTGTCCATCCAACAGAGTGTGTCAACAAAATAAATGCCAAGATCCATGTCCTGGTACCTGCGGCACCAACGCACAGTGTCAAACTATCAATCACGCTCCTATCTGCACTTGCTTACCAGGATTTACTGGGAATCCATTCCAAAATTGCATACTTCAACAGCATAGTGAGTATTGATTTTATTGATATTGGTCCATTATATATTTTAACTATGTTTGTACTATTATTTGTACATAAAAACTACAGAAAAATTATAAATAAATGAATACACCCAACAGTCACATAGTCCTGACCCCACACTAGGTTAACCAGTATCGTGGGTATCAGGAACTACGAGGGACTTATGGTGCCACAACATCCAGACCCTAAACAATTTTTTATGGATCACACAAACATTTATCTCAGTGCGGGAATCGAACCCACGGTCTCTCGCTTCGCAGGCAGCTACTCGCCACTGCGCCACGGAGGTTGTCAAATAAATATATGATAAAGATTTAAAATTTGTAATTTAGAATGAAACGGCACGATGTCCATAGTCCATCAGTCTAAGGCACGACGAGATAGTGGCCTCATATTTTAATGTTACTTATAATAATTCTGTACAAATCGTTACTGCAATATTCATAACAAAATACTTAAAAACTACAAAATAAATTTATTTTTAGGTACTGAGCCGCCATTGAACCCTTGCACACCGTCTCCGTGTGGTCCTAACAGCGTATGCAAAGTTGTCAACGAACAAGCAGTATGCACATGTTTACCAAATTATAGAAGCGTTCCACCAAATTGTAAACCGGAATGTGTTGTCAGCGCTGAATGTCCAACAGATAAGGCTTGCATATCTCTTAAATGTAGTAATCCATGTGAAGGACAATGTGGACAGAATGCTCTATGCAAAGTGATTAATCACAGTCCAATATGTACATGTATGGAACAGTTTACAGGCGATGCCTTTAGTCGATGCTACCGCTTGCCACCTCCTATCGTACACAAACCAACGAAAGATCCCTGCCTACCCTCACCATGTGGACCATTTAGCGAATGTAGAGATGTAGGTGGAATACCATCCTGTGTTTGCTTACCGAATTATATAGGAGCCCCGCCTGGATGTCGTCCTGAGTGTGTGATCAATGCAGATTGTCCGAGTAATCTGGCTTGTATTAACAATAAGTGCAGTGACCCTTGTCCAGGATCATGCGGGCTAAATGCTCAATGTATGGTTAAGAAAAATGTACCAATTTGCATATGTCTCGAAAATTATATTGGTGACGCATTTACTGAATGTAAATTGCAAGGTGAGGAATATACTTACATTATAAATTTTTAAATAGGTAGTAATTAATATGTTGACACTAAGACATTACCTAAATAAATATTTTAATATTTTGTATCAACCTTACAATATATATTGTGATGTTTATTTTTGCAGAAATCGTCAATGATGAAACTCCAGATTTATGTAATCCATCACCATGTGGTGCCAATGCAGTTTGTAATGACGGCGAATGTTCATGTCTTCCTGAATATCAAGGAGACCCTTACTTCGAATGTCGCCCTGAATGTGTGCTTAGCTCCGACTGCCCTCATGATAAAGCATGCTTACGAAATAAGTGTGTGAATCCGTGTAATAGTGGTGTTTGTGCTGCTAATGCAATATGTGAAGTTATAGCCCATATACCAATGTGCAGATGTCCAGAACGCATGACTGGTAATGCTTTTGTGCAATGTTCACCTCTAGAAGGTATGTTTATCTTTGCGTGTATTTCATATTAGAAATATATAATACTTATTAGAGAAATTAATTTACGTACTTTTTTTCAGTTGACAACCCTCAACCTTGTCAGCCCAGTCCATGTGGACCAAACAGCCAATGCCGCGACGTTAACGGTCAAGCCGTTTGTTCTTGCTTGGTTGGATATGTTGGAAGCCCGCCTTCATGCAGACCAGAATGTTCTGTCAGCACTGACTGTTTACCTCAGCAAGCTTGCAGTAATAGGAAATGTATCGATCCTTGTCGTGGAGCATGTGGCATCGGCGCGAAGTGTCAAGTCATCAACCATAATCCTATTTGTTCTTGTCCTTCGTCGTACACGGGCAATCCATTTGTGAGATGTATATTGCAAGAATTTAAGCCAGAGCCAGTCAACCCCTGCGTTCCTTCACCATGTGGACCGAACTCTATATGCAAAGAAAATTTAGGGGCACCTTCATGTTCTTGCCTTAGCGAGTATGTTGGATCACCACCATATTGTAAACCGGAGTGCGTGACTAATTCTGAATGTTCCTTGAGTCTCGCATGTATAAACCAAAAATGTATCGATCCATGCGAAGGAACTTGTGGCGTGAACGCCGAGTGTCATGTCATAAGTCACTCACCTTCTTGCACGTGTATCTCGGACTATACCGGTAATCCATTCGTTGAATGTCGCAGAAAGGAAATCTTCCATGAACCAGTAACTCCCTGTCAACCATCTCCATGTGGCAGTAATGCTATTTGTAAAGAATACAATGGCGCTGGATCTTGTACATGTTTGCCAGACTTCTTTGGAAATCCATATGAAGGTTGTCGCCCAGAATGTACTATAAACACTGATTGCCCATCCGATAAATCATGTGTTCAAAGTAAATGTCAAAACCCTTGCCCGGGAGCATGCGCACCGAACGCTCTCTGTCAAGTAGTCAACCACGCACCATCATGTTCTTGCGAAAGAGGATATACGGGTGATCCATTCCGTTATTGTACTAGAGAACGTAAGTTTTGTATTTACATTTTTTAATTGACGTTATTACTAAATGAATGCTGTGTCGTATTTAATATACATGTATTTTTATAGCGGTCATAGAAACGCCAATAAATGTATGTCAGCCATCACCATGTGGACCAAATAGTCGTTGTCACGAAGTAAACAAGCAAGCTGTTTGTTCCTGCTTGCCTAATTATATCGGAGTACCACCTGGATGTCGTCCGGAATGTGTCACAAGCGCAGAATGTCCCAGAGAGAAGGCCTGTATAAATCAGAAATGCGAGGATCCATGTATAAACGCATGCGGAATTAACACCGATTGTAGAGTTATAAACCACAGTCCAATATGTCAATGTAGACCTAGCTACACAGGAGATCCGTTTACTAGATGCAATCCATTACCACGTAAGTTGGTCATACCTTGGTATATTATTAAATTTAATTATTTATTACAACTAGTATATTGGGTGCATTTATATTTATATTTTCCATTTTTATTTTAGCCCCAGTTGCAAATGTTGTGATGGAGCCGTACCATGACCCATGCATACCATCACCTTGTGGTCCATATTCGATATGCCAAGAAGTAAATAATGTGCCCTCATGCACATGCATGCCTACATATGTTGGTAGTCCACCAAATTGTAAGCCAGAATGTGTTATAAATGCGGAATGTCCAAGTTCTCAAGCATGCATCCAACAAAAATGCCGTGACCCTTGCCCTGGTTCATGCGGTATTGATGCGTTATGTACCGTATCCATGCATACGCCAATATGCACATGTCCAGATAGTTACACCGGCGATGCGTTTACAGTTTGCACACCGGTACCACCTGGTACGTAATATTTTTTATTTACTATTACATCATGTTTTTATACGATTCCACAAATATTCCAAATTCACATTTTTACAAATTCACATTCACAACATTCCAAATAACAGTTATTTTTTGTTATAGTGTATGATGCTCCTGATAAATGTAGACCATCACCTTGTGGACCAAACGCAGTATGTGATGATGGAGTTTGCACTTGCGTTGAGGAACACCATGGCGATCCCTATGTGGGTTGTAGACCTGAATGTGTACTAAGCACAGATTGCCCTAGAGATAAAGCATGTGTGAGAAACAAGTGTGTTGATCCTTGCCCTGGAACGTGCGCTCCAAACGCTATATGTGATGTAATAAACCACATACCAATGTGCAGTTGTCCTCAAAGAATGACGGGCAACGCTTTCTACAACTGCGAGCATATACAAGGTAGACTAACCTAACTGTTTACCAGACACTCAATACTTTGTAACCGACATATTGTTACTTTATTCTTATTCCGTGGTTAATGTTTATAGGACCAATTGTGACAAATCCTTGTCTCCCATCACCATGTGGACCGAACAGTCAATGCAGGGAAATGAACGGACAAGCGGTGTGTACTTGTATACAAGGATATAAAGGCAGCCCACCATTATGTAGGCCTGAATGTGTAGTCAGTTCAGATTGTCCGCCAGACAAAGCTTGTTCCAACCAAAAATGTATCAATCCCTGCGTCGGGTCCTGCGGTGTGAATGCAAAATGTGTTGTTGTGAAACACAATCCTATATGCACTTGCCCAAACACGTATACTGGCGATCCATTCATCAGATGTACACCATACCGTAAGTGTAGCCTATGCTAAATTATTTTAGGATGGAAGCACAACATGTTGGATAAATGTAATAAAGATGTGATTTCGAACACTTTTCAATTAGACTTACTTCTTTCTCGTTATATTCCTTATAATTTATTGTGTAATAAATATTTAATATGTATAATGTAATATTATATTATATTGTATAATGTAAGACGTATCATATTTTAGGACCACCTGTGGCAGACATTTCACCATGTACACCGTCGCCATGTGGTCCAAATGCAATTTGCAAAGAAGTTGCAGAGACACCATCATGTACATGTATGCCAGACTATTTTGGAACGCCGCCATATTGTCGACCGGAATGTTCTAGTAACAGCGAATGTCCATCTAATCTGGCATGCGTTAACCAAAAATGCAAAGATCCATGCATTAACGCTTGTGGCCTCAATGCGCAGTGCAGGACTATAAGTCACTCGCCAACATGTTTCTGTGACAACGGATTTACTGGTGATCCTTTCTCGACATGCTACGTGCAGCAAGATATTGTGCCGGAAAGACCTACGCCGTGTGAACCTTCACCTTGTGGCTCCAACGCAGAATGTAAAGAGCACAACTCTGCCGGCTCGTGTTCTTGTTTACCAGACTACATCGGTAATCCATACGAAGGATGTAGACCTGAATGTATTGTCAACACTGACTGTATACCAAGCAGATCTTGTGTTCGCAGCAAATGCATAGATCCATGTCCGGGCACTTGCGGACCTATGGCTATATGCGTTGTTATTAATCATCTACCGACTTGCTCATGTCCGAAAGAATACACCGGCGACCCTTACAAACGATGTGACATTATCAGAGGTATTTATTACGTTTATTATTTGTAAAATAAATATTTATTTATAATTTTGGATGTATATCTAACAAAGTTTGATGTTGCAGAACAACCACCTAAAGATGTTACACCTTGTGTACCAAATCCATGTGGACCGAATAGTGTTTGTCGGGAAGTAAATGGACAAAGTGCGTGTTCATGCATGCCTAATTACATCGGGACACCACCAGGTTGCAGACCCGAATGTACATCAAGTTCGGAATGTCCCTTAGATAGAGCTTGCATTAACCAGAAATGCGTAGATCCTTGTCCTGGTCGTTGCGGATCAAATGCATATTGTAGAACAGTAAATCATAGTCCCATGTGTTCATGTAATGCTGGATTCATCGGAGATCCATTTACATTCTGCTCTTCTCAACGTAAGTACTTACATGCCAAATAATTAAATATTGCAATGATAACTAATATTGTAGCATAATAACAATCTTTCTCATGTTATTTTAGCTAAACCACCACCAGAGCCAGTAAGAAATCCATGCCTGCCTAGCCCATGTGGTGAAAACGCAATTTGTCGTGAAATTAACGGGTCACCATCTTGTTCTTGTATGCCAAACTACCAAGGCCTGCCTCCTAATTGCCGACCTGAATGTGTAATAAATCAAGACTGTCCATCCGACAAAGCTTGTTTCAATATGAAATGTCGAGATCCATGCCCTGGCAGCTGCGGTCAAAACACAGAATGCACGGTTTTCTTACATCTTCCTTCATGTACATGTTTACAAGGATTTACAGGAGATCCCTTCACTCTTTGTACTGTGATACAACTAATAGAAGGTAAAAAATATGTGAAAATAATAATACTTTGGTAACTAACTTGTTCCAAAATGTTCCTAAACTATAGTGTTCCTTTATTTATTGCAGTTGAAACTCCACATGATCTTTGTAATCCATCACCCTGTGGGTTCAATGCACAATGTAACGATGGAATTTGCACTTGTGTCAAAGACTATCAAGGCGATCCATACTTTGGATGCAAACCAGAGTGTGTATTAAATACGGATTGTCCTTTAGATAAAATCTGCTCGAGAAACAAATGCATGAACCCGTGTCCAGGTACTTGCGCTCCAAGCGCACAATGCAATGTTTTTAATCACATCCCAATGTGCAATTGCCCTGAAGGTACAACTGGCAATGCGTTCATCGAATGTCACGAAGTCAAAAGTAAGTATTAAATTGAAATTTAATGCCATTTGCGAAAATTTTACTTCTATTTTCAACTGAGGAACTAAGATGATTTATTTTTCTTTTCAGTTACAATAGTTGAGCCTTGTAATCCAAATCCTTGTGGACCCAATAGCCAATGCAGAGCTATACATGGGCAAGGTGTTTGTTCATGTCTTCCAACTTTCGTTGGTAGTCCTCCATCTTGTAGGCCTGAGTGTACAATCAGCGCAGAATGTCCTCGCAACGAAGCGTGCAATAACCACAAATGTATAAATCCATGCATAGGCAGTTGTGGTTATGGAGCCAAATGTGAAGTGATCAACCACAATCCTATATGTACATGTCCATCTCAATACACCGGAGATCCTTTAGCGTCGTGCTATCCAATCGGTAATTGAATCTTAAAATATACATACAAAATAGGTACTTACTAAAATATACGATATTTTATTCTAACAATTCATTTATGATTATAGTTATTCCTGAACTGCCAGTCGACCCTTGTACACCGTCACCTTGTGGTCCACATTCGATATGCAAAGTTATTGGAGAATCACCTTCTTGTACCTGTCAGCCTGATTACATCGGCTCACCGCCAAACTGCCATCCAGAATGTGTTAGTAATTCAGAATGTCCAAGCAACTTGGCTTGCATTAACCAGAAATGCCGAGATCCTTGCCCGGGAAGCTGCGGCTACAACGCTGTGTGCAACGTTATTAGTCACGCACTCGTATGTTCGTGTCCATATGATCAAACTGGAGACCCTCTTATTTCCTGCAGTCCAGTTAAAGGTAATGTAATACGTAGGCAACTTGAATATATTGTATGTAGTTTGAATATTTTTAACACTGAAATATACCTATTTCATACAACATTGATTTTGTAGAAACCGCCATCGAATACGCATCGCCCTGCGATCCTTCTCCTTGTGGACTCAATGCAGAATGTACAGCAAGAAATGGCGCTGGATCTTGCAGATGTGTAGAATCCTATGTGGGTGATCCATATGAAGGATGTAGACCAGAATGCGTCATCAACAGTGACTGCCCTCCAGTTTTAGCTTGCATTCAAAATAAATGTAAAGATCCTTGCCCAGGCGTGTGTGCATCCAATGCTATATGTCAAGTTATAAATCACTTGCCGTCGTGTTACTGCCCTCCAGGATTAACCGGCAATGCTTATTCGAACTGTGTTGTGAAAGTAGAAGGTATTTTTTTTATTAAACCTTACATTTGTAATGACTGTTAACGAGGTCTAATTACCTATATAAAATATACTGTTCAATTTCAGAACCTATAAAGACTCCTTGTACTCCATCACCATGTGGTCCTAACAGTCAGTGCCGTGAAATAAACTCGCAAGCAACATGCAGTTGTCAACCTGACTTTATGGGCTCTCCACCAAATTGCAGACCTGAGTGCACTATCAATAGTGAATGTGCCACTGACAAAGCTTGTGTAAATCGTAAATGTGTAGATCCTTGTATAGGACAATGCGCGAGAAATGCGCATTGCCGTGTTATAGCTCACAACCCTATATGTTCTTGTCAGGAACGATTCACGGGAGATCCATTCACCAACTGCGTACCAAGTAATTATATTTTTGTAACGATGCCAATAAATTTTCGATATGTTTACACGTTTACTGTACGTAGGTATTAATGAAACAATATTATTTGCAGTGCCAATTTCCATTCCACAAGGAGAAATCCAAAGAAATCCTTGTGTACCATCGCCATGTGGACCAAATTCCCAATGCGATGAAATTAATGGAAACGCACGGTGTACTTGCCTCCCCAACTACATAAGTTCTCCACCGCGATGCCGGCCTGAGTGTACCATCAATTCTGAATGTAGTGCTATTACGGCTTGCATAAATAACAAATGTACAGACCCTTGTCCTGGAGCTTGTGGAAACAATGCACAATGTAACGTTAATAACCATTTGCCCATCTGTTCTTGCGTTCCCGGATACACCGGGAACCCCTTTAGCAATTGCTACGTCATGCAACAAGGTAAGAATATAGATTTTCGGATTTACTTAAATACTTAGTTTTTATTCTTGACGTCAATTTTAATTTACGTATTTTATTTTTCCGTTTTAGAACCAGTTGAGCCAATAAATCCTTGTTCACCATCGCCTTGTGGGCCCAATGCTGTTTGGGAAAATGGCATCTGCTCTTGCATACCAGAATATCACGGGGACCCATACTTTGCTTGCAAACCTGAATGCATACTTAACTCTGATTGTTCACGTAACAAAGCTTGCATAAACAATAAATGTGCAGATCCTTGTATCGGAACATGTGGAACAGACGCTATTTGTGAAACAATAAACCACATTCCGATGTGTTCTTGTCCATCTGGATTCTCCGGATCACCTTTCCATTACTGCACTAAATTCGGTAAGTAGTACCGGTGTACTGGCAAACACAATCCCACTAAATGTAAGTGACGTTGGTACTATAATAATATAATTTTGATTCTCAGAATTGCCCATTGTCACAAACTTATGCGAGCCATCCCCTTGCGGACCAAACAGCCAATGCAAAGAAGTCAATGGACACGCTGTCTGTGTGTGTATTCAAGGCTATATGGGTAGTCCGCCAAATTGTCGACCTGAGTGTGTAGTCAGCTCTGATTGTAGTCTCAACAAAGCGTGTTCCAACCAAAAATGTAACGACCCTTGCCCAGGTGCTTGCGGTCTTAATACACACTGCATAGTTGTCAACCACAATCCTGTATGCACCTGCTTATCAGGATACTCTGGTGATCCATTTTCGTCTTGTCAGTTTATTCGTAAGTACTCAGTACTTCTTTTTTTCAAAATTAGTTATTAAGTAATTAATGTTTATCTATATTTACGAGTATATTGTTCTTTTTATATAGCTGCAACGGTACCCGAGAGAATCAACCCATGTCAACCTTCACCATGTGGCCCAAATTCACAATGTATCGAAAATGGAAATGAGGCCGAGTGCAAATGCTTACCTGAATTTATCGGGGCCCCACCTCATTGTAGACCAGAGTGTACAAGTAACACAGAATGCGCAACAAATATGGCATGCATTAACTCAAAATGTCGAGACCCGTGCCCTGGATCATGTGGTACAAATGCGGAATGCAGGGTTGTGAGCCATACACCGATATGTCTATGCCAAATTGGTTATACAGGCGATCCATTCATTAATTGTAACCTAGAAGAATTGACTACTGTAGAGGAACGCCCGACACCTTGTGTACCGTCGCCTTGTGGAGTAAATGCGGAATGTAAAGAACGGAATAGTGTTGGGTCTTGTATATGTCTACCCGGATACTTTGGAGATCCATATGACATTTGTAAACCAGAATGTACACTTAATTCAGACTGTCCGTCCAATCTTGCTTGTCTCCAGAATAAGTGTCATGATCCATGCCCTGGAACGTGTGGAATTAATGCATTATGTAACGTAATAAATCACGTAACCACTTGTGCATGTCCAGACCAACATAATGGCGACCCATACAAAATTTGCACGTATAAATTGCAGTGTAAGTATTTTATAATATTTGCTTAAAAATAGACAACTTAAATATATTATTTAATATGCGTTTAATCTACAGTACAACTGTGTGCCTCTAATAGATGTTTTATTTTAATTTTTTACAGTGGATATAACTGATCCTTGCGATCCGTCACCATGTGGTCCAAACAGTCAATGTAGAACCCAAAATGGTTTGGCAGTGTGCACTTGTTTAAGCGGATACTCCGGTACACCACCTTTATGTAGACCAGAATGTACAACCAGCTCTGAGTGTCCTTTAGACAAGGCTTGTGAAAACTTCAAATGTATATCTCCATGTCCTAAAGGATGTGGCATAAATACAGAATGTAGAGTCATAAAACACAATCCAATCTGTTCATGTAAAACTGGATACGCGGGTGATCCTTTCTCTCGCTGCTATGTACAACCGGAGTCTATACCATCTATTGTTGAACATGTTTACCCTTGTGTTCCTTCACCTTGTGGACAAAATTCTGAGTGCAGAGATGTTGGAGGAGTTCCTTCTTGTTCATGCATGATAGGGTACTTTGGAAGTCCACCAAATTGCAGACCTGAATGTGTAGTAAATACAGATTGTAGTAACGACAAGTCCTGCATCAACATGAAATGTATAGATCCCTGTCTGGGTTCATGCGGATTCAATGCTATATGCAATGTCGTTAAACACGTACCAGTCTGCTCTTGCCCCACTGGTTATGACGGCGATCCGTTTACAGAATGCACAATCAGACCACCAGGTAATAAGACACAATATACCTTTAACGTAGTATGAACCAAAATGTTATATTTAAGTGACTAAGCTTTGCATTGTAATGTGTATATTTTCAGAACCCCCGCAAAAGTCGGATCCATGCTCACCGTCACCCTGTGGCGCTAATGCAATCTGTAACGACGGAACATGCACTTGTATATCTGAATACCAAGGCGATCCCTACTTCGGATGTCGACCGGAATGTGTTCTGAGTACAGATTGTCCATTAGACAAGGCCTGTTCGCGATTAAAATGCATCAATCCATGTCGAGATATGTGCGGCATCAACGCGGAATGTACTGTTTACAATCACGTCGCAATTTGCAGCTGCCCCAATGGTTTTACGGGCAATGCATTTACTGAGTGCAACAAAATTGAAAGTAAATAGATTTCCTTTCTCGCTTAACTAATTATATGATATTTTCGTATATGCAGCAGTCATTTTTAATTGTTTTTTTTTTCTAGAACCTGCGAACAGACCGTGTGATCCTTCACCATGTGGACCGAATAGTATATGTCGAGAATCAAATGGTCAAGCAATATGTGCTTGTATTCAAGGCTTTATTGGCAACCCGCCAAATTGTCGACCAGAATGTATACAAAGCACAGACTGTCCTCCATCTTTAGCCTGTATTAATCGCAAATGTCAAGACCCTTGTCCTGGTTCCTGTGGTCAGAACGCATTGTGCAAAGTTACTAATCACAATCCAATATGTACTTGCCCTCCAAAACATACGGGTTCTCCATTTAACTATTGCTATGGTAAGAATAAAACAATAAAAAACAATTCTAATTCTAAAGTTCTATTGAACATTACTTTACAATTTATGTATTTTTCAGTACAAATTGAAGATAAACCAATAATAAACGTATGTGTACCATCGCCTTGTGGACCAAATAGCTTGTGCGAGCCTGCACCTAACGGAAACACTCCAATCTGCACATGTCAACCAACATTTGAAGGCACACCACCTCAATGCCGACGGGAATGCACAGCAAATGACGACTGCCCTTCCAACAGAGCTTGTGTCAACTACAAATGTAAAGATCCCTGTCCTGGCTCATGTGGAACTAATACAGTATGCAATGTCCACTTACATAGTCCCATGTGTTCTTGTGAAAATGGCTATACCGGTGATCCATTTACATCGTGCTATGTAATACGTGCAATTGAATCAATTAATCCATGCGATCCAACGCCTTGCGGCGCGAACGCCCAATGCAAGGTCTCAGGAAATGGTGCTGCGGCGTGTCTATGTAATCTTGGATATTTTGGTAACCCATATGAATCTTGTAGACCAGAATGTGTTGTGAATACCGATTGCCCATACAGTAAAGCATGTGTACGAAACAAGTGTAAAGATCCATGTCCGGGAGTATGTGGTTCCGCTGCAACTTGTGAAGTGATAAATCACGTTCCATCATGCAGTTGTCCACCAGGATACACTGGAAACGCATATGCGTACTGCCACATAATTATACATACGCCAGGTACATTATTGTTTAAAACATTTATTCAAAATTCAATTAATTTATTATAAATATTATACTCGTGTAATATACTATTTTAATTTTATCTTGTAATTTTAGCCGTGATTCCTCAAAATCCGTGCACTCCAAATCCATGCGGAAGCAACGCTCTGTGCAATAATAACAATGGCACCGCGTCATGTGCGTGCATGCCAGACTTCATGGGTGCTCCACCGCGATGTCGTCCCGAATGTACAGTCAATTCCGAATGTGAAATAACAAAAAGTTGCGTCCGACAAAAATGTAGTGATCCCTGTGTTGGAACCTGTGGACAAAACGCAGAATGCAGAGTTGTTAATCATGCGCCAATATGTTCTTGCTTAAGAGGTTTTGAAGGAGATCCATTTATTAGATGTGTTATAATGAAAAGTACGTAAACCTAAACAGTATAAAAAATATTAATCAATTATTTATGTTTTTAAGTTACATTTATGACCATATATAATTTATTATTTTTAGAAACTCCAGAACCAGACATCAATCCTTGTGTACCGTCTCCGTGTGGACCGAACGCTGTTTGTCAAGCTGTTAATAAAATACCAATGTGTTCTTGCTACGAAAACTACATTGGTGCACCACCTAACTGTAAAGCAGAATGTATTGTGAACTCTGACTGTCCCAGCACTAAAGCATGTATAAATAAAAAATGCATAGACCCCTGTCTGGGTTCGTGTGGTTTGCAAACAGAATGCCATGTTCATATGCATGCCGCTATATGTAGCTGCAAAGAAGGGTATACGGGTGATCCTTTCCAGAGCTGCCACATGGAACTAATTATAGGTATTTGAAAGCTTTTCATATTACTTCAATGAAGCACACCAAATACTGATTGCAATTTACAACCAAATGGTAACAATAATAATGAATAATATAATTGTTTTTAGAATTTGAGTCGAGTGAATATGATAAATGTAATCCAAGTCCGTGCGGAGCAAACGCAGATTGTAATGATGGTACGTGCGCGTGCAGATCGAACTACTTCGGGAATCCATACCTCAGCTGCCGACCTGAATGCACGCACAATGCCGACTGCGCCACAAGCATGACTTGTGTCAACAACAAATGCAAAAATCCTTGTATCAATTTGTGCGGCCAAGGCGCGTTGTGTGATGTTTTTAACCACATTCCTATGTGTAGCTGCCCATCCAACAGCACCGGTAACGCTTTCTTCTCGTGCACTCCGATAACAGGTAAGAACTATTTACATATTAGCCACAAGGACCACACCGCGTATCTGTCCTATCACCATCCCTTTCTCTTCAGAACTTCGTCTACCCCAGGACCACGATTACCCCACCTGTTTCCGAACTTTCACTTTTCTTCGAAGTCCTGTCCTCATCCCCCTCGTTTGTGTCCGCCTTCCCTGTCAGCCCGTGATAATTTTTCCTAAGTTTCCGTCTAATCATTTCTTTTAGTATGTTTTATTATTGTTTGCCCTATTGATTTGTTGTACAGAGGTATATTAAAATAATATGGCTTTTTAATTTCAGTTGTTCCAGTAAAGACGAATCCTTGCGAGCCATCTCCTTGCGGTCCATACAGTGTGTGTCGAGTAAATTTCGGTCAAGCTATTTGTTCCTGTTTATTGGGATATATAGGCACACCACCATCTTGTAGGCCCGAATGCTTAGTGGATTCTGAATGTACTAGTTTACTGTCTTGCTCCAATCAAAAATGCATTGACCCATGCAGAGGTTCCTGTGGAATCAATGCTCAGTGCAGAATACACAACCATAAGCCGATATGCTACTGCGAAAATGGCTACACAGGAGATCCATTCACTCACTGCACTATTGTGGAAAGTAAGTACAATACAATGCTCCGAAAATAACAAATACGTTTTAAAACAGTGTTTTTATTTATCTTGTGTTATTGTAGATATACCACTACCAACCAGAGAGCCGTGTGAGCCCTCACCATGTGGGCCTAACTCTATTTGCCGTGCTGTCAATGAAATACCGTCATGCTCATGCATGACTGATTACATCGGCCGACCACCATATTGTCGACCCGAATGTGTCACGAACAGTGAATGTAATTTCGATAAAGCTTGTGTCAACAATAAATGCGTTGACCCTTGCGTCGGTGCCTGCGGTCTTAATGCAGAATGCCGAGTTATTAGCCATTCACCACAATGTGTGTGCCAACCCGGTTATGAAGGAGATGCATTTTACAGGTGTTCTCCCATTGCAAGTGAGTGATATCACAATGTTTATGAGATAAATATTTTTTCAAAATAATACAACTAGAACTATTCTCAACATGATCGACTAGATAATATCTAAGTACCTATACCAGTTACATACAAATCTTTATTAAAACGTGCATTACTTATAAATATGAAATAAAATATTATTGTGTTAATTTCAGTTTCTACACCTAAACCTACTGTAGAAATAGTACGGCCATGCATTCCAAATCCTTGCGGTTCAAATGCTATATGTCAAGAACGCGATACCGTCGGCATGTGTATGTGCGCTACCGGATTCTTCGGAAATCCTTATGAAGGATGTAGACCAGAATGTGTTGTAAATTCAGACTGTCCTCAATATCGTGCCTGCATCAACAACAAATGTCAGGACCCATGCCCAGGACTATGTGGTACTAAAGCGGAATGCCAAACGGTGAATCATGTGCCGAAATGTACTTGTATATATGGTCATATTGGAAATCCCTATGATAGCTGTGTTCTTAAAGAAGGTAAACCAATGAGTACATTTAAAATTCTACATGTAAAATTCTATATTACGTGTGTGATTTGTTCTTCGTTGTGCATATTGTATTAATTTATATTTCTGTTCTATTTTGCAGAAAAACCTTTAGATCCTTGCGTCCAGTCACCATGCGGCCCGTATAGCACATGTAAAGTTGTAAATAACCAAGCCCAATGTACATGCTTACCGGAATTTAGTGGAGCACCACCTAATTGTCGACCGGAATGTGTGACAAGCCCCGATTGTCCTCTCAACAAGGCTTGTATACGCCAAAAATGCGTTGATCCATGCGTCGGAACATGCGGTGAAAACGCCGACTGTCGGGTACATCATCACAGTCCATATTGCAGTTGTCTCCCTGGATTCGAAGGAAACGCATTTGTACGTTGTACAAAAGAAATACAAAAGTCACCCGAAATAACACCAGCATGCGAACCAAGTCCTTGCGGACCGTACTCTACATGTACAGATCACGGCGGATCAGCGATTTGCGCTTGTAAACTCGGCTACATCGGTGCTCCTCCTCATTGTGCACCAGAATGTACGATCAATGAAGACTGTCCCAACGACAAAGCTTGTGTTAGAGAAAAATGTGTTGATCCCTGTCTTGGATCATGTGGGGCGTATACTAATTGCCGTGCGATGAACCACCTCGCTATATGCACATGTCTCGATGGCTATCGAGGCAATCCTTTCACCGGCTGCTACAAGTATAATGGTAATTATCGAGTGTTAGGTGTTAAATTCCTATATTATGCACATTCTACATAGGAAAATGAGTATTTATGGCCATACGAAACCTTTTAATACTGTCATTTCTTTTTAGAACCAGAAATTCCGATCGCAGTGGATCCTTGTACCCGCTCCCCTTGTGGAATTAATGCGGTATGCAGTAACGCAACTTGTTCCTGTATACCCAACTATCACGGAAATGCATACATTGAATGTAGACCAGAATGCACAATAGATACTGATTGCCAGAAACAACAGGCTTGTGTCAACTACAAATGTGTAAATCCATGCAAGAACGCTTGCGGTCTTAATGCCATTTGTAATGTATATAATCATATCGCTATTTGCGAATGCCCATCGCCTCTACAAGGAGATGCATTTATTTCTTGTCGACAAGCCGTCAGCATACCAAAAGGTATTATATTACAATATTTTTTTAAATATTACATATTATATTACCTTACAGTAAGTACTTATGTATCGGCCTTTTCAAAATAGAGACATTCAAAAATTTCACGTACATACGCACTCACGCCTGTAATCCTCGAAGGTAGAAGGTAGGCAAAGGTGTAACCAGTACACCCACATTTCGCCTAGCGTATCTACGCCCCATGATGTGATAGGGGCGAGCCTATCGCCATATCGGGCACAGTTCCAGACTTCGGGCCGATACTGAGCATTTCGTAATAGAAAAACCCAATATCACTTTTACCCGACCCGGGGATCGAACCCGAGACCTCAGCGTCAGCCTCAGTCGCAACGCATACGCATTACAACTGCGCCACCGAGGCAGTAATTTAAAATTAATTTTAATCACTCGTTTATTAAGATTGATTACATCACTATTAATTATTGAACGACACTCACTTTTTAAGAAACCGTAGAAACACCGTGTACGTAATTCTATGGAATACGTACGTAACTTGTTATTTAAACACAAATCAACATCTGAAAGAGCCTGTGTGCTGAAGACGATATACCATATTCTAAAAGCACTTTAAATACTTCATTCTTGGGTCTTCCATCTATGAATTTTGCCTATTAAAGCTGACCAGCCTCTTATAAGATATAATCAACTGCACCAACAAAACACACATTCATAATACTTGTTTTTAGTCAAATACAATATATTTTTAACTCGTAATCTGATTTCTAAAACTTGGAAAATGCCGAACTGGCTGCTTTAAATAAATGATGTCAAATAAAACTGTTTTAATGTTTTTTTAATAATACAATATTTCAATTAAAGGAGGTCTGAAGTATCTTTATCATTTAGTATTGTCTAAAGTTGAAAGTCGATATCGACATGTTTCTCATTCGATGAAAAAGAAAATTCTATAATTATGTCCTATGATGATCTACTGATTTGGTACTATAGCAGATAAAATACTTATATCTTACACTATACATTGCTTAAATTAACATACACCATTTTGTAACATGTTGTATAACAATGTAATACATTTGAACGTTTGTCCCTACGACAATTGAAATTACAGCTATCGATATTACCTATGTATTACAAAATGTTAATACAAATTGTTGTATATCAATTCATCTATATTTCCACAGAACCAGAACCATGTATACCAAATCCATGTGGACCCAATAGTATATGTCGTGCGGATGGAACAATAGCGCACTGCTCTTGTCGACCTTCAATGTATCATGAACCACCCAGCTGTCGACCAGAATGCCGCGTAGACTCCGAATGCGCACCAAATCTCGCTTGTCGCAATGGAAAATGTCGAGACCCATGTCCTGGTTCATGTGGTGCACACGCATTCTGCCAAACAAAAATGCATTCCCCTATTTGCGCTTGCCCTGACCATTATGTCGGTGATCCATTTATTCGTTGCATACCAGGTAATATAGATAATATAATTTTCTTTATAATTATAATATGTTAATATCTATGTATGTATTACATACAATATACCTACTAATAAATTATATTCAACAGTACTGGAAGAGGAGCCACCGAGACGTTCACCGTGTTCTGATTGCGGGCCACACGCTGATTGCGTAGACGAGCAATGTGTTTGCAAACCAGGATTCTTCGGAACACCACCATTTTGTCGTTATGAGTGTCTCAGCTCTAGTGACTGTGAATGGCATCTCACGTGCACAAATAAGCGTTGTGTTGATCCTTGTCCCGGAGCTTGCGGCCAGGGCGCACTATGCGAACCCGTCGCTCACGAACCACGTTGCAATTGTCCTCCATCTACTACAGGAAATCCACTCTTCGCATGTCGTCCCATCGAACAACTCTGTAAGATAGATTTAACTGGAAGATTTGTTGCTTTCCGGTGCTCAAAAAAATATAACCGTCGTGATTAAGCTAATAGTTATGAAAATAAAGGCGTGGTTAACCGAAGTCTTCGTTTTTAAAACTTGGGCATGGGTTTTACTTGCGAAACTAGGTGAACCGATCGCCATTACGTACACTCAAATTATTTGCTTTGTGAACAATGCTTGCCCCGTTTGCTTCGTCAGAAACGAGCGGTCGTTGACAATCACTGATAATTTACATATATGTATTACAGATGTGCCATCAAATCCATGTTCTCCGTCTCCATGTGGACCTGGAGCGATCTGTCGAGCTAAGGGAGTGGGAGCATCTTGCGAATGCGAGCCGGGTCTGCGCGGCGATCCATACTCTGGATGCCGACCGGAGTGTCTCGCGGATTCCGATTGTTCACCTTCCAGAGCTTGCATTCGTTCACATTGCCGTGATCCCTGTCAGGGCACTTGCGGTGTTGGAGCTGATTGCGAAACCGTCAATCATATACCACTTTGTTCTTGTCCATCCGGAACTAGAGGAAACGCCTTCGAAAGATGTGAAAAGATTGTTGAAGGTATGGATATTGAATATATTAGGTATTTAAGTGAACATGTACCTATTATTATTATTGCATGCTTGTTTGTTAACAGCACGACCGCTTTGCAATCCATCTCCTTGTGGACCCGGCGCCATTTGTACGGAGTCTGCCAACAGCGCGATATGTTCGTGTCCAAGCGGTACGAATGGTGACGCAGCTTCCACCGGCTGTCGCCCAGAGTGCATCGTCAGTTCAGAATGTACCCGCGACCGAGCTTGCATTCGAAACAAATGTATCGACCCGTGCATCGGTGTATGTGGCAACGGAGCCATGTGCCGCGTCTTCGATCACGCACCAATTTGTTCGTGTCCACCATCTACTACTGGAAATCCGTTCATAGAATGTGTCATTAGAGGTAAACAATATTTTTTAATCTTAATCCATAAACAACTCACAAGCTAATTTAAAATGACGCACCTCATCACTATATTTTGTGTGAAATGAGATGAGTGAGATTCAATATTAAATGGTCGGGTGCCCCATTTAGGTTAAACAAACTAAGTATTTACTCTCATGATATATGACACCACTCTTTATACATACGACATTATTCAATATTACAAATTATTTTCAGATACCGTACCGACTGTACATGACCCTTGCGATCCTAATCCATGTGGACCGCAAGGAATTTGTCGCAACGGAATCTGCACATATCCAGAATGTATTGTCAACGATGACTGTCCAGGCGATCGCTCGTGTATCAATAGAAAGTGCGCTGACCCATGTGTTAATGCGTGTGGTCTCAACGCTATTTGCACAGGCATCAGACATGCGCCTGTATGTTCCTGCCCAGCCGGTTACACAGGCTCTGCGTTTGTGCGTTGCGAACGTATAATCATTTCAACTCCGGCCCCACCGAAGCCCGAGTGTGTCACAGATGATCAATGTGCCGACAATGCCGCTTGCGTCGATGCTCGTTGTTTACCGGTCTGTGGACCCAATAACTGCGGCCTCAATGCACGTTGTATTGCCAGGAGTCATAGAGCCCGTTGCACATGTTTGCCTGGTTACGAAGGTGACGCCTACACTGGTTGCTACTCAGGTGATTCGTTATTTTTATAGCTTATTTATCTTATTAAACAACAAAACAAATTGTCTACGTAAAAAAAATACTAAAACGGCATTCCTGGATGGTTCTGGTTTTAACTCTTTATTTATTTTCTTACAGTACAATGTCACAGCAACAACGATTGTCCAGACGACCAAAGTTGTGAAGGTGGTTCATGCGTAAACGTATGCTCGCGTGTACGCTGCGGAATAGAAGCACATTGTGTTGCAAGAGGCCACACGGCTTCATGTGAATGCGACAATGGCGCGCGCGGCAATCCATGGACCGAATGCCGCAGGGCGGAATGTGTATCAGATGATGATTGCCCTACATGGTTAGCTTGCAGAAGTGGTGCCTGCAGCGATCCTTGCATCGGCGCTTGCGCACCAAGAGCCTTGTGCACAGTTACACGTCACTTGCCGACATGCGAATGCCCAAGAGGCACCCGCGGCAATGCTAAAATAGAATGTCAACCAGGTATGTTTATCAAATGATATAATTAAGTTTTCAGTTTGGTACCTACGTAGTTTTCAAAATAAATGAAGAAAGTCTCGAGTATAACTCGAGACTCAACATAGCGGCCATATGAGGCTTTGAGAAAACTCTGAACACTGAAAACTCGTATTGATACTCAGCAAGAAGTCTTATGGGTAAGACCACCGGTTTAGCCACATTTGCCGAAATGTACATACGCACTCACGCCTGTAATCCCCGAAGGGGTAGGCAGGGGTGTAACCAGTACACCCACATTTCGCCGAGCATATCTCCGTCCCACGATGTGATAGAGGGGGAGCCTGTCGCCATTCCGGGCACAAATTCCAGACTCCGGACTGATACTGAGCATTTCGTAATAGAAAAACCCAATACCACTTTACCCTTACAGCGTTGGCCTCAATCGTAACGCGTACGCATTACAACTACGCCACCGAGGCAATCCGAAATGTCCATTAGATTTTCTCTAATATATACCTAAGTACCTAGTACAGTTTTTCGAGTGTTTGTATCGAAATAAGCATTTAATCATCTTCTATGGCAAGTAGTAAAAGTTACAGAATATAATATGTACTATATTCGAGCAATTCCAATGTTTTCTCCAAAATACGATGATTTTCGGGTAAAACACCGACGTAAAGTAGCAGCTTGCTGCTGCGTTTTGTACGGTGAGTGAGATATCCGGAAGCCCAAATCCCCTCTTCTTCCCAATCCCATAGTTATCCCTTTCCTTTAATGTCGGCAACGCGCCGATGACTCTTTTGGTATTGGCGGTGGAGATCACTTACCATCAGGTGACCCACTTGCTCGTTTACCGGCCTATGCAATAAAAAAAACTACTAAACGTCTACTGTAACACTGCGTGATTTAAGGGCTAACGCCTTCGACTATCAGCCGTGATCTATTCTTGCGATCTCTTCAGCGTTCACAAATCAGAGCCCATCACCCTCGTTAGTCATCTTAGGTAGGCTTGCTAAGATTTTATCGGCTGTTACCTAGAATATTTTTGAGATTTAGATACAAAAATATAGAAAATATTATAGTAAAAAAATTAAGACAAAGGTATATATTTGTTAGACTGCCTCGGTGGCGCAGTTGTATACATGCGGTACGACTCCTGGGCAGAGGTCTGGGGTTCGATCCTCGGGTCGGGTAAAGTACCTATGAATGTATGTTTTATGTCACGGTCATAGAAAATTTTGTGGCAAAATCGGTGACGTTGCCTTTATATCAGATAAAAAAATAAAATTGCAGCATACCAAAAATGCACCATTGATTGATGTTGTCTTTATTAAAAAGTTTGAAGCTATAACACAATATTAATAACAATGTATATAATAATATATTTAACACAATTCGTTTTCAACGATACACATAAGGCATCAGCGTCGGCTTCCTCCTTTGTAAAACTGACTATATTACTAACTTAGAAGAATTCATTATACCTAACTATTTTGTTTTCAGTTGATTATTCATATGATGAAGGATGTAAATATGACGCTGAATGTGGTCCAGAGCTAGCATGTTTACAAGGTCTCTGTAAGAATCCTTGTGAGCCAACATCGTGCGGAATCCGTGCTACGTGTCGTGTGGCCAATACTTTACCTTTCCGTACACTCGTGTGCGAATGTCCGAAACCTCTAACTGGAGATGCATCAGTACAGTGCAACCCAAGTAATTATCACAACATATTTTGTCATATTAATATTTTTTAGATAACGAACATAATGTATATTAATCTTTTAAACTGTGCAATTCATTTCGAGTGCATTATTGTAGCCAAATAAATACAGATATATTTACCAGAAGACATACAGTAGTTAGGTAAAGTATTCAATAACTTCCAACTTAGTACGTTAAGTATCCGCACTATCACTTTGTTCATACACTTAGCCGTTTTAATTCACTTGTAAATACTATGCAATATACATATATAATTCTTCGCACTGTTGCGATATCCTCATATAACTGTTATGTATATATTAGCATTAGATATTAGTGTAAAAACTATTAGTAGCAAAGTGATTTCTTAGGTTTACGCGAATATTACACATTGAAATAAAACTAGATTAAACCGCGATAAAATCCGTATAAACTAGTTTTATTTCAATATTTGTAGCAACTTACTATTGTATTCGTGACACTATCTCGTCAGAGCGTAACTATGTATAACTGACAGCACAGACACACGGAGTGGCGGCAAAGAGGTTGAACTTATACTGCACTTATAGAGCATGACACTTGCAATGTCACCTCATACAGCTGTTTTTGTAACACAAAAATAACCATGGGGTACTTAAAGTCGCTGAGTGTGTTTTGTTGTCATTATATCAGCAGTATGGCTAAAGACGTGAGCTTGATTTCCCTCTCCCCGTCCGCGTCCGTCTGCAATGGCCCTTATACAACGGAAAGCTATATGGAATTATTTTTTCCAGGAGGGGAATGTAACACGGATGAGGAATGTAGCTCAGATGAGAGGTGTTTGAACAGTCACTGCGTAAGCGCGTGCAGCCCAGGAGCGTGCGGAGTCGGTGCCGAGTGCCGCGCCGCCGCGCACAGAGCTTCATGCGTGTGTGTTGCGCCGCTGCGAGGTGATCCGCAAGTGGCTTGCACACCTGGTAATAAATCATTTATTTTTATAAGCGAGAATGACGAGACGAGCTGATCACTCGCCTGTTGGTAAGCGTCACGCCTTCCCATAATCAGAAGCAACACCAATCAGAACTTCAAATTAGTGCAGTCAAGTACTGTATGGTACTGGACTGCGCTCGTCACTCCGAAACATAGTATAATATACTAGTATTCACTAGCGGATTAAGGGGCTCGAAGCCCCAAAAAGCATTTGGGTCCACCGACAAATCTCAAATTAATGTTGATATTATTCTACTTTCTTAGTACTATCTACAATATAATTTTCATCGTTTATCCTTTCTTATTTCATTTTAAGTAGGTATAGTATATTCTCAATATTGGGGGGCTTGACCCAAAATTATAATTTTGGATCAAGGCCAACACCCTGCCCCCCCCCCCCAAACCAAAATCCTGGATCCGCCGGTAATGATGTTCGACTGTCATAAAAAGCGACACAACTATGAAAAACCGTGGTTTGTGTGTACTGTTTGGGTACTCATATTACATCATTGATCTTAAAATAATTTAAAATATTTTGACTGCCTCGGTGACGCAGTTGTAATGCGTACGCGTTACGATTGAGGTCAACTCTGAGGTCTCGGGTTCGATCCCCGGGTCGGGTAAAGTGGTATTGGGCTTTTCTATTACGAAATGCTCAGTATCAGCCCGGGTAGTCTGGAATTTGTGCCCGGTATGGCGATAGGCTCGCCCCCTACCACATAAGGGACGGAAATACACTCGGCCAAATCTGGGTGTACTGGTTACGCCTCTGCCTACCCCTTCGGGGATTACAGGCGTGAGTGCGTATGTTAAAATATTTCACCACTACCTTCTATAAAACTTATTTTTGTTTTTAGAAAGTGGATCAAGTCCGATATGCAGAATAGACTCAGATTGCAGCAGTTCAGAGGCGTGTGTATCGCGCCAGTGCGTGCCAGCATGTGCGGGCGCATGCGGGTCCGGCGCGCTGTGCGACGCCGACCAGCATCGCGCGCGCTGCTACTGCCCGCTTGGCACCGCCGGCGACCCAGCGCGCATCTGCTACACACGTAAGAATCCCGTTTCATTATGCGCTAGCTTTTGCTATAAATAAATCTCACTGTGCAGGTGAGTCTCGCTATTAGGTGATATCATTAATAAAAGGGTAGATCATTGTTATACCTTATGCCACGAACTTACATGCCGCCCTACGTATAATCATTTAATTGTTAAAATGTAAGATTTAAATCCAGACAGATCACGTTTTCATGTATACTATTACTTTTGTACCAACATTATATTGTTGCCTATATGAGATTTTGATTTGCAGTAAATTTTATAATCATTATAATGTAAATGTTATTATTTGGTTTTAGCGGAATGTACATCTGACGACAATTGTCCATTCGATAAGAGCTGCAATAGTGGTTATTGTAAAGACCCATGCGCCGTCGGTACTCCATGCGGACGTGACGCAGTCTGTGAGGCAATCGCCCACGTTGCCACTTGCCGCTGCCCGTCTGGTACTCAGGGAGATCCTCGGCGCGCCTGTATCTCTGGAGTTTGCCATTACAACGAGGACTGCGATGACACACAGATTTGCCACCGTCTCAACAACGTCTGCCAACCAGTTTGTTCTGACAGCGCATGCGCACCAGGCGCTATATGCACACCACAAAACCACCGAGCCGTATGCAGATGTCCGCCGGGTCGTAGTGGCGACGCTTATAGTCGCGGTTGTGCGTCTGTAGGTATTGTAGTTACAGAAGAATGTGTCACAGATGCTGACTGCTCGTCACCACTTGCCTGCGTTAACGCACGATGCACCGATCTCTGTCTCAGTAACCCATGCGAATACGGTCTCATTTGTAACATTGTGGAGGTACTGCCCTTGCGTGCTGTAGCTTGTATATGCCCAGATGGCGGACGTGCCGCAACTGGCAACGGTTGTAAGTCTCCACCGGAACCAGACTGTTCCGTCCACTCAGACTGTGCCAGTAGCCAAGTATGTCACCGAAGTAGCTGTGTAGACGCATGTAGAGCTGATCCATGTGGACAGAATGCACTTTGTGAGTCCGTCGATCATTCATCGCGCTGCGTCTGTCCTCCAGAATATAGCGGAAACCCACGCATTGAATGCAATACAGGTACATATATACAAACAATATTACAAAAATAATCTTTTAATTTTTAAGACACCATACTGAAATATGATTTATTTCAGAACATAAAGAACAGTTTATTTGGGAATGCTATAATAATGACGAATGTGGAGCGGAACGAGCTTGCATCGACCGGACATGTATCAATCCTTGCTTAAAATCATGCGGCATTGGATCACTGTGTCGCGTCATAGATCACAAACCATACTGCACTTGTCCTAAAGGATATTCTGGTGACGCTTTAGAGCGCTGCACTCCACGTATGTATTACCGAGCAATATCTAAAGTTTTGACTCAAGAATGAGAGCAAAATTTAATTCTTTATTTTAATTACAGCATCGGAAAAATCCACTATTCCAGTCGGATGCAAAGCCAATTCAGAATGTCCACTATCCCAGGCCTGTGTGAACGGTGCATGCGCTGATCCGTGTGCCTGTGGTTCAAATGCAGAATGCTCAGTTGTACGCCACCATCCCGTATGCTACTGTACGAACGGCTATTCTGGAAATCCTTACGTCGGATGTTCTAAAGGTACTTACTGTTCACTGTTATTTACTTAAAAAATCCCATTTATAATTAATATAATACGAACTTATTTTGAGTATAAGTACCTATATTATTTCGAATTAATACTTTCATGTTTCTTAAAATAAAAACTAGTGTTTGCTCAGCGGGGAGTGGTACGGACTGGCAGGATGAAAGTTGCAGGTTCAAAACCAGCTCCAACATGACTTTTTTAGTTACGTGTGTATTAATTGTTAACTATCGCTGGCTTTAATGGTGAAGGAAAACATCGTGAGGAAACCCTGAGACTTTCCCGCAAGAATTTCGAAGGTATGGTAAGTTTGACAACCCGCATTAAGCCAACATGGTGGATTAAGGCGTAACCCGTCTCATTCATAAATGAAGCCCGTGCACAGCATACACCGGGTATAATCTAGTAAACAGGGTTGATATTGTTATATAATCCAAATGTAAAAATAAATAAATTATTAATCTTAATATATTTTCAGTTGGCTGCTCGTCAGATTCGGAATGTTCTGATAAAGACACATGTTACAACGGAGCTTGTATCAACCCTTGCATGATTGATGCTCCTTGCGCTATAAGTGCTGAATGTTACGGAAAAGCACATCGTCCTAACTGTCGATGCCCCGTAGGAACAATGGGCAACCCGTATACAAGGTGCCAACCAGCTGAATGCGAAGTTAATAACGACTGTAATGATGACAGCGTTTGTGTTAAAGGAGTTTGCCGTAATGCTTGTTCACTAGAAGGTTTAAATCCATGTGCAAGTAACGCAGAATGTTTCGCTCGAAATCATGCTGCTTCCTGTAAATGCCCCTCAAGTCTTCCGATCGGAGATCCATTGGTCTATTGTGAAAAACCAATCGAACTCGGAGAGCCTAATTGTCGTATGGACAGTGAATGTCCAAGTGGCCACGCCTGTCTAAAAGATGAATGCCGTGAAGCTTGTACAGAATTGAAACCTTGCACTGGCAATTTGCGTTGTACTGTTTCTGACAGTATACCATTCCGCACACTAATATGTCGCTGCCCTGAAGGTTTTATACCTGACGAAGCAGGTTCTTGTAAACCAGTACAATTACCACCATTAAGTTGTTCTTCTGATGGAGACTGTAATGATAAAGAATCATGCGTAAACCGAATATGTAGAAATCCTTGTAATTGTGGAGAAAATGCTGAATGTTTTGTTCGCGATCATAGGCCGATTTGTTCGTGTCGAGACGGTTACGATGGAAATCCATACCGAACTTGCCGTATTGTTGGATGCCGAACAGACACAGAATGTGAATCTGACCATGCTTGCATTAATGGAAATTGCATTAGCCCTTGTTTGTTAAACAGCACTTGTGGATCAAACGCTGAGTGTTACGTACAAAGAAATCAGCCTTTATGCAGATGTCGTTCTGGATTCGAAGGAGACCCATACGTAGGATGTAGCTCCGTAGAGTGCAGATCAAACGGTGACTGTCCACAAGACAAACAATGCCGAGCTCACAGATGTATTAATCCATGCTACAACGACAATACTTGCGGTACTCGAGCCACATGCTTGGTGAGAAATCATATTGCAGTATGCAAATGTGAACCAGGTTATATAGGAAGTCCATATATAGAGTGTAAGCCGCCAATATCTGCAGAATGTTACGTTGACGCTGATTGTCCATCTCGACAAGCTTGTTTATCATCAAAATGTGTAAATCCTTGTGTCGAACTGAAACCTTGCGCTACCCCGGCTACCTGTGAAGTATCACCTACATTGCCTGTACGGACTATGCTCTGCACGTGTCCACCGGGCTACGTAAGCAATGGCGGAGGAATATGTCGACCAGTAATCCCTGACAATGGTGATGTTTGTGAAACCGATAATAATTGCACATCAAATCATGCCTGCAAGTCATTCATTTGCAGTAATCCATGCGATTGTGGGCCTAACACTGATTGCCTAATAAAAGAACATAAACCAGTTTGTGCTTGTCGACCCGGTTTCATCGGCGATCCATCCGCCGGATGCTACGAAATTCTGTGTCGATCAGATTCACAATGCTCAGATGACGAATCTTGTGTAAACAACCGATGCGTACCAGTTTGTTCAGTAAGCACTGATGTATGCGGGCAATCTGCTGAATGTTACGGAGTCGAACACCGTGCATCGTGTCGATGTATGCCTGGTACTGTCGGCAATCCTTCTATCGCATGCGCACCCGTCGGTTGCCGTTCTAATTCCGATTGTCCTTCGGATAGATCTTGCATTAACTCAAAATGTGTGAGCCCTTGTACATCCACTACGTGCACAGAGCCAGCAGAATGTAGAGTACATCAACATGAGGTACATTGTGTATGTCCACCCTCCTATCAAAGCACCGAAAGTGGCTGCATTTCACCTACAACTGCGCAATGTATTAGTGACAATGATTGCCCATCAGGAACTGCGTGTCTCAACTACAAATGTGTTGATCCATGCCTTGAAATAAAACCATGTGGTATAAATGCTGAATGTAAAGTCGTAGACACCAGCCCTGTTAGAACTATGATATGTGAATGCCAACCAGGTTATAGAGGAAATGCATTAGTCGACTGCGAGCCTAACAGTATGTATTCTTTCAAAGAGCTTGGTTATTTAAATGTGTTATAATTAAAAAATATATTTATATGCTTAATTTTATTTTATTTGTAGAAATCACGCCGCAATGCCTAACAGGCCAAGGAGTTGATGTAAATGGTGATTGCGTACCCTGCGTGTATGAAGAAGGACGAGTAGTCGACACGCGCGGCCGCTGTGTGTGTGACTCAGAACGTGGATTTATTACCCGAGGCAATATTTGTCTAGTTGGAGGTTGCCGTACCGATGCCAACTGCAATGACCGTTCTCGCTGTATTAGCGGTCAGTGCATTGATGCCTGTAAAGCAGAGCCATGTGGCATCAATGCAACCTGTGATGCAGTTGATCATCGCTCACACTGCACTTGTGTTGCTGGTTACACAGGCAATCCCAGGGTACAATGCAACGGCCCACCGACCATGTACCGTACTGACTTCCCTACGCCAGATATACAGGTACAAAAACAAAATAATAAGTCTTCGTTATTTCCTATTGTATAAACTGTAAAAAAATAGTTTAAAAAATAACATGAATACTCTTCAGGTGGAATGCTTAGCTGACGGAGTACGTGTTCGACTCAAGATTAAAGATTTCAACGGATTACTCTATGTGAAGAGCTACAGTAAGGATGAGCGATGTCGGAAGGCAGTGGAAATGCCTAAAGATGAACACAATAACTTCGTTTTCTTCACCGTGCACTTTGGTGATTGCGGCTTAGTGCATGTCAATGTATGTACTTTTACCAATACCTCATTAATTCAGTTTAAACATAAGAATGAATATATTAATTCAGTAACAATATTTACTTGTCCAATTTTATGTATTGAATTATTATTTCTAGGGTTTGGCAAGCTTCGTCCTAGTCATGCAAACGCACTTGAAATTAGTAACATCAACAACCAAAGCTTTCCACATCAAATGTATATACAAAACTGGTGAGCAAAACGTAACGCTTGCGTTCAACGTATCTATGCTGACAACAGCTGGCACCATCGCCAATACCGGACCGCCGCCAACCTGCTCCATGAGGATAGTATCCCGATCAGGCGACCAAGTTAGCTCGGCAGAAATTGGAGAAAATCTAATCCTGCAAGTCGATGTTCAGCCATCCAGTAAGTACTTTATTGATTTACTTTATTTTATAATAGATTAAAAAATTATTTTGCGTCAAACTCATATTAATTTCTAGGCATTTACGGTGGATTTGCACGAAGCTGTATCGCTAAGACAAGTGAGGTATCGACAAATGTTGAGAACGAGTATCCAGTTACGGACGCTGATGGTTGTGCTACCGACACAGCCATTTTCGGTGAGTGGGAGCGAAGCGAAGACGGTAGTGCCTTGCGCGCTTCGTTTAACGCTTTCAAGTTCCCAAGTAGCGACAATATAAGATTCCAATGCAACATACGTGTGTGCTTCGGAAAATGTCAACCGGTACGTATAGCTAAATCATTTTAATAAATATTAAGATTCTTGTAAAAATTCAAACAATGCAGCTATAATGATGTGTTTATTCACTTGGCAACAATCGAGGCGCAATATTTTGCTCAACATGACGTTTCGTTCGTTTCGTTTTCTCGTTTCCACTTTGTGATGATTTAGTATTATAATTCGCACCAGCCCTATCGTCCCGCATTATTGAAATATTGCGAAATGTCTAGTGTAAATATCGATTGCCTAGTGAATACTTGGATGTTCAACCTCATATTAAAAATATTTTTTTACCCCTTGGTTATGTGATATAATTATATTATATGATATATATGGAATATCGGCATAGTTTAATTAAATTAATTTATACACACAGGTTAACTGCCGCGGTTCGGATGCTTTTGGTAAACGAAAGAAACGAGAAGCGATCGATGACGATGTCGCGTCGATAACGGAAGGACAACTTCGCGAGGAGGTGACTGTGGTCTCGAACCAGATTCTGACTCTTGAGCGACGTGACGCGTCCCGAGTGGCCCGGCAGCGAGACGGATCCGGCGCTGAAGGAGCGAGCGGGTCCAGCGGCGGCGAAGTGTGCGTGTCGGCGGCCGGACTCGCAGTCGCGCTGGCGCTCACTGCTCTGCTCGCGCTCGTGGCCGTCGCGGCCGCAGTGGCGTGCTGGCTGGTCGCGTGGAGGCGAGCGCGTCCACCGCCTGCTCCACTTCCGCATCCGCCCGACTTCCCCAACCCGCTGTTCCAGCGCTGATATGCGGCGCACCAGCCTAGTCCCGTGCCCCGCTCCTCCGTCGGCGCCGGGCGGTGTCGGCTCCTTCCTTCTAATTTACTTAACTTGAATCTGTGCGCGCCGCCGGAGGACCACCGGGCGAGGGCGTCGTAAGCGCCGCAAGCCCCTCAGGCGAGCCCCTCGCTTGCGCTCACTGCGCCCTCTGTCAATTTGTATCTTTATTAATTTTAGGATATCTTTGACATTACTAATGTGGTATAGTCACCTCCTTCGAATTTTGTGATATTCATAATATAAATATTCGAAATCACTATGATTTTATGTAAAATAATTTTTAGTAATGTTCTAAATATAAGCGATTAATAATAATAACATTGTTTGTCTTTTATTTCATTAAATTCTACAATTTGCAGTTTATGTTTATGTTAAAAAGTGTCACTGTAACATAGACTGAGGTCAATACAGACCTGGCGTCACTATGTGTCCAAGTTATGATGTATGAAAGGTAAGGAATAGAAAAGCATAGGTAATGGAATATCATGAAATAGATGCAGCTAGTCAAGATTGGCTATTAAGTACCCTTGTTTAGGTGTTGTGAAACCATAAGTCCATCGTTAATTTCAGATACCGATGATACAGGTGGTGGCCTATGTGTGTGATTATTAGGTGTATTTATTTACATATTTACTATAATGTAGAGCCTATTATGCTAATTCTAAATCTGTATGTTATATTAAAATAAATAATTTATTAAAGCAGTATGAATATTTCAAATGAAAGAAAGAAAGAAAAGACGTTTATTGTCGGAACAATGCCACGTACCTACACCTATATTAATTATATATTTTTTTTAAATAATAAGACCATGTTCCAATGGGTCCTCTCAATCAGCTGAGGTGTATGTTGCAGTGCGATCTAAGCAACACTGCAGCGCTCATTTTCCAAATCACACTCGTCTACTGCTTTTATCATAAGCGCGACAGAACGCGACCCAACCTGAGAAGACCTGGCGAAACCAACTCAGCGAGCTTACTTTACCAAAGCCGGGTGTTACGCAACACGATCCAGTTCTTAAAAAATCTTAGTTACCAACTGAGATATTCCTAAGAATCTAAACACCCTCTTCTCTATCTTCTTTCTTCTTACCATTATTCCAGTTTAATACCGGGGTCCGCCTTCTCGTACCATAAATTTGACGGAATTTGGTATTACATGGGGCGATTCGCTGTCTGAACCCCATAGCCCGCAACGGAAACCAAGTTTTTTTTTCTCGTCCGTTAATAGGCAGAATGTACCACTTGCAGGTGAGGTTGGTTTTGGACCGAAGATTTTGGTGGCCCATTTACACTTCCCAACACTCCCTTCCGTATAATGTGCATAAATTACGCTACTAATACTATAATTATATTTACGTATAATTACGGACATCTGTATTGATTTAGACGACGTTACCCCAATAGACTTTGTTTTATATAGTTCAAACCTAATTGTCAGTCTTCTAACAATTTAGCAACTAGAATATAAGGAATAATGTGAATTGCATTACGCTGAATATTTTTAATTTTATTTCAACGTAAATTTTAAGATGAATGTGCAATTTAAGATATCACTTCATTGGTCTAGATGGCAGTGTTTACAATATGTAACAAAAACCCTTTTTTTCGAATGGATTTGAGCTGTTAGTCAAAGTTTAGCTTAAATTGCTTCTACAGCTTCACCTGTCAATAAAGCCAGCGCTTATGGCATTATTACGCATAAACCTATTCTGAATCGTTTGAAGTCTATGTATGTTTGAGGGAGATGAGTGCGCGAATACGACACAGGCGTAGGTCATAATTGGAAAAATGCATGTTTTATATAGAGTCACTTTGTTGCGGAGTGACATTTTGTTTCTGATCATAGGGTAGAGGCGGCCAAGGATAAATGCCGCTTTGTGCGGACTCGGGTGATATGGTGTTTCAATGTCATTCGACTATCAAGGACAACACCTAGGTACTTGACGGTATTTTCCCAAGGAATCGTGCGGTTGAATAATTGGATTTGGTTAGGAAGTCTAGGGCTGCCCCGAGAAAAGAACATAGCAGCACTTTTTCCGGAGTTTACGTCGATTCTCCATTTGCGAAACCATTTTCCTAGCATATCTGTAGCCTGTTGGAGGTAGGTCCGAATGCGTCTTCTGTTGACATCTGATACGAAGAGTGCTGTATCATCAGTGAAAATGGCAAGGTTGACCTTTGGGTGCTTAGGGATATCTCTAGTATAGAGCGAAAAAAGGAGAGGGGATAAAGCGGAGCCTTGAGGCACTCCACCTTTCAGAATATAGGGGGTGGAAAGTGATCTTTCAACGCGGTATTGGAAGCTTCGATTTATTTATTTAAGGTAAAACAGGATACAGCCATATATAATACAAGGTTTTTATACAATTCAACAAGTTGAGCTAGGATGTACCCCTAACTATGTATACACAATTCTAGTTAGACGAGAATTAAACACTTAAAATAAATACTATAACTTAAGTATACCTAATACAGCACAGTATAGCAGTGAGGACGCAAGCATAGATAAGGAACAATCCTAGGCCATGCTGAGGCTTTTAGCCTTAGCTAAGAGGTTACTACGCAAAACATATAAATTGTTTATAACATTTTTAATATGCTACCTACTTTCATTTAAGCGCATTCTTAACTTGTCTTCTAAAGGCACCAGATTAGTAAGAAAGTCTCGTATTATGAGTACGAGCCTGTCTGGCACTCCTAGAAGGAACAGCTTATAGATCAAGCCATCGTGCCAGACTTTGTCGAATGCTTTCGCTACAGCTCCGGTACGGATAGATTTTGGTTTATTCAGGTTTGATAAAAGGTGTTCCGTAATACAATGAACCTGGTGGACGCATAAGTGATCGGCTCGGAAGCCGAATTGTTCGTCAGGGAGTCGCCCTGTTGGGTGTTTTAACTATGATATCAGAATCGATATTCAAACGTAATGAAATAATTCGCATACGAAAAGGAAACTACATATACTTTAATTATTTTATTGTTTGTAAGACGTATTTCCATTGATTACCTCACCAAGAGCGATGACCTGGAGCCAGAGCGGGATAGTAGGTTGCGGCGTCTCCGTGCATCAAACGCGCTGCGCCGCGTGCGCGCTTTGCTTCGTCAATATGTCCCATCAGACAGCTGTTCCTCACTTTCAGATGTTTTTTTTTAATATCTTAATTTTTCTAAGCTACCTGTGTAAGAATAATATCTCGCTTCTGTTTTTTGTTTATCTATTTTTACTAAGCTGTCTATATATCTATCTTCACGACACACTGTTTTTTAACATACTGTATAAGCTGCGAAACCAGTGAAGTCCTGGTTTCAAATCCTAATAATAATAATAATCTTTATTTATTCGGCCAACCCATTTACATAAGTAACATTATTTCCATAACAACTATGTTAGTAAATAGTGTGGTTTAAAAAACGTACTTATCTCACCAACACAGCACAAAAGTGCTATGACATAGATGAATCTATTTTTACACGAATATCTTCAGAATGCCATTGAGACTTGACCGCGCTCCTAATATTAAAGAGGCCTGATATTCTTTCTAATTATGACGTAGAAGTCATTAATCCGCTCTTTATTCTACATTATCGTTAAGGTCCTCAGTACGAGTGCCCTAGATATTTGAGTTGTGCTAACCCTCTGGAGGTCAATACCACTGAGAGTAACTCTGGGCTCGTATTGTATTTAATTACCTACCAGGGGCCTTAATTATAATGTATTCGCTTTTTTTACTATAGTAGATCAGAACGTGACATGAACGTTTATGTCAAGGTCTGGTGGGGCAATGAAATATTTGTTGAAGTTTTTCGACATGAAAAATCAGCCGGGAATTGTCCAGCACTGGAATTTGCGCGTAGGAAAACGCTCACGTGGTCGATCCCCAACTCGATGGACGAACCAGATTAAAGACTCATTAGCCGCCGGGTTCCATAAAGTTGTGAGAGATGCGATGAACAGAAGCCGATGGAGAAATATGCGTGATGCAGATCATCCGATGACGACCACGACCATCAGTCATGAGAGGCTGACTACAGAGAGAGAGAGTCAACCACGCTAGCCTAATGCTGATTGGCAGACTTCTTAAACTTTCGAAATTCTTATGAAGAACTTCTCAGGTATCAAGGTTTCCTCACGATGTTTTCTTCAGCGTTAAAGCAAGCGATAATATAACTAAGAATGAATAACGTAAAAAGAAATACGTAACTTACAAAAGTCAGAGTTGCAAACCCCTGGGAGTCCACATCATGACATGGGACGTAAAATAAGCTCGACGAGCCGGGTGTACTAGTTACATCGCTGCCTACTCCTTCGGGAATATGGATGTGAGTTTATTATGAATTTAATTTAAGAATCATCTAAAATATTGGGACGTGGTTCAGTAATACTAGGACAGTTGAAGATTATGCTAATGGATCATAAACCATTAGTTAGCAACATATTAATATGTATATTTATTATATGTATGTATAGTTAATGTATGATATTTATATTATAAACGTATAGTTATACGTGAGCGTCTCTAAATTGAATAAACATGTGAATTATAAGTGATAATTAAGAGGAAACGTACCCGACGCGACGTTAGTAATTTGTGGAAGGGAGCGACATAAATATACTTGCGGTGAGTAGAGAGTAGGGACCCAGTCTGATAACATATTGCGCGAAGATATCGTACTTTAAAATTTGAGTGATGTCTAGATTTATTGAACCGAAAAAATCATACAATTTGATGTGGTGAGTGCCATCATAGGTATGATTTAAATAAAAGTATTATTGTATCTGTAAATATCTGATTTTAGAGGTATATTGATGACTATTTTTTAAATACTAAAAAAGACAATTTTTAGTAGATTTGTAAAGAAAGTAAGTGGTAACTTTTCGTGAAAATAAGTTTATATATTTTTAAATATACTTATGGTGTTAAATAATAATAATTACCTATAATGTTGTGCAAGGTGCAATCATAGCTCAGTGGGGAGTGGTAATAACTGCCGAGATGGAAGTCGCAGGTTCGAAGCCAATCCACCACCAGTGGGGATAAACCACATTTCGGGCATTTTCGGGGGCATAAACCTCGCCGGTCCTTCCCAATACCAATTCGTTTCGTTTAAGTTGGGAATCGCGTCCATGGTTATTCTGGTGTTGTTGGTGTTCATGGTCGGTGGCGACAACTTACCATCAGATGACCTTTGCTATAAAATAATATGCTCGTTTATTTTGGGTAGGCAACGATTTTATTAAATATCTGATAGAGTGCTCATTTCTGAATGTAAATCGAAGATTTCGGAATACCGCTTATGTAATTATTACGAAAAGTATGTTCTACACAAAACTTTTGTGGTCATGGTTTAAAAAACTTAGAAAAATGACACGTTAACTTGGTATCAGATAAAAAATTATGGTTGGGGAGGCCGGGTTGACTCGATTTCGTGGCTATTTCCCATATTCGCCGATATCAATGAATATGTTCACTTGTTGTGACAAATTTGATAACTGTTCGCAGTAAAGTAATATGGTAAGATATGTTTTATCTAATCTTAAGGTGAGTTTACGAATGCAATTGTAGAGTATTAAAAATCATACGATTCTCATTATTTTAATAATGACCTAGATACCTAAATATTTATTATTTTCTTATGTACCCATTTAGAGTTAGTCAATACTAGCAAAGTATTTGATTATTATCAAGGCGACAATATTGTCACTATAGGTTACTATCCGGTGATAGTAATAAGAGATTGCCTATAGAGACAATATTGTCGATATTGTCTACTGATCGGTATCAGTACAAAAAACATTATATACCTAGGTAATTAAATCTTCGTTATAAAACCCCATCTAAACCAAGTAAAAGTGACAACATTTGTATTGGTAGGTATCATGACTTGCAAACATAAAAATTGACAACATTTTCGGTGGAGATACGGCTTAATATAAGCTGTCATATATTATGATGTATTAAAATTCCTAACGTGTAGCCTAACCCTGAGATAAACGCAGGCGCAGCAAGACATTTCATGGCCGCCACGACGCATGCGCAGCCCTCCCCCCATCCTGTGAGTTTCCCCCACTACTGTCGAGTAGAATCGCACTTTGTTTACCAATTGCCTCGCTACGATTGACGAGTCAGTTAGGGCAGTCGGTTGCCCAACTATACCGACCTCAGTCGCTCTCGCGTCCGTTCATTATTCACAGTCGCGCGTCGTCAACGGCGCACGCGACTAATAGTCACCGCGTCATGACCCTGTGACGTGATAGCATGAATAAAGTCGAATCTTCGACGGAAGCCGCCGCGCCCAGCGTGGCAATCCACGTGGAACAATATGACGACGAACAGGACAAAGAGCATTCCGAGCTCCTCACACAGCACCCACCGCTAGCAAGCCTAACCCCTTCCGGACAAATGCGAAAAGTGAAGAGCTTCAGCGACACACACAAGATACGCGATGTGACCACAGCTTCTGGGGCGGCGTCGGCCCGAAGTCTGCGACCTTACGAAATAGTGAACACATATCCCGAAGGATCTGATAGTGGAACAAACAATTATGGAGCACCGTCCGTCCGGTCACTCGCTTCTATCGGAATGGGTTGTACGGATGGACGCAAAATGGTCATTAGACGAGTACCAACGTCGCCCACGGAATTGTTCCATCTAGTTCGTCCTCCTACGTGAGTATCCCAGTATAATACATCCTCTGAGTTGCCATTATCCAATTGACTCAGTAGTATGTGCCATTTTTGTTATTATTCAATTAAATATGTTCCCAAGCGAATGTAGGTAAACATACAAGATATTATTTGATCAGACATTTGAGAATTTATGATAATTGTATTCTTAACCCAACTCGATATCGTATTTGACTCGTGTCGATATAATTCAACTAAATACCCTAACCTACTTACTATACGCAGGACTTGTAGCACTCTATAGATGTACATAAAAAACTAGGTATGGCGCGAAATACAAAAGTATTGGATTTTGAGTTTAAACTTAGTATTCGGCAATGTTTACGTAAAAGCCTTTATAAGATGCAACTATTAATATTATTTAACGTTACATTTATCCATACGTTTAATAATTACCTTATTCTTTTAATATGTTAAATACAGGCATTGTTCACATGTCAATATATAAACAATCATAACCTCTAATTGCTATAGTTAAAAACGTTTATATCTTGGTATAAACATAGATTGTTATTATAATTATTACACCGTAAGCATATAGGCACTGCCCAGGCTCCTTTATTAAGGAAGTTAGAGAGGCCTTTCATCCCTCATGCCGGCATAATGCGGATGGGTATAGGCATAATTATGATTTATTATGGTATCTACCATAATAAATCTGTAGGTATACATAATTAACAGATATGTATTATAATTTTTATTTTGGGAGGAACATTAATTAGCCTTTTGTACTTCATTGCCCCGTGTGGTGATGAGACTTTTTAATCCTACTACTATTATAAATATGACAGTTTTGATGTTCGTGAATTTGGATGTTTAGTAGTCACTTCTTAACGGCTGAACGGTTTGAATGTTCGATCATGACCGGATTAGGACATTACTTTATTATTATGATTATACTTTTTATTCCGGAAAAGGATGTTCACATGGGCGGAGCCGCGAGCAAAAGCTAGTAGTAAATATAATTTTCTAAGAGTGATATTTTAAAACTATGTTAATAATTATGAATAACAGTTTACCGAGTGGCAGACTTGCCACTTTAATAAACTTTGAGATTGTTTTACAGAATAGTTTTTAAAATATTCAATACACATACATACACACATTAGCTCACGCTTGTATCCCCTAAGGGGTAGTGCACACATGGTTTGCCAAGCTTATTTTATCGATTATCGGACACAAATTCCAATCCGGGGCAACTCATGTGTGTTTTTTTGAAATCGAATAATAAAACAGGACTTGTGATTACCCGGACCTGGGATTTGAACCCAAGACCTCACGGTTTTTAAGCCTAAGTAGGCTGACACTAGACCAATGAGACATAACTAGTCTCTGCCTATACCTATTTAAAAGGACTTACCTGTACACACTGAAATAACAACTTTAGTAATGTGTTTTTTAAACATATAATATTTATTTATGAAAGAAATACATAATTAATGGTGCGTTATGATGTAGAGTCCGGTAGAGTTTAATAGAACTTCTTCCATGCAGATGTATAGTGGAAAGCGATTATAGAATTTTGTGTATCAATGACTATACATTTTATAGCAATTACATTGTACTAACTAGCACTAAAGGATGTGTAGTAAACTTTGAGTTAGGCCTCTGTTAAGCAAAATCCGGGTCTTGCAGTCAACTCTGTTCCAGAATCATTTCTATGATTCCTACTAGTTATATCTCTATATCTTAAAGGTACTATTGCTTACGTTGCATTTGTATTTATTTATTATGCATCCGTAAAGCACACCACTGAGTTATAGCTTCACCATGTATCGGTCGGGTAAATCCTTTTAGTAAGAGCCGGCCATATTACGACGAAGCGGAACCAAACAGACATCACAGAAATTCAAATTGTATTTTTTTTATTCATATGACAATTTGAAAATTATATACTATTCCGTTTCGTTCCTTCGTAGTATGGAAGACTCGTGCCAAACTACGACAAGTTATACGCAGACGATATTCCATTTTCTTTTATTTTCCCATATAAAAAAATCGATGGTGTCTGGTACGCCGTATCTGTGACAGTGTGTTCTCTACTAATATATATTGTTTCGGTACTAATATGGTCAATGGAATATTGAGTATGCAGCATGTTATACTGTATGATTATAAGGGATGACGTCTGGTAGGCAGCTGGTCCTAAAAATATATGCCAAATCTTTCCGATACAGGCACTAAGTCTTCTATTGACCGCTCGCCAGTGGGTTAATAAAGGCTTTAATATAACTTATCTATAAAACAACTGTAAAACAAGTTACCTAACTGCAATAAAGACCAAAGGTAGTGGATGTGTATAACAAATCGAATTGAGATAATTACTGATTAATTAGACTCTTTCTATCTCATTAATTTCGAAAAAACAGAAAAAGGCTCCACCGTTTTGTTTTTTATTTTGGTTTGCTGCCCTCAATACTGGGGTGGTTTAGAAAATAAAATAACACCAACAGGAACAGCCCAACAATAAATAAAAAATAAAATTAGTAATTTTGACAGATGCGCTATGCATAACTGTTATTCATAATCGCATAAAGTTACAATCAAATAAATTTTAGTTAGGGTACGAAGTTCACCAGGTCATCTAGTATTTAATAATAGTAATATTGAGTAACGAGTAAGTAACCAGTAGCGAAAAATATTAGTGACACATATGAGAACCCTATCAATGATAAATGAGATGTACTTCCACATTGAACCAATAAATCACATTATCATAAAAACGTTATGTAATGCACATAATACACTTTGGATAAAATCAATATCATCAAAACATTCGTGTTAAAAAGATTTGTAAATGCACTAGAAATTACATTAAACAATTCTTTGCGACTCTACCGTCCGCTATGATAATACCACTAGTACGAGTACTACACATAATACTACCATTATAATTTGTCATAATAATAGTAGTTTACTATGGCTTCATTATCAAAAATAAACCGCGTTTCCACCAAATGAAAGCCTCCGTGACGCAGCGGGCGAGTAGCCGGCTGTGAAACGGGAGGCCGCGAATTCGATTCCCGCACCGAAACAAATGTTTGTGTGCAGTGTGTAAACACTGTTGTATTCCGATTTAAAGGACATTGGGTTTAGTGAAATGGGCGCAGTCTAGTGCTATGTAGTACTTTATAATTCGCCGTTACCATCAGTGTTGCTTCTGTTTATGGCCAGACGTAACGCTTCCCATCAGGCGACCGACCTGCTCGAAGATGTTTGATGGTGGAGTTTAATTGTCAATATGCTTTTTTATTAAAAGATAACGTGCAGCTAGTCAACTCCTGCGGTATGCACGGGATGGTGAGCCGTGGGAGTACAATAAATAAATAAACAAACCCAACAGTCATACACATATTCCTGACTCCACACTAGGTGAACCAGTATCGTTGGTATCAGAAACTACAACGGTCTTGCGGTCTCACAACACCCAGACCCGAAACAAATACTTGTGGATTACAGAAACATTGGTCTCGGTGTGGGAATTGAACCCACAGCCTCTCGCTTCGCAACCGGCTACTCCCCCACAACGCCACGGAGGCTGTCAAATAATCCTATTATAAATAATTTAATTAATTTTGCACGTCTTGCTATGTATGCGTGCTGTGTTTGTATTGAGACAATGACTGTGTGAATGTCACTATTGACTTAAACGTGTATTAAGATGGCGGCTGACGCCTCACTGTCACACAGCTGTCAAGGTGGTAGGTTCCTCGAATGCGAGAGGCCGTCTGGGTTGGTTGGTACCAACCCAGACGGTACCAACCCGCTTTGTATGAAATACTCAGTATTAGCCCGGAGTCTGAAATTGTGCCCGGTATGGCGATAGCCTCGCCCCATATCACATTATAGCACGGAGATACGCTCAGCGAAATGTGGGTGTACTGGTTACACCTCTGTCTACACCTTCTAATGTAAAGTCTAAGTAAACAGATATTTTGTCAGTTTGTCTGTCCATACCTATCTCTACAATGGCGGAACTAACGTGGCTGTGGTATTTTCAGTGATGTATTGAGATAAGCTTGAGCTAACATGTCAGTTAACAAATAAAGGTTGTCAATTTTAAAATGTGTTTCGCGGGATATACAACGTTTTACAGAAAGGTGTGATCATATTAGATGTTCGTTACATACACCTGACAGTAAGTGTCTATGTACCAGGACTTATCAAAATCTAGACCTCTTAAAATTTTCAGTGATGTATTGAGATAAGCTTGAGCTAACATGTCAGTTAACAAATAAAGGTTGTCAATTTTAAAATGTGTTTCGCGGGATATACAACGTTTTACAGAAAGGTGTGATCATATTAGATGTTCGTTACATACACCTGACAGTGAGTGTCTATGTACCAGGACTTATCAAAATCTAGACCTCTTAAAATTTACGAAAATTTTAATTACTCGTTTATTACGATCGATAAGATTGAGCTCATTTATTAACTTAACGGGAATAACAATGCTGGAGTGAGACAAAACTGTCGAATGTTGTAATTCAACAGACATGTTACTCATTTAATAAAAAGAAAATGCTTTATTTATGTCCTGAAAATGTAACTGGTTGGATAGAAGGGTCGATGAAAATCTTAGATCACACGTTGTATATACTAGGCCTCCAAAGTACGCGTCACTGCTACTGCAAGGGTGAAATGGTTCAACTTAAGTGAGCTGATCACCCGTCTGTGCTACTCGCAGCCGTCCCCACCATAAATACAATACGCGTCACTGCCTATACCACCAAATCATTTTCCTTAACCAACCGACACTTGTGCGACAAGCGTGCGGAGCTGAGGGCAAAAGTTATCATAAATAACAAAAGCAATATATTAAGACAGTTAAAAAATCATATAAACTACAGTCTATCAATGAAGGCATGTAAAAAGGAGAATCGTGCAGTGCAGTGAGGTACGCAGTATAATGCGGGCAGTACGCATTCGATTCACTTTGTTGCAACAATGTTACTCGGATGAGTGAATACTACCGAATTCGATTGCTTATAGCTGATATCTGCCTTTTCATTAACATTAAACGCGGTGACTGACTGAATGATTTAAAGACTATACTTTTATGTTTTTTTAATAAATGGGCTTAACGCTATCTAGCCAAGCAATAAAGTAGATATTAATGATTATAATACTTACTAATTTAACGTGATATCATAAAAATAACTTTGTAGACATTGAAAATGCTTGAGCTTTATCTTTTAATAGGTATTAAGAACTCAGAAGATTCTGTCAAGTATGATAGGAAGACTGATATTTTTAATTTTGTTTATTCATTTATTTTTTTATCACTATGCATGCATTAGAGTACTTAGATACATTTTTACATTTGCACATTTATGCTGTCGCATTCCGCTCCCTAGTCTCTCGTCCACTCTAATCTTATAGAGCAAAGAACAACAACTACAACACATCCGCTTTATTTATTAAAATTATAATTTAAACGCTTCCAAAAGCAACTTCAAAATCCGAATCACGGTGAGTTTGCTGTTTTCCGTTGAGGAGTTTCTTATTTTGCCTGGTACTTCATCATCAGATCGTAACTAAATTTATATGAAGCCATTATCAGCGTAAACTCTATCAGAAACAAAAATAATGATCAAAATTGGTGCACATTTTACGAAAATATCATGTAACATACCTACATGAAAAAGCAATGACTATAATCTTAAAAATTCATTCAATATGTTTATATCTTTATGAATGGGCCGGCTCGTCCGGATCGTTACCACTGTCTCACAGAAATCCGGCGTAAAGTAGCAGCTTGCTGCTGCGTTTCATACTGCGTGAGATATCCGGAGGCCCAAATTCCCCTCCTCTTCCCAATCCCTAACTTATCCCTTTCCTTTAAGGTCGGCAACGCGCCCATGAATATTTTAGTATTGTGGGCGTACATGGGCGATGGAGATCACTTACCATCAGGTGACCCACTTGTTCGTTTACCTATACTATAAAAAAAAATCGTTCAGGTGATCGAAATCATATGACAGGTTAATAATAGGATTTTATTTACAGTTTTAGCATTTTAATATGATGCGCCCTCCAAATTGCATCATTTACATTGCGTGATTGCATGATTGCATGATAGTCGTATTGCTAAGCCCCATACCAGCATTGCAGCACTAACATCCGAATCCTGAAACGCAACTCAAGCATTTAAGATCGTGTTAGGCATGTTAAGATGTTTCTAATTATAAAAAATTAATGAAAATAAGTAGTCATTAAACAGTTGATCATTGAGAAACGTTTCAGTATTCGGGCGTTAGACACAGGAATTAAGCAATTCATTGAACATATCGAATCGAACGTCGAAAAAATAAATTGTACGTCGGTGCAGTGTGACGCCTCTCAACTGTCAAGCCACTAACTAACAGCTAAAGACATGTCACACTGCCGCGGCCGCGATGCGACGTGAAGGTCCGCAAACTTGGCTAGGATTTGCTTCAGCTTAGACAGCCTCCATGGCGCAGTAGCCGGCTGCAAAACGAGAGGTCGTGGGTTGGATTCCCGATATTTGTTTCGGATCTTGGTGTTGTGGGATCACAAGTTCCTCATAGTTCCCGATACCCACGATACAGTTTAACTTAGTGTGTCAGGACTATGTGTGTGGCTGTTGAGTGTATTTATTAATTTAAGTATTGTCAACTGGGATTCTAGATTGTTTAGCGTGCTCTCTAAAGTCTGAGGCAAAAAGATTTCCATCACACTATAAATAGATATAAACGCATGAGAACCAACCGATGCCAAGGATTCACGTCATCATCTACGTAGGTATAACATATTATAACAGTGACGGCCTTTCAGCACATATATTACTAGCTTTTGCTCGCGGCTTCGCCCGCGTGTATAGACTTTTCCGAAATAAAACGTAGCCTATAACCGTCTCCATGGTCCCATCTATCTCTACATCAAAATCGGTTCAGTGATTAAGGCGTGAAAGCGTAAAAAACAAATAGATATTTTTCTTTAAAAAAAAGTATCCTATGTTCTATCCTACTTCTTATACCTCCAAAAATATGTGTACAAAGTTTCATGATGATCGGATAAGTAGTTTTCGCGTGAAAGCGTAACAAACAAACTTACATTCATATTTATAATAGGTATTAGTATGATGTGCTTTCATGCGCACTAATTTCTTTAAAACTTGCAAATTGTTAAGTAGGTACCTACTAAAAAAGAATAATTATTTAAATCACATTTTCTTATTTTTTTTATAAATATACATGTTTATTGTCTCCAAAGAATAATACGTTCATTCATACGTCATCTAAAGCACTAACAATATTTCCTATTTCACGATTTTATAAGCAATATACAGTACCTAATATTTTATTTACAATTAATCGATGTTGACCAATTTTTACACGTCATAATGATAGCTGAACATCTCGCACACTAACCAAAACTAATTATAAAAATATCACTGATATAATTTAGTTCAGTTACGAGTATTGTGTGCATACCTCTGTATGTTATCATTATAGACTGATAGGTATAGTACACAAATATTCACGTGATCAGGTAAAATTGTTTTCTGATATCCGTAACGCGGAGAAAAGGAGGTCAAAGGTGTTACGTAAGAATATAAGTTCACAAAGAAAAGTACAAGTTGTCTAAATCATATTAGAATTAAATAGTATTTTTTAATTATCTTTAAAACCATGTACTAACTTCAAACTTTTTATTTAGAGCATGGAAAAATCCAAAATCTGTAAAACCTTGAAGGCACTGATATTACTCATTCTCTTTTTGACAAGTTAGTGAACTGAATAGGATTGAAAGCATCCGATTAAAAACTGACAGCATGACTTAAATCTGAAAATCCTGGCTTATGTTTAGAGGGAGTTCTGGCCGTGTGACCTTCGCAATTGAACCGATAACGCTGCAACACACTATCTGCCATACATATCGCACATACGCTGCTACATCGCGTCGTACGTATACGATTGATCGTGCGACACCGCCGCGCCCGCACCGCGTCGCCTCGCCTCGCCTAGCCTTATCGTCCGCGTTGCCGATTTGATACTACGTTTACGTACTTAGGTCTTAACCGTTGACAGCTACGGATTACTTCTTCTTTCAAATGTCCACATATTTTTTGTTTATTCAGCAAGATTAGGTATAATATTTTCATACTTTATTAAGAATAAACACATAAGTTATTATATGATGGTAATACCAATTTATTAATAACAGATTCTTCTGAATATATTCTACATTGAAACTGTTAACTAATGCTAAATACCTAGAATGTAATAATAATTTATCAGCTCTATTAATATTGTGAGACGAATTGTAGGAAATAAATAGGCAAAATTCTATGTACTAACCTACTCGTAATCAGGCATAAGTTTTTGGTTAACTATTCTACTATTTCGGCATAATATCTATAATACTAACAGTTCTTGGATTATGTGTTGTACGGAATTGAAATACAATCAAAAAATAACATTTCGTACACATGAGTGGTTGCCACATAATCAAAATTCACAAAATAATCCTTCGAATATTCCTTCGCATCTCAACTTCTTTATTATAAGTAAAATACTGATGATTCGTTTGGTATTAATATGGTCGATAATGATGGTGATAACTTACTGTCAAATAACCCACATGCGCTCACTTTGTCAATCTTGTGATACAAACAAGTATAAAAAATAACAACATGGCAGATCGACGTTGTAGAGGTAACCCACTTGCTCGTTTACCGTCCTCTGCTTGTTCGTCCTTTGCTATAAAAAAAAACGTGCAGGAAACAATCCATTACCCTGATGAATCTTTTGGTCCATGTTTTAGGCAAACCGAACACATGGCTCGCAACACTGAAAAAGTTGTACCTGCCATAAAGATTCTAACTAATCCTTTGAGCGTTCAGACGTCACGACTCATGTTAATCTACATACCATCAACGTTGAACATTTATAATTACTCCAAACAACTCTTCTTTATCATATTGCCAAGGTAACGACTAACATAGATATATATCCAAGTATATACGCACACTATACTATAATAATTAATATCTATAATATGGAACATACAGAGTAAATATAATAATATAATATTCAGAATATACAATGATCATAAATTCAACAATTTTATGTATCGACATGCTTACTGACTAATCTCATGTTGCTAATGTTGATGATTCTGCGGGTAAAATCATGGCTTTAAGGTACACCGGTAAAACACACTGGTGCGATGTGTCAAGGCAAAACCGTGGTTTGCATAAAGAAGTTTTATCAAACATTGTGAAAGTACATAATAATATATCAAACATCCTGTGTGCACATGGATTTTCGCTAAAACCGGTTTAGTAGATCAAAAAAACGCGAATAGTGCGTACGGAGAGGTCACATCTCCTGTGTCTTAACTTGCCTACTGACTGCGCCAGCGCGGACCTGGCGGGGAATGTTCGGGTATGCTTGCGCATTTCTCTGCTGATGATATTTTTCAACCTAATGATATTCTAATAAAGTTGAAAATGGCGCGTAAGAAATGATTTATCTTTACCGGACGTTATCAACACGGAATCGGCTTGGGCAAAAGAACCTCTGTGACCTATGTCAACGACATAAGCGTATAAACGACATCATACACATCGACACGGTACCGACGAAGTGACGCACCCGCACTGTTGCGTCGCGTCGGCACGGGAGGTTTACCGATCAAATCCGTACTGGGCTGAAAGTAGCTGAATGCTCGCTTCGGCATAATTAGGTCTTCGACGGCAGTCTAAAAAAGCTAACGACGGTCGCTGCGTTCTACAGTAACGGTTAGTTCATCAGTAGTACTAAGCGTACGATATCAGCCGTCACGAAGCGACATCCGAACAGAAATCGCGTCTACCTTACGTAGATTTACTGTCGGCACGACTGTCGGTGGACGTTAATCTGTTTGATGTGAATAGAGTGTTGAAACGAACTAGAATTAAGCTAAGTTCACTCCTATAGTTAGTTTTGAACATCTTATTGACATCACGTTATTTTATACAGGCCTCCCGACGAAGATTCGGCGTCGCATGAAAGCGATTGTGAGGAAGAAGAAGAAGATGCCGCGGTTCACCTGAAACCACGCAGGCCCTTCTGGGCCAACAAAATTCAGTTCGTGCTGGCATGCGTGGGATATTCCGTCGGCCTCGGCAACGTGTGGCGTTTCCCTTATCTTTGCTACAAAAGTGGAGGAGGTACGGTTTGTTTTCGATAATTTCGAGCATTCAAGTTCTAGGTCACGAAGTCAATATGAACTAAGATTAGATATACCGAACAGTAAATCCGTACAAGCCTAATCGGCAAGGCGACAGAGCATACTATAAAATTACATTATGCCAGAGCCATATGAAATATATAATCAATTTGAACACAAAACGACGGAATCCAGTAACAGTAAACGTACTTAGGAATCGTTCATTGATTTTTTTTAAACGTGCATAAGTATATAATAAATATGATTTTATGCTACGTACGTACGCAAAAAGAATACTAATTTCGACCTATAATAAAACCGCTGTGTAATCAGACGGCGCGGCGTGAAACTAGTAGGTTATTCATCTCCTCATCTCATTGGTCAAAGGGCATGGTAGACTGAGTTGACTGGTACATAAAATTCTGTATTTTTCCAATGCGAATGTATTTAAACAGCAAACAGCATGATTTTGTAAAGGCATTTTATTCCAGGCTTAACTCACATTATAACAAAATCGCATAATATACATAGGGTGATGCGAGTATCTCTAGGGATGCTCTACCTTTGAAATTCAGATAGAGTATTTTTTGAGTTATTCATAATAAAAATATCATTAAATTGATGGCAAATTCAGAGGAATATCACATACTATAACTTAAAAATAGTTGAAATTTTCCATGTGTCGAGTAGAAAAAAAAGCTTACACTTCTAAAAAATCTCAGAAATGATTTGTAATTATAAATGTGAAAGTTTGAATGAATTTGAAATTGAAATTGAATGAAATTGAGTTTGTGGATATGGATGTTGGATGATGTTAGTCACGCCCTAACAGCTATAATAATAATATAATAATACACCCAACAGTCATATACATAGTCCTGACCCCACACTAGGTAAACCTGTATCGTGGGTATCAAGAACTACGAGGGACTTGCGGTCCCACAACACCCAGACCCGAGACAAATATTTGTGGATAAGACAAACATTTGTCAAGGTGCGGGAATCGAACCCACGGCCTCACGCTTCGCAACCGGCTACTCGCCCGCTGCGCTACGGAGGCTGTCGTATATATAGCTATACTTTTTTCGATGAAATTTGACACACAGCTATATTGTGACCAGGATACACAGGCTATTTATCCCGGAAAAGGCAGTTCACGCGGCGGAGCCGCGAGCAAAAGCTAGTGACAGCCTCCGTGGCACAGCGGGCGAGTAGCCGGCTACGAAGCGAGAGGCCGTGGGTTCGATTCCCGCACTGAGACAAATGTTTGTGTGATCCACAAAAAATTGTTTCGGGTCTGGGTGTTGTGGGACCAAGTCCCTCGTAGTTCCTGATACCCACGATACAGGTTTTACCTAGTGTGGGGTCAGAACTATGTGTGTGACTGTTGGGTGTATTTATTTATTTTATTTATAATATTTATTTTTTATTTTTATTTTAGGAGAACCAACAAATAATAATAAAAATAACAGTAAGATATAGTATATAGAGTCGTAATAATAGGTTCTCACTGATAAACACTACATCTATACAATTTAGATGCGAGTAATAAATTTTATTAGTGAGGAAAGTGAGTAAAACCAAATTAAAACGAATACAATTATCTACGTTACAATATAAACATATCTACTCTGTTGAGAAGAAGTCTCTGCTCAGCCGTTTCTTTGCCGTATTAATATTTGTGCAGAAAATATCAATGTCTATGTGCTTACTTAGTTTGTTGAAATTGTCGCTTGCTCGCTACAAAAATGATTTTTGTCTACAATTTGTTGCTACTATAGGAAGATATAACAGGGCATTGAATCGAGTCGGTTTAACAGGAACACTTAGGTTAATATTATTAATAATTTCGGGACAGCCAGTCGCGTTAGAGGTAAATTTCAAAAGGAACAATAAAACCACAATTTCACGTCTAGTGTAAAGTGGCAGAAAATGAAATTTCTTACAAAGAGTAGCGTAGTCGTAATTGGAATAGGGAATTTTTAGGCGAATACAAAGATATTTCAAAAACTTAGCTTGGATCCGTTCCATCCTAGAGATATACTTCTCATACCTAGGGTTCCGGATTTGAGAGGCATACTCAAGATTGCTCCGGACAAACGTGCAGTATATTGCTTTAAACGTTTTGACTCAATTGAAATCAGTTGAACTTCTCATTATGTAGCCCAAAGCTTTGGCGACAATGGCACCTACGTGAGTATCAAAAATAAGTTTAGAATTGTCCATAATGGCCGTTGCAGACGATGCGCAGTAGCTTGCGCAAGTACTACTACTGTGCATAAAATTTCATCATGTGAACATATTTTGCTTAGTAAAAGTGCGAGTGCAAGTTGCTTAGTTGTACTCGCTCTGGTCTTTGCGCGAGCCCTACCCGTCTTCCCCCGCTACGCCTGCTCCACCCCGCGCAGCTCGCGTTGCGCATAGTGTGAACACGACGCGGTCAGTACTGGTGCCAGTTCATTCTTGTTCGCCAATTCGCGATGTCCCTGTCACTGATTCGTTCCAATAAAACTATTGAAATTTTCTACTGTGATACGCATTACTCTCTGATATTATTTTACATCCTCTAATGCAAGTTCCCGCATAAGTAAATTTGATCCTCCAAGCAATTTTCTCCTTGCAATCCACTGCCTCATCCACTGTCGTTTTCCTTTTCCTAGTTTCTGTATTTCCTGCATCAATTCTTCAGCTATTACACCATTTAGTTCTTGAAATACGCACTTAAATATTTTACGCAAAACTATACGCTTGTCCATGGCTGTCTTACTATGAACTAGCACTGCACAAGGCAGATGCAAGTAACCAATTTACGTTTGAACGCTGGCGCAAGTACTTATGATTAGTACTAGGGGTACTAAGGGATTTAAATCTAGTTTGTTGAGACTGCAATATGTGTCTAATCTTATAATCTAGCTTGTAGTTTATTAATATCATTTGTTGATTGATTATGTAATTATTAATTACAACTGCTTGGGTTCTATTCTCAATATAAGATGCGAACCATCGAAGTAGATCCCCACTTATTCCAATAAAATTTAATTTGTACAAAAGCAGTTACGTGTATCGGCGATTCAATGGCGAAACTTGGTTTCCGTTGCGAGTTATAGGAGACACACGGCGGATTGCCACATATAATACCAAATACCGTCAAATCTATGAGATCAGGTATGAGAAGGCAGACCCTGACATTAAGCCGACATACCGCCAGCCAGAAAGGAAAAGAGTTAGACCTATATACTGCTACTATTATAAATGTGTTTGTATGTTTGTGACTTTGTGAATTTGTATGTTTGCTTGTCAATCACGCCTTAACGCCTAAACGGTTTTAGATGAAATTTAACACACGGGTAGACCATAATCTAGATTAGGACATAGGCTAATTTTTATCTCGGAAAAGGCCGTTCACACGAGCGGAGCCGCAAGAAAATACTAGATTTTACTATAACAAACAAAATTACTTATTATATAAACAGATGACGCTATTTGTAAAGGATGAACGCTGTTTGTTAGTTATTAATAACTAGATTAGGATTAGGTGAACGATTACACTCCTAAGCATGTTGATTTGTGTCCATATAAGGGAATTACTAGTCATGAAAAACAATATATCATACTTACAGATATTTGCACTCATTGCTCACAAGTAGGTACTAACAACACAATAAGATGTCGCGTCGTCCAGTGTAAATTAACTCATTAATGCTACAAAGAGTTCGTGCCCGTCGTGACACTACATTACAGCCCCCAATACAACCGACAATTACTTAAAGGCAAAAATTAGACATGCACGAAAAATATTCACAATTAATATGACCGTGAGGAAATCGATTACCTATAATTTTGTCACATGAATTTTAACTTACCTACACAAATCGTGACTACAATAATTATCACTAGAATTTATTATTTGGCGCAAAAAGGTTTAAGTTTTCTCCTTCATCTAAAAATTAGCTTCTTCGTTGTCAACAAATTTATTATGATTTTTTTATCGACTTTCGACGCTAACTTCCATTATTCGTTTTATCTAGTCGACTCTATTTATTATGGTGTTATGTATATTCACGTAAAACTCCGACAAATATGCACCAATTTCACTAGGTGGTACGTCTCTTGTATGTGAGAGGCCGTTGGTACCCACTACCATCTGCCGTGTTGTGTTTCGGTTTGAAGGATATTGAAGCCAGTGAAATTACTGGGCATTATGTGACTTAGGTAACATCTTGTCTCAGGGTGACGAGCTCAGTCCAATCCTAGCATTGGCCAGGTAGTACTGAATAATTCAAAGTTCGGGATTTGGGCCTCCGGACATCTCACTCACCGTACGAAACGCAAGCAAGCTGCCACTTTTCGTCAGTTTTCTGTGAGACAGTGGCAATAGACAAAACTGTCTACAGCGAGGCTATACCACTATTTGATTATGTAAACAAAACAGACTACACCGCGGCTCTATCGCTTACAAACATGTGCACAATGCACCTAAAGTAGAAAAAACAAAACATTATTTCAAATATTTATTACCAATATTTACTACAATGATAATATACAATTGCTTATGTACACAAATAACGCGAGATCGTGTATTTTCGATGTTTGTGTCGCCTCTTGCTAACACTCGTGGTTGACACCAAAGTATCAAAACGGCAATATGGTGTGAATTACAGCTGATGCTTTCTGTAAACTGAGTACTGACACATCACAATTCACAGCACACAGACGTGTTCTCAAGATATCAAATGATTTATTACCACCTACCAGATATATTTAGATGTGGGCGTAACGTAACTACTTTGATAATTTGTTTACTTGTTTAAAGAATAAATAGTATGGTATTGCAAGAGCTAAGGCAACCACGAACTAAATTGCTTTAGAAAAATTTGTACGGGTTGGTAGAGACGCGAAGTAATTTTTTTCTTCGGTATGACCGTTATGTCAAGTAACTAGTTTGCTACCAACACGAAACATTTCCCTTCCCTCCTATATTATTCTCAAAGATCGGGAACATCAGATCGGTGTGTTCGGGATTGAAAGGTAACCGAATGATATTACTGGGTATTACGAGACTTAACTTAATGCCTGAGGTGAACTCCGCAGTGCAGTGCCATGCAGTAATTTCTGATTAATCTGGATGATATTACTACTGTTTATGGGCCAGGCAAATGACCTGCTAATCTCGTCTTTAAGACTAATAAAAAATTAGTATTTCATCATTTACCATCAAATGACCCATCTAGTTAGTTCCCTGGCCTAACATAAATTAGTACTGTTCTCGTAAGATCTAATCGCTTCGTACTTCTTTTAATTACGCGAGTTCCTGTAGGTCAACTCGTTGCTTTCAAGGTTATAAGTAGCGCAACAATGACCATGTTTCACTTTATATCATCTGACAAAAACTGAGAAATAAATTGTTCTGTTACTTAAGCTTTAATCAAACACGAAATCATTACATATTTGTGAACAAACTACTTTGTCTACTAGGGGCAATAGAAGAAATATTTTGATGAATGTCTGGAGGCGATATTAAATAAATGAAATACTACTAGCATAACTACATTGTACCTACTATATAGGTACTTAATAGAAAAATATAATGTTATGTACAATAATTTTTTGGCTACAGGGGCATTCCTCATTCCATACTTCATCATTCTGTTAGTTTGCGGCGTGCCGATGCTCTTCATGGAACTCGCTATTGGACAATACACAGCACACGGCCCTATCGGGGCTCTATCGCAAATTTGTCCACTATTTAAAGGTAATTATTGTAGACCATGAATATTTCTGATATTAAAAATCATTAATCATTTCATTAAAATAACCCATTCTATTACAGGAGCGGGTTTGGCAAGTGTGGTGATCTCATTTCTAATGTCCACCTATTATGCTGTGATAATTGCATGGGCCATATATTATTTCTTCACATCATTCAAAACCGAAGTCCCTTGGGCAAGTTGTTCGAATCGATGGAACACAGACCAATGCTGGGTTCCGTATCATAATCACACGAAACCGAATGGATCACAAACACCCACCGAACAGTTCTTTGAGTAAGATTTAATTTTATCTAACAAAACTTCACAACTTATTGGGATTGAATTATCTATTATCTTTTCTATGAGAAATTTTAACTTATTAGTTCATGGGAATATAACTTAAAAGCATTAATTTAAATAACCAAATGAACATCATTAATTAAGATAGTTGTGTAATTGCAGGAAAAAGGTATTGAATATGAGTCCTGGTATTGAATACCCTGGTGGCATGCGGTGGGAATTGGCAGCTTGCTTGGTTTGTGCTTGGGTGCTAGTTTACTTCGCCATATGGAAAAGCATAAAATCTTCAGCCAAAGTTCGTTATATCACAACAACACTGCCTTTTCTGCTAATCATAGTCTTCCTCGGGCGATCTTTGACACTCGATGGAGCAGATGGAGGCCTGAGGTTCTTCTTTAAACCTGACTGGAGCCTCCTGAAACAGTCCAGGCCTTGGGTGAATGCAGCATCGCAAATCTTTAACTCCATCGGTATAGCATTCGGATCAATGATCATGTTCGCTTCGTACAACCGATTCGACAACAACTTCCTGCACGACACCGTGGCTGTCACTCTAGTCAATGCTATTACTAGTCTCATCGTTGGAATATTCACCTTTGCTACCATCGGAAATATCGCATTCGAGCAAAATACTCCTGTGAAGGACGTCATAGCTGACAGTACGTAACTACATTTCCAAACAAATATTTCTGGCTAATACAGTTTTATATCTAATTTTTGAATTTAAAATCCACTATAAATTCTGAATGTGTCAATAATTTCCAGGTCCAGGACTATTATTTGTGGTATACCCACAAGCCATTGCCAAAATGCCAGCATCGCAATTATGGGCAGTACTATTCTTCTTCATGTTCCTATGCCTTGGATTAAACAGTCAAGTAGTTATCAATTTCATTGATATATTTCTTGTTGTCGAGCACTTACCATAGGTAACCCGCCTAACGTTTAAATATTTATTTCAGTTTGCTATCGTGGAAGTTGTCGTGACTTCAATACAAGACGGATTTCCAGACATGATCCGAAAAAGACTAGTGTATCATGAATTATTAGTACTGCTTGTGTGTGCCGTGTCATTACTATGCGGTCTGCCACATATCGTTCACAGCGGTATATACGTATTCCAGTTAATGGATTACTATGCCGCTTCGCTCAGTATAACTTATCTCGCCTTTTTTGAGGTGGTTGCCATTGCATGGTTTTACGGTGTGGGAAGACTGTCCAGAAACATTAAACAAATGACAGGTGAGAATTTTGAATCATATTCTACGTAAATAGACTCGACCAACAATAACATGCATATAATTAACATCCACCCGGATATCCGCTATGATACAATCGACCATTTTTAAACAAGATTCGAACAATTTCTCTACAATAAACCGTGAGTCACGCATGTTATCTGAGTAGCTTTTGATCACACCCTAAAATTTAATCTAGGAGCATTAAAGCGTGAGGTATATACGAGTATAAAATTCCGATTATTATTTGTTTGCAAAATAAACATATTGTATGACGTCATGTTGCAGGTCGTTGCCCATCCATATACTTTCGATTCTGCTGGCTAATAGCGTCGCCGGCACTCTTGCTAGCGTTATGGGTGGCCAGCTTGGTGGACTACACGCCGCCGGCTTACCGACAATATCAATATCCAGCGTGGGCGCAGGCGCTCGGATGGATCATGGCTTCTCTCTCCTTATTGTGTATACCAGTGTATGCGGTCATAGTTATTATTAGAGCACCTGGAGACACTTTCGCAGAGGTTTTTATTTTTCTTTCCTTTATATTTTACTAATAAATCTTCTAAAACTTCACTAGTATAAAAACATACAAATTCTCAATTATCAAAAACAACAAAACTCACATATATTGTTGCTATAATATGTTTCTGCGATAACATTTTCAAATATGCAAGCCCGATTACGGTATTAGATATAGCTCGTGGATATAGTTTATTATGGTATAGTTAAGGATAAGACCATTTCAAATAAATTTATTGATTCCATTCGGCAAACGCAAACCTATATTACCTACTGCCGGAATTATTATTTATCTTAAGATAAGCATGTTTCTTTATTTTTCAGAAACTGCGTCACTCTATACGACCAACATCAATTTGTGATTGCGGTGTGAATGGTTGTGACATTTGCTACTCCGAGTCGGACCAGCCGGATGACAAAACAGCTATTAACTAGTCTACAAAAACCGTGCATTTTAATATGTATTAAATAGTAATCATTATTATTGATTGTTTCATGCGTCACAACAAAAGAGGCACTCGTGATAAACAATACTACTGAGATAATTTACAACGATCTTCCATCGTAATTACACAGCACTCGACCTACAATTATGAGCATTCACCAAACAGTGTAATGACATACATATCTGAGTCGTATAAATGTTATACAGTTAGATTGTTGGAACGAATATTAAGCCCCATCTACATGGAGTTTACCGCACGCCGCCCGGTATTAGCGACGAGAATTTATAAAAAATCGACATTTACGACCGCATTATGCAGTTCAACAGCTAGCATATTATAAAGCCCCATAGAGTTTTCTTATATATTCTTGCTTTTGCCGTTATCGAAATTTTGTCGATAAATTCCTTCGGTGTTATTTGGATTTCGGTAAATCTTTATAATGCATTAATTTCGAATAGTACCTATAAATAAATTGTATAAGCATACCTACTTAGTTAATTTAGATCATGTCAGTATAAAAAAATAGCAATAATACGAGTTTGATACTATTATTTCAAGAATAATCCCTTATAATAAAGTGGGTTAATTTCCGTTCAAAGAATTTTTACATAAGAAAGACGATATTTAGTATGGATATCATTAATAAAATATGGTAACTGTGAGATTATAAAATAATTTACAATAAGAATCTTATAATAAAATATTTCATTATATATTTGTTATAAAAAGAATGTAGTCCGGAATCTTTCTTACCAACTTATTTCTACTTTATATTTCGTAAGTACCTATTACAATATGTGTATTACGAGTAGGTATATATTTAATTTTATTTTCTATATCAATAATCATTATTGTACATGTAAAACCATGATTCTTTAAAGTTGTTACCAGTATTAAATTTTATATCAGATTTATTGAAACAAAGAAAACAACTCGTACATTGACATTCCACCTACACGAGTATGTTGGTAGGTATAGTAAACTACAATTAAAGTTATGTGCTTTGGCAATCTTCGTTTTTTGCGAATTAGTAAGTATCTACCAATATAGACAATCTCTACGGAGTAGTCGGCTGTGAAATGAGAGGTCGCGGGTTCGATCCCCGCACCGAGATAAGTATTTGTGTGATCCACAAATGTTTGTCTCGGGTCTGGGGTCCCTCGTGGTTTCTGATACCCATGATACAAGTTAATCTGTTGTGCAGCAGTACTATGTGTGTGACTGTTGGGCTATGTATTATTATTAATATGAAACCAATTTACGACCAACCAAGCCTGGTTACTTTGCTTAGTTACTTTAAATGTAGAGAATAATAATTAGTACCGACATAATCTAATGTGTTAACAGGTCTATAACGGATATTCAGCATCATATATTCCGAGTATTTTAGAAATAGACGAAGATTGCCGAAGCGCACAATTTTAGTCGTAATACTGTATTAGATTAAGATGTGATCGAAAACATTCCCTATAAACTATACTCATATCATTTAACGGCATTAATTTAATAAGTTTAGGTATTTATTTTTACGTATCAAATAAGTAGCTATTATGAATGTTTACTGAATGTTTACTTCTGTACGCCTCTGAGACATGGTGTCTTTATAAAGATGATATTCGGCGCCTTGATACATTTCACATGAGATGTCTCAGGACCATTCTACGGATACGCTGGCAAGATCGTGTGACGAACTCGGAGGTTCTTCGTCGCACCAAACTGACTGGCATGGAAAGCCTGCTCATGAAGGGCCAGCTGCGTTGGTGTGGACACCTTGTCCGCATGGACTCCTTTAGATTGCCTAAACAAGTTTTCTATTCAGAGCTTGAGTGTGGAAATCGCAAACGCGGAGGCCAGTATTTGCGTTACAAGGACGTCCTCAAACGTCATCTTACTGCTTGTGGCTTGTCATGCAGTTCGTGGGAGGAGCTTGCGATACACAGACCGGAGTGGCGAAAGGCTTCAAAGATTGGTGTAGAAGACTATGAACGCCTCCGCCTTAAAGACCGTGACACTAAACGCGAACTCGGAAAGACGCGGCCTAAGCCCTCCTACAATTACACTTATAATTCTAGCGGACAGCTCTACTGTCCAACTTGTGATCGAGTGTTTGTGAACAAGTTGGGTTTCACGAGTCATCTACGCGCGCATGCCAGAAATAATAATTGACAGGGTGTCGCCGTTGACGGATGCGTCAAGGAGGACATCATCATTATGAATGTTTACTGAAACAAATTATTTGAATAAAATTAATGAGTACATGGCACATAATTTAAATTCTTCCATAAATTATTTAAAATAAGTTTGTAAAATAAGAAATGATATAGCTGTCAATGATATTGAATCTTCGAAATTTTTTGAAATCAAGCTCATCATGATGTGTAAATAAGTACAAGGTGTATATACTATCGTAAAGCGAATGCGAAATAAAAGCTTAGAATTATTAAGCATTATATATTTGTTATTTTGGGAATAAATTATTTTCCCTATAACTGCCTATTGAAATAGGTACCTAAAGTTTAATCGCTACCTATTCAAGAAATGTAAACCTAACAAATATCGAACCACACTAGCGGATCCAGGTGGGGTGGGGGGCTAAGTTGCTCAAGCAAAAAGCAATTGGGTCCACTGACAAATCTGAATTTAATCTTGATATTATCCTACTTTCTTAGTACTACCTACAATAGAAGTTTCATCGCTTATCTTCACTTGTTCCATTTTAAGTAGGCATATTCTTTTTTTTTTGCTCATGACGCGCAGCGGCCGTGTGCTGTGCGCGTTAGTCACTTTATTGGATGGGTGAAATCTCGTGCGTTCGCGTCACCGACATGCTTATAGCAGTATATCTGTAGCTATACAGCTGACGTATTGTGCAACATTAGTGCTGTATATATCTTATAAGTGAAATTGAATGGATTTAGTGAAAAGTTCAATGTGTATATACTGTGCATTGTTGAAAGAGTGTTTTTGTTTGATTATTATTTGAATCGTTTAATTGTAGAATCATTGTGCAGTACAATAGTGAGTACTAAAAAAACTTATAAACGTGCATATAATTGTTGCTCAGAGTGTCAATAGATGTGAAAACCAGATTGATGTTCATAATTTTAATTCAAACATTATGTAATTTCAAATTTTAATACTAAAAGTTCTAAGTTTTCACATCTATCGGCAGTCTCTACAACTGCCATTTTTTTTTAATTCTAATTTTCGGTCAAACCAAACCAAAATCCTGGATCCGCCACTGTCTACACATTTTTCAGTTAGTGACTGGTCTTAACAAAGAAATTTAAAAAAGTGGGTTTACAAAAAACATTTCTGGAGCAGATATGGCGAATAGACTCTACCTTCTAATTTTAAGAGATTTAGCCGACCCGACCTGGCTTCAAACGGGTTCAATTATCAATGTATTTTAATATTTGTCATGAAAAAAACTGGCGTGACGTGCTCGTCAGGCTGCGTCAGGCACAAGTTTATGTTATACAGCTGCTGCTGCTGTATCCCCGAAAGAGTGGACAGAGATGCAATTAGCACGCCCATGGTTTCACCGACTGCCTCGGCAGCGCAGTTGTAATGCGTACGCGTTACGATTGAGGTCAACGCTGAGGTCTCGGGTTCGATCCCCGGGTCGGGTAAAGTGGTATTGGGTTTTTTATTACGAAATGCTCAGTATCAGCCCGGAGTCTGGAATTTGTGCCCGGTATGGCGATAGGCTCGCCCCCTATCACATAAGGGACGGAAATATGCTCGGCGAAATGTGGGTGTACTGGTTACACCTCTGCCTACCCCTTCGGGGATTACAGGCGTGAGTGCGTATGTATGTATTGTTCGCCGAGCACATTTCGGTCCCATGTGGGTGCAGGCGTTCAAGCAAGCAACCTGCTTTATCATTCAGGTAAATAAAAAAGAATATAGTACGTATTAAATGTATTCAATAAATAGGAATCCCTATAAGAAAATTACTCATCGCAATATTTATTCCAAACCTTATGAAGAAATATTTACAACAGGTTAAGTCAATGTTTAATTATATAATATAGAATACTACTTAAATCTAGCACAAACCAGTGAGCCACTTCAAATACAACTAAACAAAAACTAAGTCCCAACATTATGAGGATTAAACAAATTATTACGGTAAAGTTTAGTGTCAATTTACTGATTAAACAATATATAATATGCATATATATAAATATGCTTCTGCTAAGGAGGTAAAATGGGGAGTTGAAATTTGTCTGGTGAAACAATATCATAAAGACATTTCAACACGAAACTTCGTAGGAGTATTTCTAACAACAAATACGCAAATACGTATTTCGTGATTTTTCTAAAATCAACCCCTTAGATGGTGAAAGGGGTAAATAAACTTAAAAATCGATTTGAGTGTCGTTATTCAGGTTTTTTGGGGCTTTGATTAAGAAAATGCCAATTACAATATATTTGATATATTTCATTCCAAGACGGTGTATATGACATAACAACAAAACGTCGCATCGTCAATACCACAGGCACATTGCCTTTCAAACAGTGTCCTGTCTATTATGACCACCACCGTTTTAAAGTCACTCGACGATCTGTGGAGCGGGCTTGCTACGCTTGGTGTATCTCTGTTGGATCATAGCCTGCTGAATTAGTCATTGAAGTGGCAGTAGGCTGAGTCATATTTGCCGACGCAAATGGTGGTTTCCCGGTCGAATGGGCACGGTCGAAATAGACATGAAACATGAATATGCTGCAGACAAATCTAACCATGCTGAAGAAGGATTTAAGATAGCAGTAGGCCATGTTAAAAACTGGCTACATTGTGTCAGCGTCATGAAAAGTGTAAGTATATAAAGTAATACAAGGTCTCTGGTCTGTGAAAGGGTTGGCAGAGGTGCATCTAGTGCGCCCACGGTTCGCCGAATTTCCATTCCATATATTTCTACGTTAGTTCTTTCTATAAGTAGTCTGTGATTTCTACCCATCATCTTTTGTTAGGTTGTTTCTGCGTGCGTGTGGGTGTGAGTGAGTGAGAGTGAGGTGTGTGTGTGCATGTTTGTGTGGTTGTTACCCACACATATAATTATAATAATTTATTAAAGTTTAGGGGTGTCTGGCAGGGGCTTGCAAACATACTAAGTGTCCGGCAATGGATGATGTGATCCCTAATGTTATTCTAAAGAAAATATAAAAAAATTAAGCTATATGCTTTAACGAATTTGAGGTACTATTTTATACACCTTTACTACCTGTTAACAAAACCAAGTAACCACAATCCCAACTCCATACTCGCTGATCGTTCTTACCTGTGTTGGGGATATGCTCTGAGAAATTTTCAGCTTTTAAAAAATACCGAAGGTCTGGCCATCGTGGGCTCTTGATCTATAATAAAAGTGTGTTGAAAAATATAAAAATAATCTTTTTTATTAAAGTTTCCTTATTTTCTTATTTATGTATACAAATGGTTACCATTCATACACAATGTAGCATTATCGTTTTCTTTTCTTGGGTAATATTGATGTGTCTTCTTTCTCATCATCACAGCTATCACCTTCATCTTCCATATCTTCGTCACCTATTAACAAAATAAACCAGCTTGCAAAAAGGTGAAACTAGAGTTTTGTGCCTGTTCCAAATTCTAGTTAAACTAGCAGAGAAATAATAACATATAATGGATTCATTAACCATTAATAAACCATTCATTATCTTTTAAAATTTTATGATACCTATAACCTAATCATTAACCCTAATCTCAATCTAAATGAACAGATTTTAACCAATCATTTGGTGCTATGGTGTCGTAGACACACACCTACAGATAGACAAAGGGCTCAAACTTATAACACCCCTCTTTTTTATCAGGGTAAATTAGTGCAATTACTAATGAGTTGTAATTTCAGTATGTAATTAATATTTGAGAGACAATGTGCATTCTACAATTATCATGTTTTGGACAAAATCATCAACTTTTGTTCAATTTTTATAGCATTTTTAAGAAATTTCATTTCACTTTTTGGTCAAAATTGATAAGAGGTATGAAATAATGATTAATATAAACAAGTTTATGTTTTTACACCATTTTGTTTACCAGCTCCTCATTCATGTTATGGTGAATATCTAACTTGATAGATCACAATAAGGTCAACTAGCCTATTGAACACCAAAAAAATTGAAAATTATAGTCTATAGATGCCAATGTTGATACAACATAAAGTTTACTGCACATTGACTTAAATATCAGCATACATAAGTTTTACATACGTCATAAAACCTTCCTAAACCTTAAATATACACTGTACTCTCATCAATTATAAAACAATGACCTTGCTCCCAAAAACGAGCGCACTCAACTGTCTAAATAGGTAGGTTTCTAACATTAGATTACAGCTGTTATGACGATAAGCTATTTACCAGATCCACAAAGTTCTTCAATCATCTTGGTAAGTTTAGCATTTGCTGCATGTTGAAATTCTTCTAATGATTTTACAAAAGATTGTGGATTTATCTCTTTATTCAATGTATGGATTACTTTTTCATTTTCTGATATAATCAGTTTCATCTCAGATACCATTTCTAAATGTTTTCTTTGATGTCAGGGGGGAATTGTTTATAGTTGATTGGTATAACCGCGTAATTATTTATAATCTACTATATGTAAGTAATTGGTGATTATAATTGCATTCTACACATGTTAACACAACTGTCGGAAAGACTTAAATACACAGACTACTTAGAGATACTACGTATCAGACAGCCAACTGTAGAACAAAAAATTCATTAGTGAGTTTTAGTGTCATTTGACGTTTCTTTTTTTTCTGTCGAATACATAATCCACAGACTACATAAAATTTGCTTACTCTATGGCTTATTAAATGCAAATGGCAAAGGAACTAGTAACGTACAGCTCAAAACGCTAGGCTTATACACCAGTATAATTTACTGTTTTATCTCATTTATTTAAGTAGAGGAAAATTAAATAAAAGTACACATTATTTATTAAAACATTTATTTTTTCATTTATTTTTATAATGTTCATAAGCCTTTTTTTGCATCGCATTTTCCTTGCTGAACTTTAGAGCTTTTTTGGCTCTACGGTAAGTCAGTTTGTTGTTTTGCCTTTGTAGATTAATGGGCATGTTGGTGTCAAATCTGCCACTTTCTTAATTTACCGCTTCCTGGAAGCTTTCACACTTCGGGGTTTATCCAAACCTAGAAAACAATAAAGTAGTTAGTCCCAACTCAAAGCTGATTAGTTAATTCCATCATAAATGATGTGAAGGTCTAGTATAGTAGTATATTGCTTAAATAAATTTATATATAATTTAATGTTGATTGTATTCCTGAGTAACTAATAAAGGTAACTGAGAAATTGCCCAGCACATCATACCTCTAGTGCACCAAATTCACATAATAGCATCTACTGCTTTTCCACATATTAAATCCTATGTATGATATTATAAATTTTGTGAGGATGTATGGATGTTTATTATTCAAACACACATACACTGATAGCCATGTTCTGTAATATACATACAAAACAATACCCTTTCTTTGGGTACATTAGGTAGTTACCTAGGATTTGAGTAAAGCCACATGGGCAAGAGATAATCTAAGATAATACAGATTCACTAACCTGTAAAATGTGACCGGCGCTTGACATCTGATTGTCCAGACGTAATTATCTCTGGATTAACAGTTTGCTAGAAAAGTAAAAATTATTGTAAAGTTCTTGTTCGGAAAGATATTAAATAAACAAATAATATGTCACAAGATAAATAAGAAATAAAAAGGTAACACTTTATTACTTAAATCCAGACTGGTTAATGGATTTCCTGGTAAATTCTGGAAGTCACTTGAGCCAGAAGCAATAATTTCTGAAAAATACACCAATAACTTATTTATATATTTTTTTAATTAGGGATGTGTTTTACGAACATTTAGAAGCACAATGTTTGATCGCCTCATCAATTATCAACTATTGGTCTAGTAGAAGCATTCTTAGGCCGGGAAAATTACAATTTGTGTTTGAGTTTTCAATATGAAAAAAACATATATGAGTTGTCCAGGGTTGAAATAGAAGTAGGAATAGGATCATGAGACAGAGAAGTAAGGTCAGTAAACTGTGGGTGTACTAGTCGCATCTCTGCATACTCTTTCATAGATACAGGCGTGATCTTATATTAAATTATTATTGCAATTTGTGTATATACAAAAGGTAGACATTAAAAATATTATATTTACCAACCTGTCAATGGTTTCAGCTTGACACAATATGTGTGGTCAATGTGTCTTTTACGTGAGTAGCTATGATCAGTACTAGGATCCATATTTTCTGAAATTGATAAAAATATACTTTAGTATCTAAGAAATCTATTGTAATCTCAAGTTGTCATTATGTTACAATTGAGAGTTTTGCATCACTTGATGGGTTAAAAAATACTTTGGCAAGGCAAAGCTATAATAAGAAAGTAAAAATAACTGCATTAGGATATCACTATTCCAAAAACAGTGAATTTTTTTTTATTAAAAGTAATAACATGTATGTTAGTGTAAGTGGGCCATCAACATCTTACACTCAAAACCAACCTCATCTTTTTGTGGTACTCTCTGCTGATTGGCAATGGTGAAATGTGGTTCCCGTTGCGTATTGTGGGACACCAAATCGCCCCACAGAATACCAAATCCACCGTCAAATCTAATGGGAAGGCGGAACCTACCATAACTCATATTAGTATACGGCATAGTGCAGCAATATACTACTGGCCAAACTATACATAGAAAATAGAATAATAGACTTACCAGCGTAATCCTGAGATAGTATTCCACTAGAAATCTCTTCTTCAGTAAACAAAGAAGGATATGCTTTGCCTATGAGACGTGATTTGCAGGTAATGAACTTCTTTTCGAAATGTTTTTGACAAACAAAAAGCTTCGAAAGTATAATAGTATTTTAAAATGTCCAAAAACGCCGGTCAATGTCACTTGTCAATCAACTGTCAAATAAATCCGTCCAGCATTCGCTTACTCGTCAGCCAATCACGTCCAAGAATGAAAACCCTAAACGTCATACAACATTAAAACAATATGGCGCTATGTCGAGCGTTTCGTTGTACGTAGATTAACAGCCGTGCTTAAATATTTTAGCTAAAGTTGTCTTTCTTCTTCTTCTTTTAATTGTGTTTGGCTCCACCGTAGATCGGTGATTTCGCCAGTGTCGATTGTGTAACATAGTGGCTGAACGCGATACTGTTTCATTCACACCGATAAGAAAGGTTAAACAGAAAATAGTTCGTAAGATATAGAAAAATAAAACTGTATAAAGTACCCGCAAAAGTTGTCTTTATTATTTGGGAAAGACTGCAAATGAAAAATCTCAAATGTCATTTGTCACATGTCAGTTAACTGACGGAGGCACGGACGGACGATTGCATGAATGTTAAAATTATAGGGAGTTTTGGCGGGAATTCATACAGTGCGGTGGCTCTCTTGTTTTAATTATTTCCTAAACTGGTTTAAAGTTGTGTTTGTTGTATAAAAGTGGTGTGGTTTTGTGCAATAATCATTAGCGATGATGAATAGTGTATGGAAACATTGAAATAAGTGGATTTAGGTGATTTTTGATCAAGGGTATTGTCGACCTTGTGCTTTCGATTCGCTTGAAGAAAGTCGTCTAAGAAGCATTGAACTGAAAGAAATTATCACCAAAACTCCAGCAAGACCTTGAAATCGGCCACACACCTGTTTCATCGTTCTTGGAATATAAGAAAAGATATAACAAATGACTTGGCAGCATGGTCTCTGATCTTAGCCGGTTCCTTATGGAACAAACAAAAAAAAAATTAAAATTATAGTAAAAAGTATCGATATATTTTTGTATATATCGATATTATTGATGTTGATTTTGTATACATGTATTACAGACAGCCTCTCGCATACGAAAGACATATGATACATATACATCAGATAAAATAAATATCGATAATTTTTGATACATCCAACATCCCTACTATGAAATGGCATTTGCATTTTTTGTTTGTTCCTTAAGGAACCGGCTAAGATCAGATACCATGCTGCCAAGTCATTAGTTATATTCTGGTTTTGGCGGGAATTCTGACAGTGCAGTGTCTCTCTTATTTTAATTATTTCCTAAACTGGTTTAAAGTTGTGTTTGTTGTATAAAAGTGGTGTGGTTTTGTGCAATAATCATTAACGCTGATGAATAGTGTATGGAAACATTGAAATAAGTGGATTTAGGTGATTTTTGATCAAGGGTATTGTCGACCTTGTGCTTTCGATTCGCTTGAAGAAAGTCGTCTAAGAAGCATTGAACTGAAAGAAATTATCACCAAAACTCCAGCAAGACCTTGAAATCGGCCACACACCTGTTTCATCGTTCTTGGAATATAAGAAAAGATATAACTAATGACTTGGCAGCATGGTCTCTGATCTTAGCCGGTTCCTTATGGAACAAACAAAAAAAAAATTAAAATTATAGTAAAAAGTATCGATATATTTTTGTATATATCGATATTATTGATGTTGATTTTGTATACATGTATTACAGACAGCCTCTCGCATACGAAAGACATATGATACATATACATCAGATAAAATAAATATCGATAATTTTTGATACATCCAACATCCCTACTATGAAATGGCATTTGCATTTTTTGTTTGTTCCTTAAGGAACCGGCTAAGATCAGATACCATGCTGCCAAGTCATTAGTTATATTCTGGTTTTGGCGGGAATTCTGACAGTGCAGTGTCTCTCTTATTTTAATTATTTCCTAAACTGGTTTAAAGTTGTGTTTGTTGTATAAAAGTGGTGTGGTTTTGTGCAATAATCATTAACGCTGATGAATAGTGTATGGAAACATTGAAATAAGTGGATTTAGGTGATTTTTGATCAAGGGTATTGTCGACCTTGTGCTTTCGATTCGCTTGAAGAAAGTCGTCTAAGAAGCATTGAACTGAAAGAAATTATCACCAAAACTCCAGCAAGACCTTGAAATCGGCCACACACCTGTTTCATCGTTCTTGGAATATAAGAAAAGATATAACTAATGACTTGGCAGCATGGTCTCTGATCTTAGCCGGTTCCTTATGGAACAAACAAAAAAAAAATTAAAATTATAGTAAAAAGTATCGATATATTTTTGTATATATCGATATTATTGATGTTGATTTTGTATACATGTATTACAGACAGCCTCTCGCATACGAAAGACATATGATACATATACATCAGATAAAATAAATATCGATAATTTTTGATACATCCAACATCCCTACTATGAAATGGCATTTGCATTTTTTGTTTGTTCCTTAAGGAACCGGCTAAGATCAGATACCATGCTGCCAAGTCATTAGTTATATTCTGGTTTTGGCGGGAATTCTGACAGTGCAGTGTCTCTCTTATTTTAATTATTTCCTAAACTGGTTTAAAGTTGTGTTTGTTGTATAAAAGTGGTGTGGTTTTGTGCAATAATCATTAACGCTGATGAATAGTGTATGGAAACATTGAAATAAGTGAATTTAGGTGATTTTTGATCAAGGGTATTGTCGACCTTGTGCTTTCGATTCGCTTGAAGAAAGTCGTCTAAGAAGCATTGAACTGAATGGAATTAACACCTAAACTCCAACAAGACCTTGAAATGGGCCACACCCCCGTTTCATCGTTCTTGAATATATAAGAAAAGAATATAACTAATGACTTGGCAGCATGGTCTCTGACCTTAGCCGGTTCCTTAAGGAACAAACAAACAAAAAAAAAAAAATAGTTATATTCTTTTGAAACGGGGGTGTGGCCAACTTCAAGGTCTTGTTGGAGTTTTGGTGTTAATTCCTTTCAGTTCAATGCTTCTTATACGACTTTCTTCAAGCGGATCGAAAGCACAAGGTCGATCCTGGTGGAATACCCTTGATCAAAAATCACCGAAATTCCCTATTTTAATGTTTCCATAAACTATTCATCATCGTAAATGATTATTGCACAAAACCAACCCACTTTTACAACAAACACAACTTTAAACTTGTTTAGGAAATAAGTAAACAAGAGAGCCACCGCACTGTCAGAATTCCCGCCAAAACTCCTAATGGCATTTGCGTTTCTGACTGTTGTCAGTTAATCATTATGATTACAGTACGTGTATTTTAATGATAAAGCAATAGTTTATTCCATTAAAAGATTAAACATGGAATATTGATATTGATCATTCTTCTTAATTTTAATGCGGGCGCCAGACATAGCGTCAAATGTTCGAACATTTGTTTGAACACCTTTCAACACACTTTGAAGTACTTTGAACGCTTTGATGTGCGCTCAAAAATCAACACGGGAATCACGGGATGGCAAAGTGCAAATGTTTGGTCAAACTTTGCAAACGTATGGTTTTTTTTTCCCATCTATAAATATCTCCCTCGTACGCCTGCACCGGAATGAATGGCGCAACGACTTTATGGCATAGCGTCATAATACATGTGTACAATGTGTATATTTTTGTAATTTCACAACCATCCCGTCCCGGTAAAACTCATTTATTTTTATCGAATAAAAAAAACAACCATTGCTAAAAGTGAAATATGACAACAAATTCACCATTTCATTAATAATAAAATATGATGGAAACTGTGTGTTTCCACTTTAGAGTAAGTATTTAGTGTAAGAAATTAAGTCAGCCTTAGCTTATTTAGTAATAAAATAACGCCTAACAAAACTTAGAAACTGACTTAGATAGAATTTATTATTTTTGACATTTCAGTGTTTTTATTTTGAAGTCAGTTTCTAAGTTTTGTTAACCGTTATTTTATTTTTCAATTTTCAGTGGGAGTTGTACAGCAACAGCATGTAAATTCAAGAAATACAATAACAATCAAAATGGGTGTACTGTTGTCCGTTGAGGAGTTTTATTTTTTTACTCCGTACTCCGTCATCAGATCTTAACCAAATTTATATGGGACCACATCGCAGCTCGACTCTATCGAGTGATTTTTTTTCAACATAATACACCTTAAGTAATGCAATTAGAACGCTTGCACCATATTGCAATGCAGCAAGTTAGAAATTCTGCCACAGATCGCACCCTTACTGTAAGCCGTTATGGAGTTCCATTGAACCTCATATTCGACTACGACAATTACTTGACCATAACGATGTTACGGTAGGTGATTCCGGATAGCCTATAAAAGATTCGGCCGAGTATCGTTAATTTGCTCCTAAGAATTGAAGAGTTCCATTACTTTGTCATGGATCCCATAATCAGTACCTAACCAAACTCTCATCAAACTACCCTTGAAGTACATCCTTTTCAATATAAAAGGAATCATCGAAATAGGTTGGCGTAATATTGAGTTATTCGTCCATTTCTCGCGCACATACTTAATGCAAATTTAAGACTTATATGGTTTTCTCATGGATGCCATTGTCAGAACTGGACCAAATTGAAATGGGACCACACGCGGAAGCACCAGCTTTCAATTAAAAAAAGAATCACCAAAATCAGTTCACCCAGTCGAAAGTTCTGAGGTAACAAACATTAAAAAAAAAACAGTTGAGAACCTCCTCCTTTTTTTGAAGTCGTTTAAAAAATAGGAAACAATGTTACCTATATGTTGTATCCTGTCCGAGAATTAATGGGGAAAAGTATTGGAAAAATTAGGGGTAGTAAATTTTTTTGCATTGGTAATTCGTATTTGGCACCAATAGCAGTACCAAGCAGCCAAGCAGTACATCAGCTCTCTACAAAGTACAATCCACAGAGTACTTTGTTATATGGTACAATCACTGACTACTTAGAAGGAACTGACGTTCTTTAATAGTCTGTGATCAGCTGACATCTGATATAATATTTTTAAACCAAGTTGGAGATTTAATTCATAAAATCCACTATGTAACATGTGTGAATTTGGAAGATTTGGACCGCTTATAGGTGCCATCGATGAAGGAACTTCAAACGTTAAATTTCTGGTACACCTAAAAATATATATTACACAAAGTACGATATTATTACGTCGCGGCCCAGCATAAACAATTTTCATTTATCTCTTTAAATTCCTTCAGCGTATTAAATAAATATAACGATAAGAACATAATATATGATTGTCATTACAGATGTATATATATACAAAGGTCATACTCATAACTCATGTCTACTCCCAATATAAAACAATTTTGATAGTAAGTTGTTCCCTTTTAGGTGTTTGCGGCAAATACATCGGAGGTATTAACATATCACCAAATAACTTTGAAGAGATTTAGCCCACAGGAAGGATGGGTTGAACAAGATGCTTTGGAAATCCTAAATGCTGTCTTGGAATGCATTGAGGTAACTAAAAACAACTCTTTTAGCTTTTTTATTCACTTTTCTAATGCATTTCAGATTAAGATACTTATATTTAGTGTAAAGCTAAATTATTACTACCAAAAAATAAGAAATAGACTTGTCACTAGGTGATCACATATTGATTATAGGCACTTATTACATTTTTATGACTAACACCGTGCAATGAGCTGACTGTACACCAGTATTTAAATGTTATTATTACTAACATAATTTAAGACACATTGTAAAAGTTTTGTGAATAAAATTTATTTTTGTTTAACTTAGACATCATGAGTTGTATTATTTATCATAACTAGTGGTCCTGTAGTGGTTGCAATTCAACCTTTGCAATCTTATACTTTTGTTCTATAACATCAGCTGTGACTCAGATATGGATAGTATAAAAGTAAAAAATGAATGTAACTATGTCTAATTTCACTCTCCTCTAAGCACACATATTGTTTAAAAAAAGGGTTTAAAGTTATCTCTTCTTAATATAGATGTGTTGTAACATATAAATGAATGCAAGTTACTCAAAATATTAAATTCAACATAAATAATTATTCACTGCACAAAATTGATTCTAACCTTTAATTATTTTTCAGGTAACAATAGACAACTTAAGAAAATTAGACATAAATCCTGCTGATGTGGTCGGCATCGGCATAACAAACCAAAGAGAGACAACAATCGTTTGGAATTCTGTCACTGGGCAGCCACTTTACAGTGCAATAGGTATTTTTAAAATTCGAACTATATTTATTTAGGGTTCCAAAAGAAAATAAATAATTTATCATATTATATAGAGTTCCCACAGCTAAACCACATGGAGGGAGAGTATTTTAAAATTTTAATTAAGAGGCAGATAGTCCTCAATTCCTCTTATCATAGTAAATATTACTAGTATGGTATGGTGTCATTAGCTAAGCAACAATATTATTTAAACATTTCTCAAGAAATTCTATAAATTATGGTAAACAATTAAAAAGTGGCAGCACCACTGCATATGGTTATTGTCTCGTGCATTATGTATATGTGTGCTGTATGTTTTGTTGGTTTGTTTATTTAAGATAAAAAGCCATCTAAATCTATTAAGTAACTTTGTCTTTTTTGCAGTTTGGTTGGATGTAAGGACTTCAAGAATTGTGGATGATCTCACAAAACAAAAGGGAGCACAATGCATTAATGCTGTTGTTCAAACTAGTGGACTTCCATTATCAACATATTTCTCATCTGTTAAACTAAAATGGCTACTTAAAAATGTTACTTCTGTAAAAGAAGCTATAATAGCGGATGAATGCCTAGCAGGCACTGTGGATTCCTGGCTTATATGGGTAATGTATAAATGTAGTCTAAGTGGTAGGTCCCTCATATGCGAGAGGCTATCTGGGTTGGTTTATCTTTTTCTGCCGCCAAATAGTAGTGTGCAGCACTGTTGTGTTTCAGTTTGAAGGACATTGAAATTACTAATTTGACAGCTTGTTAGTGGTCATATCATGATATCTATTTCACCAATAGTAACATATTATAACATGCTGAAATTAAGTACTTGTAATACAAAATATAATAACAATAATAAAACATATCATCGTAAAAGGGCCCTGAAATGATTCTGCATTTTTTTCCTCTGAGTATAAATTTTCTTATTAATATGTTAACAAAATTGTTGACTTGTTTTAATTATGCAGAGTATGTTTTTATACTATATGCAATAAAATTAACTTATTTTTTTTATTAATTAGGGGGTTTTTTCGTACGGGGCTTTCAACCCCTAATAAGGCTTACTCGTAAAAAGTCTTAATAGAGAATATTTTACTCGTAAAAGGCCCCTAATAAGGCTTACTCGACAATTTTTTTTTTTATTGCAATGTGATATTAACGTGACGTTTTTAACGTAAACAAACGAATTTAAAAGATAGTATAGTGAAAAACTGTTTTACTGTGAAGATTCAATCACTTCAAGATCTCTAAATAAATGTTTCTTACATTAAGGGCGATGAATTAATCAAGTGAACGAATGAATTAATCGTTGTATAAAATCCAAGAAAAGACGCGATTCTTCATTCCGATTTCTGTTGAAGTATCGTTATTTAAATTAAAAATCGAAATTTTAAGATAGAGACTTGATATCAGGTTCATATGAATGAGAAAGCTTTCATCTTCCAGGTGATATAAATATTTTCTTTGTAACATAATGAGTCTGAGAGCATCGAATTTATATATCTCGAAACGCATATTTGTTTACGAAAATATCAGTCTGTTTTAAATTATTTTTAAACCAATGAGGTCTTGTTTGAAGGAGAAATGTCTGTTGTCTTAGATTGTAAAAATAAATAAATTCTACGATCCTATTTTGGCGAGTTATCGTAATCTGAACATGAAAAAGTCAATATTTTTTCACAAAACATAAAAAAAAAAACTAAGTCAGACGAATATGAGACATATCTTACTTTCTTCCCCACATTATTCTGCATCGATTGGTATCGTACTCGACCCCATACCCCCAGCGGTTTTGGAGGAGATAGCGTGACAAGCTTTTGGCAGCGGCGACAGCGGCGGCGCCAGTTCGTTTTTTTTTGAATAGACAGATATTGAATAATTTTAACCAAGGATATAATTCTAAATGCATACTGTAAATAGAATTTGTATGAAAACCAAGCATGCCAATTTGTATAACGTATACCAACGTTGCCATTGCGATGTGCACAAGTTAAATATGCCCAAGATGCACGCGAAGTGGTATGGACAATAGTATGGACGTATGGTATATATTTAAACTCTTGGTCCATCATAATAACTCAAAATCAAAGTATGGTTGCTGTATTAAAAATCATTTACTACTTTTACGTATTTACGTTATTACTAAGAGCGATCTAGGTACCGGCACGAGTCATGAGTACAAAGTTCACATACTTCGTAGTTCATAAAAGTCTGTTTGGCGAAATGAAGAAATGCGAGGAGTCTAGTCTTCACTTGATTGGTTCCTCAGTCTATGCTCGTCGTATATAGAGTACTAGCTTTTGCTCGCGGCTCCCAAAAAAAGTAGCCTATGTCCTAAACCAGGCCATGGTCTACCTAAGTGCAAAATTTTCACCCAAAACCGTTCAGTTGTTAAGGAGTGATTGACAACAACAAACATTCAAACTTTCACATTCATATAGTAGTAAGATTATCTTCATTGTGTTCTTCTACTGAGTGTACAAATGTGTGCGTTTAAAAGTGGAAGAGCCACGATGTAGACAATTTTGTTTACAGCACGAATGGGCCGGCTCGACTGGTTTGTTACTACTGTCTCTCAACAAACCGACGTGAAGTAGCAGCTTGCTGTTGCGTTTCCTTCGGTGAGTGAGATATCCGGAGGCCCAATTCCCCCACCCCTTCCCAATCTCTTATTTGTATTTTTCCTTTTATATTGACAATGTGTCTATGATTCCTCAAGTATTGTGGATGTACATTGGCGGTGGAGTTCACTTAGTATCAGATGAACCACTTGCTAGTTTGGCCTCAGCTGTAAAAAAAACGACCCATATGTGCAAAATATCTTTATCTTTCAACAGCCTCCACTACTGTCCGTCTGTGCTCACGATTCGTGCCGGTAATTATACCCAGATACGTGTATAATAAATAAGTAACGCTTGATTTTTGCATGTTTAGAACCTCACAGGAGGCGTTCAAGGCGGAATACACGTGACAGATGTGACAAATGCTTCTCGCACGCAACTCATGTCTCTGAGAAGCTTGCAATGGGATAATGGACTCCTACGTTTTTTTGACATACCACTAGAAATTCTACCAAAGATAAAAAGTTCAGCCGAAATTTACGGTTACATATCTACAGGACCTCTTCTAGGTGTACCAATTGCAGGAGTTAGTAAATTTTTTTATAAGTATAACATTACATTTACACGGTTTAATTAAAACCAGAACATGCTACTTATGATAAGCTTTGAGCGTTATAGCCACGCTGGGCAGTTCCGGATCGACCGGGTTGTTACCACTGTCTCAGAAAACCGACGTAATCCAAATTCCCCTCCCCTTCCCAATCCCGTAATTACCCTTTTTTATGGTCGGCATTGCGTCCAGGATTCTTTTGGTATTGTGAGCGTTCATGTGCGGTGGATCAGTTACCATCAGGTGATCCACTTGCTCGTTTTCCGGCCTATAGGTATATAAAAAATGTGCAATTTTTTTTTCTATATCAAATAATTACAAAGTTATTGGAGCGTTTTTTTAAACAAAACATTTTATTGACACAATGTTCTTACAGTATCAATCTCGAATGCACTTTACTCATAAAGACGCAGAAAGTTTGACTAATTACCTAATGTCCTTTTTGGAACATTTTTTGTAATTTTTTCAAGTTCGGCCAGCTTTAATGTGGTTTTTTGGTTATTAATTATATTAGATCGAGTGTTATCTTTAATGTTATAGTTACTGTAATTTGTTGTGTATTATGTAGTGCTTAGGAGACCAACAAGCAGCTCTAGTCGGACAAGGATGCATGAAATTTGGACAAGTTAAATGTACTTTTGGAACTGGATGTTTTCTTTTATACAATACAGGTATATTACAAGTTTTTCAGTTACATAACATAAGTGAATGCCATATTTTAAGAATAAAATTGTATAATATATAAACATTATGTATATTTCAGGTGATTCAATTATACACTCTCAATACGGACTTTTGACTACAGTAGCTTATAAACTAGGGCCAGATAGTCCTCCTGTATACGCATTAGAAGGTTCTGTGGCAATAGCTGGTAAGTACTTAATTAAATGTATTTCGTTATAAATATTATCAATCTTTAAAACACAAATCGTAATCAAACACATTTGTTCTTTATTATAGGAGATACTTTGCAATGGCTTCGCGATGGTCTCGAGATTTTAAGTGACGTAAAAGATTCAGAGTTTCTTGCCGCTGAAGTTGATGACAGAGATGAGGGCAGCATTTGTTTTGTTCCTGCATTTAACGGCTTGTATTCACCCTACTGGAGAAAGGATGCTCGAGGGCAAGTTGACATTATGACCTTTAAGTCCTCAGCTTGCTCACAAAGGTTTTATCAGGACCATTTTAAACCATGTGAGGCTTCGATCATAAATACTCTAGATCTAACTTCTCATAAAAACTTGACGCACGAAAATATCTTGAGTTTCATCTGTCAGGTCTGCGTCGGACTTCTAGTAAAATTGAACTTTATATGCATAGAGTTAACGCTTCAAATTAAATAAGTCACGTGGTTGTCATGACGATACTAACAACTTATCTGTAAAAACAGTGACAGAACGTGGCATCCCATGGAGTCGATTCAAATTTTTTCAAGTAGTTTATGAGTGGTAGAGCCACGCTGTAGACACTTTTGTCTACAGCATGAATGGGCCGGCTCATCCAGGTCGTTACCACTGTCTCACAGAAAACCGGCGTAAAGTAGCAGCTTGCTGCTGCGTTTCGTACGGTGAGTGAGATATCTGGAGGCCCAAATCCCCTCCCCTTCCCAATTCCTTAGTTATCCCTTTCCTTTAAGGTCGGCAACGCACCCATGATTCTTCTGGTATTGTAGGCGTACATGGGCGGTGGAGATCACTTACAATCAGGTGACCCACTTGCTCGTTTGTCGGCCTATGCCATAAATAAATAAATAAATAGTTAAGTTTTGCTCTATTAAATATTCCTTTTTTTAATATTGAAATAAATATAATTTTAAAATAAAGAGCCACCAAGAGCCACCTTTTACACTTCATGTTTAAAATTTACTGGTGCTTCGGAAATGCTCCCTAATCTGAGATGAAGCACTAAGAAACTTAGCCGTATGTTTTTTACCCCCGACAAAAAGAGAGGTGTTCTTAGCTAGGTGAAACTGTGCTGATGCTGCAACAAGCCCTCTACAGCTTCCAACTCTTCGGTAAAATTAATAGCAAATATATTGTGATTGGGCTCATTGAGTAGGTTTTGAAGAGTAGTTGACTTCTTGATAGTATCCAAGGTCTGATGCTAGAGTAGGAAGGTGTCCACGGGAACGCATTTCGTGTTTGAGCTCACTTAATAGGTTTCGATGAGTAATTGAGTTTCCAGATGGTGATCAGGGTTTCATGATGCGAAACGAACTGACAAAAATGTAGTTAACCGATAACTTTTTTTTAGCATAGGCCTACATATGCAAACGAGCAAGTGGGTCACTTGACGGTAAGTGATTTCCACCACCCATGTACGCGCACAATGCCAAAAGAATCATGGGTAAATGGTCGACCTTAAAGAACGCTTTCCTTAAAATATATACAACGTGTTACAGAAAGGTGTGGTCATATTTTAGGGTCATTACATTCACCGTACAATTAGTACTTATGTACCGGATCTTTTCAAAACCAAGACATCCGAAAATTTCACGTAAAATTTAATCACTCGTTTATTAAGATCGATCAGATTGATGACATCACTATTCATTATTATGAACGATACTCGCTTTTTAATAAACTTGAATAAGATGCACGTAATTCTACGGACATACGTACGTAACTTGTAATTTAAACACAAATTAACACCTGAAAGAGATTGTGTGTTGAAGACAAATAGGTACCATCCTTTAGAAGCATGTTAAAGACTTCATTCACGGGTCTTCCATCTATGAATTTGGCTTATTACAGTCGACGATCCTCTTAAAAACTTTTATCAGGTACACCAATACATAATACTTATTTTTAGTCAATTACAAGATATTTTTTTAACTCGTAATCATAGTTCATAAAATCAGAACTTGCCGAACTGACTGCGTCAAATAAATATTGACATTTGACAACTGTTTAATGTTTTTTTAATTATAAAATAATTAAATGAAAGTAGGTTTATAGTATCATTGTTTATCATTTAGTGTTGTCCAAAGCTAAAAGTCGATATCGACATGTTACTCATTCGATAAAAAAGAAAATTCTATAATTATTGTACTAGCAATGCAATCGGATTTGGTACTATGGGAGATAAATACTTATACCCTACACTATACATTGCTTAAATTTGCCCGCCCCTTTCCATAACACGTTGTATATACATATGCTGTCGCGGACTTTTTTTTAGAATTTTTTAAGTGGAACAATTCTGTCATTCATTATTTTAGCGAAACTTTAACCGTTTCCGTAGCGCACGCAGCGGAAGCTGTCGAAAGGAAAAGAAACCCGATTTTGAAACATTCTTCATTAGTGCTCCGCTCGTATTGGTCTTAGCGTGATGTTTTATATGTTATATAGCTTATAGCCTTCCTCAATATCTAACAAACAAACTCTTTAGTTTTATAATATTAATTATATATATTATAGTATAGATTACGAACCAGACGACAATGTGTAAAACGGCCGCATTTGCGTATACCTACTGCTATTTTATTAAGTTTTTAGTCATATTTAAATTTAAAACTCTCTATTACTTGGAGATATTATGTGAAAGTCGTCGTGTAAATTTGTAATGTCACTTAAAAATAAAAGTCATTCCACTATCTGTATAAAAAATATTTATTTTAAGAAGAAACCGCTTAACAATAAAAACGAATACGTTATGTTGGTTACACTGTTTCAGAGTTAGGTCAATTATGATTTCAATATTATTTGTACGATTTTACATAAATGAAATATAACAAAAAAATAATTATATTGATTTAGGTAAGAGAGTGATTTAGGAGTAAGCTCAATTTGAAAAGGATTTGATTGGGAACAAGACACAATTTCTATGTCATTAAAAATTATGAGGATTTGGGATTTATTGGAATTTGGACTTCATAAACTGAACGTAATAAACTAATGTGCATCACAATGACGAGTTGTATAATGGAAACCTTTTGATTTCGGTTTGCGTTCCGGGGGACACTTGTCACTTAAGTATAATAAAGATTAAAAAACAAACCTATTTTTATTTAATAAATAATAATAATAAATTTTTATTTAACTATTACAAAACACAAGCTTAAAATAGAACATTAACATAAAAGGTACAAATATATTACAACACTTGATGTCGTCGTTTCTGCTAATACCGGTGCTTACACTTTTTTTTTGTTGGACGTGAAACTGCAATTTAAATAATTACAATTACAATAATATTATGATACATCCTGTTTAAAGCTTCACATTTATTTAATCTCTCATGACTGTTAATTTATTATACATATTTTAAATACCTGCAGTATGGGAATCACCGTTGTTCCATAACAATCAATGTTTGCGGAAATAGTTGGTGTATATTAGATGATATTGGCCAAACAATGAGATATTTGTTAAATAATGTTTAAATACTGTTTTTAGGTACTCTAATACAGAAACTAACTTGTACTTACCGAAAGAAAAATACTCCATCCGAAACCTTGCTATTACGATGATTAGTCAAAGTCAAAGTCAAAATATTCTTTATTTAAATAGCCTTTTCCAAGATCTTTTAAATCGTCAATTATATTGTAGATATACTACTACCGCTTCGGAACGTGTTACAGCTGTGGAGAAGAAGCGGTGCAAGAAACTCCCTCAGCAACACGATCTGTCAAAATAATCCGAAAAATAATCAAAGTATATTATATGTCATAAAAAATTAATAAAAAAAAAATAGAATAACATTCATCTTAAATAAAAAATAAACATTAAAATAAAACATTGTCATAATATATTAAAATATACCGATTAAAGTAAGTCTCAACGATTGCAAACCAAATAATATTATGAGCCACTTAGTCCCAAGCTGTTTTATCATCCAAATAGTCAAAAATTCTATAATAAGCCTTACTACAAAGCTGGGCTTTTATTCTGTTTTTAAATTGTTTTACTGACAGCTCTATAATATGCTTTGGCAGTTTATTAAAGAAGCGTGTACATTGTCCTATGAAGGAATTACCGATTTTGTGGAGACGAGTAACATGTACAAGAAGTTTATGTTTATTCCTAGTGTTAAGACTATGTATATCACAGGTTTGTTTAAATTGTTTGATGTTTTTACGCACATACATTAAATTTTCATAAATATATTGTGATACTACAGTGAGAATTTTTACCTCTTTGAACTTCTCTCTGAGAGAAACCCTCGGACCAAGGTTATAGATGGCTCTGATGGCCCTTTTTTGTAAAATGAAAATAGTATTGATGTTCGCCGAGTTTCCCCACAGAAGAATTCCATATGTCATGATGCTATGAAAATAGCTGAAGTAAACGATTCTTGCTGTTTCTACATCAGTCAAATGCCTAATTTTTTTAACAGCGTAAGCTGCAGAACTTAATCTACCTGCCAATTTATTTATATGTGGCCCCCACTGAAGTTTTGCGTCTAATGTAATGCCCAAAAATGTGGTAGACTCGACAGGGTCCAACCTATCTCCATTAATTTGTACATTGGTTCTTACCTGTTTCGTATTAGGCATGGTAAATTTAATGCATTTTGTTTTACTTGCATTAAGTAATAAATTATTGGCATTGAACCACTTTACAACTTTGCAAAGTGCATTGTTCACTTCGTCAAAATTTAATAGCTGTCGTTTAATATTAAATATTAACGATGTATCATCTGCGAACAATACTATTTCGGGGTTATCCCTTACGTAATAAGGTAAGTCGTTGATGTACACAAGAAATAAGAATGGACCCAAAATTGAACCCTGCGGGACTCCCATGGTGGCTACAGACCCTGGAGATCGTTTTCCGTTTATATCAACCTTTTGAATTCTATTGCTCAAATAAGAGGTTAGAAGGTTGAGAGCTTTATTCCTAATACCATAGTGGTGTAGTTTCCTGGCTAGGGTTTTATGGTCAACACAATCGAATGCTTTGGATAAGTCACAAAATATGCCAAGGCCATCCCTTGACTCCTCCCATGCATGAAAAATATTTTTTACAAGATCCACCCCTTTATTTTTGGTTGGATGGTTAATTTGTATACGCGCACCGCGGCATTTTGACATGTCCTCACGTTGGCTATGGCTGGAACATACTAATCTGAAATAAGAGCACAAAAATTTTTGTGCTCTTATTTCTCCGGCCGTTTTTTAAGCTGTCATGTTCAATCTGGTAGAATACTATATCGATGATGTGAGGGCTCTTGGGCACCCAGAAATCATAGCCCTTTCAGAACGGTATTGCCATATAATGTGCTATTTGGTTGCAGAAATAACTTTTGGGCATTATGATGAAAAACCTATTAAAGATTTTTTATGAAAAAATATAGATATATTTATTCAGTAAATTTTTTCGATTTATTGATATATTATGGCCTACTCTATTATCGATATTTTTTAACGAGTGTAAACATCTTAAAAACTATATTTTCTTTAAGATGCGGTAAAAATCGATATCGATATTTTCTCCTATATATATCGGGATACTTTTAAAATGTCGATACGATATAAATCGATAGGTACTTTTCACTTCTGACAATGGTAGGAATAATTATTTTACGTAAAACTATTTATTTTCAGCATTATGTGCGGATTAAGTGGAATGACGCGACGGCAACATGTAATCCGTGCAGCACTCGAATCGGTATGCCAACAAACTCGAGCGGTCAGCGATTCCATGGCGTCAGATTGCGCACCATTGAGACGACTACTCGCCGATGGTGGCATGGCACAAAACACCGTGCTCATGCAAATGCAGGCTGATTTGTTAGGTATTCCGGTGGTAAGAAAACTAACTATACGATGCGATGAAGATAAGAATAGGAACGTCATTAACCTCGACCTCTCTAGTGTCACTTCAAAGTACCATTTACAAGGAAAGTTTTATCGCTTATATTTAAGTTTATTGTGGTTCCTACAACAATGAAAAAGAGCAATTGTTCTTTCACACGTAGTCCTCAATATTTTCAGAACTTTATGAGCGTGCATACGCAAATGCCATCGTGCGGTGCCGCTACTATAGTATTACAAAGGCTATTGAAGTTAGCACAATTAGTAATCAGTTAGAAAGCTGTCATTCCTATTCTTATTTTGATCACACTGTACTACAGCTTGTAATTGTGTGATATCACACCCTCACTCTCAGGTGCTCTTTAACTTTAATAATTACATACATATTAAGTAAGTTCTGAAAAAATTACTCGGTGGCGCAGTTGTAATACGTACGCTATACGACTGGTCTGCTGAGGTCTCGATATTGGGGTTTTCTATTTCGAAATGCTCAGAATCAGCCCGGGGTCTGTGGAATTGTGCCACGTATGGCGATAGGCTAGCATCCTATCACATCGTAGGACGGAAATAAGATTGGCGAAATGTGGATGTACTAGTTACATCTCTGCCTACCTCTTCGGAGTTTACAGGCGTGAGTGCGTATGTATGTATGAAAAATAATCATAATAATGTTTGGTTACCGTTTTCTAGATTAGTGTAAGTTGCTTCCTTTGTCATACCTGTTCTGCATTGCAATTTTCTTATCTGTATCGCACTTAAGCCTCAATACTGAAATGTTACTTAAATATTTGAGACCTTATTAAACATTTGGTGTCCTCTTATTCTCCAAAATGTATATGTATAGAAATGTAGAGGTGAATCGGAACGAAACTACTACCTACGATATACATGTTCAGATTATTATTACGTAGACAGGTCGACCAAAATGTTTCTCGAGCTTAATTTTTGTCGAAAATGTATACCTACAACAGTTATTATTTTGTAGATTATTACATTTTACATACATACATACATAGACTCACGCCTGTTTCCCATAGGGGTAGGCAGAGACAACGGATTTCCACTTGCTACGATCCTTGCATACCTCTTTGGCCTCATTCACCCTCATTAAATTTTTCATACATGCAAGTCGGTTTAGGGTACTCCTGACCTGGCCTTTCTCGAGAATATCTCCAACTTGATCTATGAAAGTTAAAGTTTAAGTTAAGTTAGTCTTTATTACATTTTATCTCGGTATTACATTTATTACCTACTACCTCGGTGGCGCAGTTGTAATGCGTACGCGTTACGATTGAGGCCAACGCTGAAGTCTCGGGTTCAATCCCCGGGTCGGGTAAAGTGGTATTGGGTTTTTCTATTACGAAATGCTCAGTAACAGCCCGGAGTCTAGAAATTGTGCCCGGTATGGCGCTAGGCTCGCCCCCTATCACATAAGGGACGGAGATACGCTCGGCGAAATGTGGGTGTACTGGTTACACCTCTGCCTTCCCCTTCGGGGATTACAGGCGTGAGTGCGTATGTATTTTATTTCATTTAAATAAACTTAACCACCCCGTTTTACCAACGACTTCAATGTGAAGGCACTACTAAACGGGCTGTCTGGAAGTAAAATTGCTCCACATAATGCGGGAATTTGATGGTTAGTCGGGGGAACGGGAGAAGGGAGCTACGGTAGTGAATAACCTAATTCTATAAGAGTAAGCGAGATAGTAATATTGAATTGAATCTAAATTCGAGCGCAATTTCTATTAACCGCGCAGCCGATCTAAGTATTATATGCTACATAGATCGGATTTATTGTATAAATTGAAGTCTTTGCGTTTTACTGTACTTCCTTTATTACTACTTCTTCCACCTGCCCTTATCCCACTCACAGTGGGGTCGGTACAACATGCTTTTTAACACATTACAGAAAAATTTGGCTTGTAGTTTTTACAACCGGCCGCCTGCCTGACGTGAACCCCTCTGGGGAGACTTCCTTTATTACTACTATCATGCATAATGGCTACACAATTTGCACCGAATAAAATATTATTATTATGGTTTTGAACTAGTATTATGAAGCTGATTACTAAAATTAAATCTACGGCTTCAGCCGAAGGTTACTAGGCCCGAACAGTCGTCGGCTTCGGGCAAAATCTGATCCAACGGTCAGACAGTAACGTTTTAGTGTCTACTTCATCATTATTTAACTAATAAGCTGTGGGTATACGTAACTTGTATGAGTTTAATTCGATCGTTTTGATACCAGATTCGTCCGTTAATGATGGAAAGTACCGCGCTCGGAGCCGCAGTAGTAGCAGGTCGAGCTCTCCGTGTGTGGCCGACAACAACACCCTGCCCACCTGCAGACACCTTCTTGCCCTCAATATCTAGTGAAGGTATGTATACCTTCACTAAGGCTAGTAGCCGCCAGAACCCCTAAACAAAATTAAATGATCAAATGTGTTAGTGGACTCTCCATGGTAATCAGGTTTTATGCTTTAAAATAGTTTAGTTAATAAGACCCACTATTCTTAGGCCTAATAAAAATGAAAATATTGCTAATTGAGATAGGTTAATATCTAAATTAGCAAATACTATTAGGTATTTTTGATTAATGAAAATATTGCTAATTGAGATAGGTTAATATCTAAATTAGCAAATACTAGTAGGTATTTTTGATTGTCTCATAACACCAACGCCGAATGTTTTGCTGCTCCAGTGTATTTTTTAATGAAGCGTTTTCAATTACAAGCCTATAGAGGGTTAATTTGATACTACTATCTACCTGTAACAGAGGCTTCGTGGCGGTTCCATAATATTGCGGATCTAATTCAAAAAATATCGAATAATCTGTCAAAATTTAAAAATCGCTTATTAATGAATGTTTAACAACAGTGCCATTCATCTAGCCAACTTATAGTTGTCACATTGTCCATCATACCGAAAAAAAGGTATTTATGTAATACATTTTGTTCGCGGCTCCGCCCGCGTGAATGTCTTTTTCCGGGACAGAAGTACCCTATGTCCCAGTATGTTACTCCCAGGATATAATCTATCTCCTTACCAAATTTAATTAAAATCCGTTCTGCCACTTAGTCGTGAAAATGTAACAGATAGAGTTGTAGATATTAGTCGGTATGGATTAACACCCGTGTGTTTTTATCTGTTGATCACGTGATATCAAGCGTCAAAAGAAATAACTTGGCATTGTAAATAGGACTGCCTCGGTAGCGCAGTTTTTATGCGTAGGTATGCGTTACGACTGAGGCTGACGCTGAAGTCTGGGGTTCGATCCCTGGGTTGGGTGATGTTGGATTTTTCTATTACGAAATGCTCAGTAGCGCCCGGAGCCTGGAATTGTACCCGGTATGGCGATAGGCTCACTATCACATCATAGAACTGAGATATGCTCGGCCAAATGTGGGTGTACTGGTTACACCTTTGCCTACCCCTTCTGGGATTACAAGCGTGAGTGCATATGCAAATAGGGGCAACAACTTAGGGCACGGCCACATCAGTAGGTACTGGATTTTTGTTTTAAAATACTTTCAATACAAGTGAATGGCGAACAGAAAAAAACAGTTTCTAAAACAGTGGGAATAACGATGATATGCTTATTTTTATTGTATTAGTTAAAAGATTTTGCTATCAGCTTTAAACTTTTCTTTTAGAGAGAGAAATGCGACGGGTTCGTTGGGAGGAAGCACTCAATCGATGTTTGAATTGGACAAATGATAGTAACGACGTTAAACTGAAGGAAGAATCAGGTTTAGTATTATTAATTTAAGTATTTTAGCAATGTTGTTGTAACTCGCGTGCAAGCGTGCTTCACCTTAGGCTACATCATCGCTCATCATCAGGCGAGATAGTGGCCAAACGCAAACCTATTACGAATTTAAAAAAACTCGACTAGACAAAAACCTAATTATTTAATTTATAATGAAGTTTTAGTCCAAAGTCAACCTTATTTCACGACGAACTAAAATTAAGTCTTGTCACAACTAAACGGACACAATTAAATTCAAATAGAATTAATATTAATAAAATACGAATGATATTATTGTCGGTGATTGAATATAATATGAAAAGCTTACTAAAGCTGTGAAGCGCAAGGTCTCTGGGTTCAATTCTCAGATCGGGCAATCCCAATTTGTTTGTTTTTGATTCGAAAAATTACACAATAATCGCCGGCGGGTTTGGAATTTGTACCCAGTATCGCTATAGGCTCGTCCCCAATCACATGGGACGGTAATAAGCTCGGTGAAACATGGGTACACCTCGCCATACATCCTGTACTGTTATGGGATGCAGGTACCAAGCAGGCTCCGCTTAATCGTAAATAAATAGTTTATAATATATACACCCAATAGTCACACACAGTCTTAACCCCATACTAGGATAACTCATGTGGTGGGAACATACACAACATCCACATTCAAAGTAAAGAACGAAACAGCAGCTTCCCCTTACACAGCCGGCTTCTTCGCTTCTACTCTGTATATCGTTAATTGAAAGAATTTTACTATGGCCTAAGGACTATTTTTATTCTATGTAATGATTTGATAAATATTAATTATATTTTCCATTTTACAGATGAAGTGGACAAAACGACTGCAGCGTTGCCTCCAGGCCTGTTTCTTCTTGGCACAGCGATTCTAGTAATCATTGCTGACAAATTAAAAGCCATTTAGTACAATATGGGCTCAAACATAGTTATTGAACAATATACCTCCAAAGCTAGTTTGTTTAAAACAAGTATTAATTTATTTGTAGTCAAATTGTTAATTAGTTGTTGAATAAATTAAAATAATGTAAACAAATTATATTTAGTTTTATTCAATGCGATCAGAACTGTATAGTAGGTATTACTGGTATAGTAGGTATTTTTTCAATAAAAACATACACTTTACCATAATTTTTAATGAATGTTGCAATACAAAAATTTCTAATATAGGACCGAAATAAGAACCCATCTTACAATGTCCAAATATTTTGTTATCTGACAGATAAAACACTAAACAGCCATTTTGAAAATATTAAACTATAACTATCTCCTATTCACTATCTGTAATATTAATTTTATTTTGGTGTCTGGTTTCATTTCATTTTTATTTCATAATAACTACAAATTTTTAATAGAATTGGATAATTGTGTATAGGTAATTGTTAGGTATGTGTGTAGCATTTTAATCAGTGTTTTAGATATATCAACTGCATCAACTAGTCATCTCGCATCTGAGTGGTTAAACTTTTCAGTTATTATCGTGTATTTGCCTCACAACTCAATTGATGTTGGCGAAATTGTCATAAGGGACAAAGCCATAATCTCAAAAATAATAATAGTAAGAAGTTATCTGTGAAATGTTTACTTGGAGATTGTAAAATTAGTCCTAACTGAATAATGTTGGTAGAAAAACATTAACTCTAGCCCTTTATAACAGCAATCGGCCGTAATTTTACAGTCTTCTTGCTTATTCCTGCGGAATGACAAGTATTAACAACATCAGTAACGTTTTTATACGACTCTGGCGCTTCTTCCATCACCAATTTTGGTGAAGCGACTCTAATAGAGATGCCCATAGACTCCAGCTTCGCAAGGACGTCCAAATAGTCTATGTTTCTTCTCGACTTAGCACGGGATAGAGCTCGGCCCTTAAAAATATTCATACATGTTACAATGACATTTTTAATGTAGGTCCATAGAAACATTGCGAGAAATCGAACAGATCAGATCAAATCGTAACAAGAAATTGTAATGTGCAAAATTTTACCATACTGTTAGCAAATGCATCTAAATCTGTAAATTTTAACTGATTCATTCAATCGTACAGCTGATTTCTCAGAGTTTGTAACATAATTCATTGTAATAGAGAATACGTACAGCTCCATGGCAAGTACTTCCGAAAGTCTCAGTCATGCCTTGATGAGTGCCAGTAAGTACATAGCTGCAGGTTCCCATTGTACCACCAATGAGAACAGGTTGTCCAGTCAGCTGATAGTCAACAGGTATTAGTGGGTGATGTGGAGGGAATGCTCTGGTGGAACCCTAAAATGATATTCAACATTATAATGTAAAACCCTCAAAACAATAATAATGATTGATTTTAACAGAATTCAAAAAGAGGTTGTCAATTTAATTGTAATATCCACCAAATGTGGAATGATTTTGATGATTTTATTTTGTATTTATTAGAGTTTAAAACGAGGGTGTCCCACATAGATTTATAAAAACTAGAAAACTCAATGGATAACAGCAAAAACAATGCAATTTGTTTTGAAGTCAGTTTTTAAGTTTTAGTTAAACTTCTAATTTTATGCAAGTGTTACACTGTGCAGTGTGGACTCAAAGCATTACCTTTCTGTGTACAAGCAAAGTTTTTGCTTTCCCATCCACAACATGCTCTTCGACTTTTGCTATGTTATGTGAAACATCATAAATAACATGCATGTCCAAATCATCTGGAGCCATTTTAAACTGCTTAGCAAATGCTTGGCGTGTCAAGAAGGTCATTGAACTACGGTTGACCCATGCAAAGTTAGCTGCTGCCGCCATTGCTTTCAGATAGTCTTGACCTTCAACAGAATGAATTCGAGCACAAGCAAGTTGTCTATCATTGGTTTCGATTTTGTCTCTTTTCATGGCCTTTTCCATTTGAACAAGGGCATCAGTTGCGACTTGATGCCCAAATCCCCTACTACCAGAATGAATCATAACACAAACTTGACCAGTTCTCTCCAAGCCCATTTTCCCAGCTGCATATTTATCATATATTTCATCAACAACTTGTATTTCTGCATAATGGTTACCAGCACCCAATGTACCCAACTGTGGCAATCCTCTTTTCTTTGCCCTCAAGCTAACTTTGGATGGATCAGCATTTAACATTCTTCCATATTCCTCACAATGCTCCTTATCCTCAGCCCATACATAACCTTCTCGTAGAGACCAATCCATGCCCATTTCCAAAGCTTCTTCCAAGTCACGAGCATTCATAGGTATTATACCTTTAGAACCCACACCTACAGGTATATGATCAAACAGACTCTGAGCTAATTGTTCCTGTCATAGAAATATAATGAATTTAAAATATTACACAAAATAAATAAAAAATTGATATAAAATACCTGCTAGCAAAAATTAATACCTTTATTGGCTGAACATCTTTCTCATTCAAATTTGTTCTAAGTAGACGCACACCACAATTTATATCAAAGCCTACACCACCAGGAGAGACTATCGATTTAGGATCAGACATATCAAAAGCAGCCATATTCCCTGAAAAATAAATGATTATTTTACCATACACATTACTGTGGCATTCTGCACTTCTTCCACTATATGGGTAATACTGTGTCCTCGAAATGCTAATGCAGAATATATTATTGTTCCTTTTTTTGAAACAGCCCAGTCTGGAATTGTGCCCTGTATGTCAATAGAGTCTCCCCTTATCAGACAATGGGACATAAATAAGGATGGCGAAATATGGGTGTACTGGGTACACTCATATTTGTACATGTACACCTCTGCCTACCCCTTCGGAAATTACAGGTGTGAGTGTATATGTATGTATTATATACAATATTACCTTGCCTAAAGTAATTTATTACTTATATATTGTTGTTAATTACATAATATGTCTCAACTCCCACTTCTTCTACTGATCCTTTTTAATCAACTATATCATATTAAGGTTTTCTGGTAGAAGCTAAAAGCGATAAGACTTTAGACAATAATTATAATCTTATAGTTTTAAGGCTATTTTGTATTATTCCATAATGTTGCCTGAAAGAGGGAAGATCTATGTACATTGTCATTCCAATAACAGGATTGATTTGTCATGCCAATAGTCCTCTTTAGTAATAAAAAACCTAATTATGATAATAACTATTATATTACCAAGTAATAAAAAAGCAGAACTCACATTGCAACCAAGTTCTTGGCAAATTGGTAATTACAGAAAACAATAAGCAACATCAGACTCGAGTCCAGGCCACGTTTCAGAGGTTACCTACCGGCTATAGTCCATTATCAATAAGTGAATATAAATCAAATCACACAAGGATCAATGTATAGATATAAATAGTTACCTATAGCGAATCCATAGCCTGAATGCACGTCAGGCAAGCCTACTGACCGCCCAACGATACCGGGCAAGGCAGCAACATTTGCGATTTGTTTTACGCCAGGAAGAAATCCTCCGGTCATGCCAGGCCTACACGCATTCCTTAGTTCATCCAACATTAACTTTTCCAGAGTATTATTTACATAAAACACTCCTTCAACATTCATATTAGGTTGGAAACCCATTTTAATTTTCCAACAATACGGGTTTATTTTTTCCAAATATTTCAATTCTTCGTTATACTGCCTTACGACCATCTTGGAAAAAATATGTACGGTTTACGGAATTAAATAAAAATAAGATATTTTTCTAACACACAATTGACTGCAAAGAGAATAAATTTTTTATAGTGACTTTTATATTAAAAGGCTGTCCTAGAACTTGGAAGACTGGGTTTCCATTACAAACAACAAAAGCAACCTAGGGATGTTAAAAAATAATTGTTGTTTATTTAAATCAATTATTATTTTCTCATAATCGATTTTTTATAGTAATATTAACCGATTTTTAGTAAATCGATTATATAATTTACGTGTTTAAATCGATTTTCAAAAACAACTCTTACTATGCGACGGATGCAAAAAATAGAGGAGTCGTTTAGTTTTTTTAATTCTCATTATAAGTATTTTATTTTAAAACTAGTCAAATGTAAAATAGGACTGGATATTTATGGCAATTCTTTTTTAATTGATTTATATTTTAGTTTTTGAGACAATATAAATTTGTCATTTTGTTGGGATGCTCATCATTTCATTTTTATTATAATAAATAAAACGTTTAATAGTACTAAAATTTGTATCAATAATGCTATTTGGTTTCCTAATTCCTTACTTTGAAATTTTAAAGGAACATTGCCTTTGATTATTAGTTTTGAATTGGTTATTTCTTTTTCACATAATTTTATTAGATTTTTAATCTAATAAGTTGTATGATTCTCTTAGGTTTATTATTGGAATATGAAAAGCATGTACTTTTAAATAATCCAAAAAAAGGTTGTTTTTGCAGAAATCGATTTATTTTTATTAAAATCTATTTTTGACAAAGCAATTAATTTTGATTAAAGAAAAATCGATTTTATTTAATCGTTTCTTTTCCATTAATCTCACATCCTTAAAGCAACCAAGCAAGCGCGCGGAGCCTTTATTACTCTTTGAGACTGGGGTTTAGGAAGACGAACAGAAAACACCACTTTTGTTTGCAGTTTGCACCATAGATAATACACTTTTAATTGACCAGTCAAAATATGGGTGGTCGATATTGCAAAACATCAAAGTTAACATCGTTGTCAACATCGATAGTTCTATACTGATATGCGATGTTTTTTCCATAAAACTTATAGCTTTTCGGTATCTTTGTATCTAAATCTGAGAAATACTGTAACAGCCGAAATAAATAATCAACATCAAATAAAACGATTAACGGCGGATGACGGCTTCTGATTGAATGGACCCGAGTTAAATTTGTTTACACTCGATTACGAGTTTGACAAATTCTAACGACTCACTTGATTAAAACACAGATCGAGTCGCATCACTAAATTTGACTAAACTGTCTACTCAAGTCGTCAGAACTCGGCCTACTCTACTCTATTTTTCTTGATTTCATAATCAGGGTACTAGGTTTGATATATTATTTACGTGAAAAAATATTCGCTGGCAAGTTATTACACATAAATAGGCACCATGGCTGCATTAATAAAGCTTCGTAATATGCCTGTAATTCAAAGAAGTGTTTGGAATCATATTAAAATAACAAACCGAGCCATCTCTACCTCGAAGAAAAATAGCGACTCTGCCACCACATCTTGTGAGACCAGTAAAGAAGATAAGAACTGGGTGAGCTACGGATTCGATTACACTAGCAAGGAAGAAGACACAAACGTGCATAATGCATCGTTTTTCTTCAGTGTTTCCTTGTGTTTAGTGATTGGTGGAGTGTGTTGGGCTTACTCCCCTGATATACATATGAGAGATTGGGCTCAGCGAGAGGCATTTTTAGAACTACGTCGTCGTGAAAAAGCGGGATTACCTCCGATTGATCCCAATTTCATTGATCCAAGCCAAGTGAAACTGCCTTCAGAGGAGGAGCTATGTGATATTGAAATTATCATATAAATTAATTTGAGAAGGTGACTGCGCCGTCAATGTAGATTTATACACATAATAAATTATTCCCCTGTTATTCTACTGAGCACAGTAATTAAAAGTTGTCTGACTGTAGGTATGTGTTTAATTACCATAAATCTTTCTAATGAAAGTTAAGTTAATATAGCAAATGAATTTATATTGATGTTTTATTTTAGATTCACACTAATAAAATCATATTACTATCATTTTTATATAAGTATTTACAGGTGAACCTGTATTGTGGGTATCAGGAACTATGAGAGACTTGTGGTCCCACAACACCCAGACCTGAAACAAATTTTTATGGATCACAGAAACATTTGTCTCTATGTGGGAATCTAACCAATTCCCTCTCACTTTGCAGCCAGCTACTCGCCCACTAGTGCATAAGTGACAAAGTTTTAGTCTCACCCCCTCAAGGGTGATGTAATTTCTTCTAGAAATTTAAATGGGACCAACTTTGGGTTATGTTCTTTCGAATGAAAGAAGAATCATCAAAATCGGAACACTGTGAAGAAATAACACATATACACATTGAATTGAGAACCAGCTCTGGTTTTTGTTAGTAAAAAAATAAAATACATATTATATTACCCTTATTTATTTATTGAACAGCTAAGAGTGGTGCATTCACATATTATTATAATATAATTATAACAGTAAATTAAAATTGACAATAGTAAGTAGGTAGGTATTTATGCTAGACAGTATGTTACATTACAATTAGTGAGTGGAGTGTAAGTAGGGCACCAACATCTCAGGCAAATCAACCTCACCTGCACGTGTTACACTATGCTATTTAACGAACGAGGTAATGAATGGCGAGACTTGGTTACCGTTGCAGGTGGGGGTCAGACAAAGGGTCGCCCCACATAATACCAAACCTACCGCCATATCATGATGGGAAGGCCGACCCGGCATTAAGCCGGCCAACACCAGACAGAAAGAAGTAAGTACCTATTACAATTATTTTAAACACTACATATATTTTGTCAAAATAGTTTGTGCGCTTGGTGTTCTAAAATTATATTTCCATGTACCTACTACAGAAATCGATTTCAATAAAAATTAAATCTGTCAAGACCACAAGCCAGATTTTGCGTGTATTTACAAAACGTAACATATCAGGTGTAATGTGTCATGTCTGTCGAATTAAATGCGTAATTTTTGTCCTAAAAACGCTAGTTTACAACGCTTTAATACGGGCAATTTTTCCTCCAGACACCGCTGCATACACACTATTTGGACCAGCAACAAGAGCATTAATACAAGCTCCTACACCGACTTCGCCTGCTGGTTCTAGTTTATCACCACAAATCTTCCATCTTCGTACGCATCCATCCCAGCCGCCTGTCCAGACTTCATCATTGCTAACCGTCATAGAAGTTACAATCATGTCGCTAACCTATAAAAAAATATATATATTAAAGTAGGCACGTCCCTGGCAACAATGTTTTTCTTCTGCCACCTGCCCTTATCTTAAAATGTCGCAGTGGGGTCGGCGCAACATGCTTATTAACACGTTACAGAAATATTTGGCTTGTATTTTTTACGACCGGCCGCCTGCCTTACATCAACCCCTCTGGGGAGAACACCCAAAACAGAAACATATATTTGTCTCGGTGCGGGAATCCAACCCGCAGCCTATCGCTTCACAGCAGGCTACTCGCCCACTACGCCACGAAGGTTGCTTGTGTCCGTACGGCCCTGGCAATAATATAAAAAAAGTTGTATTTGTAAGCAGCAATAGCTCAGTGGGACTGAATGTACGGACTGTCAAGACGAAAGTCGCAGGTTCAAAACCAGCCTCAAGAGCATATATCTCGTGACTTTTCAAAGTAACGTGTATATTAATAGTTAATTATCGCTAGCTTTAACGGCGAAGGAACCATCGTGAGGAAACCTGCATAACTGAGACTTTCTCCATAAGAATTTCAAAGGTACCTATGTGAAGTCTGCCAACCCGCATTAGGCCAGCGTGGTGGACTAAGGCCTATGCCCTCTCATTCAGTATAGGTGGCCCGTACCCAGAAGTGGACGTGTATAATACGGGCTTGTATTCTTATATTGTTCTCAGGGGCATATTTAGAAGTTACGGAACTATAATCTGCTCATGTAACACGGACGACAAGATTATGAATAAATAACCGTAGGTACTACTTACAGTGCCTACCTATACCTGTACAACGATGATTAGAATTTAGCATTGAATGCTTATAGGAACGATTTTGAGCCTATGCCAATTTCCAATAATAACTGAATCTTATTAGCGAAACCCGTTTCGGGATCGGTCATAAAACCCTCCGTCATCGTCCCAAACATGTTTTGGCAGATCCCAACGACTCCATCACAGTCGCTATCGAAGCAGCACTTTCCCTGCCCAATCCGAATCGCAATAATAATACGTAACCCCGACATAGGACACGCCTGCGAGTCCGAAGAACTCCTACAACTGACCGTCGGCACAATAATGTGCAGAGACGGCCCTAAACTATACTCCCCAGCGATTGCTCAAGCTGAGGTCTGAGCCTTCTAAAAGGCGCCTTTGTGCTAAACGCTACTAGTACATTATACATATTTCTGGCTAGAGCGCCATAAGCGCCGGCTTTATTGTCAGGTGAAGCTGTAAAAGGAATATACCTAAGCTAACAGCACAAATCCATTCGAAAAAAAGGTCATAAAAGAACCAATGAACTACAATTAAAAGTGCCTGAACTTGTGAAAGGCAATACAACATGCAATGAACTTTGTAAAACCGTGTAGTAAGGTGCTTGCACCCCATCTTTGATTAAATTATGATTTTTCATTTCGTAATAAATTTACCTTGACTTCATGTAGCGCTTTAAAAGTTGTATCAAGGGATGCATCGTGCAATCGTAGATTGTTTCCACCTCGAGCTATGATGACAAGTCGAGAGCCGGTAATTCTTAATGGAGCACGACCTTCCATTGTGTGGCGAGTAATAAAACGTGTTTTTGATTCCTCTGGAAAAATATATCTGTTTAGCAGTCCTGGCTCGAGTATAATTTTGGTATAGAGCTACAGACTATTATGGCGCCCCTCGCTCATAGTTTGGTATGTGTACCCGAACTCTGAAAATGAAAATGCGGTGACGCCTCCTGGAGCGGATACTCCGTTCGCCAAATCGATGGGTAAGTGTTTCGACATATGGGAAGCCCGTCTCTGCTTGAATGTATTAAAACAAATGAAATGTGTTAATAAATTACTAGGGGTTAGGTATGTCTCGCTCGAAACGCTATATATATATTTTTTTATAGTTACCAGCGCTTCATCTATTTGTTCTGCTAAGCCCAGTTTGTATACACCACAATACACTCTTGGTTGAAGGTTATTGAAGCTGTTGAAATTACTAGGCATTATAATTTACAAACTTAACAACTTGTCGCGGGATGACGAAGATGCTGTAAATTGTTATTCAAAAATTTGGTTGACGTTGCTATTCTTTACGGACAGGCGAGGAGCTTAGTGCTTACCATTCGGGCAGCGACTGATTGTCTCGCTTTTTTTTTAACCCTAATCTATCTACTCACCTGGTTTTATTTCAGTAATAGTTACATTTAGATCGCGTGCCGTAAAAAGAAATGGTTCACTGAACCAAAGATCCTTCACTTCTTCCAGAACATTATATTTGGCCTTTTCTACATTATTTTCATATATTATTACCTAGAAGGAAAATCTAGGTCAATTTTCATACTGTAAGAAACGCCTATTCTCTGAACTATCGGCTTGCTTTTTCGGGGGGGATAGCTTCATAGTATAGGAACAGAGGAAAAAGAGTAGGTAGATAGATAGTAGGTACCTATACCTATAACCCTTAGATAATTTCTCCAATTTTATCATAAACTCTGGTGTCGCAAAGATACACGTGAGGGTAGGTTCATACATTCTCTCAGGATATTTGGATATAAATATTTGGATTTAATATGAGGGTTTTCAGCTTATAAAGTTACAGAGTTCCAGTCTCTTCTTGATTTTTTATAGCATAAGTTGGCAATTGGCATACGAGCAAGAAGGTCACTTGATGGTAAGTGATCTCCACCGCCCCTCAAACAATACAATACCAGATGAGTTACCGACCTTAAAGGAAAGTGATAGCTAATCATCACCAGGTAGGCATCCAATTTGGTTGACCCAATATTGTAAGTGATAAATAACAAATAGAAAGTTTGAATGTTCGACGTGGTCAGATCCTGGGATAATTGTATATGGAATCAACAGTATGCGTCTTTCGACTACAGCATGATAGCGCCGCGCCGCGTCGCGCCGACTAGTAGTAGAAGATTTATGTATTAGTAAACCTACCGCTGTCTCAAAAAAACCGACGTGAAATTGCAGCTTGCAATGTTTTGCAAGGTGAGTGATATTTCCAGAGGTATATTTCCATTTCTATCATCAGAGAGTTCTTTATGAAATTTCATACTTGTAGTAAGTATAACCTTTCAAGCTCCATTTCACCTCGTTGAAGTTTGATTTTCCATAAAATTTATCTTACACCTCTGCACTTTCTACAGAATATAGCACTATGCACTTCCACCTGTCCTTATCCCACTTGCGGATGCAAAGAGTGCACGCGGTGTTACGGCGCAACAGAAAGTAGGCGCAATTTTTAACAAACATTACAGAAAGATTTGGCTTGTAGTTTTTACGATCGGCCGCCTGCCTAACGTCCGGCGGTTCCTTCACAAATATTTGTGAATCACACAAACATTTTGTCTCGGTGCGGGGATCGAAGCCACGGCCTCGCGCTTCATAGCCGGCCACTCCTCCGGCCATTGCGCCGATTTGCGCCACGGAGACTGTGTTATTATTTTCCAAATTCTATGTTTCTAACATTAACTGTGTGTTTTCAGTTACATTTAGTAGACAGTTTACAGTTAGATTTATATAATACAAGAAGATGATGTTACACATAGGGTACTTACATTGCCAACTTCATCACCAGCATAAACATGTTTGCCAAAAACGTGTAAAGCGCCAACATCGGCTCCAGAATATGGGAATTCCTTTATTTTTTCTCCTTGAGGAGACCAAACCCTGACGCCTCCATCGTTGGACGACGAGTACACGTTTCCCCCATGGGCAGCCAAAGCAAATAGCTGGACCGAATGCGCCGCCCAAGACGCACCTGGCACCAACTCCGCATTATACGACTGTTAAGCAAATGCAGATTTAACTGTACCAATATGATAGGTATATGCAAGGAAAACATATAGGTAGACTTCCTATCAGATGGTATGTGTGATTTATGGTTCCTATGTGTTCCTGCTATTCTATTTACAGATAGATTTGCTTACTTTCAATAGAGTTTTGACAGATCTTCCATACAAAATGTGTCAAAAATTAACTGCCAGTATAAATCTATCGATAAACTAAATATTGGGAACTCTTACATTTGTGTAGGTGTAGGCTTTATAGATATTTAGATACCTACTTATAAATAATTATTGGAGCCCTTTATGAAAATTATACTTGGTACCTACCTACTTATCTTCTTACATACATACATACATACACACTAACGCCCGTACTCCCCGAAGGGGTAGGCAGAAGTATAACTAGTACACCCACATTTCGCCGAGCTTATTTCATTGTGATAGGCATCGATAGGCATGAAATGGCCCGATATGGATCGGGCACAATTCTAGACTCCAGATTGATACTAAGCATTTCATGATAGAAAAACCCAGTATCACTTTACCCGACCCGGAGATCGAACCTGAGACCTCAGCAAAGCAGTCGTACCGCGTATGCATTATAACTGCGTCACCGAGGCAGTGAAGGGTGTCAAAAATGGAAGTCAAAATGTGTAATAAATGAACATTAAGGGTAAAAGATCAGCACTAGCCCGCGAAATTCAATTTAATTTAGGGTTTTTGAAAACTAGTTCGTTCCTTCGATAAATATGGATAAAAATGACTTAGCGCAAAATAACTAATTGAGAAAATAGTAAGTTTCTGGACATTCATTGATTTTAGAAGCAATATTTATAGTTTTCATTGTTATTATTCCGTATTTTCATTGTGATTATTTGCGCAAAATCATTTTTATCCATAATTAGACGAAGGAAGGAAGGACGAAGGATCGAACTGCACTTTTCAAAAAACCTAAATTAAATTGAATTTCGCGGACTAGTGCTGACATTCCACCTTAAGTTTAAAACAACCGCACGGAAAATACCTATACCTTTAAAGAACCATCTTCAGCACCCACAAATAAATTATTGTCCCAAGCTATAACACAGGGTTCAGATTCAATTTTAATTTCACCGTCAACTTTTAATGACATTGCTTTATTTATTTGAATCGATATTGCGTCTACTGTTCCAATTATTTCAGTGCCGACTACAACGTCAAGAAACGAAAGCTAGCCGAGACTAAAAATAGTTCCCGGAGGCGGCACTGATCTTTAGGAAGTTTGTTTATAGAATGATGCTTCTGGATGAATCTAGTTCCAGTTGTGTTATTAAGGAACACTAAAACGTTCATACAACCGTTCGTTCGTTTTTTTGTACTATACCTAGTACAAAAATGTACAGATTGGATATATTTTTTATACCAAAGAGTTAACCAACATGACTCTATTCAAATCAATAGTTAAAACAAATCAGGTACGCCCTTATATATGACGGTGTTTTACAATTTTTAACTTAATAATTACTCTCTTTCAATAACATCTGAACCAAACACTTTGCATTCATAAGTTGTCACATGTAACGCAATAGTAAACGGAGTAACATTAGGCACTAGGTCCGGAAGTTTCATAATACTAGTGGCCATAACCGAAACAATAGCAAGAATGTGTATCATATTAAACAGGTATTAGTCGCTTGTCTGTTTGAAAATACACATTATGTATGTGTATAGTTTTGATGGGTCGCGGAAGAGTCCACTCGCGAAAGTGAACACAAGTCAATTGTCGAGCGCAACGGTGCCGTGAGACACTTTGTACTATTGTGTATTGAAATAATAAATGTACTAGGTACTACATGATGATTGTCCGCATTACGTCACAATTTACCGACATACATCGCTACAACGACAATACGTTGGCTACCTCTTTATAAGTTTTAACCACTGAATAATATCCATGCGGTGCTTTAGGTACCGTCATAGAGTTAATATGTACTGTACGTAGTACTTATTAACTCTATGGGTACAGTACATTACATCTGGCTTCTCCAGTTGTAAATGTCCTTTTGCCTGAGGTACCTCTTTAGTTCATTATTTTATCTCCCGCTATGTTAAGGAGGGGAATAGACAATTTATATTTCCAATTCGTCCATTAGGTACTTCTATTAAATTTGATTAATTTCGTTGTACAGAGTACCGTGTCAGGCTCTCGACGAACTTCACTGCTCGGTTCAACAAAAAGGCGTGTCATTGTACATTCTGTGTTTATTCTGGTTTACAAGAGTTAATAATTGATCAGATATGAAACTTCTCAGCACCGGTTATTGTGTTTGAATTTGAATGCAATAGCTGAACATTAACAATAAACCTACTTATTATTTCAAAAACTACTTCGAGGATTAAAACAGTAGAAAGTTAAAAATAACATTAGTTTCTTACATGAAAATAGTATAATAGAGGTATTTTTGGGCTCCGTCTTTTTGGTGCCGACTGTGGGTGCCGGTTACTTAAGAAATTGAAACTTATAGGTATGCACTAAATTGACGTTTGCCTGTAAAATATTATAAAAGAATTTGTAAACATCAAGACATATGTAGAAATACCCCGTAAACTCTTTAAAAAGGATATCATTGCTTTTCAAAGAAACGAGACTATCTTTTTGTCCTCGTTCTACTACCACAAAATACTTAATAGAATAATACTACTAGATACTACGTATGTACGATCAACATAACATTGCCATTGCCTGCAATGGTGTAAAAATAAGTACCTAATACCTAATTTTTATTAGGTATTAGGTAGGTACTTATTTTTAAGAAAATTACAAATGAGGAAGTCCTTCGACGGGTAGGTCAAAATCGCAAACTTTTGGACACCATCAAAAAAAGAAAAGTTGCATATTTAGGACATGTACTAAGGCATGATAGATACGAGCTCCTTCAACTCATAGTGATGGGAAAAGTAGCGGGTAAAAGAAAAGTTGGTCGAAGGAAAAAGTCATGGCTGCGGAACATCAGAGAGTGGACAGGGATAGCGAGCGCTGCTGAACTATTTCGTCTCGCAAAGGACAAAAGACAGTATGATGAGCTGACTGCCAACCTTCACTAGTTGGAGAGGCACTACAAGAAGAAGAAGACCTAATTTTAAGATTAAATTTAAGATTTTGTGTGGAACAGATTTTAAATCGGATACCAAATGTAGGGTGTCTAAGAGGTGATTAGAGTGAGATTTTGGGGTAGGCCTATATTCAGAACTACCCAACCCACGCTTGCTACGCCTATCATAGATACTGATTAGTGATTAGCAGTCATACTGGTGAAAAACCGTGTTAATGTGTATTTAATAATGGTAAAAAAATGTCGGCTCGTTCCTGCATTTAATGATTGTCGAGTAAAGGTCACTTCTATCCATTGACGATTATTACTTATAAATCATTTACTAAATCCCAGTGATTGTCCGTTTCGGCAGACATAGTTTGTACTCTGGTCTATGGACTACGTAACACAATGTGTGTGTTCGGACGAACAAAGTTCGAATACCCTATCGACGCTAGATTCTCAGAATATACCTATAACTTATATACTAACTATAATTTTACTAACCATACCAGAGAGATATCCGGAGACCCAAATCACCCTCCCTTTCCCAATACCTTTATTATCCCTTTCCTATAAGCTCGGTAACGCGCCCATGACTCTTCTGGTATTGTGGGCGTATATGGGCAGTGGAGATCACTTACCATCAGGCGACCCACTTGCGTATGCCTATGCTATAAAAAAGAATTATAATATTTATTCATTACCTATTTACATTAGATGTCAATACGAGTACCTACCTATTGCTGTGCCTCAAACAATTGCGAAATATGATGGACAAAGTATTGAACAACTTCAATTTTCATTGTGATTCACATGTTTTCGCTTTTAGCGCAACACTAATCAGCAGGCTTAGCATGCACGCCACGAGAAAAAATTGTCGTCTCTATATGTCTATCAAAGCTAATATGGTAACACATAAGACACCACTCGCTATGACAAAGTTAGAGAAAATAATAATTGTTAGTTCTCTGTGATATTTGTGTGTATTTACCCTAACACGACGACGGAGATATTTATCGAGGATAGTTTGCTCACTCGTGCGCATAATATCTCGTTAATTCTCATAGGATGCACTCTAGACCGGCTCGGTCCCTCATCTGTAAACTATTTACCTAACACCTTTTGTATGCAATAGTTTATTTTACATAACTATTAGCGACGAATCTCAATACTTTTCTGTCCTATGTGTATTTACAGCACAACCAATTAAAATAAGGTAAGTATCGCTTCATTGACCTAATGGCAATGTTCTTATCCTATAAAACTGGTGAGATCTGAGGTTGAAGTCCAGGTCAGGCCTTAAAAAATTGTATGTTTTGTATTGGCAAACATGTGAGTTGCATAAGCATATTTTGGAAGCACCTACTAGAGATATTTATTGACTACGCATTAGCGCAGTTGTCACATTAAAGTATAAAAATTGGGACTTCGATTAGTACCTACTGTACTACTGTGCCTCAACCATGAGTTTGTCTCGGTAAAATCGCTAGCGACGACGTAAAATATTTGTATGATAAAATTTAGTTTCTCACGTATCCGCTAGAGGCGCCACTGAATTTTTCATATAAATATCTTACGTCGACGCTAGCGATTTTACCGAGACAAACTCATGATTAGCCTGCTGAATACCGAACAAACTTGTGATCGATTAAGCTATACTTAGACATTAGTGTTTGGGACTTAGCACTTACGTCAAAATGTACTCATAACAGAAAATATTTACTTAAATAATATGTCGAGATGATCTCATTTCCTATTTAAACTTTTAAACATACTTATTATATTTCGTATATTGTACGAAAAAGTTTATTGAACGGTCATGTACTTTATATTTAATATAGATTAAAATAGTGTTTCCTTTGTGTTCGTATCATCGCAATACAATTAAAATACATTTAAAACGCATGGAAGACATACTTATTCCTAACATATGAAACGCAGCTTGATTGCCATGCAGAGAGTGAAGTAACTGCTATAGTTACCTCTTACTTGAATATTTACATAAATATTGACAGTACCTACACTGTTATAGGTCACGTAGACTCTGAAGCGACAAAATGATTCAATTTGAGTGTATTCTATTTCAAATTGATGACAAGTGGCTTACGAGTACTTACAAAAATTCGTGAACAGTACTCGTCTCGAACATGATTATTTACATAAACATTCACTAAAATTATTATCTAAGTACATCATGTACATAATATTCTTTTGACCTCTGTTTTCGATGTTTAAGTTTAGTATTTACAATAAAGGATGTAAATAAAACAGGTACATAATTATAAAACACTTTAATCGTACAAAAATAACATATTTACAAAATAATTAATCACATCAATTTGATGTATGAAACATGCGGTGCTGTTTACGTATCACCAAATACAATAACCTGTAGGTGCTCTCCCTCTCAACATTTTATTTCAAAGGTACCTACCACTAGTGTACCTATGTATAAAATAATGCTACTGATATTTTTGTAAAGTATTTTGAACACATAAATAAACATAGATAGTACAATAAATAAACTCATTTGATATGTTTTAAGGAAATCAAAGTGCACATGGCCATGGAAAATTTCATATTCTAAAATGCACTATCACGATACAAAATAGCCTTTCTTTCCCATTTTGTAATTAGCTTCTAATACCTCAGTGGTCGCAATGCCATAACGCGATATAGGTAAGATACGCTGTGATGTCTTAAACTGCTAAACATTCTATTATAACAAGCCTTTTTTAATAATTCTAATATACTTATTATGAAGCCAATTGCTGCACTCTTTTTAGCGTTATATGATACTGCTGGTTCACCAGTATATAAGCAACATAACATTAATAAACTTCAGTTGATACATTTAAACAATGGTAGAGACTATTTATATCCTCACTGTCGAATTGTTATTAAAATGTAACTACATTAAATAAAAAAAATACGCTTGTATCTCGAATATTCTTAAAAATAATTTGTACTTATCTGATTGATTTTTGGTAAATAACTGAGAGGGTAGCATTTCACAGTTTTGGTTTTCTGGTGGTGGGGTCATATAAGGGCTGATTAAGGAGCACCGTATTCTGATGACGGCGCCGAAGCAGGAGGTCCGTATGCTGGCGCGGGAGGGGCAGCTGCTGGGTAGCCTTCTTGTTTCTGCAAATATGTATATAATAATTAATAATAATAATAATATAATACTAGCCCTGTATTATATACGTCCCACTGCTGGGCACGGGCCTCCTCTACTGTATGAGAGGGGTTAGGCCTTAGTCCAACACGCTGACCTAATGCGGGTTGGCAGACTTCACATACCTTCGAAATTCTTATAGAGAACTTCTATATAATAATTATTTAAGAAAATATAATATGTGGGTACAAGGTAAAAGTCAAATCCTTCTATAACATTTGTTAAAAAACATATTTCACCGACCCCACTGCGAGTGGGATAGGGGCAGGTGGAAGAGAAGAAAATAATATGTGGCTATTATTGGTATTAGTAAAGCTAGGTCGTCTGTCTCAATAATTTTACAAATAATTATTGATAAACTAACTAAACATGTAAATAAATGCTATCGTAGTGGGCATAATTTAGGCCACGCTCTTTTATGGTTTTCTAAAAAATAAGGACGTAGAGTACTTTCATTCTATACTTTGGAAAAATCTAGGCAAGGTTTGCAAGGACTTGAACAAGACAGCCATTTCACTTTAATCAATCCAACATTGGTCACAGATTAGTGCGTTTTACATAAATCAAAAATTTTAATGGTATGATTACAAATCGCATAATCTTTTATTTCTATGCATTGCAATTAAAATACATTTTCTATAAAGGCTACTATTATTAGAGCATTCAGTTTAATAGTATTACGTATACTACTGTATAAAAATACTAGTTCATTTAAATAGCAAACAATAACTATTTTTTTAATTTATTTTTTTGTATATATTTTTTATACGTAGTTTGCGTTATACGAGCTATGGACATCATATTTTAGATAATGAGGCTGTGTTATTTAAACTAATTTATAGAGGAAGAGTTTGTAACTATATTTATATGGGCAATGCGATGGGAAAATGTCAGGAAATACATATTCGATTTAAAAAAATATTTCACCAATTAGAAGCCAAAATGATTACTGGTGGTGTATGCTACTTTTATACCAAAAAATAGTATGACTGAATCGCAACCGCGAAAAGTAGTATCCTATATAGCCACTGCAGGGCAAATACCTAGTTTTCTGTGAACTATATGGGGTTCGGACCAATAATCCACCACGCTCCACTCTGGAGCGAACTTCTATGATAGAGTTTTTACGATTTAATAAAGTACTTATATCATAATGCAGGATGAATAGTGTCGGAAAGAATAACAGATTTATAAAGAGCATGCAAAGACTATGACTGAAATTATTATTTAAGAAAAATTACGATTACTTGTAAAAAAACGTGTAACTGCTCTAGTTTATAGTGAATAGTCAGGGTCCATATTTTTTTAATGTACTGCCAATTATAATGCTATTTTCATGAAACAACAGCTAAGATAGTAATTTTGTCAGTAGTATCTTATGTAAAATAAGTCTCTAAGCAAGTATTATGCACACGTTTTCACGTGTATGTCTATAGAAATACAATCTAGTGCAACAAGAAGGTAGCAATTACTTAAGAAGAAATTTGGTAGCCATAGATATTATAACGTAACCATATTATATAATTATCAAAAAAAATACATTGTGTTACGCAAAGTTAATGCGCGATTACTATTTGGTCACGTTTGAACCCCTGTGTCGTGTCAAGAACAAATGATTTGATAATAGCAGGCACGCTATGTAATTTAGATAATGCCACACTACTTGATCTATTCTAGGAAATGTCTACACTCGCACTTTCACATAGCGTTGCTCGAGCGCATCCTCGCTGTATTTACGATGTTGTTTGTATGGAAATTAGTAGACAGTTAAATGTACGTTTGTTAAACTTTAATTAAGAGTTTAGGATAAGATAAGCTTAGATCTATCGAAGAGTAAAATAGATCGCCGAAACGGTGATGCTAGTGAGAGGGTGCCTGGTACATATTTGTACCCGATTCGATTGCGGTACATATGGTGAAAAACCCACCATAGCAGCTCGTCTGGCGAAAGCTTATCACCAAGTGCACAGTTTGTCGGACCTGGATTTTTAAGTGCTAGAGCCACGCTGTACACAGTTTTGTATACAGCAAGAATGGGCCGGCTCTACCGTGCTGTTACTACTGTCTCACAGAAAACTGACGTGAAGTAACAGCTTGTTGTTGTGTTTCGTACGGTGAGTGAGATATCTGAAGGCCCAAATCCCCTTCCCGTTCTCAATCCCTTTCCTTTAAAGTCGGTAACGCGTCCATGATTCTTCAGGTATTGTGGATGTCAATGGGCGAATGTAAAGATTTTTGAAGATACATCTTTCTTTGTTATTTATCGCTCGCTTTAATGTCGAAGGAAAACATCGTCAAGGAAAAATCTAGCTTTATAAGATTTCCCCATAAGAAATTAGGAGGAATGTGACGTTTGCGAACTCTACATTAGGTCAGCGTGGTAGACAAAAAGCCTAACTCCTCATCCGAGATCCGTGTGAAACGTTACAATGGTATAAATAATTTAAGACTGATATTATTTTTACACTAAGATAATAAACATAAATAAGTATTTTGCAAATTATGTAATTTGTAAAAACAATATTTTCTGCTAAAATTCGATTCCATAATAGTTAATTTGGATGTATTGGAGGTTTAAGTAAAAATAAGTCTTAATTTTTATCTTACCTGGGTTTTGTACCTGATGAAGTAAACTTCAGGTTTGGAAGGTTGTGTAGGTGCTGGGGTCGGGATCACGATTTCAGGTTGTTCTTCAGGTTTCTTAACCAACACGTAGACGAGGGTCTTTTCCTCATTCTGAGGTTGAACAGGGATAACAGGCGCGGTCGGTGTGGGCGGGGTAGGCGCCTTAATGAACACTATCTTATAGTGCTTTTGTGGGGGCGGCACGTATAATGGCTTGCGAGGCGCTGGCAATTCGTTGTCAGGTGGTGGTACATGGACATAGACATGTTTATGCACGATGGGTTGTTGCGGTGGACCGTACTGAGGAGCTGGTGGGCCATAGGAACCCGATGGTGTTCCGTATGAAGTTGATGGAGGACCGTAAGACGATGGGGGCTCAGGACGTGCCACCACGCACGTCAGCGCCACGACCATCAACAACGACTTCAGTACCTGTACATACAATTTTCTTTTATTAAACATGATAATAAATATTGAGATAATATTTTTCAGCACTATTTTACGTTATAATCACTACTTCATATTTTTTTGGGTAATATTATACACTTTCACGTTAAATAAAAAGGGTCACTGCGTTTGTCACCTACCACTTTGTCGCACATCCTGAACACACGATGTAACGCTGGCTTAGACAGTGTAGTGTCCAGTGGCCACACGCCACCTGTGTTTATAACAGATGTACGCTCCATATCCGGGGGAGGGGGCACTTTCGATGGCTCTCATACCTTGCGTAATGTGATGGTGCTGCGCTGTCCTCATTCTGGAGGAGCATCAAACACCGGCATGGCCGCATGGGGGGCACCGGGCAATTAGAACGTATGGGTATAATATAATGTTCTCAATTACTTTAGTTAATATAAAAAAAATAAGTTTAATTGCAACCTAAATACCGACTTTAAATGTATTTGGTGGTTGCATTGGTTGAGGAGGTTCAAATTATTCCACCACACTCCGTCATCAAACCTTAAAATATATAGGGCCGGCCTGACTGCCGCGCCGTCGAAGTAAACCTTATTGAATGCAAAAAAAGGGTCATCAAAAATTATTTTTGTACTTTTTGTGTTTTCATTGTTTGCTGGTATATCCGCCATAATAAAATATCTTCTGTGGAGAATTCATTCGGCTATATAATACGATTCAGAAGACAGAGCCCTTTAAATGTAAGACTGACAGCGGCGCGGGGCGTACTGCTTTGTAATAGGCTATATTGGTATTGAGTAGGGTACTGTAGAGTACCCAAAGAGTGTCAACGGAACCCTAAAAGCAAAACATACAGTTGAATTGAGAACCACTTCTTGAAGTCGTTTAATAAGCACACGCATCAAAGAAATTAAGTTACTTATAATTCTTTGGTGGTTAATAATTAGCCGATGAAGCGAACCGAATGTACCGTGTCCGTCTACGTATTGCGTAACGCCACGTATTATACGTAACCTGAGGCAATAAGTATAAAATTATATTTAAAATATAACTGTATAGCTTAGAACAACAACTTATAACTCGATTTTAAATGTTAATATGATTCGCGTCAGACGCTACACGTAATGCATTTTGTGGGTCGCTATCATAATATAAGTAGATTTATTAACTGCTTTTGCCCTCAGTTCTGTCTGAGTTAAAATGTCATGTCGGTTGGCTAGGGATAGTCATATTTTGGTCTAGAGCTATGTGTAGGTACTCAGTACTATAGAGGTCCAGCCCGAAAACAAGACACGCTTTAATATTGACATAGATTATTATTTATTTTGACAGTCCAAATATAATGCCGACCGTCAAGATATTGCGCCCCTCGATTGTCGGCAGGATTATGCCAGCCTGAAGTTACTGGATATACACTGGTTATCCCCGAAACGCGACTCGCCTAAATAAGCTACTATGACAGGGTTTTCACCATGTGTACCATGCGACTAGTCGGGTACAAAAACGATCAGGTACCCTCTTACCAGCGTGATCAGGTGCCCACCCTCCAAGTAACATTGAACATTTTAATTTGCCTGCCGACTTAAATGAAACAATCTCAAACATCAAAGTTAGCGCAAGCTTCTAGACACTGAAAACCATATCCAAAGTAGTTCAGCAATTAACAGAACACAAACTCACACAAATAATCTGTTTACGATATTATTATTACTTATATGTACAATCGACAAAATTGAATAGTAATCCACCTTAAGTTTATTTTATTACAATGTAATTGAAATATAATTAAGTAGGTTGAAATTTGCCTAAACATACATATCTTTGGAAACAAATTACAAATGTTTTGTCTACAGTATGAATGGGCCGGCTCGAACAGGTTGTTACCACAGTCTCACAGAATATCAACGTAAAGTAGCAGCTTGCTGCTGCGTTTCGTACGGTGAGTAAGATATCTGCAGGCCTAAATCCCCTCCCCTTCCCAATCCCTTAATTATTCCTTTCATTTAAGGTCGGCAACACGCCCTTGACTCTTTTGGTATTGTGGATGTTCATGGACGGTGAAACTCCCTTACCATGAAGTGACCCACTTGGTCATTTGTCAGTCTCTGCTATAAAAAACTTATTATTTTATTAACATTAACAGTTCCTGACTTCATTGCATCTCGACTGTACCTATCGTACAGATAAAAGTTAAGAAATAAGAAAAATACACAATAAAATACTGTAAAACTGTACATGAATATTTAATAAATAACACATAGGTACTACTTATACCTAAAAGGAATTTTGCTTTAAATAACGTTTAATAATAATCTAAAGATTATTATTATCTTATACATTATAAAAATATACACGTTGAATTGTGAACTTCCTCCGTTTTGTCGTAGGTTAAAAATATACTCAAATAGGCCTAGAGCGATAATCGTAATTTATTCGACTCAAAACAATGTGTAAGTAACATGATTTTGGTAAGTCCACGGTAGGAGAGTATGTACTTATGTTTATTAAACGAATTGCTGGAAATATGTAAATCAAATACATATTTCAAAGTAGGTCCGTAGAAAACATAATGAGGCCCATGGTTAGCTTAGCATAGACTACATTTTCAATGAAATTGGATTTAAGGCTGCCGAATGCCTCTTCTTTAACAAAGCATCGTTTTCGAAGCTGAACAGTAACAAATAACAATTTCTATAGGTCTCCTTAGATTCGGTGCCTATGTCGCTGCCGGTCACATAAAATTGCACCAACTCCAAAGTGACCTATATGGTAGCACATAGAGATGCTGGGTGTCACTCTTGCGCTCAATATTAACTTTCGTTCCTTCGTCGAATCCAGGGCACGCTGGCAGCAAGGAAACTTGCTGTTTTAGCGAAGGTTAGGCGGTACTTCATAGCTAAACAGGACAACTTCTTAACCTATATTAAGCTCAGGTCCGCTCCTGTATGGAGTACTGCGACCATCTCTGGGATCGATATCTCTGGCCAAGTAGGTACGTTCTTGAGGCTCTGGGCTCAATAGACAGACGTGCCAAAAAGCTCATTAGCGACGATAAGTTAATTGAGTCCAGACTCCAGAGCCATGGACATCGACGGAAGGTTGAAGCTTGTCGATATTTTATCGGATATACTTTGCGAGAGTTGCAAAACCTGATTCGTCCATTTCCATTTTACCATCTAATTACAAGACGTACTAAGACACGACATTCGTATATGCTGTACCTCGAGCACGTGTAAAACGTTTCACCTCTTCTTCTATAATGTGAACCTTTTACCAGCGTCTTTGTTTCCAAAACAATACAATTAAGGTGCTTTCAAGTCTAAAATGAATTGGATTACCTTCTAGGCAAGCATGTTTTATCCTAGACTACGTCGTCACTTGCCATGAACTTGCACGTTGTAAGCTTATTAATAAATAAAAAAAACATCGCAGTTAAACTCTATCAAATTTTATTTATTCCAACAAAATCGGTCCATAATTGGCGGAGAAATTGATGTACATATATGAAAAAGCAAAAAAATTAAATAAACTCGGCGAATTGGGAACCTTCTCCTTTTTTAAGTCGGTTAACCAACATTGGCGATCCCCGATGGCGCCATAAGTCGCTTTTTACGACAGGCAGGGAAATTCACAGCACCCCCAATCTACTCAGCGCGGCGTGGTGAAGCCATGAAGTATGCTCAAAAAGTATGCTTATCGACGGGACAAGGTATATAATTGCACTGCGTTTCAGATTTTGTAGTCAGTAGTAAAGACTGTACACATTTATTATTTAGTGCTTCTAATCGTTTTTGATATGCAGAAGTAAGGTGATTTACAAGCACAGAGCTCACTATTCGTCTTTATGTAGGATGAAAAGGTTTGTTCGATGTATTGAGTTATATTGAAAGTGAAAACAAAATAAGTGTTCACATAAAATTATTGATGTTTATGGTTGCTTTTTGTTCGCGGAAATTATTGACCCCAGACTGACCCGACTCAAGCTTATGATGTGGACATAGTAGGAAGATGAGCTAGTGAATGGTTTAGGAGGAATCCACACCAGCAAACCAGTAAATATACATATACACTAATTCATACTATAAAGCACACATCATTTCTACATTTCTCTGACATGTACCAATGTGCTAAACGCAAACTTAAAACAAACTGATCTTTACTTATGATTGAAATGTAACATCAATTAGTTATATTTAAAATTTCATAGGGCATTAACAAAACATATTATTATATGTTATGAGTAGTAGTAACACGCTGTAAACAATTTGTCTACACCATGAATGGGCCGGCTCGACTTGGTCATTACCATTATCTCACAGAAAACGGACGTAAAGTAGCGACTTGCTGCTGCGTTTCGTACGGTGAGTGAGATATCCGGAGACCGACATCCCTTTTTCTATTCATTGTGAAAATTCCTTAAAGGAAAGGGATAATTAAGGGATTGCTATTAATTAAGGTCGGCACAACGATCATGATTCTTCTGGTATTTTGGGCGTACATGGGCAGTGGAGATCACTTATCATCAGGTGATTCACTTGCTCGTTTACCGGCGTATACAATAAAAAACGATGAAAGCATAATGATAATCTATTTTTATGTAAGTATTATTGACCCTTACCACTTAATTATCATTTTCTGACGAGTGAAATTGGAAAGATTTGGTTGAAACTAAAGCTTTTAATAATTTATTAACAAAAACAATCCAAGGAAGAATATTAAGAGCGAGAGAGCAATTTTATTAATAAAAAGACAAAGCTTAGCTGACTGTGGCACTTCAGTTTAGTGTTAGTCACGATTGATTGGTCCAGATGTCCGTCACACCGAGTGCCACCCTCAGCACTCAGTGAGCTCTTGACGGTACACCACATATATTAACTGTTTAAAAAGACAACAAACAAAACATTGTGAAACGATTAGATAAAATACATTCGTGCTTTCTCTCTTCATACAATAAAAACCTTACCAAAGAAAATGAATCAAATGGATAATATATTACGACATTTCCCAAAAATGTACAAGGTAAGCTTGATTCGCCTTTAAACATCTTCACTTACTGATTGCTACATTGTACAAAATAAATCTTTCGCAGAATTCTGAAATTGAATTTATCAATCATATTTTTATTGCAACAATATTAATAGGTTTATAATAATTAAGTAATAGGAATGCATAGTTTGATCAAACTAATAAGAGAAATATGTTAATAAGGCAATACCAATTCTGATTCAAATTACTTATGAAAATAATAAAGAGTGTACAGTGTATTAGATTTTTATATCGCAATAGTTAATAGATAAGTACAGTTCTACAATTTAAATTATACTCTTCGGTAAACTTCCTTTTTCAATAATTTAGTACGAGTATGCAAACAATGCAGGACATTTCTGAACTTGTACGTAAACGAAGAGTAAGAACATAATCTTATGTTATAATTATTGGTTTGTAGAGAAGAGCCACGAGTAATTCTTAGAGTAGTAGAGCCACACTGTAGACAATTTTGTCTACAGCACGAATGGGCCGGCTGGACCACTTTCTCACAGAGAAACCGACTTAAAGTAGCGACTTGCTGCTGCGTTTCGTACAGTGAGTGAGATATCCTGAAGCCAAAATCCTCCTCCCCTTCCTAATTTATCCCTTATTTATCCCTGCCGGTCTATGCTACAAAAATTAATATTGTACCTAGCATTTTATCAAGATGAACGAAAATTACCGAAGCGCATATCTTAAATCGTAGTACTGTGGGTATGTTAAAAGAAGATCAGTAAGAATAAGAGTGTATCATCGTCGACACTATTTTGCGCCAGTAGTACCTATGTATAGCACTGTACACAGCAATGTTTTATTTTAATTACCAAAAATTAATAACTGCCTTGGTAGCGCAGTTGTAATGCGTACGCGTTACGACTGAGGTTAACGCTGAGGTCTCGGGTTCGATCCCCGAGTCGGGTATAAGTGATATTGGGTTTTTCTATTATGAAATGCTCAGTATCAGCCCGGAGTCTGAAATTTGTGCCCGGTATGGCCAAATTTTAATGAATCATCAAAATTAGTGCATAAAGGGTTTTTTAATTTTATGATCCCCAATTCCACCCCCTTAGGGGTGCTATTATTTCTTTAAATTTAAATGGGACCACCACCGCAGTAAACCCTATCCAATACAAAAATAAAAATCCACATCATTTCAAATTTGGCGACAAAACCCGTAAAGTTAGTTTTATTTCAATGTGTAATATTCGCGTTAACATAAGAAATCACACACACTGGCGGGGTAATGGTTAAACGTACATTTAAAAAAATATATACAGACGAATTAAGAACCTTTGTTTTTTGAGGCGGTTAAAAAGCGTTTATTACTGGCCAAAGTAAATGGCTGCAAGATGAGTGATGTGCGTATTTTTTTTCTGCCTGGCGTTATCTCGAAGGTACCTTCTTTGAAGGTTTTGGTATTATATGAGCCGATCCGCCATCTGACCCCCACAGCCCGCAACGGGAAACAACTTTCGTCATTGCCTCGTCTGGTGATAAGCAGAGTGTACCGTGCCGGTGAAGTTGGGTTTGAAGCCTAAAATATTGATGGCCCAGTTAAACTCCAACTCCGCAACTATCATTACTTAATTATTATTTTTGTATTTACAATATTGTCCGCTGTATAGTGCCTTTTTAACCAATTCTTCAATAGTATGAGAGTATTTTTTTTGTAAATGTACCATCACAAAATAATTCGTAGTAGCCTAGCGCGAGCCAAACTAATCGTGATGCCGATGCAATGTGACTTATACGAGCGTACTTACGAGTATGTGTGGCCTCAGTGCAGAAACTACTACAGTAATTATACAGTACAATAATTAGAGAAGTAGAGGTACAAAGTTAATAAAGTATTTATACTAGGCCATTTCGTGGGCCATCATTTATGTTATTAGTGCCAGTCAACATTTACATTGCGATGCGGCTGCGGCTCATGCGGTCAGCAGTGCTGATAGATGTGCGGGGTTTTAAATAACATAGGTACAACGAATCTTAAATTTCAATGAACTGGCGCGTGCCTTAGTACGATTTCCTTTAAGATTTTTGATTCAGCTAGATTGCTGCAATTGTAGAATTTTTAGTTTGTTTTCGTAGCACGGAAGAATTCAGACAACGGAGCACGGTTCATTCCGATATAGGATTCGAACCCAAGTCACATTCAGCACACTAGAACTTCTCTACCCTAATTAATTGAGCTATGAACTCATCATTTAGCCTAACTGCATTAAGAAATAGACACGGACTGGAATTGTGTTGCGTCATGTAAATATCTTGAAATTAAACCTTATCTAAAGTAGACAATAGACTATTACATCAAAAATTGTATAAACCTAATTTAAATATGAATATTCATACGTTTATCCTACTTCGTATTCGTTCTTGTCATACCAATATGTTACGTAAGCACATTAACTATGTTATTGCTGATGTTTGCTTGAAAGGAATCGGCGAATCTGTGAAAGTTTTATTCAACTCTATTCAAGGTTTTCACCTATTGCACACATAAAATTAGCAATTTTCAGATAAAAACATGTTTTTAGGTGTTTTTTACATCTAAAGCGAAAAGCTTACCAATAATTAATGATGCGTAATGGCTAAATTGTGTAGTCAAATTGGGGTATGATCATTTTAAGTAGCTATTTTACTTTGTATAAATAGGTATTAGATAAAGTAATGATACTACTACTACTACTACTGCTACTACTGCTACTACTAATCTAACTACTAGGTATAATAAATGTGAAAGTTTGGATGTCAGTGCGGTTGTAAATTGGGATGTTTGTTAATCAATCACGCTTTAACCGCTGAACGGATTTGGATGAAATTTGGTACACATAGGTAGACCATAACCTGGGTTAGGACATAGGATACTTTTATATGGGTAGTAGGCACTTAGATTGCCGTGGGATAATTTCAATTATTTTATTCCTTAGTTTTGAATTCACGACCTATAATATAATTTAATTATCAAGTACTTACTGCGCGGACGAAGTCGCGACGAAGCTATAATATAATGAAGGTGTGAAAGTTGTGATTTATTTCGTGAATAGTTAGGAGAGTATTGAATAGGTACATTTTTCTAACGCATTCCACGTTTGTTCTTTCGTAATTTTATTCAAGGTTGAATTTTGCGCTGCAATCTATTGGTAATACAAAACCTAAAAAATCCTATTGGCTTTATTAATTAACCGTTACACGAAGTGACCTCTGACTTGTAACTATGTGTTTAATGGTCAGGTTAAGTAACCAGAACATCATATAAACTTTTGACAAAATTAAATACAAATGTACACATTTGTGTTTGTAGCTTGTTATTTGCATTAAACAGTCATTAATAAATAAACATAATATTCTGAAGTAGTAACAACAACTAACAATTCCTTAAAAAATAAAGCGAATTGCGTTACTTTGGAAATTGTGTCGTGTTTTATGGATGGTTCATAAAAACATCTTATATTAAAGTACATTGTGGCATCACGCAAATTGCTAACCCGTGTCTAACAAATTATTACTGTGTAATGTGTTAATTTTCTTTCATTTTTATTCGCTAGTTCAAAATGAAATGTTGGGCTTCACTACTTTTACGCATAAAGAGGTACAGTTTATAAGCGTGTTTTAATTTAACACACAGGTAGACCTTGTGGTGGCTTGACCTGGATTAGGACATAGGCTACTTTTTTCCTTGGAAAAGCCAATTCACGCGGGGGAATCCGCGAGCAAAGGATAGTAAAAAATAATTTATATGGGCTATAAAAATTATATAATTAATTTTAAAAAAACTTTCACGCAATCGGAGCCGCAAGTGAAAGTTTATCTGATATATGCTATAGATTGCCTACAAAATATTAAAAAAATACACAATATTAAAATTTATAGCTTAATTATTGTTTTCATTTTTATTCCTTAGGTATATTTTATTTTTTTCCGAATTTTACATCAATTAAATAGCAGTTACACTTTGCTTTGCCTTAGTCAAGACTATTACATTAAACGACAACTATAAACAAACAATGAATATTTTAATTGCTAGAAACATGAGATACACACATATTTGTTACGTATAAGCCCATGAGTTGGCTTTGAACTATTCAATGAAGCGTGCCATCTAGTAGTATCCGGTTCGAGGAAGCTTAGACGAGAAATGAACGGGGTTATTCCTTCACCCGCTTAACGTTATTAATCATTGAAGAGCATAATAATTATTATACTGTTTTTATAAGCCTGAAAATATTAAGAATATTACTGCAATTTTAAATCAATAATAGCTAGTGATAAAGCATAAAATATCTGGACTAAATACCTACAAAAAAATGGAAATGATATGGGCCTAAATTAGAGTCGCGCAGGATCGCACAATACTACGTCGTTATTGAGATGTATTAAATGTCGCGTCGTTATGTCGCTGTTCCATTATATATTTTGTTAATATTTCTATCAAACGTCGCCGATGTTCGATTACCATTTTTTTCCCAAACAATAATTTAAAAATGGAAGTCATGCGACGCCTGACAGTGACACGCTCCAGGTTCCGTCATAACTCTTAGTATGGCAAGACTCACAATATGGGTTTTGCAGTACGTACTGTGGTTTATATAATGCTCTTTGGCAATCTTCATTTATCTTGGAAGGCAATGATGATGATCCAATATTGACAAGTTAGATTATGTACTTATTTTCTCCTAAATACTTGACGAGGCTCGCAAAGCCGTACCTAGATTATTATTTGCATATTATACGTGGTATTCATTCATAAAGAACGAAGATTCCCGAAGCACATCATTTTAATCATACCTAGTCTTGTAACCCAGTTTGAAAACAGTACTACCGGCTAGTTAAATATGACCGCTTCAGACCAGAATAATTTAAAACGGGGAATATAGCTATTTAAAACTTTTCATCGATACCCTACGTGATGGGATAAATAAAAAAATATTATCTCCATTTTTTATGTAAAAGAAGAAGTTCTAAGTCCCAAAGAGATGGGGAGAGTTTATCTCATGACACAGACGAAAATATAACAGAAAATTTGTTTCTGCACCAGCGTCATAGAGTTTGAGAAAAACGAGAGGAGTATGACGCGCAACCTCGTAAATGGCGGTTTTCTCGCCTGTGTCCTACTAGAAACTCTATCTATCTAAATGGAACTTATTTTTTTTATTGCATAGGTCGTCAAACGAGCCATTGAGTCACCTAATTGATCTCCACCGGCAATGTACGCCCACAATACTGTAAGAATCATGGGCGCGTTGCCGACCTTATAGGAAAGGGATTAAGGTATTGGGAAGGGGAGAGGGATTTGGGCCTCCGGATATCTCACTCACCGTACGAAACGCAGCAGTAAGCTACTACTTTACGCCAATGTTCTGTGAGACAGTGGTAACGACCCGGACGAGCCGGCCCATTCATGTTGTAGACAAAACTGTCTACAGCGTGGCTCTACCACTATGAAATAGAGAAATTAGTTGATACATAATATCTTTGGTATGGATAATAATTATCTATGCTTCCACAATGTATTTTGAGCGCTAAGAGTAGTATTAAATAAAATGACTATGACATACAGACGTACGCGGGAGGGATTGCGCAATGGCAGCGACACTTCCACTTTGTATGCAATTGTATATATGTCTCTACGTTTTAAGGCATGCGATCGAAACAGGAGAGCGCGTCGCGTGACTGTTTCCATACAATTGCGTATAAAGCAAACTTATCGTTATCGTCTGACTAGCGTCACGTGTCGCCCTTTCTCGGTCGCGTACCTCAAAAGGATTACTTGTTTAGCTACGTCGCGTCACCGCTAAAATTTGAACGGGACGTGCTTCCTCTTAAAATAGAAGTAAATAGAGCCACGGTTACCATACATATTATCTCTATGACAGCTCGTACTGTAAATACGTTAATTGAAATTGCTTTTAATTGATTACAAATTACTTCAATAAACGTTCTGTTAACAGCCCACATAACAATTATTTCATTAAACTGCACACTCTTTTATAATGTTTGTTATGTACTGTAGTACAGTGCCTACTATAGCGATAGGCTGGCCCCATACCACATCATGGGACGAAAATAAGCTCGGCGAGCATGAATTCAATAGTGGCACATAAGTTCTATTAATGAATTTCACTAAACAGACTAGAATCGTGTAATCATGTAACTGATGATCCGTGAGTAAAGTCGCGGCTTCTTAGTCTACCAGTGGAAATATTGTAAATCAATTTTGATAAGATCAACGTTACGTTATTTCTTGACCGTTCTTCTGTAACGAAACAACTTTCCGAACTGGTGGTAGAATCTACATATTTTATGGATTCAATAAATATTTTAATTTGATCTGCTTTGATTTGACTCCTCGCGTCGTTCTCACGAAAAAAGGGATATCGCGATCCTAAGGCGGCACACACAGTTTTTTGAGTGGTAGAGCCACGCTGTAGACAGTTTTATCTACAGCATGAACGGGCCGGCTCGACTGGGTCGCCTGTCCACTGGCCCACAGAAAACCTACGAACATTATGGTTTGCTGCTGCGTTTCGTGCAGTGAGTATGATATCCGGGGACCCAAATCCGTTCAGTCGCTTTAAGATCGGCAACGCGCCCATGATTCTTCTAGTATTGTGGGCATACATGGGCGGTGAAGATCACTTACCATCAGGTGACCCAATTGCACGTTTGCCAGCCTATGCTATAAAAAAAACACTTTCATGCAAAATAACTCTACGTAGGCAAATTACACAGTCAAGTAAAAAAACATTACTTTATTTGTTAACGAATTAATAATTTCTTTTCAGATTTTAATCATATGTTGGTGTTTTAATACAAACGCGGCATCTCCAAACGAGCCGACAAATATTTTGAATAACTCAGTGATATTACAAACAAATATGAGCACTTCTGATGAGCTTTTTCACTGGGAGGATTACAGCGTGTTGTCTGCTATGTTAATTGCATCTTGTGCGATCGGCGTTTTCTACGGGTACTTCGGAGAGAAACAAACAACAGGAGATGACTTTTTATTGGGCGGTTCATCAATGGGTACATTACCTACTGCACTAAGTCTCGCTGCCAGGTATTCCGACTTTCAAATACAGTAGGTACAATAATTAAAATTATATACTTCAGCAAAGTTGGTATGGTTTATACATCCCCCAAAAAGATCGGGGTGTTATAAGTTTGATGCATTTGTCTGCCTATAGGTGTGTGTGTTCATTACTTATTTGAATTTTTTTTCTTTGTTTCGAAAGGAATGCGTTTGTTTTGTTTTTAACGGTTAGGTTATTTACGAATTAAACTTAAATCGCAATAAAATCCGTATAAATTAGTATTATTTCAATATTTTGAATTATTGTGAATATACAACAAGCTTGATTATCTAAGTCTAGTCAATCAATCAAAGGAAAAAAAAATTGAAAAGTTGAGTGGTAGAGCCATACTGTAGATTGTTTTGTCTGTAACATTAATGGGCCGGCTCAACCGTTTTGTCCACCACTTACCACTATCTCTCTCTATGATTTTCGGAAGCCCAAATAACCCTCCCCTCTCTAATCCCTTAACTTATCCCTTTCCTTTATGGTTGGCAACGCGTCCAGAATACTTCTGGTATTTTGGGCGTTCATGGGCAGTGGGGATAACTTACCTTCAGGTGACCCGCTTGTTCGTTTACCGGCCTATACTACAAAAATAAGCGAACAGGTTATCATCACGCGTTCGTATTTTGGGAACAGACGAAGGTTGCTGAAGCGTATAAATTTTATCGTAGTAGGTACTGTATGTATATTATAGTGATTTAATACTTATTTAAAATAGTTTCGATGCAATTTATACATTTTTTTATTTCAGTTTTATAACAGCGATAGAATTACTGGGAAACCCGGCCGAAATGTACATGGCTGGTGCACAGTTTTGGATGATATGCATAGCATTCGTGAGTGTTGTGCCTATTGCGAGCAATTTTTACTTGCCAGTATTTATGAGACTACGGCTAACATCGTGCTATGAATATTTGGTAATATTATATGCATATATATTTTTATTAAGTATTCCTACCAACCTTCACTCGAGGCAAATGAAATTGTAGAGCCGAGTAGCGATAAAAAATATCTATCGTGTTTTAAAGACTTTATGGTTTTTAAAACTATTGTTCGTATATTGTATATCTTATTCATCATAATTCGCATTTATATAAAATAATCATTGTTTCAATTGATTGTAGGAAATACGTTTCTGCAAATCATTACGCGTGTACGCTAGTGCACTCTACATAATGCAGATGATATTGTACACGGCAGTGGCCGTGTATGCGCCGGCGCTGGCGCTATCTGATGGTAAATCAATTATTATGCTATTACCTTAAATTTATGGCGTCCTATTTGTTTGGTTATTAGGTACTAGAAAATTCTAGTACTGAGTACTTTTACTAATATCACTGAATATCTAATTGTACTATCTTATATAAGCTACGATGCTAAATGCAACATTTTTTACTGAGCGCTACAATTGGATTTTAATTAGAAAACATCGTAACATAGTTACAATTTTGTCTTTAAAAGTCTCATTGTAACATAATAATCCCCTATTTTATAATAAAGTTATTACTACGTAATAGGTACTACGTAAACAATTACATCTCTTTCTTAACACAATTTTCTAACCAGGCTTATTATATAAGTCTCAATTTACCGACACATGAACATGAATACTAAACGAGTATCATTAAGTATAATAACGTACTTAATTACTATAATTATAATTATAGTTATTGTAAAATTATGTTACTTATGCATCGTAAAATGTATTCTATGTGTTCGGAGATCTAACGGAACACTAAAGAAATCACCTCTGTGAGTGTCTGTCTGTCTGTTACAGCCTTGTTTGGCATAATAGATGTGCTTACTCAAACATGGACAGGTGATTTAAAATTCGACAATTTCTATTAAAATCTTCTAAGTAGTACGGAACACTATACAAAAATGACTTGTACTTTGCCGATTTTATGTACCTACTTACATAATTCACAGGTCAGTATGTGAAACATCTATTTCATATTCCCTGGTCTGTAGGAGGTGTAAAAGAAAAATCGATACCATTAATACATTACCAACCAAATAACTACTATGTAGTAGTTAATAAATCTATACATATGAGTAGAGTATGTCTGCTGTTTGTCTGTCTGTTAGTTTGTTCGCTCATAAAAAAACATTTTCTACTACCTACCTTCTTTAACTACCTTCATTTTGAAATATTTTTATATTTTCAATTTAAACTGCGATAACATCCGTATAAACTAGTTTTATTTAAATGTGTAATACTCGGGTGGACATTATATCTCCTTACCCAATTTAATTAATACCGCTCAGCCATGAAAACGTAACAGATAGACAGGCAAAGTTGCTTTCGCATTTATAATATTAGTATGGATTAAAAAAAACCTTTTTACCCCAGAAAAAGACTTCAACGGGGGCGGAACTGCGAGTTTTAAAAAAAAATACGTTCTCTATAGGACTCCTGTACATATTATAACGTTAGGAAAGCGATGTATTTGTATTCAAATATCATTTCCTTTCAATGTCAATTAGGCAATACATGCGAAGCCAAATATGCAGTCAATTTTAAAGCGTGCCCAACTGCTCACTAGTTCAATATCCAATGTCATGTTGAATATAAAACACTTTTCACATTGCTTATGCAATTATTTCTATTAACATAAATAATACGTCATTCAACGTGACAACCGCAGCTTGATACCTTCTCTATGAAAACATTTTGCGACCAATAATAATTTGAGACTGAATGACAAAACGAGCAGGTAATGCGCCTTATGGTACATCTGCTCATCAGAGGCAACGCCATATAGAACCTGGAAATACCAAGTACTACATGGCATTGGACTGTGTTCATCACCCCGAGATATGAGATGTTAAGTCCTATAAAGCCTAGTAATTTTACTGGCTTCAATGTCCTTCAAACCGAAACACAACAGTGTTGCTTGGCAACAGAAATAGACAAAGCGGAGTTACCAACCCAGACGGCCTCTCTTATACGAGGGACCTACCACCTAGTCACAAACGGCGCTTTATAGCAGTTATAGATAAAAAATAGTTTCAAAAGGCTAAAGTGTAACAGTATTGGTAACAGGAGGCGTAGAGGGTGGATGAAGTGACTAACTTCAGAGTGGCCATTATAGAGATTGTCGAAGACTTTAGCCGCACGGTCTTGTACCATAAGGACCAAAATTTCATTATCCTACTATCCTTCCTACTACTATTATAAATGTGAAAGTTTGAATGTTTGTGAGTTTCTGAATTTGGATATTTGTTAGTCAATCACGCCATAACAGCTGGACGGTTTTGGGTCAAATGTGGCACACATGTAGACCATGACCTGGAGGAGGACAAGGGCTACTTTTTATCCCGGAAAAGGCCATTCACGCGGGCGGATCCGCGAGCAACAGCTAATAGGTAATATACAAGAGATACGATATGAGCTGCAGGAGCAGGCTGACCTATTAAAAAGGTCCCAAAAATTATTATATATTTTGTATATTTGTAATCTAAGGCTTATAATATATATATTTTTTTTCTTGAATGCAGTATTGTGGGCTTAAAGTTATTGGAAAACTAAATAGTTTTGTAAAATGACAGCCAATGATATTCATGTTTAATCTCCCGTATAGATAGCTTGTAGAGATACCTTTGAGATGAATAATTTCGTAAGAAGAGTAACGTCATTTTATGTCTAGCTGCTAGCATCAATCGACAAATGGGTGTACATACATGTGGCGCGCATACCTTAGGTTTTTACCGAGCTATAATCACACTACCCTTTCTCGACCTTTTTCGCATCGTCACCTTTTGAGGCAAAACACTAAGCGCGTGTTGTACCATTTCTATCATTAGGACATGGCAAAAAGGTTTCTACAAAGCTAGGCTTTCTCATTTCTTCTCACACGGTGCCTAAAGAGGCATTATCTTATCCAGAGCAATTTCAATTTCAATTTCATATTTCAACAAGTTCGTAAATTACATAACAGATATATTAACGCAATGATAAAGTTAATAATAAAATTTGATTCTGATTTTTATGCTGTACTTTGTTCAGTATTGTTCGATATAGTTCCTCCTACCACCAAATACTTATTTCATAATGTGGTTACGCATTCAATGGAGCCTACTATTGCAAATCGTTTTACGACTATGACTATACTTGTCGCCATAAATACTGCTATAATATTCGAACAACCCTGGTGTGTCTGCGTTTATATCCCCAACGTGTAATGCACCCATCATTGCCTTCTTATACAAATGTAATATTTGATGCTGCAATATTATTAATGGCAATGGTTAACTACTAACTTGTATGCGTTACGTAACAGCTAAACTCTTGAACGGAATGGATGTTTTCGAAAATATCAAACAAATGTGCAATACCGAATACTTACTTAGGTCGGGACCCCACAGAGTCATCTTTCTTTCTTTCTGCCGTTATGCCAGGGTTCGCCTTCTCATCATGAGTGAACGGTGAATTTGGTATTAAAATTGTATAATTTTATAACATACAAAACAATTTCATCTAGATACAATGTAATACAATTCATATGACGTACTTTATCATAAATAATCTTTAGTCATGAACTTTTCGTTTTTTTTTTTTTGTAAAAAGTATCATTTAAAAATGATTTCTCATACAGTTTCATTAATTGTTGAGTGTTTCATTAATTGAGTGTAACTGAAGGAGTATTTTCGTACTGCATCCGATCCCAATGCAGTCTGCAGTCTAGCACGCGTTGTACGTTGTTATGTGCGTTATTATGGTTTTTGAGAATTGTCCCTTATTATTGACAGTCAAAACTGAGATATCTTGAAGAACGTTGAATATCTCACACTATTTATTTATTTGTTTAGGAAGCACAAACAGTTATTATTACGAATTTACGAATAACTAGATATAAATTTATAGGTGTGCAGGTTTTATCATGAACATTTTTTTTAAATAACATTCGCCGGCGAATGAGCAAGTGGGTCACGTGATGGTAAGTGATTTCCTATGCCCATGAACGCCCACAATACCAAAAGAATCATGAATGCGTTGCCGAACTTAAAGGAAAGGGCTAATTAAGGGGTAGGGAAGGGGAGGGAGATTTGGTACTCCCGATATCGAAACGCAGCAGCACGCTGTTACTTTACGTAGGTGTTCTGTAAGAAGAGTGTGTTCTGATAACCTGGTCGAGTGGGCCCATTCATGCTGTCTGCAAAACTGTCTACAGCGTGGCTCTACCACTCCTACATACTTAAACATACGTAGCACCGAAAAGTCAGATCGATCTCTAGTAGGGTAGTTCGTTCCACTACCCGCTAGGGTCACTAGGCTATCGCCTTTTTTTTAGCATCGCAGAAAGAATGATTAAAAGTTAATATTTTTACAGTCACGGGATTGAATACTTATCTAGCAGTATCCCTGGTGTATATCGTATGCATTTTCTACGCTTCGCAGGTTAGTATAATGTCAAGATATTAATTTCTTGAATGATACGAATTATAATAAATAATGTTTAGTTACAGAACTGTGCAATTCAATTAATAAATTTTATTTTTGTAATAGGGAGGCATGAAAGCAGTTATAATGACAGACACATTTCAATCGGCAGTGCTAGTGGGTTCGTTGGCTGTAGTTTTGGCCATGAGCATCTCCAATATTGGAGGATTGGATATCGTCTGGGAACACGCCTGGCAGACCAATCGACTCCACTTCTTCGAGTAAATATTTAAAGTTTTACTGACATTACTTACATACTTTTTCATATAATGTGCAAATTCTAAATTAGTTTTTTTTCTCTGAAATCAAATATTTCGCATCGATTTAAAACTTATAACAACTTGCTACCTACGATAACTACGATTTAAATAATACGCTTCGGTTTTTACGAATAACTACGAATATGTAATGAAAACCTGGTCACCCGGGCCCGATCAATCACTCAAGAGAAAAAAAATCTCCTACATTATTATGTATGGAATGTACCTAACACATCTGTAGGTATTTAGGTATTCGGCCATCATCACTCGTTCATATTTCTCAATGAGATGAATGCCGAAGCGCATAATTTAAATCGTAGTAGGTACCTACTATAATTGTTAGTTATTTCTAACTTAACATTAAAATTATTTAATTGACCTGAGTAATGGAACTTACACCTATTATATAAATAGAAAAAATAACAAATCATTCTAAGTAAGAAGTTTATAAACAATTACCTAAGTTGTTACCAACGAATTAAATAATATTAAATACAATAATTCAATACACATAAAACATGATAAAAAAAATCTAGTTATTAATGGCCACTATTTCAAACCGTTCGGCTTTTGGGTCATCACTCATTTTCCCATTGCTTCATATGATTGAAGTTTTATCGAAACGATTGATGTAATTAGAAATTACTTTTATGCATTGGTACTTTTTTCTCAATTTTAAATGTAGGCATTAAAAATTGAGAATAAATATCATCGACACATACTTAAATCATTTCCAGCATGAGCCCCGACCCAACAATACGGCACTCGTTTTGGTCAGTGGCTGTCGGGGGTACAGTGTATTGGACTAGTATGTTCTGCGCCAATCAAGCTTCAGTGCAGAAATATTTGGCGGTGGAGAGAATATGGCAAGTGCGAGTGGCGCTTTGGATGTCAGCATTTAGTCTTATCGCAGTATATTCAGTCAATTTCATCACCGGAGCCGTCCTTGCTGTCTACTACGCGGATTGTGATCCGATTCAGGTAAACAATGTAGTTGTACTACATACCTACGTATACGAAATGCCACTAAAATATCTTGTTGTTCAGTCTGTAGACGTTATATGTTGTAATCTCCTGTACGTGTGGTTCGGCTTTTAACTACTTAATAGCTTCAAATTGTAATTGTAATACTTTTACTTCCACTCGCCTAATCAACAAACTTATATCGTGTATTATATAAATGGTATGATTAGATACACTCCCGGTTCAAGACTTTGTTTAGGGCGGAGCAAGAACAAAATATAGCACTCCTTACCCATGGTTTAGTATGTGTAAAGTCTGACTCAGAGAATGGACACGTGGAAGCGCCTCTAACCCATGATTACCCGGGTTGTCGCATAGAGCGGTCACTCCGATCAATACATGACAGGGCCGGCCCTGATTAAATAATAAATAAATAATAAATAAATAAATACACCCAACAGTCACACACATAGTCCTGACCCCACACTAGGTTAACCTGTATCGTGGGTATCAGGAACTACGAGGGACTTGTGGTCCCACAACACCCAGACCCGAGACAAATATTAGTGGAGCACACAAACATTTGTCTCGGTGCGGAAATCGAACCCACGGCCTCTCGCTTCGCAGCCGGCTACTAGCCCGCTGCGCCACGGAGGCTGTCAAAATATCACTAAATATCACTTTTAAATATAAATTGTTTTTTTTGCTGAATAACTTCGGCATTTCTTGACTGCCCTTGAGAAGAAAGGCCGAAACAAACTCAAGTGTCATATATAGATTTTACAGAATAAGGAGTGTTTCTGGAAAAGCCTTTTCAGGGACGAACCATAGCTTTGAGTAGATACACCTACCGGCTCCAATTGTAAATATAAACCATACAATTGCGAATATAACCTACTTAAACACATTTAACAAAAAATATTAAATTCGGTTCAGCCGTTCTCGTGTGTTGCGCTTAGCAACAAATTTAGCCATTCATTTACATTATAGATTATCTAGTGTATAGAAAATATTTACCACAGGCCGGCATGATCAATGGTGCGGATCGACTTCTGCCGCTTTACGTGGTGCAACAATTGGGTGGGACACATGGAGTTCCTGGATTCTTCGTTGCGGGTATTTTTGCTGCCAGCCTTGGGTAAACTTTATGGATTATTTCACATTTTTAAGTACCTATATATGTCAACTGTTTTTGTCTAGATATAAAATTGAGGGTCACCGGGATATCTGTGGCGCGTGAAGGCGTTCCTAAAACTGACTCAGATTAATTCCATTACAATTAGGGGAAATAAGTAGTGGAGTCCAGTTTTAATTTAAGGACTGCCTCTGTGGCGCAGTTGTAATGCGTACGACTGAGGTCAACGCTGAGGTTTCGGGTTCGATCCCCGGGTCGGGTAAAGTGGTATTGGGTTTTTCTATTACGAAATGCTCAATATCAGCCCGAGTCTGGAATTTGTGCCCGGTATGGCGATAGGCTCGCCATATCACATAATGACGGAAATACGCTCGGCGAAATGTGGGTGTATTAGTTATCACAGGCGTGAGCGAGGCTTTCGGGGATTACAGGCGTGAGTGCGTATGTATGTAAGTATGTATGTATTTAATTTAAGGATAAATTTCCCATAGTAATGCATGTTTGGCGCCTATGAATTTTAAAGACCAACTTGAGACGCAACAATCATAATCCTACTACTTCCTACTACTATATTACCAACTTGAATGTTTGGATGTTTGGTAGTCTATCGCGCTTTAATGGGTGATCGGTTTTAGATGAAACCAAGTAGACCATGACCTGGATTAGGACATAGGTTAGTTATCCCGTAAAAGGCCATTCATGAGGGCAGAGCAATGCAATATATAAAAAACCGTGTTGGTCCTGTCTAGGTCATATTATTATAGACAGCATAATAAAAATAGTCAATTAAAAAAAAAAACAGAAGCGAGATATTATCTATGCTTACACATGTAGCTTAGAAAAATGAACATATTTAAATGAAATTATGATAAAATGTTATTTTCATCTGAAAAGTGATGAACAGCTGACTGATGTAGCGTATTGACAAAACCGGGCGCGCACGCGGCGCGTTTGATGCACGTAGACGCCGCAACTTGCTATCTCGCTCGGACTCCGAGCCATTGCTATGGTAGAGGTAATCAATCGAAATACGGTTTACAAACAATAAAATAATTAGTTTAAAAAATAAATATGATTATTTTTATAGTCTCATTTTCGTATGCGAGTTATATCATTACTATCATATTTATTTATTATAAAATCATAATATATTTTTAAATAATCTATAGGACGGTAGCATCGGCTTTAAATTCTCTAGCTGCGATTGCCTGTGAAGATTTCGTAACTGGGCTATTTAAAATAACACTGCCAGAGAATAAAGGAGCCTTCGTAAGTACACGATAATAAAAAAAAAACTAATAATAAAACAAAACATGTGATATAATTACAATACGTGCAAAATAATTTGCCTGACTGAAGTTACTATTATAATATTGAAAAAAAAAATTAAATGCGAAAGACCGTGTGGATTAGGTTCATTTTGCCTATATCTGCCGCCAAGCAGCAGTGTATAAGCACTGTTGTGTTTGAAGGACATTAGATGCACTGAAATTACTGGGCATTATGAGACTTAACAACTTACGTCTCGGTGTAACAAGCGAAATCCAGTGCCATGCAGTGCTTTGTAGCTCATTGTTCTGTGTGGTGTTGCTTATGTTTATGGGCAGGCGCCGGGCTTACCTACCTATCAAGCAATAAGCAATAGGTAGGCTAGTTGACTTATACCAAAATTTAATAAATAATTGTTTATTCCTACAGTATTTGGTTTAACCCAAATATATCAATTTCAATACATTAAAGTAGAAGGTGACTATAAAATTGAAATTACATTATATTTTTTTTATCTTTATTTGAAATCTTCGAAAACGTAACCGCCGCGCCATGATCGTGACGTCAGTCACTATGTAAACAACTAAATGCCATTCGCAAATCGCATGTTGTCGTCTTTTGTAGCAAAAATAATAAGATATTATGTAAGTAAGTACTTACATCGAAGTGATCTTCGCAAAAATAAATTTGAGTTTCAGTCGATATCTAAGTAGCTCGCTTATGTTATTTCGCGTGTTTATTTACTAATAAGTGTCGTCATTGCACCGATCATCTATAGGCCAACATGGCCGACAGCGTTTTCCACAGACTACTATAGAGATGCTGCGTTTTCGTATGCTCATGAAAAAATTAAATTTGAATTAAAGTTTTGTTGTTTTATAAGTCTCATAAAAATACGATTAAATAAAAAAACTGTCTAGAAAAGCCTCATTAACAAAACAAAGCCTATTTTAAAAATGTGTCAACTAGCTTATTGCCGCGTCGCCGCTCGGTACTAACTTCAGACCCGGCAAATTATTTTTCGCGTATTGTAATCTGGTGTTTTTTTATTCAAACTACCTAATATTTTAACAGATTGCTCGTTGGGTCTGCATGGCGTGTGGCGTGGTTTCTTTCTTATTAGTGTTTGCGGTAGAGCGGCTGGGTCCAGTATTACAGTTAGCACTCTCCTTTAATGGCATGACTGGTGGTGTGTCACTGGGACTCTTTTCTCTGGGCATGCTGTTCCCATGGGCGAATGCTAAGGTCAGAATAATAATTACCTATAGTTAATAGCAAGTGATGACCTACAATAAATTCTGAACGACCTAGATGAATTATTTGCATGCTTCGGTTTGCGGATGAACCTGGAGGAGATAAAGGTCATGTTCAATGAATATCTAATTCTAAAAAAAAGATATACCTACTTACAAATATTATTACATTTTAGAGCATTTTGCAATATTTTGCTCAATTCTTCCGGCGGTAAGTCCGCCTTTTTAACTGCCAGAGTATAGACTCTGGCTAAGTTAACTCTAGTTTATGTGGACAATCTATAGAGCTTGTTCACACGTAAACCCATAATTTAAAAATACAACAAAGAAAATGCCAGCATTAATCAAATCGAGCGACATTGCGAAACATCGCAAATCAAAGCAGTTTCTTTATCACCAATGGATCGTTGTTCAATTTATGCCGATTCCCAATGTTCTAGTAATAGTTCTAATGACTTTGTTTATGCACACTACACTTAGATACATAAGTGAAAATGCGCCTTAATCCTAATGATGATTTTTAGAGGATATCTGATGTTTGTCGATTATACTGTACCTATGTTTTATTAGGGTGCGGTTTCTGGCGGCATATTTGGATTGATGTTGGTGGTTGCGGCGGGAGCTGGCGCGCAGCTGGCACAGATCCCACTGTCCCGGGTGCCAGTCTCTACGGAAGGCTGCGATGCGTCGTACAACTCGTCCACGTATCTCACGGCTGATCACTAGTAAAAATATTTTCTTTTATTGCCTATGTTATGTAATAAGTAGGCATCTGTTACTTAATTGTTTTTATGCCTTTATACTCTTCCCGCTTCATTTTTTTATTGATTACCTACTTTATAAACTTAGACATGCCATTAAAGGTCTATGTTCCACAGGTACAACCAAATTGCTCCTACTATGGGAAAATATTCAGGCAAAATCAACTATGTTAGTCAATATACAGTATGTAATAAAAACCCTGTTGCCCTTTTTCGGTCGTGAATATAGAAATATAGACAGGTTAATAAAAATAGTAAAATTAACAAAATATTAAACAGAAGCGAGACATTATCGTTACATAGGTAGCTTACAATATGAACATATTTAAAAAATATTATTTATATATGAATTTCTGTATGTGGGGTCCGCGCGTCGCGGCGCGTTTGATGCGCGTAGACACCGCAACTTGCTATCACGCTCTGGCTTAGAGTCATTGCTCTTGCAGAGGTAATCAATACGGTTTACAAACAATAAAATAATTAAAGTAAGTACATACGCACTCACGCCTGTAATCCCCGAAGGGGTAGGCAGAGGTGTAACTAGTACACCCACATTTCGCCAAGCGTATCTCCGTCCCACGATGTGATAGGGGGCGAGCCTATCGCCATACCGACCACTTTACCCGACCTGGGGATCGAACCCGAGACCTCACCGAGGCAGTCAAGTTAATTAAAGTAAGTATAAAAAATAAATATGATTATTTTTATAGTCTCATTTTCGTAGGCGAGTTATTTCATTACGTTTGAATATCGATTCTGATATCACAGTTAAAACGCCCAACAGAGTTTTTGTTATATAATATTATGTATATTGTCTGACGCATTGGCGGATGATTTAATCAAGTTCCTACAGATAGGTAACGGCTTGGAGTGGCGGCCAAGCGAGTGTTGCCTAGGTATAATATTCAAATCATATAAAGGACTTCTGACACAGCTTTAAACTAGGTATAGTGCCAACTGCCAAGGTTTGAGCATTTGGCCTACGTTTTGGTCGTACCAGCTATGTTTTTATTTTATTCTGGCACGGCAAAATGCTGGTCTTGATCTTAAGTACAGTGCAGACTTCAGTTCAAATATAATTTCAACCGTCTAGAGACATTGTATGACGAAGAGACTTACGGTAGGCAGCGGCCTGGCTGTGCTGTGGCATTGCTAAGGTCCATGGGCGGCGGTAACCACTAACCATCAGGTGGGCCTCCCGCTCATCTGTCTATTTAGGGCAATAAAAAAATTGTGTCCCTTGAAGGTCGGCAGCATTATGCCGGCCTGAAGTTACTGGATATACGTACACTGGCTGAACCCAGAACGCGACTCGCACGAATGAGCCACTGAGGCGGGTTTTTCACCATGTGTATGCTATCCAGTAGGTACCTACAAAAAGGATACCCTCCCACCAGCCAAATTACTATTCATTCTACTTTTTTATATTTTTATTTTGATTTTTACCTAAGACTTTATAGACCATTCAACAATTCGTTCTACATACATAGTTTGATCATCTATTAATTTAGATCTTTTGTTTTGTTCACAGTGACCAATCGGAAAGCTCTGTTTTCTGGTTATTCCGAGTATCATACCTTTGGTATTCGGGTCTGGGCTTCATAGCAACTCTATTGACGGGGTTATTAGTATCAATATTGACCGGCGCCACTGATCCCACAACTGTACCGATTGATCTAATATCACCACCTATTGTGACGCTGCTGAACTCATTACCCCTTAAATTAAAGGTATTTTTATAATATATTTTAGCCATTTTAAGTGATACGTTCTCAACCTAATTTATACGTATGCGCCACTGGGCATTTAGCCCCTGGGCTCGGTATTCCTTTAAAATACAGTGTAGGTAATATTTCTGTGCAAATTTTATTGTTTTCTTGGAGATGTTTTCCTCAAAATGTGATCATAATTTGTAAAAGTCAAATTCAAAACCCTATAACTAGGCAGTGTTTGTTTACTTATGAAACTCGTTTATTGTGTTAGAAAAAGTTACGGGTGCCATCACGACTGGGTGTAGAACGCCGACGAGGCTCCAGCATTCGCCCACCAAGCGTTGCAGATGATAAGGACACCAGACGTCGACGTCGCTTGTCCGAGATGGCGGGTGGCATATTTTATAGTGATGCACCAATATTATCAAGGGGCCATGAAAACCTCGCTCTTGAATTAGAAAAACATGAACCCGATGACGCCCAGCACTCTTTAAAATTAGACGATGATGAAAACCACTTTACACAGTCATCTACGTTTTAAAAGTGTAAGAGTACTTACCATAATATGATATATAGCATGGTGGGCGGTGGCAACTGGCAGGTACATACATAGTACAAACAAAGCCAGTGATAAAATATTGTAAGTAGGTACTTTCTGGTAGGTAATAGTTCGATATCTCAGGACGGAGATAAAAGAAAATAAAAATCACAGCCGTTATATATTATATTATGCTTGATTTCTACTTTTATTGGTGTCTGGTTTTAAGATGATTCTTTGAAACCGAGTGATACACAAATTGATAACGCGGGCGTGCTTGATTGACCCTGGCGCTCTGGACTAGGTTTCGCTCGGATTTCCCCTCAGCGTCATAATCTCATCTCAAGTACCTATTGCCGAAATTATTATTTCATTATTATTATTGGGAGGTAAGTACTTATACTCAGTTCCACCCTACTAGTGTTTAATTACAAGTAGGCCTTTGACATTGCCTACAGCACAAAACATAAATGTACACATATACATTATATACCTATTGTTAATATAAGTGTAACTGAGAAACTTGTATTTAATTATTTTTAGAATCGTTGTAAATAATTAAAAAATAAGAACATTTGGAATTATTTTATTTTCTATATTAAATGGTACACTTAAATAATATGCAGGCAGTAATAGAGACTCGTACCAAGTAGGTAAGCACTCAAGGCGGACTTCCGATGGTCGCAATAGGGACAACAGTGACGCCGCGTCTGAGCGTTAGTACCTACTTACTTTGCTCTGTGCAAATCTATAGGAGACCATTGGCCAACTTGGCCGGGCTAAAATTAGCCATTTCATCCGCCCTCTCCGTCTACCGCCACTTGAGTCTTAAAACCAATAACCACGAAGCCGCTCGGTACTAATTCCAGGCAGACTAATTTATTTTGCGCGTAGTATAGCAACACTGGGTGCCAAACTTAAATTTAGTATGGAGTTGAATGACGGGAGTGTTACTGACGCCAACGTCTGACGCTTGACACAACCATCGGAAGTCTGCCTTTACTCAAATAATTTATTATTTTTACCAACATCTTACATAATATAAATTACATTTATATGTGAAATAAATATACCATCATAATGCACAGCTGTCTTCTGCAAAAATTGAAAATAAAATTTTAATAAACTAACATTTCAAAGACATATTCATTTATTATATTTATATCACCATTATTTCACGATAATAAGTCTTGCTGATGTAATGTCTGTTGTTGATGGATTTCTTGCATTGTGGAAACCGGCAGTGTTGCACTTACTGTTATTGAAGGCATACCAGGTAATGAGACAGGTGTCACTACTGGTAAGCCAGTAGATATGGGTGGCGGTTGGATTGGAGCTGGAGTAAAACTGCTCATGTCAAATGTTGGGACCAAGTTTGGTGCGCCTTGAGGAGGGCTGGTTGGAGGTTGTTGTGTGTAATTAGGCATCATTGGTATGTAAGGCTGCGGCTGGTTCATAGGAATCCCGGGCAGATTTGGCAGTGGCGCTGGTGGTTGAACATTGGAAACTGATGGGATACTACCAAGATTAGTCAGAGTCGCGTCAGCTAAATCTGAAAATCAAAACACGCTACTTTACAAATTGTAGCGACACTAAATATAATTTCCAAATACAAGAGCTGGTACCTACAACATTCGTAAAGTACAATTAGTCTGTTTACGTGGATAACTTCTACAAATGCAAAGACACACTGTCAACTTTTTACTCTGTCAACTCTGTCGCCCACAACCACAACAACTTGGCTAGAGACCAAGCAGCCTGCCTAAATCTTTCTTTTACGAGGGGTCAGCTCGGTAATCTCTCATTGTGTGCAACCATCCGACAGTTGTTATAATGAGCGTAGCCACGGCGGGGCAATAGGGCACTCGGCGACGAATTGCGTAAACACATAGGAACTGTATTTTATGGTTGCCGACAACTCAGTCGCCGGCGACTAGTCGACAGTGTGCATGGCTCTAATAGCTCCTGCGTACACCTACGTCACGTGAATAGACTAGGAGTCAAAGAGACAGAATTCTAAAATTTCCGTAATATTCTGTAGGATAATTACTGGATGGATTACTTTATGTTATACCTAATTTAATAAAATCAAACAGCATTCAATTGTCTTAAAGCTGGACACACGCCCCCTCCACTAATTAGAGGGTTTAAGACTTTCAACACCACTCTGGCTTTATGTGAGTTAAAAGAAATACTTTGTGTATCGACTATTACGTGCCGTTAATGCGAGTTTTTGCAATACCTGTTACCTCATTGATACGAATATGTATAAAGTTAATACGCTTTCAATACAGTCTGTTAGAAATGTTGTATGGATCTGCATACATATTGTCGTAAATGCAGATGATGTGAAAATTATCGAAAAACTCGCACTAGGGTCACTGCTATGTATCTTAAAAACTAAATACTAAACGTCCTAGCTATTACCTAATACTTACTGCTTGAATAAGTAGCCATGTTAGATACAACAGTCTGTGCTGTCATGGCTTGTTGTGGTATATTTGATTGTGGGGGTATCATTGCTTGTGGAGAGATATGCTCACTCGCTTGCTGTGTTACATTACTTGGCATAGCATAATTGCCAGGATTCACCATTGGCACTCCTGACAAAAATGGTGGTGGGGCCGTAGGCAACTGTTCTTGAGAATTTGGGGCTTGGTGACAAACCAGAGGTACTTTTTCCTCATTTATGCTTAAATTTTGAACATTTGATATCAGATTCTGTTGAAGATTGGATGTTTGTTGTGAAACCTGAAAACACACCAAAACCTCATATCAATATAATAATTTTGCAGCTTTTTCTATGTGCTGTAAAAGTTATGAATGCTAGGCATAATTGTTAGATTTCACATGAATGTACAATAGCCATGATTAGGGTACAGATTTTAGAATGCAATCTAGTTGTAGTTTATTAACTCATTGCACTTTAATAATTTTAATTTAATCAGTTTTTGGTTTTATTCTCTATTGAACCTTCATTAAAATAAAATAATTTCATTAAATATAGTTATCAGCAGCCAAATATAAAATTAAATAAATAAATACACACAAAGTCCTGACCCCACAGTAAGTATTGTGGGTATTAGGAATTACGAGGAACTTACAGTCCCACAATACCTAGACCCGAAATCGATATTTGTGAATGACCCAAACATGTGTGTCGGTGCGGGAATCGAACGCGCGGCCTCACGTTTCAAATCCGGTTACTCACTCGCTGCGCCATGAAGGTTGCCAAATGCTACTTAAATTTGAGATTGTGTTAACAGTTAAACATTTGACACTGCCTTATCCATCAAAATCGTTTATCTCATTACAAAACACAGAATTAATAGATAGTTGAGTACAATTTCAGTATTAAGGAGTGATTTTTTAAATAAATTTGTATTTTTTTTTTATTGTTGTATAGGCCGACAAACGAGCAAGTGGGTCACCTGATGGTAAGTGAACACCACCGCCCCTGTACGCCCACAACACCAAAAGAATCATGGGCGCGTTGCTGACCTTAAAGGAAAGGGATAATTAAGGAATTGGGAAGGGGAGGGGATTTGGGCCTCCGGATATCTCACTCACCGTACAAAACGGAGCAGCAAGCTGCTACTTTACGTCAGTTTTCTGTGAGACAGTGGTAACGACCCGGACGAGCCGGCCCATTCATGCTGTATGCAAAAATGTCTACAGTGTGGCTCTACCACTCGTCTACTTAGTATATGTCCTGTATTATAAATGTCTCACTGCTGGGCATGGGCCCCCTCTTCTAAATGAGAGGCGTAGACCATACTAGCCTAATGTAGATTTGCACACTTCATATACTTCTCTAACTTCTATACTACTACTACTCTAAGTTCTCTAACTTCTTAGGTATGCTTTTCCTCACAATTTTTCCTTCACCATTAAAACAACCGATAATAATTAACAATTTACACACACTTTTACATACGCACTCACGCCTGTAATCCCCGAAGGGGTAGGCAGAGGTGTAACCAGTACACCCACATTTCGCCGAGCGTATCTCCGTCCCACAATGTGATAGGGGGCGAGCCTATCGCCATACCGGGCACAAATTCCAGACTCCGGGCTGATACTGAGCATTTTCATAATAGAAAAACCCAATAACACTTTACCCGACCCGGGGATCGAACCCGAGACCTCAGAGCCTCAATCGTAACGCGTACGCATTACAACTGCGCCACCGAGGCAGTCCTTACTTACACACTTTTACTTATTGTAAAATAAAAATACCTATAATATGTTTTCCAAAAGTCAATATTATTGGCTAAAAACATACTAACCATTGGAGGATTATACAATTGTTGTCCTTGAACACTTTGTGCACTCCTTACTGGTATCCTATGCAAATATCCATATCCTATCCCACATCCTAAACTGCCATCCCCTCCCCAATTGTGATTTGGTGTAATAAGAACTTCACGACAAGTGTCATCATTGGCATTATAAACATACAGTTTCAGAGCTCTTCCTTCATGTGCTTCTATGAGAGTGAAAAGATCTTCACTCTCATGCATGATAGAATCAGCACCAATTATGTAATCAGAGAATGGTCGAAGTCCTGCCAGCTCTGCAGGGGATGATGGATGGACTTCCTGTAATAGTTCAATTGACTACTTTAATACATATCTATGTCATGCACTTTACATGCTGAACCCACCGATCTGCCAACACATGTAGAGTGTTTTATTATACAACTTCATAAAAAGGTAATTCAATGAATGTCTTTTTTTACATACCCTCTACTCATACTCTCAGTGATACTGATAATTATTCCTGACTTCATATTTTTAAAAGTACTGTTAAAATAGACTTCCGATCATAGCATCAAGTGTGTCAGTAATGCACACTTCTGACTTCTTAATGGGGATATAGTTATTGTATTTTATTGACAAAACATTGACTATCTCTTCACCAAGCTGTCATTTCAGTTTCTCATAGAGTTGCAACTAATAGGGATAAGTTTTAGTTGATGTGGCCTTGGACCCCTATGCTATAATCCACAACAACCAACAAAGTTCAGAAATGTACATCAAGTAATATGCATAACAATAATAAAATGTTCACTACTAAAATTAAGCCGTAAGTAAAAACATATATGAAAAGTAATTGATTTTTTTATATTGTTTATTATTGTATTATATTTTATGTTTGAAAGACAAAAAAATATTATAAGTGCCTACATCAAAATTCTAACTTATATCAACAAAATAAAAAATATTCAAAATTGTATTAATATGATGAATATTCTGTTCCAAACTTCATTGCTTTGTATAATTTTATAGCATAGTGGTATGGTACAGTGGATGCACTTTGTAAATTACTATAACTTGTACATATATTTATTTATTTAACTTTATATACAAACGTATAAAGGGCGGACTTAATGCCAGAGGCATTCTCTACCAGTCAACCCTGTATATTCATCAAACACAAAATTCTAGTTTCTTTTTTTTCAACCAATTTAAAATTAAAACAAGAAAATACATTACGGGAAACAGCCTCAAACATTTTGGAATAATTTAACTGTTTTACTTATGGTTTTGAATAATTTTGTAAATGCCATGATTACAAATATTAATGAGTTCTTGCTTGCTTGGCTGATTATTTATGCAATGAAGGGAACAAACATATTTGGTTCAAGTATTTCTTTGGCAATACTATCAGAAAAAGTAGAGTTTGAATAATAACAACAAATAAGGGGGTGATTCTGGTAAGTCTTAGACTGCTCTACATCCATGCTCATGCTCTACAGACATCCTCTTTTATATAGTATCAAGAAATAATGTATACTTATTCTAAGATACAAAATAATGATCATTAATGAACATTTGAATAAATATAACTGGGTTCCAATTCAAATTTCTTATCTTGGTTGTGTTGTGACAGATGGCAATTTCGCCAATGTCTAAGTGTCACGAAAGATACTGTAACATGTTTTAAAATATATGATGTGTTACTTACCAGCACATGCCAAACATTTTCATTTGCACCTTCGAAGGAGCAGAATCTTATACTAACACCCAGTAGACCTTGCCCACCCCAAGTGGCACTGGGGGTTATCATTACTTCCCGCACTGACTGAGTTTTACTACTATAAATCAACATTTTTATTGCGTTGTCGACATTTTGCTTTAATAAATCTTTTAGTGTGTCATTGTCTTGATCCAATCTGGTGTTTTCTATCGCTACTATAAAGTCAAAAAATGGTTCAAGATTAGCCCTTTGACCCGGCGACCCGTCCTGCACCTGTGTAAAACCACAATTTGATGTAAATCACCCAAAAAGATGAAATAACTATCTAAAAAACTTGACAACACAAACCCGCAAGACGTGATATCCTTCAGAACCGCCTCCTGGCACTTCAGTGCTGTGGGAGGAACCCATTGGGATACTTTTCAAAAGAACAAAAACTTGTATGCGTGTACAAAATGGGTTTTTGAGATTAATTTAGCTCTATTTTTGAATTATTACAACACAACAGTAACCCAACTGCAGACCAGTTTTGACATTGACGTTTCTATTTTTCTACGTGGCACAACCCTGCTGATAGGGATACATCTTATATGACGATAAATCGAGTGATTGATATAGTTATTACAAAAATTGGAGTTGTGGCAAATACTTATGCTAATTTCATATGGCTCCAACGCACAAGCCGCGATCGCGATATTTTTTATCGGAGAATTTTAACATATTTAATTGCACACAAATATACTTTTGTCTTTAATAATCTTTCCATAAATTATTTCATTTATTTAATAAGTCCATCAGTCAGGTAAAAAACTGGTTTCATAATTCGATATTTTTCCGGTATATTGCAATATCATTAATTAATGCAATATGTCAAATATAACGATTTTTTCTCTCACCATTAATGAGCAATGAGCATACTCGTACTTTTATCGATATATCAACCACTTTAATTTTTAATTATCATTTAGTATCCGTACATGTTGGCATGTTCAAATTATTATTTTCCGCTTATTCAGTCACATTTCGGAACGTTTGGAACTGAAAATGAAGAATAATCTGTCAAAACTGAAATTGAACCAATGTAACCAAGGATTAAGCGAACAGCGCCACTCTATCGCCAATCTATAGTCGTCGCGTCGCTCCAGCTACCACAGTGACTAAAAATTGTAATAGTGGGAGTTATCATAATAAAGTGGTAACATTCATATGATGATGTCTTAAACACTAAACTCGACGTTGATGTAGGTATCGAGATCTCATCGAATAAATAGTTTAGATTTTTTCAAACTACAAGCGATACTTTATTTTTTTTATTTTATCATAGTCATTACAACTTACATTATCTTTGCTTCTGTTATGCAGGCTACGAAAGAACTTTATTCACAGTGGAGGATGGAGGTGAGATTGATCTTAGGTGGTATGCCACTCATCAAATGTATTTGTCTAATATGAGTTAGCACCCGTTATTTGATAAAGGACAACGAAATTAGTTACCCGGAGTTTTAGCGGTACTTAGTCAGGTGGTGACAACTTTGTGGATGCATTACTATTAAAAAATTCGTTTCAACTTTCAGAGGTGTAAATACTTAATATTTTTTAAGCAGTTTAGTTGATTTGCACGACGATCCTAATTTCAGATTAGCCACTAAACATGTTTACTTATGTCAAGTGTTCATACAATTTGACATTTCTTAAATAGGTTAGGTGATAAAAATCGACCTATAGAAATAAAATATATTTCATGAAAAAACGATTTAACTGAGAAAAAATATCGATATTATATCACAACCCTAAATTCTTTGAGTTGACAGATGACAGCACTACTGAATAGTGACATCATTCGTCATTAGTGATGGAATGATACCACCTAAATATCGATACTTTTACTCGATTCAATATCGACCATAAAATATCGATACTTACTTGGTATCGAATATAAAGTATCGATACTTACTCGACTAGACTTTGTATATTACTGACTACGGTATAGTATGTCATATAACAATATATTTATGAAAAAAATCAGTTTGTTATGTGTGATTTTGGAGGTCTCATTTTCACAGATTTCACTCATTATTGTGTCAGTTGTCACTCAAAATAACAGAAAGCTATTTATAGCTTAAACTAACAAAAATATTTATTTATCAAACAATAAAAAACGACGATAGTATTATAATTACAGGTTAGGAAAACAACATAATTAAGTTCAGAATAGGGGCCAATCCTCTCTTATTTAAATAATAATAATAGGCAAACAATGCTGCCAATAAACAGGAAAAGAAAAATATACGTTCAAAAACCTAACAAATACTTACCATACGATTAACGATGTATAGTGACCGTCATAAACTACATTTGTACGTCAATATGATAAGAGTTTAAGATACGAGTATTTTTGACCGATACCGACTTGGTACTGGGTTGCAAAGTATCGATACCAAATGTAATCGGAATTGAAAGGAAAGTATCGAGTAACTACTGTTATTTACTCGTATCGTTTCATCCCTATTCGTCATACTTTTTAATAAATAAATAATCAATTCGTAAAAAAAATTAAAACAAATGTGAATTCAGTGCCTACTTTAAGCATTTGAAATAAAATTTATAAAAATTGAAAAATAGTGAAATGTGTTTTTAAATTACGACGATCATAAAGAAATATCTTTAAAATAAAACTGAAATATTGCAGTACCTACATAGGTAAGACTAGTGTTTTCTACATATAAAGTCAGCAGACCCAGCAAAAACTTCTTGTTAAACATGTACCTTTTACAAAATATTAAAACACAATCACACAATCTTATTATGTTACCAATATATATCTAAGATACATTTGAAAACACTTGGTTGAACTTCATAAAAATTAAGTCCTTTACTCTGTGTTTTACTCCAGTAATTTTTTTTATTTTGCACATAGGTATTAAATCAAAATGACAGAATGGAAACAGTTGATAGCCGAATGGTTGAATGAATATGCTACGTTACAAGAGAATGAAATAAAAAGTTTTGCAGCAGAGCATGAACACAACCATGAAATTGCAACAGCTATATTCAATCTTTTATACACTGAAGATGATATTGAATCACATACTGGCCACAAGTCTGATGGTGTGTCGCAACATGAACAGGTGAGATTAACATTGATTTCGACTACATATTCGTTTGTGACAAAGTAAACACAACTAAAATGTAGTTTAGTCATGTCAAATGTCTGTGTAATCAGTGCTATAGTTAGGTCCTAGCAACAGAGGTACGAAGCGTGGAGGAGCAACCTGCCAAATTATTTTTTTTGTTTTCAACCTTGCCACCTTCCGTTTTTTTTATTGTGGCACAACAATGAGACTACACTGCACCTGGTGGTAAGTACAATGCAGTCTAAATATTTTTTCAATTTTGACTCCTGCGAGACTTTGTTCCTGAACAGTCATCAGAATTGTGCCGGCCTTAAGGTACTAGATATATGCACATTCAGGACTAACCCTGAATGTTGTTGTCCTAAAGTCTGAACAAGCCATGTGGGCTCTTCACTATGTGTATAATGATGGCTATCCAATGGAGTACAAATGTTTCAAGAGGGGGAGGGAGAGGGTCTCTCCACTAAAACATAGTTGTGATAGGACTAAATCTTAGTTAAGTTTGTCATGACTCATGTAAATAGGTTGACCTTGAACTAATATTGACCTAAAGTAAAAATTGCTTAATTTGATTTCTGTTTAGTTGGGTGACAAATTGTCATTGGCAATACAATAATGACAGATATGTCACTATGTGGTAATGAGCCACATTTGTACCTGCTGTTAAATTATGATGTCACATCGATGGTAATAGTAGTAATTTAGTGATGAGAAACACTTTTGGAATACTTTAGAAGAATTTTATAATACTTTATGATGCAACAATGCATTTTTCAAGTGTTGTTATTTTGTATCATTTTTGGCTGAGTTTTAATCTGTAATGTCACAATATTTACAGAACCCTATGAGTTCATATGTGTCCCAAGTGATACAGTATGATGCCAATACTATAGTTCCCCAGTACACCCCCAGGACATGCACCTCTCTTTTTTAATTTAGTACATTGAAATTTAACAATTTTTTAAGTACATTAAAATTTAACAATTTTTTTATTACACCAAAATTTATCTATTTTTTAATTACATCAAAATTTTATTATTTTTAATTACATTGATATTTAATATTTATAGTTAATCTTCTTATATATAAAATTCTCGTGACACAATGTTCGTTCCCATACTCCTCCGAAACGGCTGGACCGATTTGTATGAAATTTTGTGTGCATATCGGGTAGGTCTGAGAATCGGCCAACATCTATTTTTCATCCCCCTAAATGTTAAGGGTGGTCCACCACCATTTTTTTTATGTTCAGCATTAAAAAATACATCCAACCCTTAATTTTCAACCCTCTACAATCAACCCCTATTTTTTAATAGCGACATTAGTATTTTTGTCAAGCGCGTTTCTCACCGGGACTCGCTTGATGCGCCTACTAGGCTACTTTAATCCTGGAAATAGGCTGGAAATAAACCTTGTTACCTTGATACAGTGAAAAAAGTTAATCAATCTCCAAAAGATAATAATAGACTGCTCCTTTCCAGATGCTAGAAAATATTTGTACACAATTGTTCAGCTTCTACAGATCAAAGGAGGTGGAACTTCAAAGATTTACCCTTCAGTTTGTACCAACTCTCATTTACAGCTATTTAAGTTCTGTTGCGCAAGGTAACAAGAATACATACCGCTGTGTTGAAACATTGCTAATAGGTAAAATTATATTTATATAATAATACTATATGTATAGGTATACTCAGTCATAAATATTATTAATATATTTTATCGCGTGATGTGCCAAGCGCAGCGACATCGACGGGACAGACTATAGGTAATATTGTAACTATTTGGATATTGACATAGTCAGCATTATAAAAGTTTAATGGGAAATTCAGCTCATTGGTTGTTAGCTACTTATTGGCAGTATATTTAAGCTACGAAATAGATGAAGTTGTATGTTTGTTCTCCAGGTTGGGTAATCAAAATATGTGTGGGTTATCGATTCGAAACATCACACGTGTGTTACCAGGGATTGGAATTTGTGCCCGATATGGTAATAGACTCGCCGCCTATCATGGATGAAAATAACCTCGGCGAACTGTGGGTGCACAAGTTGCACTTCTGCTTAACCCTTGGGTGATACGGGCGCGGCGTGATCTTATGTTGTAAATAAAAAAGGAGTTTATATATATTATTTTTTGTTGTAATTATATACTATCCGTTGTCTCTGCCTACTCCTATGGGAAACAGGTGTGAGTCTATGTATGTCTACATATATGTTTGTGTTGTAATAATTTTTTTATAGATTTTTTTGTTTTGATTTGCTTGAATGACGAGGTCGTTCGGCTGAACTTAAGCGTCACGCCTGCCTATAAACAGTAGCAACGTCACACAGAACTCTTGATTACAGAGCATTGCATGACACTGCACTGCGCTCGTAATCCCGAGACATAAGATGTTAAGTCTCATCATGCCCAGTAATTTCACTGGTTTCAATGTTCTTCAAACCGAAACACAACAGTGCTTACACACTGCTGCTTGGCTGCAGAAATAGGCATACGAGAAACCTATATATCTTTTTTACTGAAATTATTACAATTTAACACACAATTATTTACTGTTTCATATTATACAGGATAATAATTTCCTTTAAAGGTATCTACAACTTTGAAGTGGTTGATGAAAATGGTAAACCTAAAGTGGTTTCTTTTAGATTACCGTCACTGGCCCAGTCATCTATTTATCATGAGGTAAAAAAAATTGTATTAAAATGTTACTATGATATCGATTTTGAAGTTAATCAGCAATAAAACAAAGAAGGCTATGAAATCGGTTAAAAACAGAATCTTTTATAATTTAACATCGGAACTATCATCTGAGACTACGAGGCGTTCCAAATATAGGTCTTGGGGTCATTCGGTCTTTATTTATTAAATATTCGCCAGTGATTGTTATACGAAACTTATATTATTGATTTAATTAAGTTATTATGCTAGGTGTACAACCTTATAAGATAAAAATTGGCAGTTGTAGAGACTGCCGATAGAAGTGAAAACTTAGAACTTTTAGTAACTCTCCAAGCAACAATTATATGCATGTTTATATATTTTTTAGTACTCACTGTTGTACTGCACAATGATTCTACAACTAAACGATTCAAATAGTAATGAAACAAAAACACTATTTCAACAATGCACAGTATATACACATTGAACTTTTCACTAAATCCATTCAATTTCACTTATAAGATATACACAGTACTAATGTTGCACAATACGTCAGCTGTATAGCTACAGTTATACTGCTATAAGCATGTCGGTGACGCGAACGCACGAGATTTCACCCATCCAACAAAGTGTCTAACGCGCACAGCACACGGCTGCTAATAAGATTTTCCCCTACCAAAAAGTGCCCAACGTGGTTCAAGAAGTTGTCACTTCAAAAACCTATTTTTTTATTTCGACCATCGGAAGTATCGGGCTCACTTTTTCCTTTATAATATTAGAATGGAAGTATTTATTAAATTTTATTTTTATCCTTATAATATTTATCCAGAGTTAACTATAAAATCGATATCCTATGCTACCTTTATTTCTTAAGTGTATAGCGGGCACCACCATTTTTAAACTGTCATTCAGGCAAATAAGAAAAACTAAGTACAATAATATCAAATGATTAACCAAATTCAAAAAAGAGGAGGTTCTCCATTCGGCGAGTTTTTTATAGTGTTATTTGATTATTTCAGCCATTATCATTGGGACCACAGTTTTTGACAGAGAGTGCTCTGCGGAGATGGGAGGAGTGCAACACAAAGCTCGTAAGCTGGGGACCTATGGCACAAGTCGAGGCTATAAATGCCCAGAATCGATTGAAAGTGATGGCCGCGTTATTCTTTATCTATAATCGACAATTGAGCTTATTGCCAAAGTTAGCGTTGAGACATTTTTGCATTGCTGCATCACGGTAATTATGTAAACTAGCAATTTGATTGATCATGGCTTTGCCGACTAAAATATTTTTCTTACCGAATATTAACTTTATCGTAAGCTTTCTATTGAAATAATTTTTACACTTGGATAAGTAATTCTAGAGGTTACCTACCCCACTGCAATCTTTACTTTTTATTTATTAATAGCTTGAATGACTTTATTTCTATAGATTATTAAATTCAGTGTGGGTAATTTTTATTTAACTTTATGTAAGTGTTTACATTACAGATGAGTTAAACGTACCCATGTTGTAAGCCAAAATAAAATTTGTAACCAAATAATAAGTGCTTTTATTCTTTTGAGCAAATTACTGAAGTCAATATTACGTAGGTACCTACTATTATCATTACTATGATTTGTAATTTATAATGTTTTAGGATTGTAACTCAAGGATTTGAAAAAAAAATTGGACCTGCATCGAACCAAAAACTGGTGCCGAGGATACCTGTGTCACCAAATTTTTTAATAGAAATGGTGGAGAGCGCCTACTTTGCCATGTTTAATGAGTTTTACACATTGGCGCTGCAAGCTGTTAAAGATATCGACAAGCGAGCGCAGTACGAACTGTTCCCAGACGTCATGCTCGTCACCAACGCTGTCATGAACTCATTGAAAAATAATGCTTCAGGTCTGTATTTTAACAAACACCATGGCGTAGTATATGTGACCAGCGGGATAGCAAACAAGGATGGTAATATTTCGTCACCGCTAGAAGCATCAGTTTTGTTGATATTGACGGCATTGACTTTCATACAGTTATCCACATCGATGGAATCATTGACACTAACATAATAAATATTAACATCGGCATCACACCGATGTATTTTTTAAAATTATCTTTTTATAGTTGACGCTACTGCATTAGGGGAGCTACCCTATAAAAGTAGTCGTAAGCTATGATAAATGTCACCAAAATTCGTCGTAAGTATGGAAATAAATAAAAAATATTGATGCTCATTTATGATGATCGTTATTGATGATGTTGATATTGTCAATTGCGTTAGCGCCGATCTTACAGTTATTATTAGGATAAAATCATAAAATTAAACCGATCTCAAAGTTTACAGTTAAAGCATGTTAGCAGTTCAGCAGTAGAACAATAAAGCTAATCGCTTGTTAATAACCTAATTGTATGTTTTCCGTTAAAATCGTTTGGAATTGTAGAGTTATATTAAGTGTTACTTACTGTTTATACTTGAAATTATCGACTTTGTAGGTTAAATAGAATTTTAAATATAATACCGAAGAGCTCCCTAAAATGTATAGGGTAAACAGCCAATATTATTAATTCCAAGATTCTTGAAGAGATTGAATTGAAAACCGATTTCAAAGATTTTATAATAATTTACTTTTTGAAATTCAATATTTTTACATCATGGTCATCATATTATCAATGATTACAAATGTTTATGTATCTGCTAGTTTGATTATTCAAGAAATGATTAGTAAAAATCCCATTTATCTCAATTATTTAAATAGCTTTAGCTAATCTTCATGTAACTCACGAGTTTCGATAAAAAAGCACGTATTTTCATGGTGGTAATTCAAATAGCTCAAAACTTACTTTATACTTCTGGGTTTCCGCTTAAATGATATTTTTATAATACACTCCAAGGTGTTTTCTTTTGGTATTGCAGGACAACCGTGTGACGGTCCGATGGGTATCAGCGTCGCACTGTCCCCGGCTACCACCACAGTCACCATGTCTAAGTCAATGATTACGAATGCGTCATTCCGTACCAAGAAACTACCAGGTTTGTCACTTTAGTTTTCACTTTAGATAGTAGTAGTAGTAGTATATGAAACTTATATACCTACATTACAAACTCTTTCTTATGTCTACACTTCGTTCTTATTAATCCCCATAAAAATTATATACTTTGTAGGTAACTATTTCATGTTTTGATTTATAACGCATTTCCTAATATTAAATATATTGTTTATTTATTTACATACAGATGAACTAACTTGCATGCTGCCAAACACGTGCTCAGAGATACATTTGGATTACACAGTTCTAGAAACAAGCTTTTTAAATTAATATTTTTCTTCAAAATAGGAATAAAACGTCGCTTTGTAATAAGCATAATATTTAGTGGAAACGCTGACGATTTTACATAGTATTATTTAAGATAAAGATTAAAATAGAATTGATATCAAATGATTCTTTACAATATTGAAACGCCACGTTAATAATTATTGTAAAATTTTCACTAATTCTGTATACTACTGATATACTTATTCAAACTATATATAACTGTAAGGTGGGAATATAAATAATCAGTATACCTGTAATATATTATTAATATTTATATACTTACAGAAGCTTCCGAATTTATTCAAACTCAATAAGTTGGTCAAAATAATTGCAAATAAGCAAATTGAATTGTCAGCTTGTATTACTTAAAATAAGAATACAAATTCATACGTATGTACCTTTAATACAATCTCATTTAAATCTAAACAGATAAATATAACCTTAAATGCACTATTTTTGTCTGCACTTTTTGGTCCAAATGAACAACGTGTTACAGTAAGGCCTGATCTTATTTTAAGGTATAATGATACCTTGTACCTACTTATATACCGACTCTTTTCAAAACCGAGACATCGTAAAATTTCACGTTAATTTTAATCACTCGTTTATTTAGATCGATAAGAATTGAGCACATCACTATTAATTATTTTGAACGACACTCACTTGTTTAAACTTGAACAACGTGTGCGTAATTCTACCAACATACGTACGTAACTTGTAATTTTTAACATAAATTAACACCTGAAAGAGCCTGTGTACTGAAGACGATATACCATCTTCTAGAAGCACTTTAAAGACTTAATTTTTGGGCCTTTTATCTATGAACTTTGCTTATTACAGCCGACGAGCGTCTTATAAGTAGCTGCACCAATAAAAAACATCAATTTAGGTATAATATACTAGCTTTTGCCCGCGGCTCCGCCCTCGTGAATAGACTTTTCCAAAATAAAACGTAGCCCATAACCGTCTACAGGGTCCCATCTATCTCTACATCAAAATCGGTTCAGTGATTTAGGCGTGAAAGCGTAACAAACAAATCGTTGTTTTTTTATAAAAAGTATCCTATGTTACTTCTTATACTTCCAATAATATGTGTACTAAGTTTCATGATCGGTTAAGTAGTTTTCGCGTGAAAGCGTAACACACAAACTTACATTCACATTTATAATATTAGTATGATGTTTTTTAACTCGTAATCGTACTTGAAAAACTTAGAAATTGTCGAACTGACTGCGTCAAATCTCAAATAAATGTTGACTTGAAAACTGTTCTAATGCTTCTAATACAAAATTTAAATGAAAGGAGGTCTGAAGTATCACTTTTATTATTTAGTGTTGTTTAAAGTTGAAAGTCGATATCGACGAGTTACACATTCAGTAAAAAAGAAAATTCAATAATTAACTGTAATTGGTACTATGAAGGATGAAATACTTATATCGTACACTATACATATATTGCTTAAATTTACATACACCTTTCTGCAACACGTTGTATATAGTTTTTATTATACGCCTGAATAACGAGAAGAGCCCTGTCGTTCGGCTGATAGTACCCAAGTGCCATGCCTGCAACGATACAGCTAATAGCTGCTTTAGTTAATTAGTTTATTCGGAAGCTACTGGATTTAATTAGTTTGTTACACTGCAAGTTTACATAATATTACCATCCATTAAAAAACACTAAAAAACACTTTTAAGAAAATAATAGCACGTGTCTTTTTATTTCAATAAACAATATTTACCTGTCATTCATAACTTAAAAACTAAATAGCATTAGTTATTATGTAATTAATTGTTTATATGTCACAATATGTATACGTTTGTGGTGTTTATAAGACACGGAAAGGGTTTGTGTACCTATACAAAATAAAAACTAAAATGAAACATGACGCCTTTTGTGTAACTTACAGATCGAAATAACGTTACATTTTTAAGATGATGTGAACGCAATTTATTTTGTCTGCACTAACTTCATTGTCCTAAAAAGTAATTACTAACATTCTAGTTGCAGGTATGTTTAAATCGCGCATAATTGCTTCAAACAGTTCACATGTATCGTATTACTTTGAATTATTTCATTGGCATCATCATATTAAACACTTATCCACTGCATCGATGTAAATACGAAATTTAAGAGTGCCTATGCACTGCATTCGACCTGAATCCAAAACATGTCGGTCCGAAGAAGCCATAGTATTTGCATGAGGGGTTACGCTCTAGATCCGAAGTCAAGAATATCCCCAGTTCGGATCAAGATCCCGGATTCGGATCGAATGCAGTGTGCGAACATTCTAATTGATAATGTTACATTTGCTTTGCAGATGACATTCCTATACAAGCTGGTCAGGTGATACCCACCGAGTCTACTGATATGCTATCCTCGATCACGGAGGAAGGCGAAGCTGACATAGTGCCTATTCAACGTGGTGGTGTAGCTCGCAGCTCTAAACCTAAACTCAGTTCGTTCCCAGTGTTAGGCAAGAAAACAAAGGACGGTAAAGATAAAAACGCACCAAGCGACAAAAAAGTCACCATGAAGGAATCTTCCAAAGGTATTTGGAACACGCTCAGCGGCGGAGGCGGGGACAGTGTGGATGGACAGCAGAAGGCGGGGGATAACACGGGAGATGCTAACGGAAGCATGAAAGATGAGAAAATTTCCATGTCGTCGATGCACAACAGCACCGACACTTCCGAAACACGATCTCAAATAACGACTGATTCCTTAGATACGGAGACCGTGCCGCGCTTCACTGGGATGCAAGTCAGTTCTGTTTAATTATTTGTATGCTTCTAGGTTCCAAGTCCAAATATAACTGCAAGTGGTTATTTGCGGTTGAGCGGTCTGTGGTTACTCAATATCATTATCCCAGATTCCCTAATTCGAGAATCAAGCATTTTATTTGAAAAAAAGTCTACACAAAAAAATATAATTTATAGAAATTATGTTTTAAATTGTATTCCCATAGCATAATCTGGAAAAGTATGTTTTCTCATTTTCCGATTTTTACTAACCTTTGAACAAAAATGTTAATATCTAATTCAAAGAATTTTATAATATATTAGTGACCAAATAATAAGTGATGTAAAGCGAATTTTAGGTGCTTCTGGGAATTTGCTACCGAGTTTATATAAATAATTAACCTATTAATTGTTGAAGGTTTCATAATATTCTAACAATTTACTGTTTAACGGCCATTACATGCCGAAGTGCTTGTCATTTCCTGTGGAATACTGCACCTCAGCGAGGGCTGCCGCTGGACAGAACGAGGCGAGCGATATGCCCGTCTGTAGATATAATGTATGTTAAAATTGCTATAGTAGGTAGTTAATATGTTTATATATAAAAAGAAGTGCTTTCCTTTTTCCACACTTTTCCCTAAACCGAATAATAATCTTCTTACATAAAGACATTGCAATGGAAATATTCTTTATGACAGGTTCAAATGAGTCGAATCGCTTTCAACAAGATACTTGAATCGACAAATGCTGAGGTTTTTGTTGATCAATTCGATTGAAAGTCTGTTTATGCGGTACGAATTGCATCATGCATGTGATTTTTTGATTAACTAAAATCGAACCGTGTGAACCCGCTTAAAAAGCTTAAGCTTAGTTTATTAAAATACTAAGTAACGTAAACAATGTATAAAAGTTTATAGAAATGTTATATGGGCACGCAGGTACTGCCTGAATAGTATGGAATGTGCCTCGAAAGGTCGGTATGGAAGCTGTTAAGTAATATAACAGTGGCATATTCGTAAAATCTGTACGCACTCTTAAGGTTTTTGCAAGTTTGATCTACTCATATGTGATGAGTGACAAACGAAGATAACCCTATTTCTGTTATTTGTTTATTATAAGTTAATCATGTATGTTTAAGCGCCCTATCACATCATGGGATGGAAATAAGCTCAGTGAAATGTGGGTGTACTATTTACACCTCTGCCTACCCGAGTTCAGGCGTATGCACCTATTTATGTATTTTAAATTATCACCTAAAGTATTATTAAATTATGAATGTTTGTCTTGACTACGTTAAATTGTATCTAATAAGCTATAGTTTTTGTTTATACCTATACTTTGATAGACTAGCGACTAAGCAACTGTACGTAATAGTGTCATAATTATAAATACCAATATCTAAAATAAAACTGGTATAATTACATGATAATAGTAAAAATATTTATCTTGTTGTTGACTGTTTTCGGTTATACCTATATAGACATGAAATATGGGAATAAAGGTTACTTATATGTTGTTACAGATTTTTTTAAACGTTAGGTTTAAGCTAGCTCACATGATATAGCTACAGTCAACAGTAGGTACCTGTCTATCATGATTAAAGTTATGCCTCACTAAATAAAACTATCTCTTAAAATCTCCAAATTTAGTTTAGAAATTTAGACTATGCTATTGTATCGGATTATATTTTGACTACAATAGATACGGCACTTGATTCCAACATTACTAAATAGAATTGGTACTGTACTATCGGTAGATACTTGAATTATTTAAAAATAACAATAAATAAATATCAAGCAAATATGTATCTAGTTAAGCAATTATAACCCTGTCAAAATAAAATAGATTAATTCCTGTCACTTTGGATTACTTAGTTTAGATGATTTCAGATTACGAAAATATTCTATATATATATAATAGGTATATATTAATAGTACCTATGTGTGTTACAGACTTTTTATTTAATGCAACACAAATCATATTATTTCATAGAAAGTACGAGTAACGAAGATAAAAAATAAAATAAAAAATCCTCGCGTGTTTATAATAATGCTGGCTGCAGGCTGATTCAATACAACATTCGGTTTAAAGAAAAAAAAAACTCTTAAACCTCTACGACAATCAAGACAGATTCCGTGAACAAATGTCGAATAGAAAAAATAAAAGGCACAGTACCTTGGCAAGGTCGTTCCGTTGGAACATCTCGATTATTTCCGGCCCCATATTATAATCGATTCTTCGAATTTTATGTGGAATTTAGAAAGTACGACCATAAATATGTTATGTTTTTAATTGAATTATGTAGGCGGTCTTAGAAGAATTCTATGGTGGTTGTTACGGGGCATTGTTTTGGCAAATATTAGGTTTTTAATATTAATAGCAATAAGCAATCGACATAGGTATTTTTACATCGAGGCGTTATGAAATATCGTTATATTCATATTATAACGAAAGTCTTAACCAGTTTCTGAAATACCAAAATTTATATAAGCCCTTTAAAACTGGGATGCTGTGGAGATCTTGACGTTTGATAAGAAGCAGACCCACATTTTGCTAAAACGGCTTATCGAAAGTCATCAATATAAAAGTTCACCGACCTATGTGTTTTTAATGACATCACACATTATAAAACAATTAGCGATAAGTTAAACGTAAGTATGTTATATAAGTACCAACTCATATGGCTTATGAGCCTGTATATATGTTAATTGCAATGTAATGTAAACATGTTAATATTAAATTAGAATCGACTCACATAAAAAATATGAGATATCAAATACTATAATTAATGCTCATTAAATATGGTTAATACGTGAAGAGAAATCTTTGGTCCCCTCTTTACGCAATATGCGCGCATGGAGGATTCTAAGATTTGACATAGTTTATAAACTTTAGAAAGAATGCAGAAAGCTAAAATATATTCTCTGTAATATATTATTTCTTAATTAAAAGGTGTTTTTGTCGGTACGCCGCGCCATAACGTCCATAATTCTTCATCAAATTTAATGATTCAAACACCATTTTAAAGCTTATGTTTGATGATATTGACATAAAATAGACAAGAAAATTAAAATATAAGTTTTTCCAAAAAAATATGAAAAATTAACGTGATGATAAATTAATTAAGTGCCATCTGTTGACAGTATAATCAACAAATTTGTTGTAGTTACTTAATTCTAGTTTATTATGTTACGTAACTAACCACGTGCGAAGTATTCGCCAGGTCACCTAGTTGACATTAAATATAATATTTATTTATGTATTTAAAACTTCATATAGGTATATAACATGTATATAGGTGGACTTAATACCATTAGGCATTATCTACCAGCCTACCTTTGAGTGAAGCAGAGGATGTGGGTGTATATAAACCTTAAATAAGAAAAGTTATAGTAAGAAAGAATAATACTTACCTACGTACAACACTTACATTAAATGAAATATAAAATAAGTTTTAACAAATCTTAGAAACCGATTCGGTGCCTGTGTCGCTGCCGGTCAAATGAAATTGCACCGACTCCAAAGAGAAATACATAAATTGTTATTTTCGAATTTCTGTGTTTTTATTTTGAAGTCGGTTTCTAAGTTTTGTTAAAACTTATTTTAACGTGGTGTTTCATTCTTATACTCATCTACATCAGATCTTAAACAAATTTATATGGGACCACATCGCAGCTAAACTCCATCGAATGTTTTTTTTTTCAATATAACTCAAACAAATATAATTAGCGTCTATACGAGCCTATAATATTTAAAGAATTATCCAATAACTCCTAATAGTTAAGGAGTTATATTTTCCATCATCAGCTCGGCAACATGAGACCATGAATACTTGGATACTTTTAGATAATATTTAAAACACATTATGCGTCCCTATAAAATTAGGACGTTGCCCTCGCTTTTTCTGGGATCCTAACTTGGTGCCTATGGGACCACCTGGGAAAGTACCTATACACTTTTAACAAAAAAGAATTTACATTAAAAAGATTCCGACGAATTGAGAACCTCACCCTTTAAGAAAATTACTAAGCAGCTGACGATAAAGAATAAAAAGTACATATAGGTACTTAATATGATTATAGAGTTCGAATATCGACCACTACGGCGCGGCACTAGTAATAACAATAAGTTGTTATTTTCAAACTACTTTAGTAATTTTAAGCTAGGTAGTTTTGTGACAACAGAATCGGCACTAATGTCTGGCTTTAGAGAAAAATAGATAGGTAATAATAATATATAATCTAACGTTATAATAATTACTTACTCTATATTGAATCATTATCATCATTTCCTTAGTGTTTGCCAGATTGCCGATACGCATTTTTTTTCGGGATATCGAAGATTTTAACGGTTAGGTTATGAAAAACTGCAAAGTATATACCTACTTATATTAAAAATATCATCACACATTATATTCGAAAATAATATAACAATAACATGTTTTCCAGCACATAGTAAAGAGACCGAGACGACACTTAGATAGTACATATTGCTTATTACTAAGAAGCTTTATCAGTATAGATATAAAGGTCAACAACAGACTGTTTATGTACCCTTACAGAATGAGCATCATTATTCATTAACGCAACCAGTTCATGTCGCGGTCGTGTATAGTCAAACCACATTGAGAACGCCTAATTTATAATAATGAAATCTATTATATTTGTTTGTGTCATATTATTGATATGCATTTCATCATGCATGTCCAAAGACATGATTGTGGGCACAACTTATAATACACATTTACTATGGCAGCAGAAAGCAGAGTACGCTGGAATTCCTTTTAGGAAAAGAGTCAAAGAATTGTTCTATTCGGACCCCTCGCAACAAATTTTTAAAGTAAGTACCTACTCAAGATTTATTACTTTTCGCAGATCCCAAAAAAACAATGCATTTTCAAATAGCCCTGGTAACGCACTTACTTCTTTGTAAGATGAATTTGTATATATCTACTACATAGGTAACTCGATCAACGTAGACAGGAACTCCCTCATACAATGTACAAACCTTATGCTTGCAACTATTGTTATTTAAAGTATAAATAAGTAAATCATTTATTTATTATGAATATGTATTATTCCATTGATACATTACAAACAGATAGATATTTGTTTATAAATTACAAACAGATTTTAGATTTTACATGGTATATGAAGTTACTAACCCTTAAGCCACAATGGTAGAGTAAGTCCTAACCCCTTCTCATTCGTAGGCTCGTGCCCAGCAGTGGGATGTATGTTATACAGGACTGATATTATATTTTGACTGTAGGCTGTATTAGATAAGATACTTTTTATTTAGACACAACAAAGTGGCTACGACACGGCGCAGCGTGTCTCGAAGAGACGGTCACTGCCACCACTCATTTATGTACACAAAACGAGTTTTTCCAACATTGCACACAATGCAACATAGTATTAGAATTTCAGATTTGTTTGTTTTTAGTAGGTAATTTAACTAATCCATTTATGATAATTTATTGATTATTTTTATTAAAGGGAATAGTCGCACGAGACATAGACCACACCGAAGCTTCCGTCATCATCACCGCTGGTGGCGTAGGTTTCTCGTACGTCAATCTCCGGTTTAAGAGCGGACGTGGCGACTCCCTCAACTATCAAGTGGAAATATATGTTTGATTTTTGTGTAATTTAATTCTTGTTTAAACACTACATAAATAAGTTTAGTTAATCTAAAATGTCTCATTCTTTTTTAAAGAGAATACCTATGGATGGTCGAAGTTCGTAAGACAACAAAGATAGGTATCCATATGTAAAGGTAGCTATCAGCTACACTGTACGACCGACTTACCGACCGGTTGAGCGTTACGAATCTTTTACTTACTGTTTATAGGAATCGGGCGTCAATCAAAGTCAAACTATCGTTAGGTGTCTCGGTAGAGCGTAGATTCCTTGATTAGCTGTGATGTGTAATGAGATATGGGAAATCGGTAGACGGTAGGTAGCATCGAAAACATACCGTCATGACGTTAATGGTAATTATATAGGTACGTGATTGATTACCAAAATAAGTGGTAAGGACGCGCGTGTGCCGTCTGGGTTGGTATTACAGTTTTGTCTATTTCTGCCGCTAAACAATAGTGTGTAAGCACTGTTGTGTTTCGGTTTGAAGGACATTAAAGCCAGTAAAATTACTGGAATAACATCTTATGTCTTTGGTCTCGGGTTGACGAGCGCAGTGCAGTGCCATGCAATAATTTAAATTATGGGCAGGCGTAGCAATCAGGCGAGGAAGCTGCTCATTTCATCATTCAAGCTTAAAAATTATTGTTATTAAAAATAAATTATGTTATTTCAATAAAATAATGGTACGTACCTACAGTACTTGAATGGACGAAGTTAATTAATGATATTTATAGCATTTATAGCTTTTATAAAATGTATACATTTTTACTATAACATTTGTTACTATAGTAACATTAGTAACATTATCCTATTTTTTTATCCGCGTTCATTATAGATTTGACTGTTTTTGATATTAGGTACTTACCCCACAACACGCAACGAGAACCAAGTTACGTCATTGAGTCATCCGTTATTCAGCAGAATGTATCACGTGCAGGTGAGGTTGGCTTTGGACCAAGATGTTGGTGGCCCACTTATAAAAATAGAGTTTTTAACTTTTAATTTATTTTGGGTAGGAACTAATACAAATAAAATAATAATAATAAAAATAGTTTTACAAAATCAAGATAAACACCACAATCATTTCATAATTTCGCGAGAGCCTGGACTCTGAAAGCACATCTAACTTCTTCTTTTTATATATGAAAATCGATTGCTGTTCGTTAGTCTCGCTAAAACTTAAAAACTGCTTGGCCGATTTTGATGTTTTTTTGTGTATTTGAGTGGGACCCTGGATGGTTTATATTCATAATAGGACCTGGTGGGTGGCGCTGCTGTAGTTGCGGGAGAAACCGGACGGGACAGCTAGTATAAAATAAAATTGAATAAGCGGAATTTTAATACTTAAGATATTTATTTATTTCTTAAAAAAACTCAATAACCAACAGGTATTGGTCCAATTGGTTTCATAAGTCGCATTCTATTGTGAGGTACCATATAGACGTTAGTTTTTCTAGGCGTACTGTTCACTCCATCATTTCTCTGATTTTTAGCTTCTAGAAGTTGGCGCAATTTTGTTATTGTATCGATTTGTTCATCGCGTTCCATCTCGTTTATCAGTACAGGTAGATTTGCAGCACAGATCCATAAGTAAAACATTCCCACTTGAAAAACACTAACATATAAGTTTGAACAGTTAATTCAACTCATTTGCTATGAGTGCGTAACATCGAGTTATTGGTCTGTGGACTGTGGTGCGTAAGTAGGTACTTCAATCTGTCAATTAGGTACTTCAGTCTGTTTAGTCTCTGATATCTTGGGCAACTTATATGGCAAAGCGTCAACACGCACTATAAGCACCGCAATAAAAACGTCAATGTATAACTATGTATGTATTATAAAACGACACGTTTGGTTTTTATACAGATTGAAGTATACTACAGTACCTACACAGATAAAACTACATAAGTACCCAAGTATCTATGTATTTATTAGCTAACGCACATAATAAGCAACGCGTGTACAAATGAGTCAAACTAAAAGTCGGTAATAAAATAATATATGTAGGTAAGTACTTATTTATATTTTACAAATCGATTTTACTTTACCTCATGGGAAACTGCTGTTTAATAAGTAAGTAAATTAGTTTCTTACGTAGTAGAAAACCCCCAGCAACACTAGCACCAATAAGTATGCCGATGTCCATAGTGTTTTGTTTTATCAGTAGTAACCCAGTTGATACCAATGTGGAAATAATAGCGAGGCGAAAGAGTTCCATTAATATGTAAGCTACCATAAAAATATTATTGCACTGAAACACAAGGCAACGATATACTTTGGCCGGCAACACACCAACAATCCCTCTAGTATTGTAGGTAGAGGTATTCATGGGCGGTGGTGATCATCCGTCATGATCATTTACCATCGGTTGAATTTCCGGCTAGTTCGCACCCTGCTTTATCCATCCATACAAACTGCGGCGATAAGTACCTACCTACGTAGGTACACTTGCGCAATATATTTTGCATGAAGTGTTTTACGGATGGAGATATTACACTTGATTGTGATTTAAACACTGTTGAAGGTCATTCTTTCTTGAACTATGGTCCGACATAATCTGACAGAACGGAACGGAACGGAACAGCCGCTCGTCGGTCATCTTTAACAAATTTTTGTACGGGCCAATTATAAAACCGGCCATGTGCGTGTCGGACCACGCACAGTGAAAACTTTCATAGTGTAACCGAAAATATTCTTTATATCTCGAAAATTATACAACATAGCTTATTGAAACCAATTTTCGCTGGAAGTAGATACTTACACTTTAAGTTATACTACTTCCTTGTTTTTTTTCATATTTTTCACGACATTGGACACGCATATCTCGCAAACTAAATATATATAAATAGTAATTTAGCACCGTCTATATGATTTTAAAGGAACTATCCAATAACATCGCGCATGCCTATTGGCAATGTGAAAAAATAAATCACCCCTCAGTTAGGTACCTACTTACCCACCCATATAGAAAGCCCACCCAAATTTTCTTTTTTAAAATTTCACTACAATTTCAAGTAACGGTCCATAGAATACATCTACCATCCAAATTGTATCCATTAAATGCTAATAGACTCCGAATAAAATGGTTGTGATATACGGACGAACGGACAGACGGACATGACAAAATTATAAGGGTTCCGTTTTTTTGCCATTTGGTGCTCTAAAAAAATTAAAAATGGGACTTCTGCAACATCTGTTCGTTCAGATCCATCATAGTAAGTTTATGAGAGGGTCCCAATTTGAATTTTCGTGGGCAGAGGGGGCAGGCGCGGGTCTATGGGAGAAAGTTATAGGTAAGTAAAGCCAAAATGGTATACTAAAATATTACAGGCAAAATTACCATTCTCACATTAGTTAAATTACCAGTTTTATGCTTGTTTTACGGTAGGCAGCGGCTTGGCTGAGCTCCAGCATTGCTGAAGTCCATGGGCGGCCGTAACCGCTAACTGCCCGGTCGTGAAAACTACAAGCCAAATCTTTCTGTAACATGAGTGTTATAAAGCATGTTGCGCCGACCCCACTGCGAGTGGGTTAAAGGCAGGTCGAAGGTATTATTATAAGAAAAATAAATCAATGAACTTACCATATATGCGCCATAAATAAACAGCAAGCAAACGAATATATAAATACATAGTAAAATTACTACAAACACGATATGCTTTGACGGTTCTGAAAAAAAAAACACCTTTATAAGGCCATTGCACACTACAATCTCCGTCTGACGACCATAGTAGCTGCCGCGGCGGGCACCCCAAATAATAACATAAGTAATACCGAATCAACCGTCAAATCACGATGGAAAGACGGAGGCCGGAATGTCGTCAAACAGAAAAAAGATTTAGTACCTACTCTAGGTTGCATAGTTGAATTTTTATTAGAGATTATCCATAAACTGTATAGCTCCATATTAGTCCCTTTTGGACTCCTTCTTCCTGATGTAGCCCACCATGACTTTTGTCTTTACTCCTAACGCAACTCGAGTCTTTCCCCCAACAACAAGGCCAGTGGCCACGTAACTACTTAAGTACCGCAAGGTCTGTTAGGAAATTAATTAAACTGTACCTTCTCTGAAGTTTTCCAAAAAATCCTTCACATACATCAGCGTAAAGTGGTAAATGGTATATGTAATCCAGCTTTTTACGTCTTTGATGTGGCTGTACGCCCAACAACACAATACAAGTAATAAAGCGGCCTGAAACTGCACATAACAGCAAACATAAATTATTTAAAACACATAGGATATAGGGTACGTACCGTGAAATGGATTACTTATACCTCCCAGGCCATTCTTTACAAAAAAAATCAATATCTGTTCACACGACACATCACAGACAAATCTACTCAACAAATATTATCTCTGGGCTCGCATTCAGTTAGTTACCTACTCAATTTTAAACATATAAGTACTTACCTAAGTTTTCAAGATCGAAGGCCGAACAACCTATCAAACCCAAAGACTTTAATGTATACTACTAGACAAGCTGCGCCGTACATAGAAATTGTACCAATAAGTTGCGGTCAATTGACCGTAACTCAATATTACCAACTTAGAACCACTATCACGCTCCCTGTTTGTGAGCTGTCAAACTCCCGCGTTATGTGACGCAATTTTACTTCTAAACAGTCCGTCTACTAGTATACATTAAAGTCTTTGATCAAACCACACAATTTTGTTTACACAAGTTCATTTACTTATGTAGGAGAGTCACGCTGTATATAAACTGTCTATAGCATGGCTCTACAAAATACTGTAGAATCTACAGTTATTTGGCTCGACCGAATTGTTATCACTGTCCCACAGAAAACCGACGTGAGTACCAGCTTGCTGTTGTGTTTCATACGGTGAGTAAGAGGTCCAGAGGCTTTAAGGTCGGCAACGCGTCCATGATTCTTCAGCTATTGTGGATGTTCATGGGCGGTAGATAACAGTTACCATCTGGTGAACCAGTTGCTTGTTTACGGCCTATACTATTCCAATACCTCAAAGTATGGTCTTAGTTACTGCGTTCATAGAGAAAAACCAGGACTCGAAGGACCGCCTCGAGCAACTCTCTCGTTATTAGGAAATATTACCTTGTTACCTACTAGAACTCAAGTAAGTATTCCCTGCAGTAGCTCCCCTCTCCCGATACTCCGCTTAACAAATTGTAGATAGGCCAACAAACTGCTTCGGCAGAAAATTACATACCTACTAAAGCTATATTACACATTAAATACATATAGATACATATGCCTAAACAGCCTAAATAAATACATACTACCTACTTACTAGGTAGGTACATAGCGTTTGGATCAACAAATTTAACAGATTTCTTGAGTTCCCGTAATTTTTACGATTTATCCTATGGTGTAACTTACGCACCAATGAAAAGATTCCAATTAAAATTCCGCCCAATCGCAGGGAAAACCAGAAACAACAACTGTATACTAGTGCCATTTTTTATCCTTTGAGTAATGTCTGTGTTACGTCAGGTTAATAAATACCCAATGTAAACACATGAAAACCAGGTAATGATCTTGTAACTGCTGACTTTGAACTGCTCCACCTTACACCACAGACTAGTATAGAGATGCTACGCCCTTACACCTACATACCACCACCACTACTATTCCATTGGTAAGTTGTCAGATTTTATCTACCTATATCTAAGAAATAGCATGTCGGTCTGTGTCTCTAGCCGTATATACTCGTAGTACATTGATTCTATAACTATTAACTAAGTATTACATTTTAACATAGTATAATCTGGGGTCTTTCAACTGAAAACGAATTGAAAAGTCTTTGGTATTTTTATAGCAGTCGTCGGCAGACGAGCAATTGGGACTCCTAATATTAGGTGCCTAAGTATATGTGATCTCCACCTCACATGAACATTCACTGCGTGTTACCGACTTTATAGAAAAGGATTGGGGATTGGGAAGAGGAGGGGATATGAGCCTGTTTTTTTTTGCAGAGGCTGGCAGACGTGCAAGTGGGTCACCTGTTGGTAAATATCTCTACCGCCCACAATATCTCAAGAATGAAGGACGCGTTGCCGACCTTAAAGGAAAGGGATGATTAAGGGATTACGAATGAACGTAAATTTGGACCTCTGGAAATTACCGTGCGAAACCCAACAGTAAGCTGCGACTTTACGCCGGTTTTCTGTGAGACAAAACTGACTACAGCGTGGCTGTAACACTTACAAGTTACAACTACTATAAACCACTTGGATCGTGGTAGGTACTAACCACACAAGTTATCCAAAAAATTACGTACATATACCTATAGGTACCTTCATATATTAGGTACTAGCTTTTGCTCGCGTTTCGGTCCGCGTGAATATCTTTTCTGAAGATGCCTACGTCCTAATCCAAGTTATGATTCACCTGTGTGCCCAATTTCCTGTGTTCCCCGGATAAAAAGTAGACTACTTATGTCGGAATCCAGATCACCAGATCTACCTTTGTGTCAAATTTCATCCAAATCCGTCAACTTCATTGATCAACAGACATCTAAATTCACAAACATCCAAACTTACCCACTGTAAATATTTTTTTGAGTAGGAAATATGATGTGAAACAATATGAAAGTGAGTTTGTAAATATGTAGGTTTATTAATAAATCACGCCTTATAGACTTAACTTATTTGGATGAATTTTAGCACACAGGTAGCCCATGACATTATTAGGACATAAGCTTTAGACTTTTTATCCCGGAAAAAGGTATTGACGCAGGCGGAGCCGAGAGCAAAAGCTAGTAGATATAATTGTATTACGTTATTTTGAAATTACAGTAATAATAGCTATTAAATTGTTAGAGGTAATAATTTTCTACATTGTTCCAGTAGATTATTACAAAAGATAATATTTATATGTAGGTTATCGTAATAGTGTCACGCCACAGCAATTTTACTGTTATTATCGAAGTTTTCGTATCTTGTGTAACAGGATTAGTCCAGGCAAATTAAGGGTTTCACCTTGGAATGACAGATAGTCAGCTGTAAACTTGTATAAACCTTTATTTTGGGACCCTAAAACTTGTCTCAAAACCTACTTATCGTAGGGGGTCCGCGACTACAGATATTCCAAGGTCAAAGTACAAAAAAATATATTATTTACACATTTACTGCAAATATCTCGTTTCCAATGGGTTTTATGCTATTTGTATCTACGACAAATATTGTAGAGGATTAAATTCTCTACAACTTTTGTTTAAACATTTTTTTATATCTTGAACCATTTTCGAGATAGACGGCAGAGCGCGCGCAGTGTTGTTTGCATTTAGAAACTGGAAGACGATGATGAAGAAGGAGAAGAATATTGAAATAAGAACTTGTAGTTCTTATTAATATTACATTTTATAAATATCAACGTTCATATATGTATAAAATGGTATTTTCCAATAAAAACATTAATTAATTTTTTTATTCTTTTAGAATTCTTTTATTGAGTTTTTCTATTACGAAATGCTCAGTATCTGCCCGGAGTCTGGAATTTGTGCCCGGTATGGCGATGATAGGGGGCGGGCCCCCTATCACATCATGGGACGGAGATACGCTCGGCGAAATGTGGGTGTACTGGTTACACCTCTGCCTACCCGTTCGGGGATTACTGGCGTGAGTGCGTATGTATGTACGTATGTATTAATTCTTTTCTTTATAGTAGTTCTTATTCTAGTATAAATAAGATTAGATTAAAAAATATTAAAGTATTTCCCTTAATAACTTTATAATTACACTGCCCGCGCTCTGCCCTCTATCTCGAAAATGGTTCAAGATATTAAAAAATGCCTAAACAAAAGTTGTAGAGAATTTAATCCTCTACAATATTTATAATGGATACAAATAGCAAGTTTTAGGGTACCAAAATAAAGGTTTATACAAGTTTATAGCTGACTATCTCTCATTCCGAGATACTTGCCATTATTTGACTAATTTTCCTGGACTAGATAGTAATGAGCAAGGAATATAATACCGGTACCTATTATATTCCTTGAAATAAAACATTAAACTTATTACCGGTAATAAGCCTAATGATGTTTTTTACACGCAACAGTCTATGTGACCCTGTGTGTCCTGACCCCACACTAGGTTAACCTGTGCCGTGAGTATCAAAAACTACGAGAGACTTACTGAGTGTTGTGGGACCAACACTCAGACCCGAAACCGATATTCGTGGATCACACAAACACTTGTCTCGGTGCGGGAATCGATCCCACGGCCTCCTGCCCCACAGCCGGCCACTCGCTCGCTGCACCTGTGCTGCTCGCAGTAGGTACGAGTTGCTGAACTATAACTATCAACTCGCATTTCAGTATCTCGCCTCGCTTCGTATGATCACACAGGGCGAATAGCTGACATGGCCAGCTGCCACTGGGTGGATTCGCGAAACTTGTAAAAAATCATGTTCCTGCTTAAAAAAAAAATTTGTGAAACAGATCGATTACTTACATATTTTTGCAGTAGGTGCCACAGTTCAGATATTTTAAATTTAATTAATTAACACAAATTTTTAGGTAAAAACGCTCTTAAAATATCAACACCATTCGCAGAAAACATACTAGTTGCAATCAAGATCATATTGAAAACCCCTGTTGAATAATCCGATTTACAACATAAATATTAAAAATACATATTATCACCTGTAGCATACAAAAATATTGTTTGGTTTGTGTGCAGGACAAATGTATATAGAGTAACGTATAATGATTTATTTTAATTTGCCATTGTATAACGTGTATAACTTTATAATATTGCCTAGTATGTTTGTTTCAGTTATGAATCGTGTTGTTACTTACTTGTGTAACTAGTTTCTATTTTATATTAATAGAAATAGTTGTGTATAATTTCGTAGCATAAGTAAGTATATAAGATTAATAATGTACATGATAGGAAATAGTGTTCTGTTTAAGTTTGTTTACAGGAATGCAGAGGGCGCTGCACAATAAGCACCGCCTCTCCCCGCGCGGGCGTGTGCGCACCACACCCGCCCGCGAGCGCCTGCGCAACGTTCCGGCGTTGTGCGCGCGCTCTCATTGGTCGAGCGCCGCGCTCCCGTTTGGAGTGTCGATCGGGAATACGGGCCAAAAAGGGGCCTAATTCCCGCTGAAATTCAGTTCGGTCCGGCACTCCAGAAGAAAATCAAGCAAGAAGAAATCAGCAAGTCAGCAAGTCCGCAAGTAGTCAGCAAGTAAGAAGAACGTCTGGGAACCAGGAATCACGACGCAGCCCACGCCGACCGAGAACGGAGCCAGCATCGTCGCTCCACGAGAACGCTCGCGGCGTTTGAAACTCAACTGCACTTTTCAGTGCAAAGCGGCTAGTGTACTTTTTAGTATAGGCTATTTTTATTGTTTCTGGTTCTCGAAATAAATCCGATTTCCTGTTGTCTCTGGATCATTGGTTTTCCTGCTCACGCAATCCCGGCAAACCGTTGTGCACCGTACACACACACACACACACACACACTCACATACATACAGTCTACATTTACACCTGAGTACCAATACGGTCGGGCACAGTTTGAATAGTTACATCTATTAAAGACACTTTAAATTTTTGTCACGAAAATTCGTCAACTCCATCGCAGCAGCGTCAACATTTATTTTCTCAAATATTCAGGGTGCAACGATACGTGGCACCTCGGGCCCCTCTTCTATCAGTCGATCTGAAGAAGTGGACTATGGTGCACGTCAAGTTGCTACGCAGATAACATTTTTTTTTACCCCAAAATAGTCTAGTGAAATACTTAGTCAAATCGGGCGACGGCTCGAGGAGCTTTTTAAAAGACTGTTCAGAGTGAAGATCTTTATTAGACTCAATATTCATGTACAATTTCCCTATTTATAATGTGGAGCGATGTAAACAACACGCATTACTTATTCTAGAATGTTCCACATGTTGACAATGAAAGTGCTGAGGTAGCGTCTGGAGCACACCTATGATGTCTCAAATTACATAAAAACAACATGTACTTGTTCTAAGAAGTGTTGACAATGAAAGTGCTGAGGTAGCGTCTAGAGCACACCTGTGATGTCTCAAATTACATAAAAACAACATGTACTTGTTCTAAGAACTGTTTACTGTTTTACAAAATGTGCTTAGCTTGCGTCTGTGGTACGTCCTGTGATGCGACACCATCAGATCGTACACATACTCTAGGATACGTAACTCCTCCCTCCTTAAGTTCGAAATCATCTGAAGTATTCATTTTCGGCAGATGATTTTGAAAGATTATCATTTTTAATTTCTTAAATTTATACAAAATAATAAAAATTACACTTAATATTACAATAATATATAAAACTATTGTTCCGACACTAATTGATTTCACATTCACCATGTTTTCACTATTTTTGTCACTATTTTCCAAAGCGTAATTTAATAACTGCAAGTTTGACAGCTCGGTTCCTCGCAGATTCAAGGGTTTCAACTCTGGCATCCTTGTTATGGACATCGTCTCTGGTATGCTGATTATAGGTAATTTATTATAGAGTATTTCTCCGGATTTCGTTTGATGTTGGCGGAGGTGATAATTCTGGATTTGCAATTCGCAATCATCATCTATGGTTATTACGTAAGTATCCTTAATTTCATGATGAAATGTTTCATCCTTGCAGGATCTTGTGATTTTTATGGATTTCTTCGAATAAAGTATCCATCGATTAGTCTGAATTGCTTCTAATTTGACGTCATCTATTTCGACGGGAACTTGAACGCAAGAGGCGTTTGTGGAGTATCGCATTAAATCTGCAACACAAGTATCTTCGGCAACAAGGAACTCGTCCTTTTCATTACATAAATAAGTATCAGCATCGATTACATTACAGGGCTTTGATAGAGATTTCGTTTTCGACCCATTCACTATAAGGTAAGGGTGTTTTGGAATTATAATTAAGGTGTTCTGGGTAAAGGGTTCGGTAATAGGTAAGGGAACAATTCTATAATAAAAATAAGATTGCTTATATACCAAAGGTATTTCCATAATAAAATTAATCTGCTTATCTCTAACATATGATTTCATACTAATCGTCTGTTCTATTTTCACTAAATTTTCAGGTTTTGATGGATAAATTAGTTTTTCAGTTTCCTCAATATTTTTTAATATAGTAAGTAATTCCTTACTATCCACAATTGACTGGTGTAATACGCCAATTTTACTGAATGCTATAGCGGATTCAACCTCATCTAATTTTATACATATTAATTGAAAATTATGAATGAAAAGATTGCAAGCATGAATAACATGATATAATAATTCTTGAAGTTTTAATTCATTTACATTTTTATTTAAATTTGCAATAGATTTATCCATTTGAACAAGATTCAACTGTACATTATTAGTAATATTAATTATTTCTCCTACCATTTCAAATATAAGAGTTGCTTTCTTATCTAATATGGATTGTCGGGATTGTAATCCATTTATTAACTTATTATATTCAAGAGCATCATCGTTATCTAGATTTCCGGTAATTAACTTTACTAATGAACCCAGAGGATTCAGAAGACCTCTTTTTACTCTGTGGGTTGGAACTAATTGACTATATTGCTCTGTAACAACATTTATAATATGCTCTACCTGACTCTCTGAATCGCGGATAGACTTTAAATATGTTTCATTTATACCTGTATGTATTAACGTATGTAACTCCTGGTACCTATTAATATTTGTATTTAAATCTAAATTAATTTTCTCTAAATCTAATATCTTAATAACTATCCACTTATCATAACTAACATACGCCTTTCCTTCTCTCACTGGCAAAATTCCGGGATTCTTTTCAATCTTCTGCAGTTGAAGGCCCTGGCTGAGGACTGCTTGGGCGATCAGCAGAATAAATCTGTGAAGGACGCTTAATGTCTTTTACTGGGACTTTAGTGTGACGCGTTTGGGTTTGCACGGGTGCAATGTTTCTCGATATATTACCTGTAACTTTGGCTTTATGATACCTAGGTTTATCTTTACTACGTCTCCTATTAACTCCTTTAACAAAGACTGTATCGCCTTCCTTTATCTTAAATTCCGTTTCTCCGTGTTTCTTATCTCTATCTTTTTGTTTGGAATGAATCATTTTATCTGTTAAGTATTTATAAAGGTATCTGGTTCGTTTGGCATGATCATTTACTAATTTCTGGGTATACTCTATGTTAAAATTAGTATTAAAGGGACTCTTGGCATCAACATGCCCAAATACTATTTCAAAAGGCGTAAGGCCTGTCGTTGAATGTATAGTATTATTGTAAGATAAAATTGCATATGTCATAACAGATGCGGCATCTGTTATTTTATGTTCATACTTCGCAAGGCGGTAGATCTCTAAAATAGTTGAGTGGAAACGCTCAATCATTCCTACAGAGTTGGGATTGTTCGGAGTACCAATATGTAATTCGATTTTGTAAAGTAACATCATTTCTTTCATTAATTTATTATTAAATTCTGTGCCTGGATCACAACTTATTTTTCCAGGGATACCATATAATGAGAAATATTTAATTAATGATCTTACTACCTCAGGAGTAGATCTATCAGGAATTGGAAATGCCTGACCTAACTTACTAAATGCATCGATTATGGTTAAAAAGTATTTTCCTTCAATGTTAAATAAATCAATGAACAGTTCCTCAAACGGCTTATTTTGCGTTTGCGTCAACTGTAACTTTGGTTTTAATGGATTCCTGTCATATTTCATTTTTTTACAAAGTTCACAAGCATTTATTATGGTAGAGACTGTAACTTCCATATTGTTCCAAAAATATGTACGCCTAATATGTGTTAGAGTTTCTTTAATTCCACGGTGACATGTTTTACCATGGTGATACTTGAGTACTATTTGTCTTTGTTCATTCTCATCACTAACATAAACTACTCTTTCTGTACATTCAATAATTTGCACAGATCCTTTTGTGAATAAATTAATAATGGCTTCGGTAAATTGCTTTCTATGGGCGTCATCCTCATAATAAATGAAATATTTGACTTTGGGTCTAATATACTGTTTTAAGAAACTTTTAACTAAATCTGGTCTATTCAATGGTAAATGTAATTCTAATATCTGTTGTTTTGGCCTAGAAATATCTTTAGCATTTATTTCATTTCTGAACCACGTATGCACTAAAATTTGACGCGGCTTGGTATCTACGGCTTCGTGTAAAATGGGGACGCCGTCAGTGTCAATGTCGACAGCTGAATGGGCGGTATCTGTACTACTCTTTGACCGTTCTTCGGTAGCTGTTGTAGTACTAGATGGGGATGGTACTGAATAGGGTGAACGACATCTAACTGAGATAATGCTCTCAGTTTTTTCAGAATCTGAAGAGATTGACATAGGACTTTCTGGACGAGATTCGTCACTCTGTAAGTCTCTGTCACCAACATTTACGGCTAAAGAAATGTTGTCTTTGTTTCTGCGTTTATCATGAACTGCATTTATTTTAATTCGCGATAACGCGTCTGCATTTGTGTTTTGTTTTCCGGGTTTATGTATGATATTAAAATCAAAATCACTCAAACGTAATTTCCAACGGGTTAACTTGGAATTTGGTTCCTTAAGGGAATCTAACCATGCAAGGGGTCTATGATCGGTGTATATGGTAAACTTATTTCCATATAAGTAAGATCGAAAATTTTTAACTGCCCAAACAATGGCTAACAGTTCTTTTTCGATTGTACTATAGCGCGTCTCAGGACCATTTAATATCCTGCTAGCATAGGCTACAGGTTTATCATTACCAATGGTACCTTGTGACAACACTGCACCTAAGGCATAATTTGAAGCATCAGTTGTTAGAATAAAGGGTTTATTAAAATCTGGATATTGCAATAATGGAGCAGTAGTCAATAACTCCTTACACTTTTCAAATGCATTACTATAATTTTCATCAATAACTATTTTTTTATTTTTCTTAAGACAAGCTGTCATCGGTTGGGTAATCTTTGCGAAATCTTTAATGAATTTGCGGTAATAACCTATTAATCCCAAAAAACTTTTTATTTCTGTAACTGTCTTTGGCATAGGATATTTTAGAATAGCGTCAATTTTATCTGTGTTGGGTTTCAATCCATCAGGTGTAATTGTATGACCCAAATATGCGACTTCTTTACTTAAAAATTCTGTTTTGTCTAACTGAACTTTAAGGTTGGTCTGACGTAATCTTTCAAAAACTGTTTTTAACTTTGCTATATGTTCATCCAAACTAGAACTGAAAATAATAATGTCGTCCAGGTAAACTAGACAATGGATACCTTGTAGGCCTCTGAGAACATTGTCCATTGCGCGTTGGAAAGTAGCCGGAGCTGTTTTCAATCCAAATGGCATTCTCAGAAACTCATAATGACCAAACTGTGTGGAAAACGCTGTTTTTGTCCTATCATTTTTTTCGATTTCAATTTGATGATATCCACTAGCAAGTGAAAGGAAAACTGCTATACACACTAGACTCCACTATAAACTTGGGGTAAAATATAGAATAACACTCTAATATACTTTCTTGATGTACTATATTTCACAATGATTAACTTTTACAAAATTCAGTAGTCGAATGCCTCGGGCGCGCGTTTTCCGTCTCTTTTAAACTTTGTGGGTACATCAATTGTCAAATCCCACCCTTTAAAACATTAAAGTGTTACCAGACCAATCATTATAATTTTATCAGATTAGGTAAACATCGCCTAGAATAGCTACAGGCTAACATTCGGCCAATCCTGACGGTAAACGCGTCCCCGCGTTTATTTCTTACACAATAGTTATAACCGTAGATACATAAAATAAAAAGTTGTTCTTTATTTCTTTTTTACTCTATTTATAAATATTTATGCTTCTTATAATATTATCTAGTCACTCTTATGGCTACATCGACCCACGCATTCACGAGTGCCGACTCACTCTTATAGCTACATCGACCCACGCATTCGCGAGTGCCGACTCACTCTTATAACTACATCGACCCACGCATTCGCGAGTGCCGACTCACTCTTATAGCTACATCGACCCACGTATTCGCGAGTGCCGACTCACTCTTATAACTACATCGACCCACGCATTCACGAGTGCCGACTCACTCTTATAGCTACATCGACCCACGCATTCACGAGTGCCGACTCACTCTTATAGCTACATCGACCCACGCATGATCGAGTGCCGACTCACTTTTATCACTACATTATCATAATCATTAATTGGTAAATTTTCACTGTACTTTCACTGCAATATCACATTTCTTACTTTTATTATATATATTTTTTTGACTTTGTTATAATCACTAATAAATAACTACATAATATCGCTATTACATATCTCCAACATACACAACAATATTCTCACATATTATTTTCTTTATTTTATGTTAGTGCAATAATCAGCAGTAGAAAATAATAGAAAAATTAATAATATTAACATATTAGTAGATAGATAAACGTCACTAAACTGACTCTCATAAATAATCTCATGATTTGTACCAATTAGAATTATGTTATCATATTATTCTGAATCACTAGATATCATGTCATTGCTAAACACCAGCCAAGGATGTAATTTGTCTACCGCGTAAACACCTCTATAAAGTTTTCTACCTTCCTTCCGCGTAATAGGTGTATCTTCCACTTCGTATCGATCATTAGATAATACTTTAATTATTTTAAATGGACCACTACACTTTGGTAACAATTTCCTACTCTGCCCTAGGTCAGTGCGAATATCTTTTTCTACTCTCACCAAGTCGCCAACATTATACTGTTTGGGGTTTTTACGCATGGCGTCAAAACGGGCTTTTTGGTTTTCTTGGTCTTTGGTTATTCTATGTTCAACGTCAGCACGTAAACCGTCAATATTTTGCGGTTGATGTGCCTCTGTCACTATTGGGTTCATAATGCCATCTGAATTGCCTGTAGTGTTAACACCGAACAACGTTTCGGCCGCGGAACGGCCTGTTGTTTTATTGACCGTATTATTTAGAGCCCATTGTACCTGCGGTATAACTATATCCCATTCATTCTCAGGTTTATCGTGATTTGCCGTGGTAATGGCATCGAGGATCGTGCGATTATATCTTTCAATTTGACCGTTAGCCCTCGGTGTGGCTACGGCATTTAGAATATGCTTGACGCCCCTTTTGGTCAAAAACCTTTCAAATTCTTTGCTCGTAAAGCTAGTTCCCCTATCGGATATTATTCGTCGTGGAACTCCAAAAATAGAGAAATACTCGCTAAATACTTGTATAGTTACACTACTTTTAAGGCTTTTAACAGGTTTTATATAAATAAATTTAGTAAACGCGTCTATGATACATAATATGTGACAGTTTTTCTTTTTACTGAGCGGAAACGGTCCGCAATGGTCCGTATGTATTGTATCAAAAGGTTTGCTAACCTTGGGTATGGGATGGAGGAGACCCTCCTTAGGCCCAGCCGGTAATTTGTTGTGAGCACAACTTAAGCAAGCCTGACAATACTTCTTAATAAATCGCCTCATTTTCTTAAACCAATAAACCTGATTGACTTTATTGTAAGTTTTATCAAAACCGAAATGGCCTGAATCATCGTGATTCATGCGTACTATTTGCCACCGAACAGCTTTGGGGACAACCCACCTAAGATTTACTTCACCATCTTTCTCAATTACACGATATAAACGCCCATTTTTAACGGTATAGTTCTTATGAATATCAATGATTTCTTCCGAATTGGAATCATTTAAAATAGCTACAATGCGTTGAATTTCAGAGTCGTGCTCCTGCACAGTCTGCAACCACGATTCATCATCTATGTTCAAGATATCGACTGTGTCCTCAAGTTCCTGCGACTCAAAAGAATTTGGGTTGCGAGACAGTGCATCAACATGACCCATTTTTAATCCATCGCGATGTTCGACGATAAAATCGTATTCCTGCATTAAGATATACCAGCGAGCAACTCTAGGGATCAAATCTCTCTTGATCATGGTACTGCGAATTGCGGCGCAATCTGTTACTACTTTAAATGTTCTACCTAATACATAGACCCTAAATCGACTTAAGGCATTGACCACAGCGAGAGTTTCCAACTCATACGAGTGAAGTTTACTCTCGTCTGTGGTCGTTTGCCGACTAAAATATGCCAAAGGTTTTAGCTTGTCAGTCTTATCCCGTTGTAATAGAATTGCCCCTAAACCTACCTTACTGGCATCAGTATGTATCTCTACATCTGCATTGGAGTCATATAATGCAAGCACTGGCCTGCTCATTAATTTACGTTTTAACTCATTGAATGCATTCATTTGTGATTCGCCAAAACTCCAAATTGTATTCTTTTTAGTTAATGCCGTCAATGGTCTAGCTATAACAGAGAAATTTTCTATAAATCGTCGAAAATAGCTCGTTAAGCCGATAAACTGACGTACCTCGTGCACATTCTTAGGTACTGGAAAGTTCTCCACCGCCTGTATTTTATATTTACCTGGTCGAATTCCCCCCGAGCTAATCTCATATCCAAGATAATCTATCCTACTTCGAAAGAAACAACATTTCCCTAAGTTAAGGGTTAATTTTGCTGTCCTAAGTAATTGAAAGACCTTTTCTAGTTTAAATAATCCCTCACTAATTGTGACAGATGGCACAAGTAAGTCATCCATGTATGCCAATGCTAAGTCTTTACCGTATCCTTTTAGCATTGCATTTATTGTTCTTTGGAATACGCTAGGAGCATTTGCTAGTCCAAACGGCATTCGATTAAATTCGAATAAACCATCGGGTGTTACGAAAGCTGTTAAATGCCTACAAGATTCACTCATCGGCACCTGATAATACCCAGATGCTAAATCTAAACTTGTAAAAAATTCATTGCCTCCTAAACTATCTAACTGATCCTCAATTCGAGGAAGTGGGTATTTATCTCTTAGCGTCTTCCTATTCAAGGCCCTGTAGTCCACACATAGGCGTTTATCACCATTTTTCTTTTTCACTAATAATACAGGGCTTGAATAGGGAGACGAACTCTCTCTTATAATATCATTAGATAATAAGTCATCAATTATACGGGTCAACTGTTCGCGTTCACTAATTGACATTCTATATGGATTGTAAACTATTGGAGTATCATCGGTTAACACAATCTTCATTTCAGAGATGTTTGTTTTCCCTAATTCACTCAAATTCATCGCAAAACAGTCTCTATACTTTTCTATTAAATCATAAAGTCTATCTCTATCTTCATTTGTTAATTCTGTGTCAACATTAATTAGTTCTTTTGGTAAAAGTTCATAGTGTTTAGCTTTATCTATAGCCCCAACATACTCAGAATTGACTTCAGTGTACTTATGTCCCCTTGTTAATATATCACTTCTGTTCAGTCCTAACTTCATGTTAGACAGGTTCATTACCATAATATAACCAAGACCCGACTCAAATTTATATATTCCCGGTAATACAACATAGTCTATATCATGAACATGTCTATGACTATATTGAACATATAAATTACCTGAAAATTTTCCATTAGCACACACATCAACGGGCGTTGTAGATTTGGGTGTTAAAACTAGATCGTTACTAACAGTTAACGTTAGTTTTTGTTCACTTTCATCTACATCAGGGGTTTGTATAAAAAGTAATTCCTGATTCGTTTTATGAATGATAACATTAGGTCTTTCTGTGAACGTGTGACCGATTAACACAGATGTTTGTAAATATTGATCCGGAACAATAAGAACATCAACTACTGCTTTGACACCTTCTACTTCTACCTCCGTTACTATTTTACCTATAGGCCTCACCGTCCTATTTCCAAAACCTAATAGATTCGGCATATTTTCCGATTTTATATTATTATTCAACCCTTCCTGTTTTGCTTCGGTTTCTCTAATTAAAGTGACTTTACTTCCTAAATCTATATACCCTGACATTTCTATACCATTGATCAAAACTTTCTTGAAAAATTTGCTGTTGCTATTATGTTGGTCAAAACTATTAACGCATAGAACAGATTTTGTACTACCTAAATTGGATTCCACAATTTTAGTATTTTCATCAGTAGAATTAATATAACGCTTTCGACGGCAGTCTTTTGTTTCATGGCCTAATTTGAAACACAAATTACATTTCTTTATCGGTTTGTTACACTTAATGCTAATATGTCCAGCTTCATTGCAATTGAAACAACGTAGTTGTTGCTGATCACCATCTGAGCCAGGTTTCACTGGTTCAGGGTACATTCTAGTACCTTGTTTAGGCAGATTTGTGACTCTTTGGCGAAAGTTCTGAGAACTGCTACTTTCGTGCTGAGACACGGTGCGCAAATAATTCAGTACTTGTTCCGGTTCGTTAAACATGCACGCACCGGCACCCATTCTAACAAATTTATCATCTATACCGTGTATCAAACACCCAACAGCTTTGTTCCCAGAAATTTCACATTTATTTATTAGAGCCATTTTATCATAATAATAATTTTCAAGTAGTTGTCCAAATTTACACCTAATTTTTAACATTGAGGATAATAGATCACCATAATTTTCATTAGACGGAAATGCTAACTTTAATTTTTCAGTCCACATCGTCCATGTAAATAGAACAGATGGTAAGCCTTGGTACCACCTTTTAGCCAGTCCAGTTAGTTTTGGTAAAGCATAGTGACAAATTTGCTTGTCATTCCATGAATAAATTTGCGCACATTCATTTACTTTATTTATCCAATTCTCTATAGTCTGACTATTATCACTCGGATCGAATTCCGGGACTACACTAAATGAAACTGGAAAATTATTATGTGCCCAAAAATTTATGTCTCGGGCCTGGGGGTTGGAACCCTGGGGTTGACTGGGTTCTGTATTGTGATTCGTCACATTTATTGATGGCAATGGTGGTGTAGCCGAATTGACATTGTCCCTAGCACGTCGATCTTTAGACCTTGTTTTCTTCATTCGTTTACATGACCTATTTCGCACATTTCCTTCACTATCACTACTATTGCCTAAACTGCAACTACGAGTTTTACTATTACGTCGATTATCGCGGCGATGACTTTCTCTATGATGTCGCTTTTTATGCTTTTTATCTAGACGGCTTCGACTTCTACACTGCCTACTTCGATGGCTCTTATGACGTTTTCGTCGACGCTCATTATTGATACCATCATCACTATCTCGATATCTACGACGTGACCTATCCATTACAATTTAATTGTAAGAAAATAAACGAAAAAGAGAAAAATAAACTAAACGAGGGTAGTTGCAAATAATTGAAAATAGTGAAAAACAGTGAAAACACCAAGACCTATAGTTTTACACGTTTTGCCGATTCTAGTGATTCAAAATAATTATATTGATTAGTTGTAAATGACAAACTTAAAGTTTAGCAACTTAATTTAAATGTTCACTTTTATTTCACAATACATATTCACAATATTTCGACATGGGTATTTAAATACTAATCTATACTCGATGATAACCAGAAGACTCACTTATTTATTTGCAGATCACTAGTTATTATCACTTCTACTTGCGTAATTTACGAAATAATCACTTGTAATAAAAATAACGGAAAGTTCTGACCTCTTAACTTGCATATACTCCACTGCGGTAGCCTGTTCTGTTACCAAGCAAACAGGTAGCCAGATGGCCCAACACCTCCTTTCAGCAACGGGCGCGTTGGTTCACACCGAAAGTAATTTTCAGCTTATCGCACTTCTGACTTGAAAGGAAAACTGCTATACACACTAGACTCCACTATAAACTTGGGGTAAAATATAGAATAACACTCTAATATACTTTCTTGATGTACTATATTTCACAATGATTAACTTTTACAAAATTCAGTAGTCGAATGCCTCGGGCGCGCGTTTTCCGTCTCTTTTAAACTTTGTGGGTACATCAATTGTCAAATCCCACCCTTTAAAACATTAAAGTGTTACCAGACCAATCATTATAATTTTATCAGATTAGGTAAACATCGCCTAGAATAGCTACAGGCTAACACAAGATCTAATACAGAGAAGTACATGCTCTTGCCTAATTTGTCAAATAAATCTGTTATGTTTGGAAGTGGGTACTTATCATCAGTTGTGATGTCATTAAGTCTTCTGTAATCGACAACCATTCGAAATTTACGCTGTCCGGAGGCATCTAACTTTTTTGGTACTAAATGTACTGGGGCATTCCAAGGAGAGTGACTCTCTTGGATAACATTATCTTTTAATAATTTTTCAACCTGATTTTTAATTTCTTGAGCCTGACCAGGACTCTGTCTGTACGGCCTAACGTAAATAGGATCTTCATTAATAGTTCGAATATTGTGCTTTACTTGGTTAGTAAAAGTTAATGGTATCTGATCACAATAAAAAATGTCTTTATATTCATTACATAAATCAGAAATTTTCTTTCTTTCTTCCGCATTCATATGACCAAGTCGAAGTTTCTTTAAGTTTTCTTTTAATAAAGCATCTATTTCAATCATTTCTACATCATCATTCAAATTATTAACCTGACATTGTTCACTTCTATATTTAGTAATTTTAACTGGTTTTGAAAATTCTAATATGACTTTCTCATCAGTTGTATTTTGAATTACTGTTAATGCTATACCATTAGTACAGTTAACAATAGCTGCAGGCATTCGAACGCCTTTTTTAAATTCTTTAAACTCTATAATTCCTTCACCATTTAGTAAATTTGTTGGTATCTGAACTCTAGTTTCAGAACGAGGATCTAAATGAATTTCAGATGGTGGACTATACATAATAGGTATCTGTGTGTTAGATGTAGTTAATAATTGTTTGTTCATATCAATATTTGCGCCAAGTTGTTTCAATAAATCTGAACCTATCAGTCCGTCATACTGACTGTCTACTTCATAAATATAGAATTTATGATAGCTCGGATTTTTAAAAGTTTTCAGTAACGGTATGAAATGAACTTCATTATGGGTACTACGGGCATGAGTACTAACTACGTCGAACTGTTCTTGATAAATATATTTCTGAAAATATTCATAAGCTTTTGCTGGGCTTATAAAAGATCTAGTTGAACCTGTGTCAATCATAAATCTGGAATCAATCTCTGGAATATAAATGTGGGGTAACTTAAGGATGCCATCATAATTTAAATTAATTATGTTATGGGATCCTCGGAGGAGGCTGCTGGACAAAAATTTTCATTTTGTTTTACAGCATCTTGTGGACTATCTGAGTTATCAAGTTCTACTTGATTTTCCTCTTCGTTATTGAATACATACGAGTTTTCATCCTCGTTATATTCCTCGGGATAACTTTCACACGTTTCCTGATAATATTCTGGTTCATCATTAAAAAATAGATGATTAGTTGGCTGTGTATTCTTCAACGGAACTGCGGTGCGCATAGAAACATCTGAGTCTAATTTGTACGATGGTCTATGTGCTTGAGCGTTTGGCGGAATGCCAAAACGGAATTGTCCCGGTTGATTCCTATAGAATCCTGATTGGGGTTTATGGGGTTGCATAAAATTTGGCTTGAAGGCTTGGTTTGGGTAACCAAATTTAAAATTTTGTTGTGGTTGTGGAACACCGAATTTAAATTGTCCATAATTGTTCGGCTGTGAAAATCTATTTATTGGAGGATGTTGTTGCATGGGCATACCGAATTTAAAATTATTATTCGGTTGAGTAAATTTTTGATTAGGTATGAATTGTGGTCTGTTAATGGCAAAATTTGGTTGATAACCAAATTTAAAATTTTGTGGTGTCATGTTATTCGACATCATCGGTTTATAATTATTCTGAATGAAAGGCTTAGGTTGCTGAGTGGGTTTAGTTTTTCTCGAATTGTATTGATTCTGGAAGTTTACTTCTTCCGTCACAATACTAAGTGCCATTTCAAGAGTGGTGCATCCCTTAAGACGTACGATGCGTATCAGATCTTCAGGGAGATTAAACAAGAAAACATTCATTGCCATATTATTATAAATAATAATTTTGGCATTACGAACACCAGTATCATTTAACAAGTTCACTTTTGAAAATAGAGTACTACGCATGTACTGTATTCTATTGCAAAAATCAATAAATGATTCACCGTTATTAATCTTTAGTGACTCTAGCTCTATGGCTATGCATTCTTCCGAACGCGGATCACCAAAGTGTTGCGTTAGCAAATTCTTAAGTTCGGACCATGTCTCTATATCTTCACGCTCGCTTATTAAATTCGCGGCACGACCGACCAGTCTACTTGTGATAATATGGAATACGTATAATTCCTGCGCTGGATTATTTAATCCTCTATAATGACTTATAACATATTCACACTTCTTAATAAATAAATTAATTAATTTTCCATCACCTTCAAATTTAGGTATAATGGATACCATTTCCTTTGGTATTATTGTAATAACATTATCCACTTTGTGGCTTTCCATTTTTATTTAATTATTATAATATTTAAAATTCTTCAATAAAAAAAAAATATTACTTCAAAGTAATTCAATATTTAAAAAAAATAATCTTAAATTAAATACAGCAATCTAGGATAAGACGGGACACAGAGGGAAAGTGAAAAGGTCTACTCACATTATCTCCGTGGCCATTCTCCCAAATGTAGCTGCTTGAGTCTTGCGTCCTCGGCTTTGTCGCTGCGTAGACTTATTTATTTGATGGTTCGCGATACCCGAAACAACGTTAAAACGTTCGCCGAAAATTTCCGCGGACAGACCGATTTTTGTGTCTTCAAGGGCACGGTTTCTCGACGCGAGTATCCTACCGACTGCGCCAGTCAAATCGGGCGACGGCTCGAGGAGCTTTTTAAAAGACTGTTCAGAGTGAAGATCTTTATTAGACTCAATATTCATGTACAATTTCCCTATTTATAATGTGGAGCGATGTAAACAACACGCATTAATTATTCTAGAATGTTCCACATGTTGACAATGAAAGTGCTGAGGTAGCGTCTGGAGCACACCTATGATGTCTCAAATTACATAAAAACAACATGTACTTGTTCTAAGAAGTGTTGACAATGAAAGTGCTGAGGTAGCGTCTAGAGCACACCTGTGATGTCTCAAATTACATAAAAACAACATGTACTTGTTCTAAGAACTGTTTACTGTTTTACAAAATGTGCTTAGCTTGCGTCTGTGGTACGTCCTGTGATGCGACACCATCAGATCGTACACATACTCTAGGATACGTAACTACTTTGTCACGGTTTTGCATCATCTCCGTTTATATGATTAAAAAAGGTAAATACTAAATATACATTTCTTTTAACTTCTACAACTTTTATATGATAAAAACTTATTTCAAAATGGAGCTATGAGCTTTTTGTAAGGGCGTTAGGATACTTATTAAATTTGTAAAAGAAAGGATTCGTCCTTACCATCATCATTACCATGTTCAATGATTTAATGTAAATGGTAAAGATATAATGTAAATGGAGATGACTATGGCCATTTAAAGCGCTCGGTTTCTGCATTTCTATATCCTTTTCGAATTTGAATTTAAGATGTTCAAAATTGGGAAGACGGAATTAGAATTTGGTGCGCAATCTCTCATACTAATAGTATGATATACCTTCATTTCTTGGATTGGGAACTATTACGGATCGGATACAGAACGCAAACACTCTAAGAAGAATTTTTGATTTTTCTATGGATGATGCTAGAATTGTTATTTTCTAATGCTTGTCGTTTTTGAGATTGGAATGGTTCACGCAGTTTTTTTAGGTATTTAAATAGGCTTTACGTCTTCTTAGATAAACCATGAAGATAAAACAAAAAGAAATGGCACTTGAGCATTTAGAGACTGCCAAATTGTGGAACAAGTTGCCGGAGTCTTTGTTCCCCGATAAATATAATCTGGGTGTCTTCAAATCGCGAGTGAATCATTTTTTGCTAGGCAAGCGTGTTTCATCTTAGGCCACATCATCGCTTACCATTAGGCGTGATAGCGGCCAAACGCGAGCCTATTACGTATAAAAAAAGAGAAACAGAAAATAGCAAGGCGGAAAATATATTATGCTGAACTCAAATCTGATCCGATATTATTATTTTATTTCTTTATTTTTATCTTATTTCGTTACGAAACATTAAAGTGAGTTACAGTGAAACGTGTCATTATTTTCGATACCCAATTAATACCCGCCCCGAATTATACATATATGTCCCACGGTTGGATATAGGCCTCCACTACTAATGAAAGAATTAAGGCTTTAATCCACCACGCTGTCCTAGTGCGGGTTGGCAGACTTCACATACCTTCGAAATTCTAATGTACAACTTCTCAGATACCCAAATTGACTTAATTAAAACCAAGGATATTAACAAATTTGTCATTACCGATAACTCTACGTCATCACCATTCACAATAAAGTCATTAGTACCATTTAATCAACATCATTACCATTTCTTCAAAAAGTTTCGGACTACATAACTTCTTTATAACTCGCTTAAAAATAGTGCCTTTTGTCGGTTTAGATAAGGAATGGATATATCTTTAAATTTATTATAGTTTGCACGCATAGGTATTAATGTTTTTTTTTGAAAATCCCATTTTTATTTACAAAATAACAAAAAACGCGAATCCACCCCACTACAAAGTGAGTCCAAACAAGTCCTGATAGAGGCCTGGGTGGCGGACACGTGGTAGTACATCGTCCGATAGTTGAGGCCTCGTGGTGAAGTGAGCGGCGTTCCCGCGCGAAAAAGATGAGTGGTTAACTGCACCATCACCCATCGATGGCAGAGGCCCTCTAAACAGGCCGGCGCCATATGGGCCACAGGAGAGTACAAAAGCGTTCCAGCCCAGACCGAACAAGCACACCCGGAGCTATGGAACACCGTTGGGTTTTAGCTCGTGGGAGTCGGACATAACCGCTCCGGCCGACCACGCGGTAGAGCGAGGCGGTACCCAAAAAGGATTTCCCAACGTAAAAATAATTCCCATCCCTATTCACCCCGTTTTACGGTACCAACTTAAAAACCACTATAACTTCAAGTTAAATAAATTATTGTGAGCTATATCAGCGAAGATTAAATGCCTCTATCCAAAGAGCCTCTATCTAGGAATACTAATACCTATTAAAATGCGAAAGTGTGTTTGTTGTCTTTTTATTTTATTTGTGTCAACTTTCATTCGGAAACGGAGCGACCGATTGACATGATTTTTGGAATGGGAATAGAATACGAAGGACCCACAGACTACTTAGAAAGAACTGACGTTGAAGGACCGAAGAGTGACAGACTAATTTTTATCGAGAAAAACATATCATTCCTCTTCATATCTCTCTCTATTGGTACTAAAGTTAAGGTTAACAAATGGCTACTGCAACTAGACTATGAGGATACTGAAAAGCTACTAACTCCATTAATTAAATAAATAAAACCATAACTACAAACATATTTCCAAACACTTATAAATTCACAAATTATAGCTCGAGTGCGCGCACTTATATACGCACACACACACATAGGCACACACACACATACACACACAAACACATACACACACGCACCTTCAATATGACTTACCTAAAGCCTAAACAGTAATAAAAATAGCAGCAGTGACACATTGTTATGGATATATGTATTAGGATACAAATTTTTGATTGAGTACTGCCCCCTGAGATACAGCTTTCGACCTAGTTCAGGGGATAGAGTCAACATGCAATGGAATATCCACAACCACCACAAGCACCGCATATGCGCATTGTTAAAACTATATATTAATAACTATAGCATTGTCTCTGTTTAGATTAAGGTACATTGTGATAGACTAAGTGGTGAGAAATAAACTATTTTATTTATTTTATTTATTTATTCTATAAGAAGGGACGAATCCGCGGGAAAGTCACTAGTATTAATTATTTTTAGTTTTTATTTATTCAATCAAACAGGACTGATATATGAACTAACTAAGTAATTAAGTACCTAGCTAAATAAAATTTATGTTGTGCAGTTTGAATTTTGATGAATTAAAAAATAATTAAATATCTACCTACTAGATGAAATTACAAATCGCCCCCTCAGCTTCTACAACGCCCCGCCTTTTTTCTGTGTCTCTTACCCTTTTAAAGTTAAGTGCCTTCCTTTAGGCATGCAGCGCCCACAAGGGGACGTTATCGCTCACTTTGGGAAAGACTGATCTACAGCTACACTAATATTATAAAGAGGAAAGATTTGTATTTTTTTTGTATGTAATGAATAAACTTAAAAACTACTGGACCGATTTCTAAAATTCTTTTGCCGTTAGATAGCAACATTTATTAGACATTATCACTGAGTAACTTAAGCTACTTTTTATCCCGGAAAAGGCCGTTCACGCGGGCGGAGCCGCGAGCAAAGGCTAGTAAAAAATAACGGAATAGCAAGAAATTGTATCAGGGTTCTTGTTGTCCGATAGTGGACCATATAATTAGGTAGATGCATAGATACGATAACGTTGCTGATTTTTTAAAATTTCTTACAAGGAGCGCGGGATACTCTCAGCTTTTTCATATTATGTGGATTAATTTCTAAAATCAAAAATCCAAAATATTGATGAAGGTTTTGTAAAACAGAATTCAGTTTAGCCTCAGTTTGCACCAAGTTGTCACCAATATAATATTATTACTCAACGATTATTACCAAATCATATGCGATTTTTTTTTGATAAATTTTCTCTATGAAGAAATGTCAGTGCAGCCTACGCATGGAGTTATTATGTAGTACCTAATAACTCTATTCTATATTATAGCTACTAATAGTTAATCTGTGACTCTATTCTACGTTAGACCACAGAGAATAGTTTCATATCACAGATTTTGACACTTGCCAGTGTGTTAATCGTTGACTGAGAATCTATAGACTCCTACTAAAGGTGTCGCAGAAAGAGACAAGGATACAATTTCGAGGGTTACACGTCGTACGTCAAAAACAAATTACCCCCCAATTTGTTTTGTTACGTGACGTCATGTACTACAATTTCTTGAGAAATAATAGGTTCTTGCTTTTGTGAGCAAATAATACAACATGGTTATTTTCAATTACCTTTTATTATTTAAATATTATTTTTATTAGCTTTAGATGAGACGCGCAAGTCACTCACCTGGTGATAAGCGTCACACCTGCCCATAAACAGAAGCAACACCAATCAGAACCTCGAATTATGTAGTACTACATGGCACTGAACTACGCTCTTCACCCAGATACATAAGGTGCTGTGTCATAATGCCAAGTAAATTCACTGGCGTCAATGTCCTTCAACAATAACATAACAACATAACAGTAGTAACACACTGCTGCTTGGCGGCAGAAATAGACAAACCGGTGATACCCACCCAGATGGCCTCTCGCATACGATGGTCTGTATGTAGTTTGTGAGAAATCTCCCTTAGTAATTTATTTGTCTATAAAATGTACACCATTACAGTTTGAAGCAGGTCAATGTACATAATAGTTTTAAAAATGTTAAACTCAAAACATATGGACCACACTTAGAGTGGTAGAGCCACGCTGTAGACACTTGTCTACAGCATGTATGGGCCGGCTCGTCTGGGTCATTATCACTGTCTCACAGAAAACCGGCGTAAAGTAGCAGCTTGCTGCTGCGTTTCGCACAAAGAGTGAGATACCCGGAGGCCCAAACCCCCTCCCCTTCCCAATCTCTTATATATCCCTTTCCTTTAAGGTCGGCAACGCACCCATGATTCTTTTGATATTGTAGGCGTACATGGGCGGTGGAGATCACTTACCATCAGGTGACCCACTTGCTCGTTTGCCGGCCTAAACCATAAAAAAAACATGGATTACAACATTAATACAACTTATTTAAATCAAAAGCTTATATTATTGATCTGTAATGTAAATTAGATTTTTTTTCATTTTCGACTGCCTCGGTGGCGCAGTTGTACTGTGTACGCGGTACGACTGCTGTGCTGAGGTCTCGGGCTCAATCCCCGGGTCGGGCAAAGTTCCTGGGATGGGATTTTCTATCATGCTATGCTGAGTATCAGCCCGGAGTCTGGAATTGTGCCCGGTATGGCGATAAAGTTTGCCTCCTATCACATCATGGGACGAATATAAACTAGGCGAAATGTGGGTATACTAGTTAGGTACACCTCTGCCTACCCGTTTGGGGAAAACAGGCGTGAGTGCGTATTTAACTTAACTGTATTTTCTGAATATTTGAATTCTGTGGTTACTTATTATTGTGACAAGGATTACCATTGTTATATTAAAAAGTCTTTACTCTAATATAAATACCATTATATATCGGTTTGTGATCCTAATAAATAAAATAATATTTATTAAAATATAATTAATTTAGGTACTTTTTCTATTGATTATTGCTATACATGCTTAAACTAAATATTTACCAGAATAGGTACAGTATTACAAAGCAGTACAGTCAGTTTCTTCTTTTTGAATAATACATTTTTCTCTAAATGTTGCTGGTATGGGGTAATAATTTATTGAAATTTCGGCAACACCAAAACGGAGTAATTTTGTTTGGTTATAAATTTTAATAAATGATATTTACTTTGATTAATGCTTTACTACGAAGAATTTTACGATAAGAATACTTTAAACACAATATATCATATTTTTAAAAGCCTTATTATTGATAAAGCGTGGTATACTTACGAATGAAAAGATAAGTCGGCATTTTCTTTCTACTACCACTTTTTCATCCTATAATGCTACATCGCACCATAGTTTCATAGAAAATGATATAAATAATTACACGAAGTTCTTATCAACAGCAAAATATAGCATGCATTTGTTCTTTTACATAAATTATAACTAATTTTACCAGGAAGACGATAGACAAATATACGTCAACTGTCAAACTTTGTTTATGAAAGTTATTTGATATACTTCAAATACTAAAATTCGTCATGAAACAAAAAATATAATCGTTCTGTTTCATTCTTTTATACGATATCACCATAAGTAGCTCTTTTTCTTGTGCGAATGCGTCAAAAGCTATGAATTACTCTAGTTATTCTCCCTCTACGGTGTTAATAGCTGTCAGGTGTAGAGTTGAAACGATACCACCTAAGTATCGATACTTATACTCGTTATACTATCGGTCATAAAGTATCGCTACCTATTTAGTATCGACTAAAAAGTATCAATACATACTCGTATCGGTCATTTTGTAGGATTTGAGGCAAAAAACAGCAGTAAATGCATGGTTTCGAGTTTGTATATTACAGAATACAGTATAGTATGTAATATAACAATATATTTAAGACAAAAAGTCCATTTTCGATGTGTGTGTAGAAGTCCCATTTTCACGGATTTCACTCAGTATTATATCAGTTATTACACTCAAGATAACAGAAAGCTTAAAATTGACAAAAATATTTGTTTAATAAACAATAACAAACGATATTTTAAATAATCACAGGTTAGGAAAACAACGCAATTATCTTCAGAAAGGTGATTCCTCTTTTTTTAATGAGAGGAGATTCCTCTCCTCTCTTAAGGTTATTAGAGTTGTGTAGATTGTCATATAGTTTATTTATACGTCACGTTATGAGTATACGATACGAGTATCTTTACCGATACCTACTTAGTACTCGGTCGCAAAGTACTTTGTATCGAAACGAAAGTATCGAGAAAGTACTTGTATTTACTCGTATCGTGCATCCCTAGACCGATGGTAGCACTTGTCATTATTAAATTCATTGTTTTATTAATTTACTAAACTTCCATTAAAACAATGTAATAAAATGAAAACTCGATATAAATTATGTTAAAATAGCAAGCACATGAACCACACATATCGCATTTTATTTCGTGTGTAAATACCTATTATCTTGGCACCATGGAAAGAAGCAAAACAAAATGTCCTATAGGAAAATTACCATCAGAAATAATATCAACAATACTTGAATATGCTGATATTGAAGATATTATTGCTTTTGGCGCAACCTGCAAGTACTTTAACGACATCATAAAACATTCTCAGATGCTCTGGAAGATCAAATTTAAAAATACGTAAGAAAATTTCTTATTTCCAAAAAAAAAATTAGGGTATGAGGCGGACAACGAGCAAGTGTGTCACCTGATGGTATGTGATCTCCATCGCAGCAAGCTGCTACTTTACGTGAGACAGTGGTAAAGACCTGGACGAGCCAGTCCATTCATGTAGTAGACAAAAATGTCTACAGTGTCTATCACAATCTATGACAGTATGAAACATCTATTATAGGTGGAAGATATAGGATACACTTGTATAGGATATGGATAGGATATATGTGGTACTTTTTATCTAATATTTAGGTATATAGATATTTTGTTCCTTAGATATTATTAATCTTTGGAATAAAATTACACCTACCCATTTTGTATGTAGGGTTCAAAGTAATATTTACCTTTATATTGAACTAATTATTTGATTTGGAATTCGGAATCACCCAACAGAACACTAGCATTGCTCGCTTACAAGATACCTTTAATTTTTGGAATGTATTATACCCTGTCCCACTGCTGGACATGCGATGGATTAGGCCTTAGTCCACCATGGTCTAATACAGGTTAGACACTTCACATGCCGTCTAAATTCTCAAGAAGAACTGTTACATAATTGCAGCTTTCCTCATTATATTGTCCTTTACAATTAAACTGAGCGATAATTAACTCTAAGAAGTCAGGTGGCAACAAACAAATCTCTGTCCCTATAGTCTGTTCCACTCTTCGATCAGCTGTCGCTGGTCTGCCTCCGTGATTACAATAATATAAAGAGAATAATATCACTGGCATATCTCAAGAACGTAAGGTTTCAAGAAATTTCGACATTATCGCCCTGAGGTCAGGTTATAACAAATGATTGCAGGTCAGTAGAACCACTAAAAGCAGTAAAAAAGTTCCAAGCAACTAAAAACATACAATGATAAAACAGTAACATAGTCCATTGGTAAGAGTTTTAGGCGTAGGTATTGTTGGAATTATAGGTAGGTTGAAAACCGGTGTAAAGTAGCTGCTTGCTGCTGCGTTTCGTACGGTGAGTGAGATATTGGGAGGCCCCAACCCCTCCCCTTTGCAATCCCTCAATTATCCCATTCCTTTAATGTCAGCAACGCACCCATGATTCATTTGGTATTGTGAGCGTATGTGGGCGATGGCGATCACTTACCATCAGGTGACCCACTTGCTTGTTTGCCGGCCTATGCCATAAAAAATGTACAATAAAGATGCTGATGCGGACAGTAGAACCAACATGTTACATGACAGAGCATTGCAGGAACACTATCAGGGTTGGTGGCATTGCTGCTGCAGTTGGTGGTTTGTCGCAGAGTTTTTTTTATTACATCTTAAGATTATGACATAATATTAGATGTGGACAATGTTCCTTTTTATTTAATATTCTTATACAACAATTTGTTAAGGAACATCGGCGGCGTCTAATGCATCGTTTAGTACCAACCTTATAGTCAAATTTCTTAAAATGCCTTCAAACCATTTGATTGTTTATATTTTCTAGGATGCCCCCAGACATATTCTTCATGGTTGAAAGAGATTGTAAGGGCGGCAATTGGTTCAACCAGGTTAAAGAATTTCACACAGTTAAGCAAAAAGTGTATACTGAAGTCCTAGCTATGTCTCCAAAATATTTCTGGTTAGTTTTTTAACACATTGATAATACACACAAATTACCAAAACCCACCAGTAACAGATTTTAGTCTTAAAATCCTCTTGCTTTATTCTAGATTTTTACTGTTGATTACTTGTAGTAACTGATGGTAATTTTTGCCATCAATTATGACCGATAACTGAGATTATTGATAATAATCGATTATCAACATCTTTATCTCTTTATTATAAAAAAATTATGAATGGAATAGCTACTTTATACTTCGCAACTGCATAAATTGGAGGAGTATAATCCCTTATCCTTATATCCTTACTCGCGATATCTATCAAAATAAATAATATTAATGATAGTTATCACTATAGACCCTGATTGCTTTGCTGTAGACTGTAGATTATTACTTTAATTCAATGTATAACAAGTATGTTCCTATTTCTTATAGCTGATACATTTATAGATATTTAATTTTATTTTAGGCAAAACAATAGCATTACATTGCATGATGTGAGGAGATTTTTTACAATATCTTTAGCCAGCAACATGAACTATTACTACACAGTTTATTTATTACAAGAGTTGGTTACAAAAGGAGCAAAGAAAGTTGGAATGTGGGAGGGTCATCTGTGAGTATCTGCGACATTATACTTACGTATTAAGTACTAGCTTTTGGTCACGCCTTCGTCGGCTTGATACTCCCAGTGACTTTGTTAGGGCTGCATTATCCAGTGAGTACTTACTTATAACCTGTAAGAAACCTATCAAATTTCAAATTTTTGCGCTTTCTAAATGGAAACACGTTCTAAACGCTTTTTACGTCAGTGACGCCAGATCTTTACTATCCTTATTAACTAGCATTAAACGAATATAAGATAGATATATAGATAAGATATAGTTGGATGTAATGTGCTATATTAATACTGTGGTTATGTTTGATGTTATTTTTTCAACTTTAGAATGAACACGTTTCACCAAGCCTTAAGTTGTGAAAATATATTACATCAATTTCATTTTGCTTTCAATAATATTTGTACCGATAATAATACATTTTAATATACACAATAGTAATTATTTTTAAATAATGTATGTGTTGCACCCCCAGACCCTATACAATGACAGAAATGCATTATTCTAAAGTGGTGCTTTGCCATCTAATGCACTCATTCCTTGCTGTCAATTGGGCACAGAGATATACTAAAGAAGAGCTGCTGCCACAAGCTGTGTTGACTTTCTTCCTACAGTGGATTGATGTTGTCAAACTGTACATGCAAGACGAAGTCGACCACGAAGTAAGTACCAACATGATGTAAGTACCAACATGATGCAAGTACCATGAAGTAATTAGTAAACATATTGTTTTTCTATGTTTGTGCATGGTAATCTCCACAATGGTTGAGATAATTTTATGTGTTTTGAGATAAGTTTGGTGTTAATTTAATGTTTGGTTCATTTAAAACAGCTGACATATAAAAACCAACCGGTCAAGTGCGAGTCGGACTCACACGTCGTTCCGTACCCACAACCCGTAAATATTTATTTTTTGTAATCTACTTTCAGCCAGTTATCTATTACTGGCGGTTCAAAGATAGAGTCTTTAATATAGGCATACAGACTGACAGACAGACAAACTGCGTAGGCTCGGTAATACGATCCTTTGGGGACGGAGGTCTAAATGAAATGTCAGTTTTAAAGTGCAGCTCGCGCGCTATTAACCAGTAGCGGAGGGGGCAGTCCAGCCCAGGACCTTGGGCATGGGGGGGGGTGGAATTTCAAGGATGCTCCTTGAGATTTGGAGTCGTCTCAGACAAGACCATTTTAATCAAACATCGAACCAAATAAACAGAAAAGTAGGTAAGTGGAAAAAATACCAATTTAGCTTATAGGTGTATTTTTTTCATTTGGGTACATCTTATTTCCAACAGAATATTTTATATTGCTGACCTAGCAAAAGTTACTCCATATTTAGCGCAACACTCATTTATATACATATAAGTAGGTCTCATTTGTGGTGGACATTTGGATTGAAATTACCCATTGTACCTACTTTCCTGCAATAAATAAATAGTATTATAAGATACATAATAGAGTTTAATTTGAGAAATTAAATGGTTTTTTATTAGCGCATTTACCTATAATATTCAATATAAGTACATCAATTTCTAAGTAAATAAAGTTTTGCCGCCCTGGGCCCCCGACGGTCTGCACCTATCTATTTGTAAGTAATCGTGCAATTGACAAATCTAAAATTTCTCCTGGGTATTTCTGTATTGTCCCAGTCATTGTAAGATAGTCCTAAATGAAAAAAAATAGAACTTACAAAAAAACTGTTATTTTTTGTTTTCCATGCGTTGTGCAAAAGCGACTAGTACTTGGCCGGGTTTTTTTTCGTATGGTATCAGTCTATGTAATATAATTAAATTTCAATTGTTATAACAGATCAACAATTTAGTGCGTGATGTGGAAATGTTATTGATATCCAAGAAACCTGAAAAATCACTCCCAGGTGAAACAATCCAAAAGCAATTAGCCGCAAAGAATCTAAAAGAGCGGCAGGTTATAAATGCCATATCCCAAATTATGTACCAATATCGACAAATAGTTGTTACGTCTGTCATGGATATTGAGACTCTCAGCATTCCCGAGGTAGGTACTTCAAAATTTGGCTTCACCAATAAAAATAATAATATCAGCCCTATATTATATAATATACTAGCTGTCCCGTGCGGTTTCAGCCGCATGCATAATTAGTATTGCAACCCTTTTTACCCCCTTAAAATGTAAAATCCTAAAATCCTTTCTTAACAGGTACCTAAATTACACAAACTATCATCTGATCCATTATTGTCTCATTTGTGAGATCAGTGAGTGAGTGACTGACTGACTGACTGAGTGAGTAAGTGAGTGATTGAGAGACTGAGTGAATTTCTGTTAGACTGAGTGAGTGAATTTGAATCACAATTAAAATTTATAGTAAGTCCTGTCAAATTCCAGTCAATGTCCGGCAAAGGACAAAGATTAGTCAAAGCTCAGTTAAATTTCAGTAAAAGTCCTGTCAAATACCGGCCAAAGTACAACCAAATTGCAGCAAAGTCCAGTAACATTCCTGGAGTCCGGCAAAGTCCAGTCACATTACAAAGTGCAGCCAAAGTCCACCCAAATTCCAGTCAAAACCAAGTCGAATTTCATCCAATTCACTATCAAGGTGCAGTAAAGTTCTAGAGAATGTGCCCCAAGGCCAGCCAAATTAAATTCAAATCCCGTTCAAATTCCAGTAAAATTTCAACAAAATACACCCGAATCCCAATCAAGGCTCTGTCAAATTCCAGTAAACCCCCTAAGTAAGTAAGTCTAACCAAACCCCACCCATATTCCAGTCAAAGTCCGGCCAATGCCTAGAGACATTCCAAAGTCCTGCCAAATCCAATGGATAGCTGGGCACGGGCATCTACAAATGAGAGGGGTTAGTCTGCCCGTGGGCCTAATGCGGGTTGGTAGAATTCACATATCGTCGAAATTTTCAGAAGAACATTAAGGTATGTAGATCTTCTCATGATGTTTTCCATCATCATTAAAGCGAACGATACTTAACAATGAGTATATACATAGCTTCGAAAAGTCTGCGATGTGTGCCCTGGGGATGGATTCGAACCTGCGACATCAGTCTCGGCAGTCTATTCCAGACTCGGTATGTTAGAGCCGCTTTTATACGCAGATAACATTTACTTGTTTAGAATTAATTAATACTTTCCAGGTATTAAAGAAGAAATCTGGTCACATGATAGCGGTCGCGTCAATCTTCCACGCCATCGCCCATCAGTGCGGTCTAAAATGTGATGTTATTGCTTTTCCAAATCACTTTTTCTTGGAATGGAAATGTAACGATAATGAGCGGTATCCACAAGTATATAAAATTGATATTGCGTCGGGTGAAGTGAAGGAAACCCGTCGATGTCCGTTTTCAGCTCTACCTGCAAACAGTAGTAGTGTGTATTGTGCCAATTCCTTACTGCGATACATTATCACAGCTTTTTCGAAGACTGTCGAACCTGGGAACTTTGGAGCTAATAACTGGTATGTATATCGGTGGCATAGTGACTTAAAAACATCACAATGAAAATACATGTGTACATCAAAATAAAAATATTGAATGAAATTTCAGTTTTCCAAATCATACGATTTCCTTGACCTATGCGCCGCGCCTATTATGTATCATGATCAGATACTTGGGCCAATGAAATAATATCTTCGATAATTGGCACAGACTACTATAGAGATGCTACGCATATAATCGGCGACACATGTCTAAAACCCGTATTAACAAACAACACTTATGTGAGGTCTTTGCTACGCGTAGATTTCTGTGTACATGATTGGTCTGTTTGTATTAACCAATGACGTTTAGAGAAATCGTCACTATACGCTCGCGCTCACTTACCTACTATGAGGCCTCATAGTAATATTAATGAATATAGTGGTTAGGGTGCTTACTAGGTAGGGTTTTTATTGTCCTGGTTTTTTCGTAGTCCCGAGACTCGGGGGGGAAAAGTTTTTTTATATGTATTGCAATTTTCATTGCAAACCACCAGTACATAAGGGCTTATAACACATACGTACACACATACCACTTACACAACGTACGTACGGGATACAGTAAAGTCCCGTACAACTGCAGTGCGACGACACATCCCAAAACGACGTGGATATGACTCCATTAGAATTGTATGTACAATACTCACATGAACTTGAAGGCAGGTCATGTTTAAACAAGTTGAGAAAAAGTAATTATTTTTTAAAAGATATGCGTGGTAACATTTACATAAAACATACTAGTCGAATTGTGAACTTCTTTGTGTTTTCCATCGTATATGGATAATTGGTTATCTCATTCTTAAATCCTCGAATCTTTACTATTTTAATTATGTATTATTTTCAGGTACAAACAGAATGCTTTCCTTCTATTTGAATTGCTCAATCCTGAAGCTGCCCGAGACAGCCCGTACTACAATTATTTACGTTATTTAACTCATGATGCTCCACTGAATTCATTGTCTCCTATCAGTATTAAATATGTGAGTATAATCACTACACACAGGCTCTATGTTTAAAAATGTATTTTATTATTCATGTATATTTTTTTATCCGATTACGGCGAAGCAATGAAGGGTAATATAATTTTGACATTCTATGTATGTATACAGAATGTATGAATGTGTACTCTAGCGTCGCTCCTAGAGATCCGATTTTGACAAGGGAGGTGTCGATTCGTCTTTATTGTGCGATGGTTATAGGGCATCGAAATAAGATAACTAGAACGATAACTCTCTTATGAATCTGCCAGAAATATGGCTCCATTTACTTACACATGCAAAGGTAAAATCACACGTAACACTCAACACGCAACAAAAATTAATGAACGTTCAAAATCAACTTTATTTAATAAAAGTTGGTGTCTAAATATTAAATTTCTATATCGATGTAAGGCGTTCTGCAGCGCGCAAAAAAATAGACGTATCAAGTGTCAACTAGAGATCATGAATAATTTTTTATAAATTTATGAATGAACCAGCTCCCCCAACAGAGTTTTGGTGGGGTAATTTTTTTACCCCCCCCCCCCCCTTCAACAGAGTTTTGGTGGGGTAATTTTTTTGCTTGAGTTAGGTACGTTTCTTGTCATCTTATTTCGATGTTATAGGGCATATATTTAATATAAATTACATTATTCTTTTAGCGTTTATTCGAATAAATAAAAATAAATAAACAGTGATAGCTCAGTGGGGAGTGGTATGGACTATCGAGACGAAAGCCGCAGGTTCGAAACCAGCCCCAAGAGCATACACCTCTGACTTTTCTAAGTTACGTGTATATTAATTGTTAATTATTACTTGCTTTAACGGTGAAGGAAACATCGTGAGGAAACCTACATACCTGAGAAGTTCCCGAATTTCGAAGGTATGTGAAGTCTGCCAATCCGCATTAGGCCAGCGTGGTGGACTACGGTCTAACCCCTCTCATTCAGTAGAGGAGGCCCGTGCCCAGCAGTGGGACGTGTATAATACAGGGCTAGTATTATTATTATCATTATTCGTTTAGCCATTAGTATTTGTGTCCGATAAAAGCTAGTAAAAAGACTTCTAAATATACCTACAATCTAATGCTGAGTAAAATGCATGTTTAAATTGTTTGCAAGTCGTATTGAAAAACACATTAATTTGTTTTTGTTTATTACAGATTGAAAATGAACATATACAAATAATATTAACGTTGACATATTTAAATACACCTGTTAACACGTGTGGAAGTAGCAGGAGTGTAAGTACATTAACTGATTTTACATAAGTTTTATATCGTTTTCAGAAGTTGCTATTACCTAATTATATTCCTGTAAATCAAAATGAATATTATCCGAACGAAAACCTCGGGATTGAAAATCTAATTAAAGATAACTAGGTTTGCAAGATGTTTTACATATCTATATAAATATCCACATAATCGTAGTATGCGCAGTGTGTGTCAAATATTAATATATATATCAAGAAAGCCGATTACGTGGCAACTCCTTAAATCAACCATTATTCAGTAATATACTAAGTATTACCATTCAAGGTCTGTGCTACCCATCGAAAGTTTTACCGTCTAATTATAGGAAGGTAGATTTTGCAAGACTGCCTTTGCTTACAAATACAGTTTACGTTTCTAATAATATGTTACTTAAAAAAATTTCTTTAAACTTTTCAGAACGCATACCTTATTTCTTTAGTAAATTTGTAATATTTATTACCTACTTATAAAAAACTTAATATATTTTCTGTCATTAACTTTAAATATGCAAATTCTAGTTGTAACAAAAACCCTGTCGGGCCTTTTAGGGCCGTGAAGATAGACATATAGACAGCTTAATAAGAATAGTTAAATTAATAAATATGCAAATTCTAGTTGTAACAAAAACCCTGTCGGGCCTTTTAGGGCCGTGAAGATAGACATATAGACAGCTTAATAAGAATAGTTAAATTAATAAATATGCAAATTCTAGTTGTAACAAAAACCCTGTCGGGCCTTTTAGGGCCGTGAAGATAGACATATAGACAGCTTAATAAGAATAGTTAAATTAATAAATAATAAACTAAAGCTAGATATTATCCTGACACAGGTAGCTTAGAAAAATGAACATATTTAAAAAATGATATTTACATCTGAATTTCTGTGTGTATTGACGACGCGGAGGCGCGCGCGCGGCGCGGCTCGTATGATGTACATGGACGCCGCAACATTCTATCTTGCTCTGGCTCGCAAGCCATCGCTCTTGCAGGCGTAATCAATCGAAGTACGGTTTACAAACAATACATTTATTAAAATTAAAAAAATATATATATGATTATTTTTATAGACAAATTTTCGTAGAGTTATTTCATTGTTTGAATATCGATTCTGATATCACAGTTACAACGCCCAACAGGGTTTTTGTTACATATTGCAAATTATAAATATTTAGTTTTTTTTAAATGGTCAGTACAATGGGACGGAGTGCCGCCGATGAGACTAAATTCGATGATGATTTAACCGTTTTAATGTCGACCATACTATATATTATTATTAATTATTTCAGACAGTAAGTCGTTTAATGGTTTCCTATACAGCCAGGCGGCCTTATTTAATTTAAAAATACGGATTACCCCTACTAGTATTATAATCTCGCTACATTTGTTGACAATCAAAAATCCTAACATTGTGTTATGATCTTAAATTGTATGATTATTAAGAAAATAGTCTCGTATTATTATAAAAGATATCGTATTGATGAATATTTTCATAAATAACTTAACTCGGGATTAGTAAGGACTAATAAAGTTAATAAAAAAATGTATTCTCGGAGGTAGTGCATATTTTATATGCCGATTACGTCAGCGCACTTCGAGACAAATTTTCACTGTCAAGCAATTTAATACTTTCTTGTAATTAAATATGGATGAAAATTGTATGTAGATGAAACAATACACTATTCGATTAATTCGTATTCCATTCATAATGATCTCGATCCCAACTCGATCTATAAGTTATAAATAATAATTTTAATAGTCTTTCTATTAAGTGGTTAATAGACTAAAACACTTACACTACACATGAAATGCAACTCCATCTTTATGAAGATTAGATGTACCTGTTTGACCTCTTTTTGCACGTGTTAACTGTACAGGTTGTTCATTTTTCGCGGAGTACCTCACACAGCAAAAACAATTAATTATATAAAAAAATGTTTTCATAAGCCGATTATGTTATGAACGCTCTAGGATTATGCAAAGCGGGCCCTTGGTTGAATGGTTTAATACTTAATGGAACCATAGCGTTTTAATAAAAATATGGAATATTCGCAATGTAATGGCGCCGGTGCAGTGTACCGCCGCGTAGTGTAGATCTAGTGTAGGTTCATACTCGTGTAATATATTTTTAAAAACAAGTTCTCAGCTAACACACAAGTCTGGCTCTAGATTAGTAGAGCGGTTGCCGAATCCTGATTCCTTAACCAATCCTGGTCATATTCATGCTCATGCTGATGCTTAATGTCACTACAACATTATAAAATAAGTTAATGTTTACAGGTAATAATTAAGAAACGTAATAGCCAAGTAAAGTATGCCGTTGGAATGATATGTTTTAATAAAAAATATTTGTATACGGGCATAATAGTGGGTTGGGATCCAATTTGTGAGGTCAGTTGGGGTCAACACCCCGAAGTAACAAATCTACAGTTTGGAGCTAAGCAGCCTTTCTACCACGTCGTTGCAGCCGGCGAGTCCAGTAGATACGTAGCCCAAGGTAAACGCATGAAGCTAGCGTAAAGATGGAAGCGGCATTTTGAGACCGTGAAGTCCTGTGGTATCTTATAGAAAGAGAGCTCGGTCAACAAACAGTATGATAACGATAAAAGTTTCAGCTTCAAAAAGGTATTACAAGACTAATCACACCTATTCTAAAAACGTAAACAAATATCTACCCATTTTATCTATTCAAATAATACCTTTGTCAAGGCCTGTTAAATTACACCAAATCATCGACATTATTATGTAAAACCACCAAATACAATAAAGATATTTGAAAAGTGGGTCGATGATATTTTTTTAACATTTCTGGAACATGCGATCAGACCTTCGAAGGGTTGGCTCCACCTTTAACCTAGTTTTGTGGGTAATCGTAGATAATATATTGTCGCGTTAACACGTAGTATATAATATATGTAAGTACAGTAGGTAGGTACTACAAATTATAGTGATGCGCTTTGGCAATCTTTGGATATTTCGAAAATATGGAAATGTGACAGTCAAAAGGGATGACCTAATAAAATCTGTTACAACATTAGAATAAGTATTTATTGTTTTCTGGAATGACTGACCAGATCCGGATTGCCGGGCACTAATACGTCTTAATTCGTAAAAACTGAACATTGCCAAAGCTCACTGATAACCAAAAACTTGAATATTATTATACAACATATTACAGAAAAGTGTGGTCTTTAATCAAAGTATAATGTACGCTATAAGTATTTAACGCCCCGTAGTACCTAATCCGATTTCATTGCTAGGACGTAATTAGACCATTTCTTTTTATTGAATGAATAACATGTCAACTTGGAACTTGGGACAACACTAAATGATAAACAGCTGAATTTTTGTCTCACTCCAGCATTGTTATTCTCGCTCACGCGCTTCATTTAATTTATAGGGGTGTGATCGATCTCATCGATCGTAATAAACGATTTATTAAAATTAGCGTGAGAATTTATTGTCGTGATTTAAAAAGATTCTGTACATAAACACACATTGTCAGGTACGAGTAACAATCCTTAAATATGACCACACCTTTCTGTAACACGGTGTATACAATATGTAAAAAACCTGTCCTATCCGTGAAGGAGTTATTAGGTATCAAGGTAAGGTTGTATTGATGTAACCCTTATTGGATAAATAGGAAAAAAATACCCGAATAAAATAAAAATTTATTACACGAGTAAACTGACATGGTAATAACAGGCGGCACGGTGCGGCGCGCGACACTTGAGGGGCTAGCACGGAAAACTATCAAAATCGTAATGTAAAGGTATCGAGGGCTCGATAGATAATTCCTTAAATATCATTGGTCTATATTCCATATAAATTAGTTTCTTTTACGTACGATAGAGGCGCTGTACTCAAATCTCATAGAAATTGTTGTCGATGACAGCTCGAATAACTTTTCGCAAATTTCCGCGATAGCCCCTCTGTTCGGTAGTGACATCCGTCATGAGGTCAAGATCCCAATTGAGCGTTGGATTACAGACGTTATAAATAATTCCTTTGCAACTTTTTATGCATCATCCTAGTTTAGATCGTGTTTAGGATCATTCGATGATCAAAAATGCGGTGGCTGTGATGAAGTTGCTGTTTGATTTTCTGCCATCCATACAGGTTAACACCGTCGCACAAGCATGGAATGAACGCTTCTTCACTCATTTGTGTCCGAGTAAATTTAATCAAAAACTGCTACAAACTGCTGCAAACACATTTCGGCTTCAGTTTCACAAATTTTCGTCAAAACAAACTGTACTGCCACGAAGTTGGTCCACGTCTACCAATCCACCGTTCTCCAAACTACTCGTACTATTTACTTTCAGCTACTTTTAACACTTTCCACACTTGTACGTGATTAGTACCCAGCTGTCGCGCCACAGAACGAGTACTTCTGATGGAGTCGTCACTAAATAATTCTGCTCTTTGATGATTACAGATATACTCAAAACGGTACCGGGGTACCTTGCGGAACCGGATAACGCATCTCGTAATCTCTATGAGCCGCTGAATAATTGCAGTCACTCCTACCCAGACACATTTACATACTCTTGATTAGAGTATAACATTTCGTAGAACAAACAACAACGGAACAACCATTCGGAAACAATTTTTGCCCAAAACTGACTTAATTAAATATTCAAGGTCGGGAATGTCGCATTACACGTGTCGGCGGGGTGTTTTGATCGACAATCGACAATTTTTTTGCGAAATTTGGGTAATTTCGGTACTAATAACGTGCAATTTGAATTACAATAACATTTTTATTTTCGTTAATATTATAAAAATTTTATTTGTCTGGGTCGTGTCATTGGAATACTTATATGCCGCTTTCGGATCGGACAGGGGTTTTTTACATATTGTATATTGTCACGATTTTTAAATTAGGTTATACTTATACTGTTAATTTTATTTCAGAAAACCTTGTACCCATTACCAATCCACAACGGCTCATTCATTTGGAAGATTTGATTGCCCGAGAGTTTACACATTTTAATGGATTTGCATACGTACCAAATAAAGAAAAGAAGATTGAGTATCCCGAGGATGCTCATATAAGTGAAATGTTTTTAAGTCGGGCTGAGAATAAAGTTGGTGTCAATTTGACTAATCCTTTGGCCATACCTACATGAGTGATACTATATTACTATATATTTTTCCGTCACCAAGCAGCTGTGTGTAAGCACTGTTGTGTTTCAGTTTGAAGGACATTGAAGCCAGTGAAATTACTGGGCATTATGAGACTTAACATTATGTGACTGGGAGTGACGAGAGCTGTCCAATTCCATAAAATGCTTTGTAATTCAAAGTTCTGACTGGTGTTCTTTCTGTTTATCAGCAAGCGTGTCGCTTATCATCAGGCGAGCAACTTGCTCGTTTCGTCATTCAGGCCACTAAAAAAATGCAGTTACAGCCCGAAAAGCCGAGCCACTTGTATTTATTCATAGGATGTGCTCAATGATCTATGATTTTAAAAGACAATTTCATAAAATTGCAAAATAATTCAGTTGTGAACAATTAATCACTGCAAAATTTGCTTGATATTCTATGGGACGATTTTTCAATGTCCAAATACATGTCGACCAAATAACGCTAGAATAACCAACTTGACTTGACACGTCTTCGTATTCACTAACAGCGTTCCGTGGATAGCGTGTTTAATGTGTATTTTGCCGTCTTAAGTTTTATCTTATAATGTCTTATAAATACTGTTTACTTGGAGTTTTAATTAAATCGGCCATGAACTGTATAACTTTCATATCCCAGGGAGTGTAGTAGTAGATTTTTTAGGATGTCTCGATTTTAAATAGATCCTATTCAAAATCGAGACATCCTAAAAAATACATGAATACTCACTATAAAGTGTATGTAAAACGACCCTTTAATATGACCACATCTTTCTGTTGATTATCCGGTCGAACAAAATTTATGTTCAGAGTTCTAACTGAGCTTAATTAGTTGGCCACGACTATAATATAATATATAATTTGTATATTTATTAGTTTTAAGCTTATACAAAGGTGTATAATAATATACTGTAGATAGTTTCATACATCGGAAAGGAAAGCCTGGTATTCGTCGGGTTATATTATTGTGTATTTACTATGTTTAAGAAATATAATTCTGTAGCGATCATACCATTGTATGCAGGTATAATGAATAAAATAAAATATAAACAAATACAAATTATTCTTTATTCATTCCTTATGCAGTGCTGTCTAGATGCTGACAATTTTAGAAACGAGATCTCGAAAGTTCTTATTTACAACATTAACACGTAGGTAGTACTACTTACTCTCCACTTCGTAATGGCACTACTGAATATGAAAACTAATACGGTGTGTCATCTCAATCGTGGCAAGCAATGTACAATACACAATACAGACATTGATGAAAAGTTCGACCGATATTCGTTTAAGTACATGCGTATTAAAAATATACTTTTATTTATTTTTACAATACGTAGATACAATAATATAGTAACGATGTACGCGAAATACGATATGGTCACGTTCATTTTATTTATACAGTCATCACAATTTAGAAAATTTATTAAACTAAGCTGTTTTTGGCAAAGGCGTCAAAATATTTGTCCTAAATATAAAACTTGAATTTTTAAGTATATGTAGTTCTTATTAACACAGGAATGATTATTTTTTTGACAAAATCCCAACGACAGATTTGAGGGCAAGAATATTTATACTATTTACCATTATTGTTTTATATTATGTGCAGAGTTTATTATAGCTGCAAGTACTTACACACGAACGAACTTAATAATCGTAGTTAATAATAACTATGTATATTGTATATTATTTATAACTGTTAAGCATAATGTTGGATATGACAAGGACGTGTCGCTATGTCTACGTGCAAGTGTTAAAAATATGATGTACGTCTGCAACAAGTATACCGAATGCTGGGCTACGACCGTGGCTTAACTTGTAACTACGTATTAGGTGTTTTAGTACATATTAAAGATTCACTACTATCCACTTGAAATAGTATCTTAATTAGAAACACTATGTACACTGTAGAAATAAAATGCGACAGATTGAAAATAACGAATACTTCAATTATATTTCGAAAGTTATTACATTGTTTGAAAGAAATGGTATTTTATCGTACACATAACTTGTTCCATTGTCGTCGAAATTAAAAATAAATGTGATATATCTAAAAGCTATTTACTAAAAATAAACTTACAAAATTGGCAGCAAATTAATGAATAATTTTCTATGGTCGTGAACTCGTGACCAACGACTTACAAAAAGGATGTACCTAACAAGGTGCGCGATCCGCGATAGATAAAAAAAAAATTCAAAGCGAGATACTATTGAACATTTAATTTACATTCTCACTCGCATTCTAATGGTTAAAAGTTAAGTTTTGAAGCACATTAACTTACAGTAGGTACTTAACTAAAATTAGGGTAATATTTAGTTTTCATTACTGAAATATAATGTTTGGAACGAAAATATTTAGATAAAGCAAAACTAAATTAAACTGCCGGAACTTAATCAAGTCGCATTATTTTGAGTACAATAACATTTGGATTATGTTTGGTTATGAGCTATTACTTAAATTTAACTGTATGTTAATGACTGAGGTACTCCATTGACAGTCTTTGATTTAAGGACCCCATTTTCGTAAGACATCACAGTCTCCCGACCGTTCTCCGTCACTCTGAAAAAATAAATAAAAACATAAGTCTCTAAACGTATGACGTACTAAAACATACATCAAATATGAACCTCTTCAAATGTGGGTGTACTGGTTACACCTCTGCCTACCCCTTCGGGGATTACAAGCGTGTGTGCGTATGTATGTATGCGTATGTCACTCAATAGGTCGAATATATGTGTTTCAGAAAGGTGTGGTCACATAAATTTTGCTCCACTAACAAGTTGTAGGAGGATTTACTAAGTACACTTTCCTTTACAGCGAGAGGTTCAAAAGACTTGTATCTTGCAACTCACCGTAGTTTTTAAGATACAGCCTTACTAAAGCATGTTAAATACTTATTTTATGAAGTATATTAAGTTAGTTAAAACCACTGCAAATCCCGAATCGTACCGTCCGTTTGCTCTCAACTATTCAGGGTTTTCCATTTTTCGTTGTAAGTACTCCCGTCATAAGATCTTAACTTAAATTTAGGTATACGAGACCATCTCAAGAAAAGTGTTATCTATGCAGAAATAATTATCAAAATCGGTCCACAATTGATGGAGATACCGCGTAACATATATAAAAAATATATGCGAATAGTGCTCTATTCGCACCTAGTCCTTTTAAGTCGGTTTTAAATTAGAAAAAATCGTTATTTCATGTTCCTTCCAAAGGCACCAACATTGTTTAAAAGCTAGTTATGCTCAAAACCTATATCTAAAGTTATCATAGGAATAAAATCGGCAAAGAAGCCGCAATGTGTTTAAATTTGCAATAATTTTGAGGGCTAAACATTACATTAACATCATAACCAGATATCGCATATCAATATTAGCAGCGTAAAAGATAACCAAAACAGATAGCGTGTATTTAGCGCAAGGGCTGCCTTAAGCAACTTCGGAACATTTTACAACGTACGCTTTAATGTTACACTTTTCATAGCTGACTTACTTATGATAATTAATTCCGTCCTTGTTTTTTAAAGCAGTATGCTGTTTTTAATGCAAATTTTATCATAATCTGCTCTATAATATAGATTCTGATCATAATACAACCATAATCATACCATTTTTTTTTATTGGATATAAATAATTCAACTCTTATCTGTATGTCTTAATATGATGTGTTAATTATAGAGACAATGACTGTACAGCGTCACCATTTACTTAAACATAAAGGATGTGAACGGCTGACGTCGCGCAAATCAAAATTTCATAGGAACATAATATTTAAAGCTCACGCACACATAGCAGAACGTGCAGCAATGAACCGATAGGGAGATTTATGCACAGCAAAGAGCTTAAATAGCTTAGTTCTTGAATACGGGCCGGGCTGTAGTCCTAATAGTGCCGTTAAAGCCACGGACGGAGCACAATCTATTCGACGTGTAAACGATGCGGCGCGTCTGCTAAAACACAGGAGTTAGACAAGTAAGCAGTGTGCGGCGTCGTGTACCCGAGGAGGTTGCGTACCATCCGCGACTCAGCTCACACTGTCACGCGTCGTTTAACTGGACTATAATATAACTAATACAGCCCACACACCCTGCAACACCTCTCTATGATCGAACGTCAAAACTAACTGCTATGTTCAACAGGTACAAAACTGAACAATTATGTAACACACACTCAGAAATATTGTTGCTAATTTAATCTGTTTATTAAAAAAAGGGTTGTTGCAAAATTAAAAACTACTCTTAGTTTAAATAAGCCAACAGGCGCTACTAAGATATTCCTTGAGTTATTTTTTTATCCTAACACGGCAACAGTACTTACTACTCTGCACCTGATGTCAGTCAGTCCTAAAGTCGACCTCGGAACGGAACATGGCGTGTTTTTCACTATGTGAATGTAGCCATATCATACTAATTTAATTTGTTATATGTTAAAATATAGATACATACTTTTTAGTGGTGATTTTCTTTCCGTTAACAACCCGCGTGGTTGTAGTGGTACTTCTCATGTTGGCACTACCTGGTCCCGCCAATGAACTGTTGAAAGTGGAGAACGATGTGAAGGTGTTGCCGTTTGACGTAGCGTGAGCAAATATATCGTCGAGTCCCTGCATGCCGAAGCCGAACGGGCTGAACAAAGACGATGTGAGAGATGTACTCGGGTGGTGACTCCGACGACCGTGCCTGTGATGGTGACCATGCCCATTGATTTCTGGAAATATACATACAATTACGTCATTTTCAAACTTAAACTTTATATGAAACTTTTTTATGGAAAAGAACGCGACTGTGAAATTGAGCACAAATATTGTTTATTAATAACTATGAAACATGTGAATCACATTCCACTTGCAAAAGAACTTGAATGTTGAACTTTGTATGAAAATATTTATTTTTATTTTTAGTATAGGCTGGCAAACGAGCAAGTGGGTCACCTGATGGTAAGCGATCTCCACGTACGCCCACAATACAAAAGAATTATGGGCGCGTTGCCGACCTTAAAGGAAAGGGATAATAAGGGATTGGGAAGGGGAGGGGTATTTGGGCCTCCGGATATCTCACTCACCGTACGAAACGTAGCAGCAAGCTGCTACTTTACGCCGGTTTTCTGTGAGACAGTGGTAACGACCCGGACGAGCCGGCCCATTCATGCTGTAGACAAAATTGTCTACAGCGTGGCTCTACCACTCGTAACTTGACCGATTGATGTCATATTCACAGCATTTTTTTTTGTGGAGACGATCGTTCATAGCTATATAGCATCACGCTACGACCCATGGGAGCCGAGCAGTAATCTATATATATCAAAGATAAATGTCTCAATTATTACTAAAGCGAGGATCATTAATTTTGGTCAGACGAAAGTTTGTGTAGTGTAGCGACCTACTAAGAAAGGATTATTGGACATCTGCATTTTAAAGGGATTTAAAGGGAGTTGAACTTTGTATCAAATGTTTTATGGCTCGAAATACGGATGTGATATTAAGTACAAATATTGCTAAGTATATGCTTATAAAAATAATGAGACGTGTTTCACATTTTTTGTAATATTCAACTTGCGAAATGGTAGGTAGGGGAGGGGGGGCTGTTGAATTTTATATATTATCAATGTATGTTTGTAATTCAATAACGCCTTAACGGCTGAACCAAGTTGGAAAAATTTGGCACACAGGTAGACCAAGACAAGAATTAGATCATAGGCTTCTTTCTATCACAGAAAAAGACATTAACATTAGTTTCTTGCCCGTTCTCATCTAGCGAAAAATAACCATAGCGATAAATGAAGTCTTCCAAACTGACGACAGAGTAAAATAGTAAAATATTTACAGAATTTAAGTAATGTTTGACATTTGATTATTCATTTATTAAATATTTTGATGCGAGGGACCTAGTTAGTAGTTGTTTACATTGTGTGCAAAATGAAAAAATAATCTGAAGATACAATCAATATTTCCATATAATAAATCTATTCCAATTATAATATCCACATGGCCATTTAATTACATAAATTGGACATACATACCCGCGAAAAGATCGCCGAATGACGAACCGCCAAAGAACTCTCTGAACACTTCTTCAGGGTCTCGGAATGTGAACGGGAAACTACCGTAGCTATATTCATAGTCGTCGTCGGCGGTGGCGCGGCGTCCCCTGCCGTTGTTCAGCCCCTCCTTACCGTACTGATCATACACTCGCCGTTTCCTCTCTGTGTAAAATTATTACAATGTACACAAACAAAGCTAACAATATAATAAATGAGTCTAGCAATACTTCTTTGTGTAACACTACATGATTGTTCATCAAATAAAGGTAATTAATTACAAATCGATAGGTACAGGTAACCAAAACCCGGTTGGCCCTTTTGGGTCGTGACGATAGTCATATAGACAGCTTATTAAAATTAGCTAAGTAATTTAAAAAATAATAAACTGTAGCGAGGTATTATCCTTACAAAGATAGCTTAAAAATGTTATTGGCATCTAAATTTCTGTGTATTGATGAAGCGGGGGTGCGGCACTTTTGATCTACGTGGACGCCGCAACGTGCTATCTCGCTCTTGCTCCAAGTCATCGCTATTGCAGGGGTAATGAGTCGAAATACGGTTTACAAACAATACATTAATACAAGTAAAAAAAAAATATGATTATTTTTATAGTCCAATTTTCGTATGCTAGTTTTTTCATTGCGTTGTAATATCGATTCTGATATCACAGTTAAAATGCCCAACAGGGTTTTTGTTACATATTGTATATTCTAGTGTAATAGTTTATTACATAAATCCTTTAAGTACGCAATAGGAATAGTAACAACAATTTTTATGTCTGCTTAAGCATAATATAGAAGCGGGGAATGGAACGCGCGCCGCGCCGGTTCGCGGATTAGATCCCAGCCGCCAGGGCACGCACATCTGACTATTCGAAGTTATTGTAAGTCTCGTAAGTAACGGTTTAAACATTGAAGGAAAACTTTGTCAGGAATATGCATACTTGAGAGTTCTCGATAAGAATTCAGCAGGTAGGTTTCTACTACACTACAGGGGAACTAAAGACCTAACCCCTCTCATTAGTAGAGGATACCCATGCCAAGTACTGAGGTAGTGTACCTATAATTCAGGGCTGATATTATTTATTTTATATTTTAGTTAGTAATTAATGTAAGTCAAAGTCAATTATAAGCATATATAATCATAAAAGATAAATACCATATTTTCAATGTTCCATATTCAAAAACAAAACAGTAAAGGAATCATCTACCCTCGAAGTCTGTCTGTTCTTTCAGTCTTTTTTCATAACTATATTCATAAATACGTAAATGGGGAATAAAAATAAAATGTTGGCGGGTAAAAATAGTTTTTTCTAGCAAATTTTGTGAATGTCAATTAGTATTATATTGTTTATGCACTACTTACTTTAAAAATATACAAGACATTTATTATGTTCCCTATAGCATAGACGAGAGGCAAAAAAAATAACTTGTTGCACACAAAAAAATCTTAATTGTTTTTATTATTAGGTGACATCATTCATTAAATGCCATTATTAGCTTCACTCACACAAAACCCATTCTTTAGTTAGTAGGAGGCTAGTGAGCATTGCGATTCATGTTATTTGCATAAAGTTCTGAATATTATCACACAGAAGTCAATAACTCCCAATGGTATACCTTAACATCACAAAAAATGATAATATTCAAAACATCTCAACCAAAAATCCTACATTAAATCAAGAGCTACCAAAAAAGCGGTGGAATGGTGTTTCTCCAAAAAACCCTTTGAAGCTAAAATGCCGATGCCCATTGACTCCATTCTTGCTTTGGTATCTGTGACCATGGTGGCTGGATCCCCGTGCATCATAAACTTTCCGCTTGTTTTCTACCCAACAACAAAATACTATTTTATATCTCTACAACAGGAACTATATGAACATAGCTTCTACATTGGTTTAAATCATTAATAACTTCATTCTCTTACATACATAAACATTGCAATTGAAGTTTTTTAGTTAACTACTGTTTTGTCACTTACACAACTATTGTTTTATATTATAGGAGTGACAGAGACAAAACAGTGATAAAATGCAATACTGATTTACTAAAATGCAATCCAATAAGAATAGGTCCTATGTCAATGAGATTTCACCAGTTAACTACAAGTGTCAGTTCATAGACACTAATTGTAAAGTACGACTTGCAAGAATTTACATTCCTATTCTTATTTGGACGCCATAAATGTTCTATTAACTATTTCCATGCACTGGTTGGGTTGTGCGCTTTTCGATATCAACCAATTATCATATAAAATAAAAAGCTTGATGTCAAAAATTCCTTGATAATACATGAGTTGACTAGGGCATGGATGAGTGCAAATAGAGCATTGAGAAGTTTATAAGAATGTGGGCTTATGTTCAAACAATGTTAATGACCAAAAATTCGCTGGCCTACGGAGGCATAAAAAATATTCTCCAACCATCAAGTCCTTAAGTGAAATCATGACTACTATGATTTTGAAAATATTTTGTTAGAGCATGTGCCTTATTTTTTCAATAATCATATCCATATAGAATATAAGGATTTGTGGAACATTGGCAAGTACATACAATAACAGAAATGCATGTTATAAATCATTGCTTATGAAATGATACCGCTCCACTAATATATTTTTAGGACCCAGCAAATAGGATTAGTTTTAATTACAGCCACTTTAATGATTTTAAGGAAAATAAAAATAATTATAACTCTTCTGGAATTAGATGTGCGGTATCATTTGAAATATCACTTAGCAAAAAGTGGTTTATAATGACACTAACAGTATCTAGGTTCAGCTGCATCTCTTATAAATAACAACCTAAACAAATTTAAGAAATTATGCTTGTGAAATTATTTTGTTTTAAACATACCATCTGATAGAACTTCATAAGCCTCAGATATTTCCTTGAAACGCCTGTTAGCTTCGTCAGCATTGTCAGGATTTTTATCAGGGTGCCATTTCAAAGCAAGTTTTCTATAACTGTAAATAAAAAAAGTACTTTAGTAAGTTATTTTATATAAATAACAAATCATATTCTCCTGAATGTGTTTTAAATCTGTTTAATATATATGATTTTGTCCATAAGCTTCATCTGTGTATATGTATATTAATAACATCAGCCCTGTATTATACTGTCCCACTGATGGGCATGGGTCTCCTCCATGAATAAGCAGGGTTAGGCTTTAGTTCACCACACTGACCTAATGCGAGTTGGCGGACTTCACAGATCTTCGAATTTGTTATGGAAAAAATCTCAAGTATGGCAGTTTTCTCACAATCTTTCTATCACCACTATAGGAAGTGGTAATTCACAATGAATACAAGTACAACTTAGAAAAATAAGAAGTGCATGCCCTTAGGGCTGGTTTCAAATCTGTGACTTTCATCTTGATTCTGAGAATATATTTATAATTTTTAATACTAAATTAATTCTACCACGTAGTAAGATAATAAATAAGTTCTTCTCAAACATATATGTAAATGTTCACCTTGTCTACAATTTGTAATAAAAAAAAATCTAGTTTTACACTAAGACATTCTTATCTTAGTGGTTATTTTATTTAATAAGTACTGTTACATGATACTTATTATAGAAAAAACCTTTAATACGTGGTAGGTCCCTGGTATACAAGGCCTTGGTACATCCGCATTGTCTATTTCTACCACCTAGCAGCAGTGTGTAAACATTGTTGTGTTTCGGTCTAAAGGACATTGAATCCAATGAAATTACTGGGCATTGTTAGACTTAACAACTTAATGTCTTAGGATGAATCACAGTCCAGTGCCATGCAAAATTTTGTAATTCACAGTTCTGTGTGTTTGTTTCTGGGCAGGCTTGGCGCTTAACCGTCGAGCGAGTTTATAAAAAATGCTTATCCTAAACGGTAGTGTTTTCATAAAATCTAATTTAGTACAAAGAAACAATGTTTAGGGTTGTACACTTACGCCTTTTTTATTTCAGCCTCGGTAGCTGTCTTAGAGACACCTAAAACCCTATAGTAGTCCACCATATCTACTCTCCCTCAAAGGGTGCAAGGAAACCTGAAAGCATACAACACATGGTTATGTCATTTGACTGCATATAACAATATGCAGTCAAATGGGGTGAAGAGACAGTGAGTACACAGGGGTGAAACAGACTGAAACTAAGATTACTACATGGTTGGATTGTATAACCTTACATTAACTTTTCACCTTCACCATCAGCACTAATCCATCTGTTTTGTTTTTAATTGCACCTGGATCCTTCAAAAACAATGGAAGATTTTTTTTCTCATATTGGACATTATATAACTTTAAAAGCAATATTTACAGTTTTCATTGTTATTATTCCTTGTATCATATGATTATTTGTTCAATTCATTTTCGATATTATGTGGAAATATTGAGCCGAAATTATCAAAAACGAAAACTAATTGAATTTCATGGGTTAATGCTAACATTCCAGCTTTGTGTATTATCATTATTAACAGAAGGCAGACCCCAACATTAAGCCGGATAACGCAGGCAGAATGAATGATTATCAGCCTGTATTACAGTTCCACTAGTGGGCATGAGCCTACTCTACTATTGAGGTGTTAGGTTTAGTCCTCCACGATGGCCTCATGCAGGTTGGTAGACTTCACATACCATCTAAATTCTTATGCAAAACTACACTCCTCACTAAGCTAATACCACATTCATACATCAATAGTTTAGTTTTTTTTTTTTTATTGAGAACCAGTAAGTCTTATAAAATGAAAAATAAAGGTAAAAACAACTGAATTCAGTTTTTTTCCCCTATTCTACTCCCTTGACACTATTAGTTAGGCAACTTGACAAACCCAAGTCTCTTGGAAATCATAAACCCCTTATAGTACAGGTATAGGTACAGGTTATAAGGGTAATAACATATTGTTAGAAAAGAAATGAGGGTTATCACTTCGACAATTGTTTATTCAATACTCTAATGAAATGAATGCTTCCAGAAAACAAAACAGGGTTGTCAGGAGTCACTAGAGACCATCTCTAATTATTTAAAAGTGCCTTCGGGTAGCACAACCCCTACAAGTTCAACTACAGCTCAAGACTGGTAATCAACTGAGGCAGCATTACCTCTGAGAATGTACCCAAGACTGCCAAATGTAGACTGTACACTGGATTCAACTCCCAATGGCCAAGCGCTCTTATAATGCAACTGTCGTCCCATCAGGCGTACAACTGGTTTGTCTACCCTGCCATGACTACGTATACCTTGCACGGCTGTTATTTCAATTTACCCGGCGATACATTATCGGATACCTTCATTGAAAGCAATAAATAGGGAGTAAACTAACAATATTATTACGTACTTACCTTATTCGGCAATAATTTTCATAAGTACAGGAAGTGCCATATGACAATACATATTTTACGAAAGTTGTAAGTATAGGTAATGATTGCCATCAGATGGGTGAATTATTATTATTATATTTTTATACCTAATCTAAAAATTGTAAAAACCTAATTATACAATTCTGAATTGGGGGAAAGAAATAGTATTGCAAGTTACTTCAGAAATTATTGACATGTTTTAGGTGATATAAAGAGTCGTTATACATGTTTGTGTCCGTCGATTGTACACTGTACACAAAATTTAAGATACTTGTTATATTATGTACTTACAATCAGTTTTCAGACTATAATTTATCAAAAGACGGTGAATTAAAACTGTTGCAATTATTTTTTGATTTTCAAGAAAATCTCCATATGAAACGTCAAAAACTGGAAAACAAACATGAATGAATGATGAATGAATAATGAAACCAAAGAGAATGAAACAATGTATGTAGCACAGAGTACTTATATATACGTATGTAGTATGTACCTACACCTGGATGGCAGTATGTAATAAAATAAGTAGTACAACGCCATCTCTTATTAATGTCGGGATAAGTAATGTAATCATGGTTGACTAAAGCTAGAGTTAATGACGTACGCAACTTAAATTATGCAATGGAGTTTTGGCGGGAAGTCTCACAGTGCTGTCGATCTCTTATTAAAATTAATTCTTAAACTAGTTTAAAGTTGTGTTTGTTGTATAAACGTGGTGTGGATTTGTGCAATAAAAATTGACGGTGATGAACAATGTATGACAACATTGAAATAAGTGGATTTAGGTGATTTCTTGATACAGGGAGTCGATAGATCGACCTTGGTCGTTCGTTCCGCTTGGAGAGAATCACCTATGTTTGCGTCTACAAAGTATCGTAATGAAAAAAAATACACTAGAACTCTGACAAGACTTTGAAGTCGTGTTTCATCGTTTTTGTGAAGTTTTGAAAATATATTATATACTTGTCGTTGGCGAAATTCATAATGATGTAAAGCCATAATTCAACAAAAGAAAGCAGAACGTGTTATTTTGACAAGATACCAACACTTATACAACTGTGTTCTAAGTGCACAGAGATAAAAACCAAATATGTATCTTTTTCTAATAAATAAATATAGCTCGATTGTTCCGTATTTTCAACACTAAAAGCAGGGGTTCCTGAACTTTCATTAAGAGTACGTCAAGAGATCCTTTGTCCCCTCACCTGCCCCTAGGGTAGCCAAACCATCCGTGAGACTAAATTCGAGCGGCACGCCTCTGTAAGGAGTCAAAAGGCAAATTTGAGTGCCCCAGTCTACACCCGAGAGCAGTACTCTTCGTGAGGCCCAACTTGTGCTTTGTAGAGCGTGAATTTCTGACTTGGCGTTTAGTAATCTGTTAACCACTAAGACGCCTTCACTTCGCCAGATCTTAAGCATCCTCTGAAGTAAGACTATTGACTATCATATCTCCCTTCTAATACGTCAAGCCAGCGTTTTTTTGGCCGTCCGCGGGATCGTACTCCTAGTAAGTTTTGGCACTAGCACTTGCGGCCGACGTACTCCTGTGGTTTCCTCAAAACGTGAGCAAACCGCCTTAAGCGACTTACTTTCCTGAAGTGGATACCAAAGTTACTACGGGTGTTCTCGTTACGTATACGATCTAGTCGTATAACGTTGCACATCCACCGACCGCAGCATCTTCATTTCTGCAACGTTGATCTCCTTAACATGGCGGTTAACTGTAGGCCGAGTCTCATCTTGCGGTCGCAAGTGACTCCTATGGCCTCCCGATACAGCCCAAGCGGCGCCCATGGGCCAAGACGTCGAGTTCGAGAAGGACTCATGCAGTGCAGACCCTAGGTATTTAAACTTTTTCGTTTTGACAGCGATTCCGTTCCCTATCCGCATACTGTCCGGGCGTGTACTCCAGCAGGTCATGTACTCGGTCCTCGCCACTTTTAGTTTCAGACCGCTGTTTTCAAGCATCCCTTCCACAGGTTCAACCTTGGCTCTGGGCGCTGTTTGTCCTCGTCTCCCAGTGCTATGTCATCAGCATGAGCTCCCATGGTGGCTGCTATATCTACCGTCGTGACATCCAACACAACACTAAACAGAAAAGGACTCAGCGCCAAGCCCTGGAGGACACGGTGGCTGTGGTGACTGCGGTGATAGGAAGAGGGTTGGTATCGCCAACAGCAGTCCGTACCAGAGACTCGGATCAGAGGTACATATGCCCGATGATATCAACATAGGCTTCTCGACTCTTAACCCTTAACGCCCACCAGATCGCCTGCCGGGGCACACAGTCGAAGGCCTTCTGCAAAACCAGAAAGGCAATATGCAGAGGCTTCTTCTTCGTCCTATATGAATCGACCAGCGATCTGATCGCGAACACCGGGTCCATGGATTCACTTCCGGGTGTGAAGCCATATTGACACTCGGAGACAGTACAATCTTGGCGGAGCCTGGATTCGAGGATGCGGTCGAAGGGCTGCATGGTGTGGCACATCAGCTTAATGCCACGGTAGTTCTCACAATCCTGAACACTACTATATAGGATTTATAAAACTCATCCGCCAAGGGTCAGGCATTTCATTGGTGTTCAGGATGCGGTTGAACAAGTCGGCAAGATGCTCCACTCCATAGGAGCCCATCGCCTTCCACGCCTCGATAAGGATATTATCAGGCCCCACTGCTTTCCGATTTTTTATGCGACGAAGACTTTTAAAGACTTCATCAGGCGAGATCGGAGCAACTTTGGGGGCATCTCAGGGAGGGACTCATCCAAATGCTGGATGTTCAGCAGTTTGTGGAAGTAAGAACGTGGAGTCCCTATCTAGGACACGGCCTCCCTTAGTGACACCGAGCTTTGACTTACCAAGAGGGATAGTAATAATAAAAATCTTTATATTCTCGTCATCACAATTAAGTACATTGAAATACAGAAGAACAATTTGTATAGGGATCCAAGAAAACAATAAAATTTATGGGTGAAGCTCGTATTAAAATGAATTGTAGGTAATGCAGACACAATTTTGTCTCCTACCTGGGACCATCCACCAACCACTTAATTATTGGTAAACGTCGCTTATTGACGGTCCAATTATTGATCCGATATTTGACACATTTCAACATCGATGTTTTCAATAATGTTTCATATTATCTTTCAATTCATATTAGATAATTCTTGTTTAGAAAAACATGGGGAAATAAAGTTGCAATACATACCATTATGGGAAAAAAAGACATGAACATAGGGATAAAGTCTGCAACTCAACCTCAACCTTGACTGGGGCTGCTATGCCCATGCCGCGGCCGCACCGGTGGCAGATAGGTGAAATTGCACCCTGGATTCCAGGGTCTGGAATTAGTATGTACTATGTACGTAGTACCTACATATTGACTTCATGAATAGCACCGACTGCAATAACATTAAAGTAGTCTACTAACGTTCATTTTAGAAAAAATATGTATTTATGTTGTTTTTGCATTTTCAATACTGAAGTCGGTTTTTGTATAAAAGTTAAACTTCCTTATTTTTATTATGCATTTTTTACAACTATTGTTTAAAATTCCAACACAATGTTACAATCACGATGCGTATACCCTACGAGTATGTTTATTAAACGTACTCCATCATCAAAACTACTGCCTCGGTGGCGCAGTTGTAATGCGTACGCGTTACGATTGAGGCTGACGCTGAGGTCTTGGGTTCGATCCCCGGGTCGGGTAGAAATGATATTGGGTTTTTCTATTACGAAATGCTCAGTATCAGCCCGTAGTCGAGAATTTGTGCCCGGTATGGCGATAGGCTCGCCCCCTATCACATCAAGGGACGGATATGCTCGGCGAAAAGTGGGTGTACTGGTTACACCTCTGCCTACCCCTTCGGGGATTACAGGCGTGAGTGCATATATATATATATATATCATCAAATCTTTATTCGAGTCTATCCAATGGCTGACAAATCCTATTGAAAACAAAAGTCACCTGCATAGGTACAGGAAAACAGTGAAAAATACGCACTGAATGATAACCATAGTCATACAAGTTGATTAAAAATTGCATCTTTTTGATAATAATGAGAATGTGTTGTTACTTTTGAGCAGTCTTGTGTAAGTTTTTACTATCCAGCAGGGTTGGATTTCGTAGTATAATAATACTGTTTGTACCATAATTTAATTACGTGTAGTATATAGTAACCTAATGCCAGTATTATACGCGAAGGTAATATAATTTTATCTCTAGATTATTTAAGTTTTTTACCTATCTAACATTGTTTTATTTACCTTCAGTCTAAGGAATAAATTTACGAATGGCAATACAGAGTCAAACCTAAGCAGATTGTGTGACGAGTGGAATTAAATGCATTTCATGAGATATGTAAGTTTGCACTCGACTGCCTTGTCTTTTCGACTGCGAAAGAGACTTAAATAAGTGTTATAATAATAATAAAAAAAGAGAATTTAGCTAAGACCATATCGACGCACAATCATTGCTAAAGACGGTGAAGGTTCCCATTGAAGAATTAGCTGACAAAGAAGTTGTTATACTTACATTAAATTAAGTGTACATGAATAATTAAATTAACCACATTTAGACTACTGATTTTTATTTAAATCAGCCAACTATCCGGGGAAGAGACGTAGTATAATTTTTGACACAGTAGTATCGTTAAAATATACATAGACAATAATTTTCAGAGAGCTGAATGAATCCAACCCTGCTATCGCGTATCGGGCGCTGGCAGCACTGTTGCAATTTGTAATTATTTGCAATTTGATGTAAACTGCTGCACCACTTTCTAGTTTAAAAGTGTATATTGTATAATCTATGGGCACTCGCCAGTCGCCACTAGATCCTATAAAATCCTATTCCATAGTATTAGTCAAAAAAATTGCACTATAAGTGATACGTGTACCTACCTACTTACTTAGACTTGTGACACAAAAAGGTGTTCATTAGTAGGTAAGCAAACAGTTTCATATAATATCCTTGTTATATTAATATGTCATTATATAAATCATATCCATAGTTATCTAAAGACAACCCGAACTAACAATGACTAACGCGGTCGTTCATAAACTCCATAATCAGCAACTAGGTATATTTAGGTGGGTATTTGACTGATAGACTCACAAATCCAATGAAATAAAACCCACACATAACCGATATGGCCACACATGGTGTAACTGCAGTGACAGCTCACCCAGCTGTTTTACACCTTGAATATGTACTGAAATAATAATAACACCCTTGAAAATTAGGTAGTGTTATTTGTGCAGTTTTCTTTGCATTTGTTTTCAATGATCTACGAACCTTAAAATAACATTGGCTTTTCCGGTGAATTTAACGTATGTGCCAGTCCCGAATAACACACAACACAGTTTTTCCACACTAATTTCACAATACTTTTCACTTTTTATCTGCGACCATTTAATTTCAGCGCACACTGTTTCTCGAGATCACAGGATGACACTATCACGTTTAGTGTCAAACACACGCTACACACTAAATGGATGACTGAACTGAGCTCGTCAATGACACTTATTCGATCTGTATGAGCGATCAATAACACTGAAACCGTAACATTCCGTCGTTGGTAATATTCTTACCAAATGGAAAATTCTCGCGCACAAAATCAATAAAACATGCGTTGGGCTCTACAAATTTGTGTGGGCTCCATAAAGACAAAGCGTAGGTAGAATTAGCGGCAACGCAACCGCACAGCTATACAAACGATCCGAGCGCACGTTTTCCATCGACTGACGTTTGAAGGCACGAACGTTAACGAAACGCACACGAGTCACGATCTCACGAATAGCACCAACCGCACAGTAGTCGGCAAAAAATGATAGCGCCCTTGTAGCGACTAGAGTGAGCCGCGATCGTCCACGGTTCCAACTAGACACTATTTAGCGATTTCTACCTCATGGCTATAACATAACAGAAAACTCTGGTTTTCGAATTCGCATCATGTAATTCTGTTTTATTGTGAGTTTTTAAAGTGAGTTAGTATCAGCGAGAACCGCATAATCCGTTGCTTAAAAATTGTGATACATTCTCGCCTCTTGTCATAAGAAAATCTTTTTCTTCTTCATCAAGCTTTAGGATGCGATTCGACTACGCTATGCTATAGGTATTACGATCACAGACATGCCTACTTCGATCATAGCAGACATAGATCTAAGTCGATAGCGCAAGTGTACTTACACTGCACCACAAAACAATTTTACTTTACCGAACCCTGCGCCGTGTGCCCGAAATCCAGAACAAAATCATGAGCATGCGGACTAATCCGCTCTAAAAGTTAGCCCAGTAAGATGTCAGCCGAACATAAAAATGGCTTACCGAGCCTAAACTATTGTAAAAACGTTTCAAAAGTAATTCAAGGATGTTTCTCACCATTAAATTGCTCTTATTATGCTGGTACCTCCTAGGCATAGAAAATATGACATGCTTGGTTTTCTTTCATACAGAGTTAAGTAGTGTTGTGTGTGACATCTACTTAGACCTATCAATGTTGGTGGTTTATATAAAATTTGGTGATAGGTTTAGGTAATAGGGCGCCCATAATTCTTTTGGTATTTTGGGCGTACATGGGCAGTGGAGATCAGTTACCAACAGGTGACCCACTTTCTCGTTTGCCGGCCTATGCTATAAAAAAAAACTATTATTTCTTCACACACATTTTATATCGAAACTACGTTATGCTACTTTCTACAATCCCACTAATATGATAAATGTTAAATTGTGGATTTTTATGAATTGGATATTTGATCAATCACGCCTTAACGGATAAACGGATTTAGATGAAATACCAAGGCAGACCATGACCTAGATTGGGGCATAGACTACTTTTTATCCCGGAAAAGACAATTCACGCGAGTCGGGCCGCGAGCAAAAGCTAATACATACGTATCCCTTTCCTATAAGGTCGGCAACGCGCTCATTCTTCTGGCATTGTTGGCGGCAGAGATCACTTAGCATGAGCTGACCCGTTTGTTCGTTCGCCAGCCTATGCTATAAAAAAAAAACTATTATTTCTTCACACACATTTTATATCGAAACTACGTTATGCTACTTTCTACAATCCCACTAATATGATAAATGTTAAATTGTGGATTTTTATGAATTGGATATTTGATCAATCACGCCTTAACGGATAAACGGATTTAGATGAAATACCAAGGCAGACCATGACCTAGATTGGGGCATAGACTACTTTTTATCCCGGAAAAGACAATTCACGCGAGTCGGGCCGCGAGCAAAAGCTAATACATACGTATCCCTTTCCTATAAGGTCGGCAACGCGCTCATTCTTCTGGCATTGTTGGCGGCAGAGATCACTTAGCATGAGCTGACCCGTTTGTTCGTTCGCCAGCCTATGCTATAAAAAAAATCAACAGTCAGTGAACACGTCCTTTAGACTAGACACTGGACACATGCCATCTCTAATTCTCTACATGTAGAGTTCTAACAAAATATCTCATAAATTAAACAAATCTGTTACTCTGGAGTTTTGCTTTAGCATTATAGACGTACACTAATCTACGTAAAGGATTTCGAAAAAAATACGCAGACCGCGACTCAGGTACAAAATATTATTATCTCTATAGATTATCTAGAGATAGATCACATAGATGTGACACACCGTGCACCACTCAACCGTTGAAATAAAAAGATTTATTGTGCGGTGAGCCTAAAATATGGACGACCATTGAGACGAACGGGGCGCCCGCTTGAGGGTAAGTACCTATCTATAAACATTAACAACACCACTCAGAACTTTGAATTACAAAGTACACCATTGTCCATGGCATTGGACTGCGTTCGTCACCCCGAGACATAACAGTGCTTACACGCTGCTGTTTGTCGGCGGAAATAAATTCTTAGATTCTTGGATCTTAGTTGGAACTTGTAGGACTCTATGCTTGTAGGTTTGACAAATTGGTGGGTGAGTTCACGAAAAAAATTAACCACCATTAATTAAATAAACAAAAACCCGTCGTGAACTTTTCTACAATGGACATTAATTGGTTCTTTAGCATCTTCCCGACTGAGATAGGTAGGTATTATCCTAATCTTGTGTGGGTTTTTTTGTTTCATAAACTTAACTTAACTTCACTTCCGGCCAGCGCGGTGTTGTCCCGATTTAATGCCTTGCCTTTGGGACTGAGATGTTGTTGGCTCATTAAATTCCAATTAATATCTCTACTCATTCAATTTCATAAGCTTAACTAATGAGTAATGATTACCATACCTATAACCTAAGTAAGTACCTGGAAATAATCGTAAGTAAAAAGAGATATTTGTGTAAAAGATCGAAGGGATGCAGAGAACGCACTAGGATCTCAATTCTCAACATTGTACGACCTTCAAAAACCGGTCTTATTACATACAATCACTGCAGTTCTATAAACAGTAAACCTGTACTGACGTCACTTAATGCTAATAAATTGTGACAGAATTTCATTCAACGTATTTCGGGTGAGTCACTTGAAACAATAATTATCTAGACATTGAACAGTTTATTTTTTGCACTTGGGTGCAGGTAAGTATAATTAAGTTTTCTTTACCTGATTTAAAATGTTAACAATTATTTCACTTTATTTGTTTACATCGAAAGTAATACATATCATAAATATTTTTTTTGTATAAAATTGCTGTAGGTATTTGTATACAATTTTCTATGTCCTTACCTAATTTTCAATGATTTTGTTTATGACGTTTTAGACCAGTAAGAAAAACCGGGCAAGTGGAGTTGCACTTGCATATCGAGGGTTCCTTATCACCCCGCATCGTACCTACTCATTAAAGTTGTACATTTAGTTTTTATTATATTATTCGTTAGGATATTTGTTGAATAATGGATAATAGTCCACCATAATTATACATGTTCTGTGAATTTTGACATTGTTATAGAATTGCTGTTCATAAGAAAAATCTTGAAATCGTTAATCTTTAAGTTAGAAACCCGATATGGCATGGCGATAGGCTCATCGTGGTACGGAGGTACCTACGCTCGGCGAAATGTGGGTGTACTGGTTACACCTCTGACTACCCTCTCGGAGATTACAGGCGTGAGTGCGTATGTATATAATATATATATATATATATATATATATATATATATATATATATATATATATATATACTAGCTGTTGCCCGAGGGTCCGCCCGCGTGGATGCCTATTTCCAGGATTAAAGTAGCCTAGTGGGCGCCCCCGATGAGAAACGCGCTTGACAAAAATACTAAAATGACTATTAAAAAATAAGGGTTGATGGTAGAAGGGTGAAAATGTAGGGTTGTATGTATTTTTTAATGCTGTATCATAAAAAATAAAAAACAAAATTTTTTGTCTAAGAAATTAAAATTTAGGGGTGGACCACCCTTAACATTTGGGGGGATAAAAAATAGATGTTGGCTGATTCTCAGACCTACCCAATATGCACACAAAAATTCATACAAATCGGTCGAGCCGTTTCGGAGGAGTATGGGAACGAACATTGTGACACGAGAATTTTATATATAAGAAGATATAGAAACCCACAACCACATTGTGTATTACCAATTGTCATCTTGTTAAAAAATATTAGGTATTACACTTCACTGTGTAAGAACAGCCGTACTCCGGATCTACGATTGAGCCGGGGAAAATCTTGACATTGGCGTCCCTCCACTCGAGCATTTGATATTAATAATAAAAATAATAATAAATATACCCAACAGTCACACACATAGTACCGACCCCACACTAGGTTAACCTGAATCGTGGGTATCGGAAACTACGAGGGACTTGCGGTCCCACAACACCCAGACCAACAAATATTTGTGGATTAGACAAACATTTGTCTCGGTGTGGGAATCGAACCCACGGCCTCACGCTTCGCAGCTGGCTACTCGCCCACTGCGCCACGGAGGATGTCAAATTAATGAATGGTTTACAAAACTCACAAAACAAAATATTGATATGTATAGTTACTTACCTACTGTTTTTTGTGACCGAGAGAATTAAAACCCCTTACTTATATGAATTTGCACTCTTTATGACCTATATGTAAGTAATAACTTTTCCTATAAATAAAATCCAACTTATGAAGAAAGCGAGTTGGGCGCCTCTTCTCGTTAGAAGCTATTTTAAATCGTGGAACATAGGTACGTGGAAGCGATTCGAGTATACCCAGGTTCGTACTTCCAGTTCTATTTAGATGTCGTCGATTAATGGGATGCCATGTAAACTATGATAACCAAATAGATATAAATAGGTAGGTACAACAATTTTATAGAATGTAACACTCATAAACATTTGCAAGTTTGTATAAGTTTAAAATTCTGATGTCATGTTCATAAAGTGGGCGGTGGTTTTTGTCGGACTATCTCCATTCTCTGTCTAAGTCCCGTTTTGAACACCTACTTAATAGGCGGCAGTCGCATGCCCATTTAAACGTAAATGTAAGTATTACTCATAATATTTATTGGTTTAAAAATGTATTCATTATGTACTTTACAAGGGAATTTAAAAAATCATTAAACGGTTCCTACGCAAAGAGTGCAAACAGACCCGGGACCCCTATTATTAAGCCTACATCCATCACCTGTAATTCCTATCTATAAAGGGCTCTATCTTATGAATCGTAATACATAGCCAGCGGACATTGTTACAGAATATGTGCTATTGTTGGCTGTAGTGGATATCTTCACAAATAGTAATGAAAAAACAAAAGCATCAATGTAAGGGGGTGATTACGCATGCGAATTTCTCATGCCCGGCTCGCACTTGACCGCTGTTTTTAATAATGCCACGTTATTATCGACTACAAGGAGGTTCTCAATTCAGCGCGTAGATATTTTTTTAAATTGCTGAACTACTGAACAATTTTTCGAATAGAATATACCTACATAGAATAAGGCACGGGTACTCGGTCGAGCCCATGGTTCATTCTATCGACAAAAGCAACTACAGGTACAGCGCAGCTGTATCTACCTACCTACAGTTTACATGATAGAATATAGATCGATACTATACATACTGTTCGTGTACACTGTACCCATTATAGTCAATATTGGATATACAGTCGACTCTCGTTAATTCAAACCTGCGATAATTCGAACCTCTGTATAATTCAAAGCTATCACGAGTTCCCTACAAAATGTCTTTATATTTCGAACTAAATCAATACATCTTTATGCACTTGGTAATTCGAACGAAAAAATCATTGCTATATAACAAAACGACGCGTTAAATCGAACTCGATTTTTTGAGTGGTAGAGCCATTTGTGTAGACACTTGTCTACAGCATGTATGGGCCGGCTCGTCCGGGTCATTACCACTGTCTCACAGAAAACCGGCGTAAAGTAGCAGCTTGCTGCTGCGTTTCGTACGGTGAGTGAGATATCCGGAGGCCCATACCCCTCCCCTTCCCAATCCCTTAATTATCCCTTTCCTTTAAGGTCGGCAACGCACCCATGATTCTTTTTGTATTATGGGCGTACATGGGCGGTGGAGATCACTTACCATCAGGTGACGACCCACATGCTCGTTTGCTGGCCTATACCATAAAAAAAAACCTCATCGGCGTCCAACACTCGACAATTCAAAGTTGCAGAGAGAAGGAGGCGGAAAGATTGTATGTAAGTACATTTTGCGACAAGTTTGAACTTGTCGCAATGTACTGAATGTACCTCTAAACTTTTGACATTGTTATAGAATAGCAGTTAATAAATCATAATTGATCAACACTTAATAATTCGAAATTTTATTTATTTTCTCTCACAAATTTCGACGAATTTGATATTTCAAACACTCGATAATTCGTAATATTTTAAGAGTACCTCAAGATTCGTTAACGAGAGTCGACTGTAGTTACATTAGATGATATAAGAGCGAGTAGCGAGTAGCGACCGACATAAATACAGTGCACACTGTACAGTAAAGTGTGTGTCCGCTGGTACAGGTCGTTGGTCATTGAGGTCAACAAACTAGCTCTAAGGCAAATGGGTTACTAGGTGTGTGTTGTTACTAATTCTGTCAAACAATTTTATTATTATGCTAGCCTATAATAATGCAAGTAGATCGGCATGATGTTTTAGAAGACGTTTACTTCTATTTTTCTCCTATGTAGTAGGTACTATCATAAATTCATAACACAACGTAAAAAATATTTTAATTATTAACGTCCTTAACTGTAAAATGTAATGATCGCTGATTAACATAACCAGTGTTTTATCTATCGCCTTCACTCGCGTAAGGAAAGTAGGATCAAAACAATAGCACTCAAATTGTTTAATTATTTTCGTGATAAAACATAAAACTTAGAGAGTTCTAACGCAAAACCTTGACAGCGAGATTATGAAACTTATGTGCAAAGTTTAACATATAAATTAAATATTTTATAGTCCTATTTTAATTAATTGAACGTAGAAAGTAATGTAGAGAGCGACACCTGTACCTCCCTTTAATGGAAACTGTTTTGTAAGAAACTAATAATTCCTGTGAAGATAATTCATATTTCTATTATTTTTTTAAATCAGAATCGCACTCATAATATTTTAACTCCTGGTAATGTCAAAATCTGATAATGGCAAAAAATCTTGGTTCCCAGTCTACCATGAGATAGAGTCGGTGTTAATTACTTTCCAGTAAATCTAGGATCTAGGGCAATTTATGCTATCGCTTCGGCAGCGTCTATAGGTACCTCTGAGCGGTATTAGTCCTTACCCGATCCACCCCTGTAGCTGGCTCAAAACGGACCCCTTCGGAACACCAAGATGAATGTTTGACACCCTCTGGTTCAAAGTTCAAACGCCATCCAAGCCCAATTACGGAATGAATTTGCCACGCGTAGATTTAAACAGCCCCGGATCTACGATTTTTTTGAACCGGGGGAGGAACTAGATAGTGGCTCCTCTCTCTCCAGCGTTTGAGATAAATTACTTTAAAAAACTAAAAGAAAAAAAATGATGCACAAAGGGCCTGTGTGGCGCCTTTTTTGTACAAGTCGACGGTGAGCCAACCAGACTTCCGTATGCTAGGTGCTCTTTGTGGTAAAGTTTTTATTTTTAATCATATTATGATTTTGGCGCCCCCTGAAACTGCCGCCCGATGCCTGGATTTAAATATTCCGCTGGTACAGGTATAACTAGAAAAAATACCATGTAGAGCACCGGTGATTTTATTTTATGGATCCCACTTTGCGAGAAACATGAATCCAATAACTGATACGCTTAAAACGCCGAGAAACACAATTCCTTATAGTCTCCGCAACATTCGTAAAATACTGAACTCTAGATGTTATTTGCATACAGTATAACATAATGTTACGCATATTTTGCCCAAGACAATTCCAAAAGCCAGTTCGTACTCGTAAGTTAGATGTAGAACACTAGACGCAGGCGAATCAACTAACTCGATGAGAGCAATTTACCCTAAGGTAAAGTTACTACGAGTATGGCCGCTGAAAAAATTGTAATACGGTACATACTTAGTGATGAACTTTTATTATAATGTTATAGATGCTGTCCCTGATTAGATATAAATATAATTCCCATTCATCTAGTAGCTCGATGCAAATTTGGAAGCGTGGTTTAATTAATAATACTCTAATAATTTTAAAACTTATGCGATATGATTTGTTCATACTCGTATTCTCTGCCGTTGAGAAGGTAACCTATACCTACTGCCGCGTGGCGCAGCGCGGCAGCTGCATATCCAGATGAACTGGAAATACACTGTTTGCAAGACAAGCTAAACTTGGATACTTCTATACGGTTTAAACAAGAATATTAATGCCAAACGCTGACTCTGGAGCAAATTTCTTCGTAAGGAGTGGCGCCGATAGTAGGTAACTATCGGCATAACAAGGTAATTCATAACAAATACTCGTACTCCGTAGAGTGCCGCTGTTAGTATGTTAAATACCATACTCCAACTTAAAGTAAGTACCTAACTGTGTGGGTTATGTATGTGTCTTCTAAAATCTAAGGTATTCTGTGCGATATCCCGTGTCCATACTCGATGACGCTGATACTCTCTAACTCTATGATACTCTTGTATCCTTGCTAAGGCTTAGAAATTTCTTTTAGATTTTGCCTAACTTTTTTAATATTATGCTCAATAAACAAAAAAAAACGTATAGATCTATCAACTAGCCCAAGGTAACAAACCAATTGTTTTCTTTTAATCATGGTTTAATTAAATTTAACTCGCAGTGGTGTTTTTAATATGACCTTCAAAAGTAATTAAAAGGCCCAGATGTAGGTATAGGTATACACAGGTATACACAGTATATAGCAATGACACTGAATTGTGCCTACATTATCTATGCAATATCTACAATCGCTACATAGCTCTTACATATTATAAGATAAGGAAATATTACTCGTTTTAAAATTGGCGAGTAATCCTAAGATTTCAATTCAGACGGCAGAGAGGGCTATTTTTACACGTCGCATGAGATGTTATAATTATAGAAGTAGACAAATATACACTACGTAAGTACCGTTTCATAAATATAGAATGCGTGACGTACCCATTCTGTTTACCTGCTGCATCTAAAATAACAGTACTTAACTCGTTGACTTAACTACATAACTATGTAGGTACCATCAATGAGCTGAAAAATGATGAATTCTACTTAACAATAATAAATTAGTCATGAACGAAATAGTGCAAGATTTATGTGACACTGGGGATTTGTATTTTTGCAAAGCATAGACCGGCAAACGAGCACGTGGGTCACCTAATGGTAAATGATCTCCACCGCCCATGAACACTCACATTACCAAATGAATCAAGGAAATGTTGCCGACCTTAAAGGAAAGGTTTTCTGAACGTCGAAGAAAAAAATCCGTTTTCTGTGAGATAGTGCGGTAACTACCCGGTCGAGACAGGCCACTCTTGGTGTACACAAAACTGTATACAGCGCGGCGGGGCTCTACCACTCACAAATTACAAAACGTGATTATGATCTGGCATTTGAATCTAGATTTAGATCAGTGAGGCAAACTACTAAAATTATGGCCTAATCAGAAATATAATAGGTATATATTAGAATGAGCAGCCTAAATGAATTCTAGTAGGTATTAGGTACTTACTAAAATGTACATACTTACCTACTTGTTATTATAAAAATGTAAAATATTTTTATATTATATTGCATTGAACCTACGCTCTTGTAGTGAGCTCATTGACGTGTCATCTGACCATCACACCTGACTCACCTCGTCCGGACCGTGCTAACTCTTATAAATTGTCTTACAGTGGAAAACAATAGCAAGTTATTTATTTTTATAAACTCCATAAGAAAGTCACTAATGTATACTTATTTAATTGTGCAAGATTTTATTATATTTAATATAAAATTAACAAGAAGAATACATATAATAGTCAGGCCTTTATCACTGACGACTACGCCGCGCCATTACGAAGCAACCGGTGTGATTATACATACCTACGTATATAATCACCCATTCTTTTGAGATGGACAAGCCAGCAAAGACTATATGGGCTTTTGTCTCGCCCATGAAATTCCGCCCCATCGACTTCATGGTCGATATTCGGCACAGTTACCAATTTTTTAATTTTCCTTTTCCTCTTTTTCTTCCATTTAGGTACCATCTTTTGTTCTAGTATAGGGCCAATTTTTTTTCTAAGTAAGAAGCTTCCTTTCAGTTCTCAAGAGTTTGTTTTCGCGTTTACGAGTCAGTGTCCAGACTTCGCAGCTGTTTATCAGACTAGGTCTTATCTCGGATCATCGGGCAACATACCTATGTTTACACGCCACCATACACGCTGTTTAATGCCCGATTTCAATAAACGAGCTTGGATTGAGTCTCCCGGCCGATCCCACAAATGAGCCAATAAAAATACACTTTAAAAGTCACGCGTACAAATTACTTAGTTTGATTGGTCGATTTTCCGGATCGATTTGAAGAATCAAACCAAGATTTTTTATTGAAATCTGCCATATGTCAATATAGTATATTGAAGTCTTTTATCCTCCTTCCGTTGGTCTTTAGTTAGTGTATACATATTTTTACCTGATTACTATACGAATCATAGTTTGTTTTCTGAGACGCCTGGACACCAACATCTTATCTACAGCTGGGCTACAACGGAGGGTTTTATATAGGCACACTAGTCTCTTTTTCTTCTCCTCATGTGTTATTTTGCGCTGCAGTGCTATGGTTCACTCCAGACACTTAAACCTATCGGCTATCCACTACATCCCATTGAATCGGACCTGGAAGTTGTCCCCAGGAATTAGGAAAGAATGTGATTGTAATTCATTCTCATCTGTTACTGAAAAGTTTGTGCCACCACTGCTACTTTCCAGCGATACCACTAAGAATAATGAATGGAGGGTATTCGGTGAGTGTTGTTCATTTTGTATTAAAAAAAAGTTCCCCAGGACGACCACATGTCAGGAAAGACCGTGTTGGGTTATTCCCTATTTATTAGTGTTTGTTGAGGGCGTCCAAAAATATGATGTTGAGTTGAAGCGCCTCATCATAATTTGTAGTTATAGCAGTCTGTGGGTGAACCAAAGAATACTATCCGTAAATAGTTACGTTCAACAAAATTAGAGGTAGTTAAGTAGTGTCTAGTGGATCTTATCATGGTGTTATTGCCTGTCAGCACTCGGTTACCTATGTATTTTGTTGCCACCAAGTGCCCGGCATCTTTAGCCACAGCGATGGCTACAACGGGCACTAAGAATCTCCGGATGGGTGCATCTAACCGTTAAAAGAAAAACGGCCTACATTAAAAAGGACTGCGATTTCTTGCATATAGAAAACGCGGACAAGTGACTAAGTGGTAGTGGTGGTATTTGTGGTGAATAAACTCTCTTAGCGAGAAAACAGTTGAACGACAGATACATTGTCTCACAGAAAACCGACGTAAAGTATCAGACCAACCTTAATAGACCAACGATGAAGGAGAAAAAGGTAGGTACTCAATATATTATTCCACCGACTCCTGGGTATAGGCCTCTTTTCTGGCACGCCAAGTTAAACGGAATACATTATACCTACTTACTTAATATTCCGTTGAACTTTTTTTATTTTCTCAGTCTGTGTAATATGCGCAATAACTTGGTCGGCCTGTGTCATGGCTAGTGTTTCAGAGGTAACAATGTGCCTGAAAGGCGTATAGAGCGATTGAAGCGATTATTTTACGCCCAGACAAGTTATTTTGCACGTAGATATTGTATTTTACATATTTCCACATTTGGCTAGTAGCTAGGGTTGCTAACGCCCGAATACTAAAACTCTACTCAACTGTCTGACAGCAAACGGCTACTTATTTTTACGTTATTTTCATACAATTTTGACAGCTAAGATGGCCTCAACATGTCTAAAGCTATCTTAAATGCTTGAATAGCGGTTCAGTCTTCGAAATAAGATGACAAGAAAGCTAAAAAATTACTCCACCAAAACTCTGTGCAAGGGGCGAGGCTATAAAAGTCTGTGCATAATAATTTCTCGTTGACACTTGATATGTCAAATTTTTTGCGCGGTGCAGAACGTCGTATCTCGATCTAGGAATTTAATATTTAGACAATAACTTATATGATAAAAGTTTATTTCGAACGTTCATTAATTTTTGTTGCGTGTATGAGTGTTACGTGTGATTTTACCTTTGCATGTGTAAGTAAGTGGATCTATCGTTATCGTTCTAGTTATCTTATTTCGATGATTTCAGTATTTGGGCGTAAGTGATTTACATTTTATATAGAGTATTATCGTTGGTACACTCTGCTAATTAACACGTTAACTGCCAATAAAAAAAGTGCACTTTTCCATTCGGGCCATGGGGGACAATGTTGGGCGGCACTGAATCTTTCCGTTCAAGCCGTGTCTGACAACGTTGACCGCGCGTCAGGCTTGTGTTCTAAACGCTCTGTGGCGTCGACGGACAGCAATACCGAGAAAATTCGCATATAAGATGACGCGCGCGGCTCCTTAGTTTACCTATCCTATATAGCTTGGTTTTTACCAATAACTTTAACTTTTTAAAAAAATGCTGATTTTTTGGACGCTATCGCAAAATGTGTAATAACTAATATGTTTTCTTTGGATTCAAATGAAATAAATCAAGCTTTTATAGAAAAATTAACTGTTTATTAAAGTAATATTAAAAACAAATCAACTCGTATCAATTAAGCCCTTCTAGAGCAATGAATATAGGCTTAAAACCTTGCTTTATATAAAACATAAAAAATGAATGGCGGTAACTAGTTACAAACAAAATAAAGCTTTTTCTTTCCTATAAATGTACTTTTTAAAATATTCAACACAAAGATATGGTTCATTAGGACAATTCACACAGAAGGTGTTTACTTTATTGTTTTATTTTTAGCCACTATACGCCGTTGTGTAGCCACCAAATTTTTATAACATTGTTGGCACGCACGGCGACTTTTACTTGACGGTCCTTCCTTTTTTTCAATTGGTTATCTGGATTTCTGACCGGGAATCACGACTAAAGCCTAGCCCAAGGACGCGGGCGACTAACAGGTGCGCGGGAGTCGCGGTCGGGGATGGGCGACAACCAAAGCGACAACGTTTTTAGGTTTTTCGTCGGCTGAGGCTATGGGGGTCAATGTTGTCCAACGATTAATAATTGTTATTAGATAATCAGAAACTACTTTTCATTAATTAAACGCATCATTTATGAGTACCTATAATCTAACTAAATAACTAAGCCATGATAGGAATCTTCGCTCTTCTAACAATCTTCTCCTCAAATGTCCTCCTCATTCCTCTGACTTCACCCACTCTTCTTTCGCTATTCAATCTATACTTCTCTGGAACGCACTCCCACTGGAAATCAGGTCGTGCACCACACGAGTGGCTTTCAAATTGAGAGTTCGTCAACTATTGTTGGACGGATTGGTAGAATCACATTAGTTTCTCCTACATATCGTATATATTTATGTATTGTATTGTATTTTATTGTATTTATTATATATTTTTGTATGTTTATATTTTTTTTATTCGGCATTGTACGTTTTATGTCATATTTTTATATTTTGTATCTTCCTTTTTTTTGCACCTACTTTGATCATCTCTGCATCGCCCTAAGGTTGACTGGTAGAGAATGCCTTTGGCATTAAGTCCGCCTTTATACATTGTATATAAAGTGTAAAAATAAATAAATAAATAATCAAAAAAAATCATCGATGAAAATAAGAAAAAAATGGTATTTTTGATTGGCTTGATAAGGTAGTTACGCGCCGCACAACATTGACCACGTTGGCAGTCAACGTGTTAACGGACGAGGCAATGGCGAAACTTGGTTCCCGTTGAGTGTTGTAGGGGGTCAGACGGCGGATCGCCCCATATAATATCAAATACTGTCAAATCTGTCATTAATTCGGGTTTAAGTCGGGATAACGCCAGGCAGAAATAAGAAAATAAATAAAATATCTATTCTTATGAATAAAAAATTTATTTGGAAGACTTCGTTTGAGCTCATTAGAGTCATTACCTAACAATAATAATAAACTACTTTTGTATGTAACACATATATTTGTGTTCATTTAGTTGCATGCATAATTATAATTTACTAATACAAAATAATAGTAAAGTTTACATGTAGGCAGAAATACAGCATACAAGTTCAAGCGTTTGAGAGCTCTTGAATATTGAATATACATTTGCCTCGAGTGTAACTTTATTCGTGGTAGAGGAATGTTTACGTATCTTTAGCTTCGTTTTCTATAGCTCTTTTAAAGTTTTTCTCAAGGCATCTAAATAAATTTCCGCGTGCTTCGGTTGGAATATTAGAGCTGGTCTAAGTCGGATTGCTTTTTCTCCACAGGTTCCTCCTAATACACCTAAGACAGACAACAAAATCTTAAGTCACTGATATTATTCATTAAGATTATGTAAAGAATGCTGGGAGTTGTAGAGCTACGCTGTAGACAGTTTTGTTTACAGCATGATGGCAGCACGACTCGATAAGGATAGTAGGTACCAATATCTCACAGAAAAGTAACGTGATATGTTAGCGTTACATTCTTCTGACATTGTGGCTGTTTATGGACGGTGATGATCACTTACCATCCGGTGACCCATAGTTCATTAAGACTCTTGTTTGTCTATGTCTTATTCTGGTATAAAAATGAATAAAATACCGATTAAGTACTATATTTTCAATGTGATGCATTACCGCAGCATGTAAGTAAGTATACATACTGTATAGTTTACGAACTGGAGGGCGAGCACGAACAACTTACGAATAAGTATTCGAATCGAGAACGCTAGCATTTGTATGACGGTTCAAACAATTTTTTGACATTTCGATACGAATACGTTCTCGGTAGTTATTCGTGCTAGCCCCTCTGTGTTTACTGCGATATCTTTGGTGCTTACTAACCGTTTTTCTTCAGATTGTTGTTTATTTTATCTCTAACTTCAGCGGTATTTGCGTTGTATGCTAAGAAAGTTCCACGACCGCGCACACTGTTTATGATACTAGAGAACTCATTTTCTAGTTGGTGCAGACCGCCTTTAAGAATTTTTCCAGTTTCGTCGACGCGAGTAAGTAAATTTTCTTGCTTAATCACTTTCAACACACGCTCCAGTAATATCAGCTTGCCAGGATCGCCCATCCACGTGTTAAAGATACGGTAAGGATGCGGAGCTCTGAAATAACACAAAAATATTCATTGTTAATTACGAGGTGTTGCCTTTTTTAACATGGAGAAATCCGTTTACAGATCTCTCCGAGCTACCTTTGAGGTAGGTATGTCGGACTCACTGGTCTGGATCAGGGAATGCAGAACATTATGTAGGTATGACCTATGCTGTGGTCTAAACACGTCCTATAGAAAGCTCTTTCCTTTTTGCTGGAGGCCGAGGGGTACATATTATTATATCTATGCATGCAGCTGAAGCCCCCGCAATGATTTGTTACGGTAACACTGCACCGCTGCACTATTAGTTAAATACGTACTGTGTGCATTTTTAACTTATGTATGTGGGTACTAAGGATTTCTTTCCATAATAAACGATAATAGGTATTATTACCCCGCTTTAATTGGACACAAAATTATAATGCAATAACTTTTGCCCGCGTCTCTGCGTGCGTAGCAGTCTTGGTTAAACGGAAAACGTTTTATGTATAAACAAAGGATATCGATTTCGAAGTCAATAAGCATTATATCAAAGAAATACAAAATGGCGGCAATTTTTTTCAATTCTAAAATCGGATTTACTATTTTTACGACCGCTGGGAGTAAAGATGTATTGAGGTCTATATCTAGAGGACACCATGATCACAAAAATACATTTTAAGTTACTAAGGGGTAATGTAGCTTTCTAATAGTGAAATAATTTTTAGAATCAATTTAGTTATTACATAGAATAGTTCTAAAAACAAATCGAATACAAAACTGATATCTCTAGTGCTCTGTGGTTACACATCGCAATAAAATATATATTATTATTACTCAGTCTAGCCTATATTACTCAGGGATATTGCAGCTTCTGAATGGTGAAAGTTTTTTTCTATCGATCCAGTAGTTCCAAATATTACCCCCTACATACAAACAAACAATTATTTCCTATTTATATAATACGGTAGATTAACGGCGGCTTGGATTAGAATGAATCTTAGTTTTATGTGATGATTAATCACAGAAGCTACTTTTATCAAATTGGAACTGCCTATACCTAACATTATCATTCGGGAATACAACAAATGTTTGCATCCTACTGATTGGTAGTAGAAATTGGTAAAGCGGTAGCAGGACTAGTATCGCTGCCAAGGCAGACTCTCCAGTACGATAAGTTAAGTTACATGAAAAGTAATGAACATTCAGGAAAACACACAATATTAGACAGACGCAACGGGCTTATGAAAATTCAGCTGGATGAGGCCCTTTTGTAAACTGTCCACATACAAATACGTTCGGTACATTATTAAATACTCAATTTTACTGTATTTTTAATGGGCATATATTTAAAATATCATCATTATGTTTTGTTTTAAAAGTGTGTTGTTTCTTTTAATTTCTTATAGATAGTTGTGTAACGTGTGCGTATGCCCGCATGCTTATGTGTAAAACAATAAATCAATTACCAAGTGCGTAATATTGTGTGAATTAAAGTTTATTGTTGCGGAGTTTCCCTGCGATATTTCCATATTTTACAATTTCGTCAATTAACAACCTAGTCATAAATAACTTGTCGAACTTACCTAAATTCAGGAGCAAAATAAAACCCGCCGGTTAACATTTTCTTGCTGAATGTGACCATGTCGGGCGCTATAGGCAGATCGAAGTGTTCAAAACACCACATTTTACCCGTTGCACCGCAGCCCGTTTGCACTTCGTCAATTATAAGCGCAACTCCTTTCTGTGGAAGGTGATGTTTGAATTTAATTTTACGTTTAAGTACACCAGCACTTAAACATTCAAGTATACGACTATTTGAATGGTAGAGCCACGCTGTAGACAGTTTTGTCTGTATCACGAATGGAACGGTTCGATGGGGTTGTTACCATTGTCTCACAGAAAACCGACATAAAGTAGTTGTGGTAGGTAACGACCCGGAAGGGCCGAAAATAAATAAATTCATGCTGTAGCCATAAGTGTCTACAGAGTGGCTCTACCACTCATATTCAGGATAAGTTGCTTAATTATTTGTATTTTACTATAAAATAACCGTAAAGTCGCTGTAGCTTGAAATAAAATGAAGCACCAAATAGTTATCGAACAGAAGGCCAATTCTCGTAATTTTAAATGTTCAAAATATCATTCCGATCTAGTCGCAGCGTCAAGAAAGTTGCAAATGGCATTCTCTTAAACCAATATTTTTTTATGTTTTAGTTTTATCTAGTGTGGAGTCAGGACTATGTGTGTGACTGGTGGGTGTATTGATTTATAATCCAAAGCGGATATATTTTAAATTTGGCCCTCACAAGAAATTTCAGACGATGTAGGTTCTATTAATATTTCGCTCTTTTGATAAATCTGTTTGCCGCTCACTGCCCTAAGGTACCCATAAACCTAATCACACAATCGGAGCTGCGGGCAAAATGTAGTGTTTCATAAAACTTACATCCTTGCTTATTTTCTGCAGTTTCTTAAAGAAATCCGGTGAAGCTTCATAATCACCACCCTCTGATTGAATCGGCTCTACAATTATTCCAGCCACTGGATTATCCTTTTTCTTATATTTTTCAATAATATCGGCAACTTGCTCGAGGCATCTGAGAAAATAAACATTTGCCAAGTATATATCATCATATTATAAAAGATCCATTTTCATATAAAACCAACACTGAAGCGTCAAACACAAACTAGAGACTTTATTACTTAAACTCGCCAGCCTGTCTTGAAATACGATGTATATAAATATTTTGTTACAGCAATTTTGTTCATTTTCATATTCTTGTAATGCAATGATGGCGCTAATCAGCTTGCGGAATTAAAAGTATATATAATTATAATTTTAATCATTAGTTTTAGAGCGGATATGAATATAGAGTGTTTACAAACTCTTTATCGTTTTTTTGTCATTGACAGGCATCCCATTGTACGTCACACGCGGCTACCTTCACCGTAAACGATCTTATTAAAATCCGATCGCAAGACGATTTTAATTTCCAGAGTTGTGATTTAATTGAGATCGGAATTGTAATGAGATTTAATTGCCCTGGAATAGCATTCATATTACTTTAAAGAGTATAGACCAGCTGGTTGGCCGACCTGTAGTTAGTCAGTGTCTGAAAACAATAACTGTGAACTCGCTTGTGTATATACATATAGGCCGGCCAAGTTATGTTAACCTGCGCGTACTATACTCGCTATGAACATAGCTAGTCATGAGTGTTTTCACAGCAGAAGGGTGGCAGTAGCTGCGTAAATAGCAGATGATGACAGTGACGTGACTAATTTGTCCAGTCAAGTTACTTTGCGCGCGTTAGATAAGAAAACAATATGCTAGCATCTAGCATAGATACAAGTTAGAAACAATAAAGCATAATAATTTTCAATAAAACAGCGAGATTAGCAAGTTCGTTGACAACTGATAACGCAATGTACAGCACCCAGTTAGATGTCATACTTTAACTTCTTTCGATATTAAATCTTAACTCATAATTCCAATGCTTGGTTAAATATTATATCAACCAAAAACTGAAAGTCTGAAAAAAAAATAAAAAAAATGTTAAAACAAATTCAAAGAATACAACATTGTGCTTTCTGAGAATAGAATAAATAAATATAATAACACAAAAAATAGAATAAATAATACCGTTTATCTTCTTGCTGATTTTCTCTTGTGAATTGATCAAGTGGATATTTGTATCGTGGAAATGGTGCAACCGGCCAGTCAAATGCTGGGCAATCCACCTTATGAATTGCTTTCGACCTTGTTGTGGATAGTGTACCAAATGTGCGTCCATGGAAACTGCCCTGTTAAAAATACTCAGTTTACAAATCATATTATTTTCTCCTATGTTAAAATATACTTACAAATAAGAAACTTATCTACCCTATTATTTTAAGAAGAAATATTATATGTAGGCAAAGACTTCAATTTATACTACTAGACAAGCTGTGCGGTACAAAAAAATTGCGCACTTAGTTACGGTCAATTGACCGCAACTCATATAGTCACCCGCGAGAGAGCGACAAGAGCAGTTGTTGTTTGAATAGCTGCGAACGTTAAATTCGATAAACTAACACAAAATTGTTTATTGTGACCCATAAAACATTCTCATTATTTACGTGCATATATTTTCATTCAATTTGAATTTATTTTACAGAAGTAACTATATCATTTCTTGGTTTTGATCGAAAAATAAATGAAAACTAATACCAAACAAAACAGCCGTCTCAATATTGCCATCTCGCTTACTCTCAACTCCTCTCGCTCCCACGCCTTAGACGTCGACGACGCGACGTCTTAAAGTTATACATATGAGGTCTTTAAGTGCGGCAGCTAGTGTAACAACTTTATAATTAAATCCGATTACAAACCAATAAGTTTTCAGTATCGTTAGATGTCACTATAAAATATGCTAAAATGTCTATCATAAAGTTGTACGTTAGTAGGTACCTAGCTATTTCTAAAAAGATGCTAATGTAGTTTTATAAAAAATAACAGTTTTGCTTAGTTACGAATTAGAACGCGACCACAGTCGTGAACGTAGTTCAGTTATTATAATATTTTGTGTCTTGCGATAATAATTATCGCTTAAAACTTACAGTATCCTCACTGTACAATAAAATATATTTATAAAATATTATAAATAGTTGTTTTTTTGACCTTCAACTCGTGCAGTCTAAACAATTGGTACAACGTTATCAACTTTTTCGAAGTTTGTTGAGCAGAGTATGGTATAATATGATAACCTTTTTCTATATTTAATCCCCTTTTTTCCCCCCCGTGGGATAAATCCCATTTACGGATACCTTTTCAGCCTCGGGGCGAGGAGGGATGGTAATGCCGGACTCACTAGCCTTCCAATCCAGCTGTCTTAACCCGAACGACCGCTGGATCGGGTCTCTAATCAAAATCCCTACGCTGCTACACCGACTAAATACCCCGCTGTGGCCATCTTCGGCGCAATTGAGTAGGTCCTGGGGATCCTGAGTATATTCCGGATTGTTCCGCCTGTGTGATATGCCGCTTTGCGGCTCGTTTCTCGAGGGACTCCGAAGCCCCTCACAATCATAACGCATTTCGGTGTCTGCGGCAACACGATGTTTCCACGTTGTCGTACATCTCGGGGTCGCATTTTAGAATATACATCCCTTGACAAGGGTGCGTATCCCCCGCTGCGTTGCTGTGATACCTGTGGCTCCAATTAGTCGCCTCTTACAACAAGCAGGGGGATATCGTGGTGGATTTATACAAAAGCATTCGACGGACCTATTTATAAGGTAGTAGTAGTTATATAATTGAACGTAGGTACCTCAAAAGACAACATCGACAACTTAGGTGAGCCTGGCGGCTGGTTCAACATGCAGGTATGTAACTCTTCAGGTGTGAAATCAATGTTTCCTCCGCGTTCCTTGGTGCGGTACCAAATGAAAATTGCTTTGTAAGCGTTTTCGTTTGAACAAGAGCCACACATCATAGTTGCAATGTTGTTCATGCCCATTGGTGCTATAGATAAGAGTACGCTTTTCAGTTTTTCGGGCCAATCAGCTGATGGAAACACTCCCAGTGCAGGGCGGTTTACCAAAGACCTCTGAAACGTGATGGAATAAAGATTTTTAACTGTGTAATCCCAACGTAAGTAGCTGTATAATTTATAACAAAAATAAAACCGACTCAAAAAAACTAAAAAGCTTAAAATAGAAATAGTCAGTTATATCTTCTTATGTTTTCTTTTTCTTTAAATACAAAAGAAGAAACTGTCTGATTGACTGATCTGAACGCACAGCCAAAACCGCTGGGTCTAGAGCATGAAATTTTGCACTAAGATTTCTTTAATGACGTAGGTGACAAAAAGAAGGGGTTTTTGAAAATTCATACCCTACAGGGGTAAAATTGGGGATGAAAGTTTGTAATTATTTTATAGGAAAGTGCGGCTGATACATCCATCTGTATATAAAGAACGTAACGATATTAGTATAATATATGATCAAACGAACTTCCCCGATGTAAAGTTCGATCATTATTATATGAGTCGCTTCATTCGAAGATATGATCGTAAATAGGGGTACTACATAGTTTTCAGATCATATCTGAAGAATGAAGCGAAGAAATATAATTTTGAAAAAACGCTTGCGATTAGCACAAATAGGAAAATTACTCATAGAACATAAAACTAAAAAGAAATATTATTTTTGAGGAATGTCGTATGTTTGAAATGATTTTTGGAAATGTAAATTTTAAGGGGGGAAAGAGCGGATGTGAACTTTATATATGAAAACTTTTTATGAAAGGGAGTACTGTTGTTTAATTGAATACAAATACCGCTTATAAATATAATGAGAGACGTGTTTTAATTTTTGTAAAAATCCATATACCTTATAGGATACTTTTTATCCCGGCAAGACCTTCACGCCGCAAGCCGCGGGGAAAATAAGCTAGGATACTTACATACGCGTTGAATAGGGTAGTTGACTAGATTTTTTTTATTATTTAAATCAATAAGTTACGTTACTTAAAATCTATTGCAGAAAGAATTTAAAAAATCGGACCCAAAATAAATAAGTTAGAAGCCATTCAAATCCTGTAGAAGGGGTAATTGTCAAATGACAGACGACGCAAACTTTGACGTCACTGTGTAAAATGTTCATTATGGAACACGCGTGCAAGCGAGATAGTGAGATATCCCTACTGCGCACCCACTTTTCCTCATATCAACATTTAAAACTATAACTACGGGCACATTTCTCAATCAATTTTGATTGTGTTTTAATAAAAGGTTTTCTTTTGCGTATCATTTTCTGTTGCTTATAAAATAATGTATAAAATTAAATATAGGAAACTACCCTATTGAGAACCTCCTTTTTCGTTTTTTCGTCGATTACAAAAACGTGTTTGTTCTTTACCAAAATCCATTTATACTCACGAGATTATGTTGATCCTCGAAGGCAGTTAATAATTCCGGGTGGTTATATCCAACCGGTAATGAAGAAATTTGTGTAAAGGCATCTAAAAATGCATTGCCGTCGGCGTCCACAAAATAATTGCCAATACTTCTATCATAATCTGCGAATAATTGTACTGCACCCGCTTGCTAAAATGAAGTAACGTCTATTAAAATATCATATTTTTAAAACATATCATTTTATAATCTGTGAAGAATGTGGTAGGTTGTACATTAATATTTCATAGCTTCACCTTTGTAAATTATACACAATGTAGGTATAACTGTTTGTTCTTCCTTAATAAATAAATACATATTGATACGAGTATATGTCATTCAAACAGAGTTCACATAAAGCGCTTTATTATAGATGCTAAAACTTATAAAATATGGATAAAACGTAATAATAAATAACGTAACAATATAATAAAAATAGAAACACAACATACCTGAAGGGCGTTCAACTCTTTCATCAGCTGCTGTGACTTTGGTCCAGGCACAGAAGTGTTTATCATTGGTTTCAGAGGCTCATGCTGTGGCAATGTTGTCAAGCTCCTTAAACCTGTAAGTAAATTGTAATCAAAGAAATTAGTACTTATCACTACCTAGTTTGAAAAAAAAACAATATCAAAACACTTAATCTCAACTCCTTGCACTTCACTATCGGTAAATAAGGAGGGTACTTTCAAGATAACCATTGCGCATCGTCGCAACTGCTAGTACAAGTCGGTAAGTGTAGGCATCCAAAGCATGCTCATGTAGGTAGGTACGTATTCTATTTTCCATGGCATAAGTTCACGCCTGTATACACAAAGAGGTAGGCAGACATATGATCAGTCAAATCGGTCCAATCGTGTAGGCGCTACGATGTCACGGACAAATACAAACATATATTGATAGGTGATAGGTCCCTCGTACGGGCCGTCTAGGTTGGTACCACCGCTTTGTCTATTTCTGCCGCCAAGCAGCAGTGTGTAAGCACTGTTGGTTCGAAGGACATTGAAGCCAGTAAAATTATTGGACATTATGAGACATAACATCTTATGTCTCGGGATGAAAAGCGCAGTCCTGTACAATGCAGTACATTTTAAATAAAAAATCTGTGTGGTGTTGCTCTGTTTATGGGCAGGTGTGGCGCTTACCATCATGCGAGCGACCTGCTCGGCTCGTCATCTAGGCTAATAAAAAAATACACACACCCAAAGACCGACAAAGTGATCATACTTTTTTGTTGGGGGTTAATGAAACAAAATTGCAAGTAATCTGAATAAGAAGTGTACGCGCTACGTGGATATTCATTTAATTTAGTTAAAGTAATATGAGAATAATCATATCAGTGGCGGTCTATTGCGGTTCGCCCCGAGCCCCTGGTCCTGGAGAGCCCCCAAATCTCAAGGGTAGATTTTCTTCTTCGTCGTTCGTCGTACACTCTTGACAGAGTGGTCGTGGTTTGTGATTAACGACGTTGGGTTATTACTATGTCTGTTTTTAGTCCTTCGTTACAGTAGGCCTAGTACAAGTTTTAATAGTTTTCCGAAACGATGAAAGTTTTCGTTTTCTCTCCATACGTCAAGTATTAGTAGCCAATAGTGAGAACTATGATGAATCAAAATTAATAATATGGTTAATTTTATTTCATATTAGTCGAATATGAAATTTGTTTTCGAGCGATTCTTATCTTTATTACTTACCGTATGAATTACTAGTTTGACACTTCGACGGTAGTAAATTTATTCGAATTCGAAAACTGAACGTATTTGTAACTCCTACTAGGCCTACAGAAGCCTTTGCGATGCGTCTCCATCGACTTCGGTTGGTTGCGTCGCGCGAGCATTCCACAATGGAACTTTGTGTGTTAGCTTTTTATTTTTTATTTATTTATTTAGGTTTTCCAGCAGACTTAATACTAATAATACAATAATACCCAATATATATCTTATGTTATAATGCAAGTCCAATTTAGGAAACCTCATCATGCACTTAGTAGGTACATATTTTCGAGGGGAACTTATGTGAGCACATACTGCACATATAAGTACATGTATATACATACTGGACGTGCTCACACAAACAGCTCCTACAAAAAACCCAATCTCTCGAAGTAAAAGTAGAAAATTAATCTCTCTATTCTAAAAAAAAGGTAACTGTCGCCGCCGCCGCCAAAATCTTGTCACGCTATCTCCTCCGAAACCACTGGGGGTATGGGGTCGAGACCGATACCAATCGATGCAAAATAATGTGGGGAAGAAAGTAAGATATATATTTACTTTGTGTAATGGCAAGGCGTCCTAAGAAAGGATTTTTGGAAATTCACATTTTAAGGGGGTAAAAGGGGCGTTTGAATATTGTATGAAACTTTTGAATTAAACGGAATACGACTGTGAAATTAAGCACAAATATTGCTTATCATAAATAATGAAATATGTGATTCACATTTTTGTAAAATTCCACTTGCAAAAGGGGGGAAAGGGGTTGAACTTAGTATGAAAGTATTTATTTTAAACGACGTTCCTGTTTACAGTAACGTTCCGAGGAACAGTAAGTACTCTGCAACGTTTACAAGTAATTCTATGGAGAAATGGACAACACGACTTCACTTACAACTTACAGATGCTATGATAGAAACAGAACCAATACATATTAAGCGCGGCATATTTCAAGGAGATGCACTCAGTCCGTTGTGGTTCTGTCTTGCCTTGAACCCTTTATCAAATATACTTAATTCCACTAATATGGGATACTCTTTTAGTAAAATAACGTCCGAAACTAGCAAAGCAGCATTAATACAAACTGTAAAATAAGCCTCCTAAAAATGTGCCCAGTGATTGTCGCCGGTCCACTGGGGGAGGTGAGAACCCACGCTCTCCTCGATGAAGGTGCCACGGTCACATTAATCGACGAATACCTCGCCGTAAATATACGTGGAGTGACGGCAAATAATTCACCTAATAAGGGGCCTGAAGCTCCACCAACAGTCCATCCCAGAGTCTCTTATGAAGCTTAGACACCTAAGAGATCTGGCGCAAGACGGGGTGTGCTACGAACGAGCATGTCCCGGCATCCTAGTGGGTTCAGACCACTGGGAGCACATCGTCTCGCGGGAACTACGGGTTGGAGGCCGCAATGAACCAGCCGCCTCAAGAACGCTGCTTGGATGGGTGGTACACGGAACGGTACCACGCAGCGTTATAATGAAAACTGAGAACGTGCTCCACATATATGAACGGGAAAACGAAGATCGACGACTGCACCAACAAGTTGAGGAGCATTTTAAAATAGAGTCGCTCGGCGTTACACCAGAGCCAAGGGTGAGTGACGCCGATCAACGAGCCATCTCTAAACTCAAGTCGTCGATCAGAAGGATCGATTGCGGATATGAGGTCGGCTTGCCGTGGCGACGAGATAACATCGCCATGCCGCCAAGTTACAACTCAGCGCTTCGACGTCTGCGGCAGATTGAAAAAAAAATGGATGCCTCACCTGAATTTGCCCGGGAATACACCGCACAAGTAGACAACCTACTGGGTAAAGAATACGCGGTGAAGTGCGACGGATCCGAACAAACAAGTGCCGTCTGCTGGTATCTCCCTCACTTTGCGGTGAAGAACCCGAACAAGCCCGGGAAGCAACGGTTGGTGTTCGACGCAGCAGCAAGAAGCCACGGGGTGAGTCTAAACGACCACCTACTGGAAGGACCGGACTTACTGCTGTCCCTGCCCGGAATCATATTCAGATTCAGAGAGAAGGCAGTGGCGGTAACCGCAGATATACAAGAGATGTTCCTGCGCATTAAGATTAGAACAGAGGATCAGCCGGCTCAACAGTTCTTGTGGCGGGGTAACGAACGAACCGACCCCCCACAACATTATAAAATGACGAGTATGATTTTCGGCGCAGCGAGCTCTCCGTTTACGGCACATTTTGTAAGGAATTACAACGCTAATGTGCATGCGCAACTGTATCCAGGAGCGGCGGAAGCCATCACCCGGAGCCACTATATGGACGACTTAGTGGCCAGTTACGACACACCAGAAGAAGCACACGGCGTCGTAAAAGAACTAGGAACGGTCCACGCAGCAGCGGGATTCACTCTACGTGGATGGAACGCGACGTACCCCCAGAGTTACGTTCCAATAAGCTCACGCAACTGGGGGGAGAACAACCCGAGAGCAAGATACTCGGCCTCCACTGGGATCCAGAACGGGATGAACTCGGATTCGATACCTCCATGAACCGAGTTCCTGCGGAGGTGCGCGCACAAGCTCATGCGCCAACGAAAAGGGAAGCGCTCAGTGCGGTAATGTCCATATACGACCCACTGGGACTACTGAGTCACTACACCGTTCGAGCGAAAATAATACTGCAGAGCCTGTGGCGCATCCAGATATCATGGGACGAACGGATCCCGGAGGAAGAAGGCGACCAGTTCGCGGCATGGTTGTCGCAACTCACAGCGATCGCCCAACTCAAGATACCGCGATGCTACGGGTTGATGAGCTGCGAACTGTTATAAGGACCTCTTTGGAAAGCTTTTTAAAAAACACTTTTTTAATACACACACTTATTTATTCATTAACGATACAAAAATAAAGAGGTCCGAAGGCGAACTGACTTGAAGTAGGATCCGATACAGACTGGCGGGGCTATGCTCCGCCGGTATTTTATAATAAACTATCTTGCTGACTGGTGATAGCGTTAAGGCTGTCACAGCCAGACATATGACAAGTTAAGGGTATAACACCTCCCCCTTTAGAATGAACTTTGGGGTTGTGTTATACAAAGTTCATTGAGGTTTTTAGAAATGAGTTCTGATATTTGACCCCATGGTTTCCTCTGTGTAGGAATCGCTAATTTCAAAAACCACCTGAGGTTCAGTTTGAGATGTATTTAGTTTGCCTTCGGATTTACAAAGTTTAATACAGTTTAACTTAGTAAACAATTTATAAGATATAAAAGAAAATAGAATTAAAAATAGGAATATATTTAGAATAGAGTAATGTGTCCCATATTTTAAAATGTGTGGAGTATATTTGATTTTATCCAGTTCGGATATTGAATTCTCCAAGATTCTTTTATCTAGATGTATATTGTCTAGATCTATATTTTTAAGATGGATAGGAGACACATCTGACTTAATTTTATGAAACTTATTTATATTACAACATGTATCGTTGATTAGGTTGAAGTCGAACATGACGATAGGAGCTACTATCGTGTCTGCTGCAGAACTGGAAGTTAGAATCGTGCTTTTACAGTAGCCTATGCAGCCGTCAGGAATAGTAAGAATTCCCGTACCTACAATATTTATTTCGGAAGTTCCTGACTCACGACAATCTATAAATACTCTGGTAGGTTCTGATTGGACAAACAGCCAATGATTATTGGATAATAGTTTCCAGGTATCTATTTTTCCATATGTTAGCGTGGCCTTACATTGTTTTGGTACCTCCTTTAAAACTTTTGAAATAATTTCGCTTTCACAGGAAAGCCTGGCTTCAGTGGTGAAGGTACTTGCGACATCACAAATAAATGTTCCGATTTCAACCATTTGACATGAATTTAAATTATCTAATATACAATATTGCGTTTTGTCTATGGTCATTGCAATGTATTTTACATCTGGTACGATTAGAGTAAAAGATTCTGGATTCTTAGGGTTATGTGGTATCGGTAAAGCTAATACATGAAATAAGGTAAATTTATTACCAGACACTAAAGGTATTTGTAAAGCGAATACAATTTTGCCATTGGTATAGTAGCAAGTCAAACTGGAAACATTTAATAAGTTATGGATATGACTTAATTCTAATGATACAGGGAGTTCCAAATCCTTGGATAAATATCGATGATTATCGGCAAGTTCTCGGTATAACTGCAATGGAGTAATAATTGCTGGGTGTAAAATATTCTGACTGCTAAATAATATTGCGTCAGTAAGATCTTGTAGTTGGGCTGACAACGTAAATATTGAAGTTGAAAGCCTGTCGAGAATTATGCTTACATATGTTTGTAAACGAAGTTCATTTACTCCATTTGTTAGATTTTGCAAATCTGTCGAGAGGTTGTCGATAGCATTTGAAAGCATAGCTTCGCTAACTTTTATATTATTCAAAGTATTATTATATGATGAAATTATAGATGTTGTAACTAAAATATTTTCCTTCATTAAGGAAGCTAGCTTTGCTTGATTATTCTGTAAGGATTCTATGGCTTCATTATATTTTAATGCATCACTCTCATCAAGAGTTCCGAATACGGTTTTTAACGCGGTGCCTATAACTCCTATCCAGGCGCGTTTAGAACGATTCTCTAATAAGTATGAAATAGATGTAAACTCTTTTTCCATATCATGATAGCGTGCAAATAAGGGTTCAAGCATATGTTGTGGTGCTGTTTCATCCAATATGGGTGTTTGCTCAAACATTTGCTTGCATTCGGATAAAGCGAATTTAATATTATTAATATGAGTATCGAAGTGAGAGACGTCTAATGGCATTAGAATATTTAGCTCGCTACGACGGGCTTCGAGAACGCCTAGATTATCGAAATAAAGCCCTGGGCTTGATGTGATTGGCTGAACATAATTCTGGCGAGTTTGACCTCATGTCGGAGTTCTGTAAATAATAATAATTACGAAATTGAGGTAAGGTTGGATTAGAATTCTAAGATTAATGACTACAACTAATACTTAATTATTAATGAAATATATTTATTTTTCAGGGAAGGAAATAGGAGCTTCGCTTACAGGTAAGTATTACTTATAGTAATTAAATTTATATTAATTATGAAATTTTATTTACAGGTTATAATCGACGGTGGCTGGTTTCACCTGATCGAAGTGATGAGTAACATGCCGTCGGTTGACGAGTAAGGTAAGTGTACTGTTACCATTTATTTTTAATATTTTATAGGGTCCTTTCCAGACCGGAGAGAGAGCCTTGCGCAATCGCAGGTGATTCTTTAGGTACACATACTCGCCGACTTTATATTTAATTGGGCGGCTATGTGCATCATAATAGGATTTTGAAGTTTCTTTTGATTTCCTTATGAAATCTAGGGCTTTTTCCCTTGAATACTTAAGTCGATTTTGCAACATACGGACATAGTCAGGGTATGTGGCCCCTGGGGATTCGTCATAGATAGAATTAGGAATAAATGGTTTGTTCCCGAACATTAGTTCATGAGGTGTGAAATGTGTTGTAGAGTGTACAGACGAATTATAGGCGAGCATAGCGGTGTAGACGTAACGAGGCCAGTTGGTCTGGTCCTCATTAATGTAGGATTGAGATACTCCTTAAGAGTAGAATGACTCCGCTCTAATGCTCCCTGGGTTTGAGGATGGTATGGTGAAGACCATACGTTTTTGATTTTCAGGAATTTACATGTCTGTTTGAAAAGGTCTGCTGTGAAATTGGTCCCTTGATCGGTTAAGATCATTTTAGGGATACCGAAAATGGATATAAAATGAAGTAAACATTCGCATGTTTCTTCAGCTGTTGTACTTCGAATAGGATATGCGCAAGAAAACTTGGTTAAATCATCTTGAATAGTCAAAATGAATCTTAATTTTGCAGGGCCGGCTTCAGGAAGTGGGCCAACGATGTCCAAAGCAACACGCTGACAAGGGGCGGTTGAGGTACTAGTAATCTGCATAGGACTTCGATTGACCTTCCTCAATGCTTTATTTGCCTGGCAGGATTTGCAATGTTTGACGTATGTTTCTATATCGCTGCGCATTCCTTTCCAATAGTAGGATTCTTTTAATCTACTATACATTCTGGATGACCCAAGATGACCTGCTATCGGAATGTCATGGTTGTCGTGTAATATTTTCTTAATTTCAGTGGGTGAAGGATATGTTATGTTGTTGTGATATATGTTGACTTTGATGCGAGTGTCATGGAAAATGAAATTCAAAATGTTATAGATTTTAATAAACGAGTGTTTCTCAAATGGATTTCTTAAATCGGAGATAGCGATTTCGTCCTCATCTTTAGTGACGATGATTTCGTTTCTGATATGTGTTAATGTTTTGAAGATTTCAGGATATGAAGCTTCATCAAAATGATGAACCTTAGTGAAAATGAAATAGTAAGATTTGTTATTAAAGTTGCATTTTTGAAAAGAGTATAACTCCTTTTCGCTGTTTATAATATCATCGCTTGTTTCTAAATTACTTAGGATCTCCTGAACATAAGGGTTTGACTCATCTAAGTCTATGGATGTCGGGACGAGAATGATTCTACAAGGAGATTTTAAGAGACTTTCGTTATGTTCAATTATCTCTGTATTATATGAATTATCCTTATTTGAAATCGATTTTAGGAAGGTATTGTAGTCATCAGGTACAAGATTGGAACTAGAATGATGGTCAGGATTTGGATTACTACCTTCGTCTACAGGATTATCAGGACTTGCGCGAGGAGGTTCCTGAAGAGAACTGGAGGGCAAGTTAATGGAGTTGTCAGCAAGAGGGTCAGTGTTTCTATGTATTGTGTCGGGAGAGTCTTGTTGATAGAGATCGAGGTTAATCTCGTCTGGATTGAATGTGGGATTAATATCGTCCAGGTCAAAGTTTGCTGGTGAGTTCATATTAGAAGGTAAGTTATTAATGTCGTCATTGGGCGTATTTAGATTTTGTTGATAGAGGTCAGGATTATTTTCATCAGAGGTCTGAATAACTTCGTCCAAGTCAAAAGTTGGAGGTGAGACCAAGAGGTCCATCAAATCTCTATCATAATTATAAGAACTAGGAATTTGACGGGTTGTTTCCCGTGATGTAGTATTGTCAGTCATTGGATTCAGTGTGTCGGAGTTGTCCACTGGTTGGATAGGATTGACTGGAAAGCGTGATAGAGCGTCGGCATTAGCATTGATTTTTCCCTTTTTGTATTGAATGTCGTAGTCAAACTCCTCTAGTTTTAAACGCCAACGAACAAGTCTGGAACCTGGATCTTTACAATTAAAGAGCCACTGTAATGGCTTGTGGTCGGTAACGATCTTGAATTTATGACCATATAAATAGGGACGAAAGACTTTTGTTCCGAATATGATAGCGAGACATTCTTTCTCTGTAACGCTATAATTGCATTCTGCTTTATTCAGGGTGCGAGATGCGAATGCGATAGGACGATCTTGTCCTATAGGACCTTGTGAGAGGATGGCGGAAATTGCATAATTGGAGGCATCTCAAGTGAGGATGAATGGTTGTTTAAAATCTGGATAGATCAGAATTGGAGCAGTAACTAATTTTTCCTTAAGGGTTTCAAATGCAAGTTGTTGGTCATTTTGCCACAAGAATGGAGTATCTTTCTTTAAAAGTGCGGTAAGTGATTTAGCTATTTTAGAAAAATTAGGAATAAATCGTCGGTAGTACGAGACGAGTCCTAAGAATGATTTTATATCCTTAGGAGACTTTGGGGTAGGAAATTCGGCTACTGCTCTTAATTTATCGGGGTTTGGTTTTACCCCTTCATCACTTATGATGTGTCCCAGATATCCAACCTCTTTACGGAGGAATTCACATTTGTCGGGTTGGAGTTTGAGATTGAAGGTTCTAAGCCTTTGGAATACAGAGGTAAGGTTTTCGATGTGACTTAAAAGATCAACTGAGTAGATGACGACATCGTCGAGATATACGAAACAACGCATGCCTTGTAAACCAGATAAACATGTGTTCATCAGTTTTTGAAAAGTGGACGGGGCATTTTTAAGCCCAAATGGCATGCGATTGAATTGGAAATGACCCTGTGGTACGGAAAATGCTGTTTTCTCAGCGTCGTCAGGTGAAGTACAGACTTGATGGAATCCTGACGCGAGGTCAAGGGTAGAAAAATATCGGCTCTTGCCTAATTGGTCTAATATTTCCGAGATCTGTGGAATAGTATAGACTTCTCCTATAGTGATGTCGTTCAATTTTCGGTAATCGGTTACTACACGCCATTTACGTTGTCCTGATGCATCTGTTTTTTTAGGAACTACCCATATAGGTGATGACCAGGGTGATACAGAGGGTTCGATGATACCTTGATCTAGCATTTTATTGACTTGAGTTTCAACCTCTTTCTTATGACATTCAGGGAAACGATATGATTTAGTATGAATAGGAGCGGAAGGAGTTGTACGAATTTCGTGTTTTATTGCATTAGTGTAAGATAGGTTATCGTTCGGGAGATAGAAAATGTCAGAGTATTCTGCGCAAATTTCGAGGAGTTCTGCTTTCTCTTCACTGTTAAGGTGTTGTACTCTGAGGGAATTTAACACTTCTTTAGTGCGTTGTGATGTGTTACGTAGATTGGATTCAGGGTTTGCCATACATGTATTAATATCAGTTGGTTCGAGTCTCAACTTAAGATTGGAATTGATAGTAACGGAGTCTTCAGATGTATTTACTACAGTAATGTTGATCCTTTGGTTATTTTTTACGGATGTTAAGCAATTGGCAACAAATACTTTGTCAGAGATATGTTGGTCCAGAATTAGACCTTCTCTGATCTCGGGGTTTTCTACCGTACATTCAATTACGGTTTCTGTGCGGGGTGGAATTACGTAAAAAGGGTCAATAAAATTAAGTTTTATACTAAGGGTATTGATTTTCAGTATGTCATTATTATAGTCTATATTGCAACCAAAAGATGTAAGAAAATCGGAACCTATTATTCCGTCATATGGTAGGCTAATATTTTGAATTACGTGAAACTTATGAGAAATAGTTTCATGGTTATGGAATCTTAAATTAACTTAAAGTGACCAAGAGTTGGAGTTAATTGGTCTCCAGAATCAATTCCTCTGATACCTATGGGTTCTTTAATTAAATTTGGATGCCTTTTGATTGAGGAATCCTTAAGTAAGCAAATGGCAGAACCTGAATCTATAAGAAATGTTAATGGATTGTTAGACACGGGTGTTTTCAAAATAATGTGGGGTAGTGATCTCTTAGTTGTGTCAAGATTAATTTCGTAAATGTCGACTTTGCGGGTGTTGACAGCGGGTGTAGTTGAATCAATTTTATTGTGTTTAGTGCGTGTAGCGGATACAGTGGGTACAGTGGATTTCGTAGATACAGTGGATGATGTGAAACCAGCGGACACTATAGGTTTTGTAAATATATGGGATGTAGTGGATACAGTGGGGTTTTTAGATACAGCGGATACAGTGGACCTTTTGGGCATAACGGATGCAGTGGATACCGTGGATACAGCGGATTTTTTTGATACAGTGAATGCAGTGGGTGCAGTGGGTACTGTGGATACAGTGGATGCAGTGGATACAGCGGATACAGTGGGTACAGTGGATACAGTGGATACAGCGGTTGCTGCGGATACAGCGGATACAGTGGATACAGTGGTTGCTGTAGGAACAGCGGATACAGTGGATACAGCGGTTGCTGCGGATACAGCGGATACAGTGGATACAGTGGTTGCTGCGGATACAGCGGATACAGTGGTTGCTGCGGATACAGCGGATACAGTGGTTGCTGCGGATACAGCGGATACAGTGGTTGCTGCGGATAAAGCGGATACAGTGGTTGCTGCGGATACAGCGGATACAGTGGTTGCTGCGGATACAGCGGATACAGTGGTTGCTGCGGATACAGCGGATACAGTGGTTGCTGCGGATAAAGCGGATACAGTGGTTGCTGCGGATACAGCGGATACAGTGGATACAGTGGTTGCTGTAGGAACAGCAGATACAGTGGATACAGTGGTTTTGGTACCGATTTTATTCTTTCGCCCCGTACGGTACCTCAACGAGGCACCTACGCGTTTAAATTAGGGTTTTGATTAATAGCATCGACCTCATCACGACCTTCATCTTCCCAAGGATTTTGTGTCATATAGTTCACCCGTGGTGGAAATCTATTCGGGTTGAAATTGGTTTTATTGGGCCTGGAGAATGTCTGATTCTGTTTTTGGAATCGGTTATTGTATTCGCGTTTTTTACAATCGCGGATATCGTGCCCATATGCTTTGCAATATCTACACATAATGTTTGTATTCCCTTGTTGTGAAGAGGAAGGTTGATGATTCGGTTTATAGAATCTCTGAGGGTTCCTATATTGATCATTAGTTACCCTCGGTTTAGGTTCAACAGCCTGATTCCGTTTATATATAGTTTGTTGAATCCTTTCTTCAGATATGGCTATATTTATTGCGTCGTTAAGGTTCTTGGGTGATTTACACCTTACTATATTAGATATTCTTGGAATTAACCCTATTAAGAAATGATGGAGGGCTAGATCCTCCATTGCTGCAGTGCGACCTGGAATTTCCTTTTGCTTTACGCTTGTCAACGAGATCTCAGTTAAAAGTTGAGATAAATATAGTTCAACCCGATTTCCATATTGGATGACGCTCTCTGAAGGAGTCTGCCTACACTCTTGGAGCTCAGTGAGTAAGTGAGCGTAATGTTTCCTTTCACTGAACTGTGTTTTCGCCTACACTCTTGGAGCTCAGTGAGTAAGTGAGCGTAATGTTTCCTTTCACTGAACTGTGTTTTCAGGAATTCTTTTAACTGCTCCCAGTTATTAAATTCCTTTATAGAGCAGGCTGTTTGTGCTTTGCCCTGTAGTTGACAAAGGAAATACCTAAACAGAATTGGTTTCTGTGATTCTGTTGCTATTTCGTAAGCGTTATTACAGTCGGTAATAAAAGCGTTCAGGGTTTCCCGGTCCCCATTGTATGATTTTACGAATTTAAATAGTGTATTTAAATCTAATATTTCTGTCGTTAGCAGTTTTTTTGTGGATTTGGATTCTGCAACGACAGGTGATTGCCCCTTACCACTAGTAGCGGGTAATTCGATGTTGACATAGCTCTTTCCCTCGTCTTTCGACATTTTGTTTCAAGTATGAATGTATAAAATCCAAACAGAATAAACAATATATGAGATGAGTAAAAACACACAACACAAAAAAAATTAAATGCAGTACACGGAAATAACACAAGTATAAGTAATACAATTCGGTTATTAAGTTCAGGCACTAAGTTTGATAAAAATAAGAAAATAAAAATTTGTATGTATAAAATATTAAAAATGAAATATTAAAATTGTTAATAGTTTTCTTAGTGACTGTACTTTTTAGAGAATGACCAAAGACTTACAATGTAACTGCGACAATGATAACGGTGAGCGCGGGCACGAATAACATTCCGACGAAACCGGCGACAGGAAACGGAGCGACGCGACGCTACGTAGGCAAAAATGACTGAGGCTACCTAGCCTTGAAGCACGGCTGATGTTCTTGAACGATGGAATCACTGGCACTTAGCACTGATACACTATACACAGATCGGGTTTGCACGGGTTTCCGGGATACGGGGAAAATAAATGTTTCTTTTCCAGGTTTTCACAGGACACGGTGAGGCTGGAGGTTTTCCACGCGGATCTTCACAGGATACGGTGAGTAGATTTTTCTTTTTCAGGTTTTCACGGTTCGCCTTGTCGAATATGTACGAGTACGGAGTCTGCACTGCGCGGTAGTGAAAGTAATGTTGGATTCAGAGTTTTTCTTAAGCAGGATACAGCGGAAAATATAATAAACACTTTTCACTTATAACCGCGCGAGTTAGGCACTGGGAATATTCGGATCCCACCGCTGCCACCAAATGTTATAAGGACCTCTTTGGAAAGCTTTTTAAAAAACACTTTTTTAATACACACACTTATTTATTCATTAACGATACAAAAATAAAGAGGTCCGAAGGCGAACTGACTTGAAGTAGGATCCGATACAGACTGGCGGGGCTATGCTCCGCCGGTGTTTTATAATAAACTATCTTGCTGATTGGTGATAGCGTTAAGGCTGTCACAGCCAGACATATGACAAGTTAAGGGTATAACAGAACGCATCGAGCTACACATAATGTGCGACGCCAGCGAGCAGGCATACGCCGCGGTGGCGTATTGACGCATATCAGGCCAAAAAGTCGACGTCTCCTTGGTGGCAGCCAAGGCGAAGGTGGCGCCTCAACGTGCACAGACCATACCGCGCCTCGAGCTCCAAGCGGACTATTAAAAAGGAACATCGGGTCGAGATAACGAGGACCATCTACTGGACCGACTCGTCGACGATGGTGCATTGGGTGCGGAACGACGAGCGACGCTACACGCCATTCGTCTCGCATCGCCTGCGAGAGATCGCCGAGCTCACCGACAAGAGTGAGTGGCGATGTTTGCCGACGGGACGAAACGTCGCCGACGACGCCACCAGATTACGGCACGACGCCATCCAGGGAGACAGCCGGTGGTTCCTGGGGCCTGATTTCCTCCACGGACCCGAGGAATCATGGCCCACAGAGAAGGGAAACTGCAGGGATGAGGAAGCGGAGATCCTGCACGTCACCGAGGATGACAATAAAAACAGCTGGCTACCCGACCCAGCCCGCTTCTCTAAGTACGATATATTGGTACGAGCGACGGCGAGAGTCCTGGCATTCGTGGACATCTCACGACGCCAGATTACACGTCTGGAGTTAAAACATGTAGAGAAGGCCGAACGCCTTCTGATCCAGCAGGCGCAACTGGAAAGCTTCGGGGAAGACATCAGGAGGCTCAAGACCTCCCATCCAATCGCCAGATCGAGTCGCCTGTTTAAACTGGATCCGGTGCTGGAAGACGGCTTACTACGAGTACGAGGACGCATCGGGGCAGCCGATGCCGTAGTAAGCACCAAGCGACCGGTGATCCTGGACGGCCGCCATCATCTCACCCGTCTCGTCGTAAAGCAAGCACACTGCGCTGCGGGTCACGCAAATCATGAACGCGTGACCAACGACCTACGACAGCGGTACTGGGTCATACGCCTGAGACCCACTGTACGCGCTGTAGAAAAGGACTGCGCATTCTGCAAGGTGCGCAGAACAAAACCTCAACCGCCAGCTACGGGAGACCTGCCTCGCGCTCGGCTAGACCCGTTTCATCGGCCCTTCTCCAACTGCGGGATCGATTACTTTGGGCCGATGACCGTGAAAATTGGACGTCGCAGGGAAAAGCGATGGGGGGCATTGTTTACATGCCTGACAACCCGCGCCATCCACCTCGAGCTCGTCACAACGTTATCAACGGACTCCGCGATTATGGCAGTGCGCAGAATGGCCGCACGTAGAGGATGGCCGAAGATAATCTATTCCGACAACGCGACCAATTTCCGGGGAGCCGACCAGGAGCTGCGAGCCGCCTACAAGGAGTGGCAGCCGGAGCTACGCAACGAAGGGCTGCTACGACGGATGGAGTGGCGTTTTATACCTCCTGGTGCGCCTAACCAAGGAGGCGCATGGGAGCGACTGGTACGTTCCGTCAAAACGGCACTGAACGTCACCCTTAAAGAGAGGACACCGACGGAAGAAACGCTGCGGACCTTGTTGACCGAAGCCGAACATTCGGTCAACGCAAGGCCCTTGACCCAGGTGAGCGTCGACCCACGAGACCCAGAGGCGCTCACCCCGAATCATTTTTTATTGGGGTCATCGACAGGACTTCCGACCACCGGGCCTTGCGAAGAAGTTGACCGACGAGCATGGCGAGCTGCGCAAGCATTGGCAGACGTCTTTTGGCGTCGGTGGATGGCCGAATACCTGCCTACTTTGGTGCCCCGCGGCGAATCCGGCAGAAATATTCGCCCGCTGCATGTGAACGACGTGGTCGCCATAACCGACCACCAGCTGTCAAGAAACGTCTGGCCGCTCGGAATCGTCCTACGCACATACGAAGGACCTGACGGAGGCATCCGAGTCGCCGAGGTCCGGACAAAAAGCGGAGTGTTCCGGCGCCCCGTCAGCAAGATCGTCGTGCTGCACCCGGAAGAGGCTGCGCAAGCTACGCCGGGGGGAGAATGTTAGCGACACAACGAGCCGACGGCCACCGCGGACCTAAAACTCGCCGAGAGCGTCGCTAGTGAGCGGAACAACGCCGGTACCCTGCGACGCGACGCCCCGCCCACTTCAGAGCAAGCGCGCTGCGGCCAATCAGCGCGCACCGCGTCGAAGGCTCACCCACGCCGGATCAACACGGTCGGCGCGGCTTATAAGCCGAGCCAAACGACGAATTAATTGTAGTATCATGCGGAGTTTCAAGGAAGCAACACCAGAAGAATATTGTGAATATCGAAGAAAATAAAGCAAATACAGTACAAGAAAGTGTTTATTTATACAGTCCCCCACACGACCAATATTGACAATCATACATTTTATTGATAATGATTAGTCAATGCTGAATAGGTACTGTCCGTCGATATAAAATACTCTGTGTCCAATATGTATTAGGTCAACGGCCTGGTGCGGGCGGTCGGTCTACTTTTCCATAGGGTATTTGTTAGTGTATAACAATAAAATAAAATATATATAGGTACTTATATAATTTATTCCCTTTAAATCGATGTTTATTACTTTAAGTAAGTTAAGTACTTTAAACTCCATGTGGCGTAACGAATATATGTATATAAAAGCGAAATACCACTCACTCACTGATTCATCACGATTTCTCAAAAACTACTGAAGCTGGGGTCATGAAATTTCGCTATATAATACTTTGTGTAATGGCGATGCGTACTAAGAACGGCTTTTTGGAAATTCACATTTTAAGGGGGTAGAAGGGGGTTTGAATATTGAATGAAACTTTTTTATTGAACGGAATACGACTGTGAAATTAAGCACAAATATTGCTTTAATGAAATATGTGATTCACATTTTTGTAAAATTCCTCTTGCAAAAGGGGGGTAGGGGGGTTGAACTTAGTATGAAAGTATTTATTTTTGACCGATTGGGGTCATATTCACACCCTATATTAAAATTTGTTTTGTGGAGACAATGGTTTATCTAACTATATATCATCACGCTACGACCCATGGGAGCGGAGCAGTAATCTATATATAAAGCGAAATACCAGTCACTGATTGATTAAATACATCTCAAAACTACTAATACTAATTACCAAGTAATTAATGTAAGGGGCCCGCTAAGAAAGGGGTTTTGGAAATCTACATTTTCTGAGGTTGAATTTTCTATGAAAAGAAAAATGGTTGTGAAATTGAGTACATATATTACTTATTAAAAATAATGAGACACGTGTTTCATATATTTGTAACATTCAACTCACGAAAGGAGAGGGCGTTGAATTTTTGGATGTTTGTAGATCAATCACGCCTTAACGGCTGAATGTATTGGGGTAAAATTTGGCATACAGGTAGACCAAGACATGAATTAGAATTACGCGGGCGGAGCCGCGGGCAACTGCTAGTGAACTTATATAATGATGCAAAAAAATACATCATATAGATTATAATATGAAACAAAATACGAACAGAATGGTATTTTTAAAAGTTCAATATTCCATAAAAAAACAATAATGCCGCCCAAAAAGAAAATTTGGCATCGAAACTCAGAATTTGATATTTAGTAAAGTTAACTAAGTTATTGCACATAACTAAAATGTTAACCGCGCAAATATTGAATTTATATACGTTTTAATTGATAAATCTAAAAAAAACTCAACCATTTCCGTCAGCTCGCAGATGCTATGCATTTTATTATGAACCTTATCTATTTTATTATGTTTCAAATCGTAGTCGGATCTAATCTTATGTATGATTTATCAGTACATTTGGCCTTGAATTTGTAGCAAATTGTGTCACAAATATGACGCTACTCTCTACCAGACATGTTATTATGTGGATACCTATAAGATCAGCACTGGCCTCTGGTTGAACGACAGGATACGCGTCATATTATACTCGTAGAAGGGCAAATGTTGATTGAAAAGTTATAAAAATAGACACTGGACACCGAATACAATTTAAACATTCTATCACAATGTAAACCGAGTATAAACCGATATACCTATTTTATATCTTTAAACTTTCTTTCGACTTTGAGTATCTACCCAACCAGCAAAACAGTATGATTGAAATTATTTACTCAGCTTAAGTTGAATAAAAGCAGAGTTGACGTTTCCAAAACACGAAATATTCGCATATTCACTAAATAATGCTATAAGTAATAAAGTAAAATATACGTTTACATCATTATGTTACAGCACATAATGACCATATCACTATAACTCTTGCTTCTTTGTGCTATAATAGTTGTATAACAGCTATAAAATAGTTAATTCGCTAAATTGGGCTCTTTTATTCTGTTTCGTTTCAATAAATGCCAAGTAAAAGCAATCTACTTAATAATATGTATCTTCGTTGCTTTTACTGCATGCTTATATCACAACATGAATAATGTGTTTCAGATTGCCATTATAGGATTTTAATTGTATTCAGTGCTGCTAGTAGAATTTTACTCAGCTTAAGTTACTCGTCCATTTTGATAATGGCATCATGTGCTTCAAATGTTATCCAAACGCCTTTATTAGAATTACAAGTCGTATAAATGAGATGTTAAAGAAACTAGCCCATTATTTACTAACTCGATTATTTATTAAATTACCACTTAACATTAACAAAAATAGGAACGTGCTCTCGACCTACATGGGCATACCTACTCGACATATATGTCATAGCACAGGTATAGCACATAGTTTTTCTTTTGCTGGTTGGGTAGATACCTAATAAATTGCTGGCATGGCGTAGTTTATTTAATACTAGCTTTCTATCACGGTTTCACCGCAGGCATGTTACGGACTTGTTCCGATGGGTCAGAGCATTGATATACATAATATAAACCTTCCGGAATAAAATCTCTAAATGATAAGTCATAAATTAATAACGTTTGACCGGTAGCAACACAGGCACCGACTCTAAAGAGACCTATAGAATCTGTTAAACGTTACCTTATTTTTTCAAGTTTTAGTTGTAGTTACAGTTATTGCGTTATCCTGAAAAGCACGAATGCCTACCCCTTCGGAGATTACAGGTGTGAGTGCCTATATATTTATATTTCCTATAAATATTTCCACCACGAACCTTATCACCTTAATTATACTACTATATACCTAGTCCTATTTTCTGAGAAAATACATAGTACGCACAATAACGTTTTCAATCGTACTAAACAAAGCTACACGGGCGGAGCCGTGAGCAAAAGCTAGTATGATATAAAGTTTTAGCACCTTAGCCCCCCTCCGGATTTTGGCGTTGGGCACTTTTTGGTAGGGGAAAAACTTTATGTTGTGTAAGTGTAACAAAAATAATTTCGAGTGCATGAATTCTTTTGTTGCCGAGAAATCAGACTATGCGAAAGGAACTTGACGTAGGACGCGTGCAGATGGGTGAGTATTTTGAGATCGATCTTACATAAATTGTAGCTTTCAGTTACGGGTATACATATCAATTTATGTACATGTATATATTATTTAATATATGTAAATTTCTTATTGGACCATCGAAATAAGATAACAAGAAACGTAAGTTACGTTACGTACAGCTAACGGCTACTTATTTTCATACAATTTTGCCAGCTATGAGGGCCTCAACATGTTTAAAGCGATCTTAAATGCTTGAATAGCGTTTCAGTCATCGAACTAAGATGACAAGAAACGTAACTCAAGCAAAAAAATTACCCCACCAAAACTCTATGCAAGGGGGCGGGGCTATAAAAGTCCGTGCAGCTCGTTCATTCATATATTCATAAAAATTGATTCATGATCTTAGGTTGAATGAAAAATGTTGACAATTAAATATTAGTACATCTAATTTTTTGCGCGGTGCACAACGCCGCCGTATATCGATTTAGAAATTTAATATTTAGACATTAACTTTTATGAAATAAAGTCGATTTTGAACGTTCATTAATTTTGGTTGCGTGTAAGTGTTACGTGTGTGTCACCTTTGCATGTGTAAGTGGAGGCGTATTTTTGGCAGATTCATATGAGAGTTATCGTTCTAGATAACTTATTTTGATGAAAATAGTCAAGTCCAACCAGTAAAAAAATTACAATGTACATATTGTATACATCGTTAAAAATTGTTACAAATATTTAAAAATCTATGAATGTAAGTTTGTTGTTTCATGCCCAAATTTCTAAAAATTGTTTTAAATTTCTTACCTATTCGCAATGTTACAGCATTGGTTAAGGATGCTCGCGATATCATGCTGCTATTTTTTTCTTCACTTTTAATCTCTAGTATACCTACGTAAAGCACTCAGTGTACCATTTAAATAAGTACCTACATAGGTAGTTTACAGTACAATGTATTACTCTTTTTAATGAAGAAATCAAAACACAAAACAATACTACTGTGCACAGGGAACAAAAATCAATACCGGACAATGTACACCGGTATAACTCCGTGCTCGGTCTCGGTAGTTCTTTCTAAGTAGTCTGTGGTCCACAGACTACTTCGAAAGAACTGACGTTCTGTGGTCTCGGTGTACTAGATCGGCACTCGCACAGAACAATAATTACCACTGAATATTACTCTTGGCGGAGGCACTCGGCCGTTGACTGAGTATCTAATAGCAGGGTCTATCATCTTGTTCAATGAACTTTTTCCCTTGCACACATACTCAATTGTTTACTTGTATGCGTTTGCTAAATGATACCAATGAAGAAAAAGTGTCTTTATTTTATAAAAAAACCTGGTAACTGGCAATTCCTACTAGCGTTATGTCAACGTGCATTACCGGCTGCCTTACAATCTAGAGTTACAACATTTCCTGTGTCGATTGAATAGAATGTATCCTCTCCGCATTATTATGTAATTTCGATATTTTTTACCACAGCCGAAGTGCCTACTCGTGTTGATTTCGGTGTGTTTTATCCATTGCGACAAGACGTTTATAAAGCTAGTGCTTAAGTTACGACAGTTTGGTTTTTGTTGATTTTATTTTAAAAGGCTGTAAAACATGTCGTATCAATAATAGAAGGTGTGCTAAGTGCGGTCGAACACGTGCCGAAGATACGACGGTAACCTATCATCGCTTTCCAAATCCAGGAATTTCTAATTGAATGAAGTAAGTACATATAAAAGTAATGGTATTTTTTTTATTGAAGTGGCCAACAAATGAGCCAGTAGGTCACCTGATCTTAAGTATCTCCTCCGCCCATGAATATCCATATAACAAGTGGCCGTGAAAGTTATTTTATGTATGTTAGATTTTTCGGATGATCCTATAACATAATGTACATGTTTTAATTCTCTCCATACAGACTATACCTTATTTAGAACTAAAAAAACAATGCCAACAAATATCTACCCATTTTTCTATTTTCTCGATTGCATTCTGTGTAATTGACAGTTACAGGGGAAAAAAACTTTGAAAAGAGGGTATTATTTGTTAACATTTTATTATTTGAATAGAATCATTTTCAAAATATTATGTAAAATATTTGAAAATGGTGGCGGGTAGCAGATGGATGAGAGCCGCCCAAGACCGGGATCAAAGAACCACGGTGGTTGGCGTACACCTGGGGAGGCCTATGTTCAGCAGTGGACAGCAATAAGCTGATTTATGGTTATTACACACATATATAATTGGTTTATTCATTTTCAGGGCTCGTGTTTGGGCTACATATTGCTGGCCAGATAAAGACTTGTCTTCTATACAAGCTTTGCACTCCCTCTATGTCACAAACAAAGTTTTGTGTTGAAGACATTTTAAATCTACACAATTTTATGACCAAATTTATATTATAATATAATATTATAATATGATGACCAAAGATTAAAATAAGCATATGTTCTGTCCCGGACTCAACTAAAGTACTACAACTGTTGAATAATAGAGAAAATATCTTTAATGAGGTAAGATTTGCTTGTGTTTGTTGTATTGACTGGTACAACGTGACAAAACTCTGATGAGGCTGTGTACATGAACAGTAAATTAAAATGAATGTTTAATAAAGAAATGTTTGCACTTGTATATCGGAGCACCTAATATCTTGTAGATTGGCCTACTAATATGTATAGTGACACAGTATTATTTGTTAAAGGCTGTTATAATGTTATTACTTAACATTGGTTACTGTTTATGGAATGTCAGAGTGGTGTGTGTATGAGAATGTTTATTAATATTTATCTAATAATTTACAGAAAGTTAAACCTTGCGTTCAAAATTCACCAACATCCAGAGCACCGTTTTCTCAAATAGAAATACTTTGATGGCACCTGTTGTAGGAGAGCCTTTTACAAGTAAACCAATATCGACACCGGAACTTCCTGGAACATCTAAAACATTTGGAAATAACCAGGTAAATACATAATTATATCTCTTTAGAATAATCCTACTTTATCAAAGCCTTTATTTACTAAAATCATCCGACTACTGAAATGAGAATAATCCTACTATATTATAAATGAGACAGTTTGGATGTTTTTAGTGAAATCATGCCTCAATAACTGCTTAATGGTTTTGATTGAAATTTTATTTGTTTAGAGTCTGGGTGTTATGAGACCGAAAGTCTCTCGTAGTTCCTGATACTCACAACACATGATTTGTATCTTACTGTGGGGTTAGGGCTATGTGTGTGGCTGTTATTTATTATTATTTATTAGGCCAGTGTGGTGGACTAAGGCCTAAAACTTCCTCAGTAGTAGAGGAGGCCCATGCCCAACTGGGGCATATAATATTTGGCTATTTTTATATGTATATTGATCAAAAAGTTTTATATTATTTATGTATCTGACTGCACCACATTTGATGTTTCTTTTATTGTTATTAACAGGTTTTCTGTTACTTATTGCCATGAATTAGTAAGCAATTAAAAAATTATATTTCGGAGTAAGGGTATTTTGACAGCGGGTGGCTCTGTACAAGAGCGGGCTCCTGCAAGGGTGCAGTTGCATGAACATGCCTCATCCGGCATAAGAGAGGGTGAAGCATGAGGGAGTTTTAGTTGATAGAATGTTTTAGGCTGGTGAGTTCTGGCAGTAATCCGTAAACGGATTTCCGGTGTTAAAAAAGGGTTATTTAGGGTGTGCACAGATCTAGAGCAATGTAATAACTTTCTCATGCAAGGCTCATGTTTCTCATGCTCAAGTGCTTTTAGCTTGTGAACATGCATTTCAGTTCGCTTCTTTAATATGTCTTGTTGTTAAGTTGGTTTTCTTAATGTTGCATAACACTACCACAGACCAGTGAACAGCACTGTAGAGACACTTTACTTTGTACTAAATGTTTGTTAAAACTTAATTGCTGTTTCAGAATGCACCAGTTGAAAATCGAGAAACTGCATCATTATCCATGAAAGCAAAATTACCTTCTAGGAGAAGTGGAACTCTGAGTGCTATTTATGTCACCAGAATTAGCGAAATGACTCCCAGAGAAGTCAAGTTATATAATATTTGTAGAAAGAGGCTCAAGGAAATAATTAGACTTAGAAATGTGATAAAAAACAAGAAGAGAAATAATATTCATGAAAAAACGAAGAGGAAAAAAAGAAGGTACTTGTCGGAAAAAATAATATATTATAAAATAAATAATGTTTTCTTTTTATATTGCATTCTTATTTATGTAAATCTCCTGAAGACCTATATTATAAGTCCTATGTGACATGAAAGGATCTTATCTACATTTGCAAAGTTGATAAGCCTTTCAGGTTGGATTGGGTTATTTAAAGGTCTTCGCAATTTCAGACTTGATGCCGCCTCCACACCGACTAGACTCACATAAGCTTTACTGGAGTCTAGTCAGATTGGAGTCTGCATCGAGTCTGTAATGTGCGAAGATCTTGTATCATAACAATCTAAATTAAAATTTAAGCGCCACGGTTTTAAGAATTCGCGCGCATTTTAATTTGTCTGCTATTCCGCTGTGTCGCTAGTAGTAAACGTGTGTAAAGCTATGGTCAATTTATTTTCTATTGGAGATACCGTTCTTCTCTCGTAGAGAGTATTATATTCTTTGATCTAATAGACTCCTACCTAAGGTGTCGCAGAAAGAGACAAGCATACAATTTCGAGGGTTACCGCGTCAAAAACAAATTACCCCACAATTTGTTTTGTTACGTGACGTTACGTCATGTACTACAATTTCTTGAGAAATAATAGGTTCTTGCTTTTGTGAGTAAGTAATACAACATGGTTATTTTCAATTACCTTTTATTATTTAAATATTATTTTTATTAGCTTTAGATGAGACGCGCAAGTCACTCACCTACTGATAAGAACCTCGAATTATGAAGTACTACATGGCACTGAACTACGCTCGTCACCCAGATACATAAGGTGTTGTGTCATAATGCCAAGTAAATTCACGGGCGCTGGCGTCAATGTCCTTCAACAATAACATAACAACATAACAGTAGTAACACACTGCTGCTTGACGGCAGAAATAGACAAACCGGTGATACCCACCCAGACGCCCTCTCGCATACGATGGTCTGTATGTAGTTTGTGAGAAATCTCCCTTAGTAATTTATTTGTCTATAAAATGTACACCATTACAGTTTGAAGCAGGTCAATGTGCATAATAGTTTTAAAAATGTTAAACTCAAAACATATGGACCAAACTTAGAGTGGTAGAGCCCCGCCGTAGACACTTGTCTACAGCATGTATGGACCGGCTCGTCCGGGTCATTATCACTGTCTCACAGAAAACCGGCGTAAAGTAGCAGCTTGCTGCTGCGTTTCGTACGGTGAGTGAGATACCCGGAGGCCCGAACCCCCTCCCCTTCCCAATCCCTTATATATCCCTTTCCTTTAAGGTCGGCAACGCACCCATGATTCTTTTGATATTGTAGGCGAACATGGGCGGTGGAGATCACTTACCATCAGGTGACCCACTTGCTCGTTTGCCGGCCTATACCATAAAAAAACCTTGGATTATAACTTATTTAAATCAAAAGTTTATATTATTGATCTGTAATGTAAATTAGAATTTTTTACTTGCATTTTCGACTGCCTCGGTGGCGCAGTTGTAATGCGTACGCGGTACGACTGCTGTGCTGAGGTCTCGGGCTCAATCCCCGGGTCGGGCAAAGTTCCCGGGATGGGATTTTCTATCATGCTATGCTTAGTATCAACCCGGAGTCTGGAATTGTGCCCGGTATGGCGATAAAGTTTGTCTCCTATCACATCATGGGACGAATATAAACTAGGCGAAATGTGGGTATACTAGCTAGGTACACCTCTGCCTACCCCGTCTGGGGAAAACAGGCGTGAGTGCGTATTTAATTTAACTGTATTTTCTGAAAATTTGAATTCTGTGGTTACTTATCATTGTGGCAAGAATTACCATTGTTATATTAAAAAGCCTTTACTCTAATATAAATACCATTATATATCGGTTTGTGATCCCAATAAATAATTTTTAAAATATAATTAATTTAGGTACTTTTTCGATTGATTATTGCTATACATGCTTAAACTAAATATTTACCAGAATAGGTACAGCATTACAAAGCAGTACAGTCAGTTTCTTCTTTTTGAATAATACATTTTTCTCTAAATGTTGCCCAAAATTATTGATGATTGTTTTGGTTTCCAATATCAATGTCTTACGTTGATACAATCCAATTCTACAGTAAAACATTATCTTCAGGAAAACTGAAACGAGACATTTCATACATCATTAATACATTTCTTATATTTAATTTTATTATTAATGCATACTGCAAAATTAATATTTCCCATAATATGGGGTAATAATTTATTGAAATTTCGGCAACACCAAAGTAATTTAAGGAGTAATTTTGTTTGGTTATAAATTTTACTGGAGTTTTGGCGGGAATTCTTACAGTGCGGTGGCTCTCTTGTTTTAATTATTTCCTAAACTGGTTTTAAAGTTGTGTTTGTTGTATAAAAGTGGTGTGGTTTTGTGCAATAATCATTAATGATGATGAATAGTGTATGGAAACATTGAAATAAGTGGATTTAGGTGATTTTTGATCAAGGGTATTGTCGACCTTGTGCTTTCGATTCGCTTGAAGAAAGTCATGTAAGAAGCATCTAACTGGAAGGAATTTTCGCCAATACTCCATCAAGGCCTTGAAATCGGTCACACCCCTGTTTCATCGTTCTTGGATATTATGAACATAATATAACTGATGACTTGGCAGTATGGTCTCTGGTCTTAGCCGGTTCCTTATGGAACAAAAATATAAATTTTACTATATGATATTTACTTTGATTAATGCTTTACTACGAAGAATTTTACTTCAAGAATACTCTAAAAACAATAATATATATTTTTTACAGCTTTATTACTGATAAAGCGTGGTATACTTACGAATGAAAAGATAAGTCCGGCATTTTCCATCCACTATCACTTTTACACCCTAAAATGCTACACCGCACCATGGTTACTTCGAAAATTATATAAATAGTAAGTCGACGTTGTTATCAACAACAAATAATCGCATGTATTTTTACTTTTACATTAATTATTTAATTTATTTTACCAGGAAGACAATAGACAACTATACGTCAACTGTCAAACTTTGTGTATGCAAGTAGTTTGATATACTTCAAATACTAAACATTCGTCATGAAACAAGAAATATGATCGTTCTGTTTCATTCTTTTATACGATATCACCATAAGTAGCTCTTTTTCTTGTGCGAATGCGACAAAAGCTATGAATTTCTCTAGGTATTCTCCCTCTACGTGAAACAAGAAATATGATCGTTCTGTTTCATTCTTTTATACGATATCACCATAAGTAGCTTTTTTTCTTTTGCGAATGCGACAAAAGCTATGAATTACTCTAGGTACTCTCCCTCTACGCACTCGGCACAACGTCAGTTCTTTTTATGTAGTCTGTGCTCGGCACTGCACCGGCCGCACTCGGCAGACGGCAATATAAAGCCCACTCTACACGTGCGCGCATACCGCGACTTGATTTACTCTACTTGAAAATGCTGAAAACGTACCTATCTCTTGAATTTGGGTGTCTTTAAATGTACACAGTACACTCACAAAGTTTCATAGTTTCGTAACAATAAAACAAAATACTTTTACAACCATCATTCAATGTAGGTAAAACCTTACACTCAGTTTGAAATCATACAATAATTAATAAAAACCCTGTTGGGCGTTATAACTGTGATATCAGAATCGATATTCAAACGTAATGAAAAAACTCGCATACGAAAATTCTAAAAAATAATCATATTTATTTTTTAAACTTGAATTAATTTATTGTTTGTAAACCGTATTTCGATTGATTGCATCTGCAAGAGCGATGACTTGGAGCCAGAGCGAGGTAGCATGTTGTGGCGTCCACGTAAATCAAACGTTCCGCGCCCCGGGCTTCGTCAATACATCATCATCAATCATTTCATCTCATATTTCATTTTATGTACTGGTTACACCTCTGCCTACCCCTTCGGGGATTACAGGCGTGAGTGCGTACGATTTCATTTCAATCCAATTTTCTTAAGCGAGTTTTTTCATCACGTTTGTATGTGGCGCCGCTTAGCTACCACAGCTATAAATTATGAAGTTAATGAATTAAAATAGATTCGCTTGTATCATCATTTTGACTTACATACATTTATTTATTAGGGATAGCGTTTAGTTTCAAACATGTTTTATTACTCCATTTTGTTAGACAGTCAAACTCAAAATGTTTTGAACACATTTTTTAATATTTCATTGGCTTTTCATTATAATAATATGTACCACATGCTTGAATCTTGAATCCAAATATTTAAAGGGTTTTTATTTGCAGGTAATTTGTAACAAACAAATCATTCATAATCAATTGTTTACATATTGACAAAGAGCATAATGACCTGTGGCATAATTTATGCACTCTACTGCCATAAATTCATACACTAGCTTTAGCCAGCAGCTACGCATGGGATAGTAGATATATGGGTATCGTGGGGGACTGTGCCACAGAATAAATAAGTACGCAGTAAGTAAACCCAATCAAAATTGGGGTTAAATTGTAAAAATAAATTATTTCGCTGCCTAAGATGTAAATTTGCACAGTATTAGAGAAAAGAGAGGCTGTAAAGCCATGATTTAATTAGAATATATGATATGTTAGTACATATGATTTAATTAGAAATTACGATAACAAAAACTATAGAAACTAGGTAAACTCACGTGTGAAATGTAACATCACACAACCCCTGTTCGAATCGGTTTTTACATTCTAAAATGCAGCACTACACCATTTTTTTTTTAATACGCCGCACGCACCCTCAGACACTTATGGATGCGAGACCACTCATTAACATACACAGAAATCTTTATTTTTATATTATATGGTCTCTGTTTGACTCCACAAACATCAATTTGGCTTAGAGTCAAATAATAACAGCGATAAAGACACCAATAATTTAATTTTCTATTTCACACTTAGTATATTATAATAAGTCTATTTCGTTGTAAAGTAAAAGAGATGGAAAACGTGACTTCATCTATTGGTTCTCTATCTACGTCATCGTGACAAGAGTTCTGGCGGGAATTCTGAGAGTACGGTGGCTCTTATATTTAATTATTTCCTAAACTAGTTTAGAGTTGTGTTTGTTGTATGAAAATGGTGTGGATTTGTGCACTAAACATTAACGGTCGCGGTGATGAACAGTGAATGGAAAACGGAACGGCAGTCGGCACCACCTAAATTCACTTAGAATCTATATGACTTTTGAATTTTGACCAAGAGTATTGATCGACCTTGCGCGTTCGATTCATTTGGGAAGTCAGCTAAGAATTAACACCAGAACTCCAACAAGGCCACACTTGTGTTTAATCACTCTTGGAAAATAAAAAATTATTTAAATAACTAATGACAAGGCTGTTTGGGTTAGATCCCTTTGCCTTCCCAATAAAAGGAAAGTTCTGAACAATTAAACAAAAAAAAATTAAAACAAAAAACGTTGACGACATTAAAATTGCAAAAGAGATTGTGAATTGTAAATAAACACTGCTTTTGTAAACGATTCTGAAAAAAAATAAAGATATTACGTTAAACTACTGAGAATAAAAATTGAAATGTTTGCATCCATCAAGAATTTCTTCAAACGGAAGACCAATAAAATAACTGAAAATAATAGATTTGAACCACCTTTTATAATTTGTGGATTTGTGGGATTGATAGAAGATATTTTACTGTGGCAGAATATATGGTTAACTTTGTGTTTTATATTCATATTAAATATAGTTTTTTTGTAAGTACCTATCGTAATTTATTGCGCATAAGTGAGTGATAACATAGTACAATGCAAAAAGAACAATAAATTAATTTTTCAAGGCCTTTTGCGTCAAAAAAAGATCAATTGACATTCAGACATAAGAATTTGTATTTTTCTATAGTTAATGATGAATTATTAAATCAACTAGGTTCACAAATGTCTAAATATGTGAATTAAATTAATGTAGTCCATAATTATTTTTCAGCATATGTGTTCAGCGGCAAATCAGTTTATTTGGATTTATTTTGTCCGTTAGCATAACAATAATGATTGTAGATGCATTTGAAAGTTGGTTGAAACATAAACATAGAACTACATTATTGAAACGACTCGGTAATCATGATGGGCAAAGATTGAAAACAGGAACATTACAGTTGAGTCGATGGCTTGACAGGCAGTGGACTGAATTTGTTCATTTAAGAGAAACAAATCATACCAAAGTAAGTGTACAATAACATGCAAAATAACTTGGGTAGGTTAAAGTTAGTCACTTCACCCATATTACCCTTTAATTTCTGAATAGCTACAATGTCTCTCACAACTGAGTAATTCCAATCTAGCCAAGCTATTTTCTGTGTATAGTAAACAAAATCTTTTTATGTACCTACAGATTTATTTGCCTACATATTATTATTAAAATATTATGTTAAAACTTCTTACCTATTTTGTACCTATAACAACCCCTTGTTGTGTACAGTTGTGTCTGGACCACCCCAGAATCAATTACTATGTAGGTATAAGTAGGTACAGTACTACAATTAAAATTATGTACTTTGAAGAAAGCCAATCTGCTTGCTTGTTCTGTTTGAGTCATCATTTTGCCACAAATAGATGCTGTCCAGAGCGCATAGTAGGCAAGTTTCAATAAAAAAAATATGGCTCAGAAAGGCATTTCATATGAAGAAGCTCAGCAGCTATTTCCTAAGTTCTGTCACATCTCAGGTACAATCTCCTCACTCAAACCCACACTTCCCTACATCATCACCAACCTCTCAATCATACACCAAGACCACTTTTTCAACTCAACATCCTAGTGCTCCTTTAGGCAAATCATATAATAAATCCTCCCACCAGGCCATTGTTGCAGATTTACCATCAACACAGCCAAATGGCTGTGCTCTTACAAATCTATCTTGTTCCTCCTCCCTTCAGGTGGGTCAATATGACAACCTACTTAGATTACTCATCCAGATTAACACTGATTTGTTTGCTCATAATAATTCTTCCCTACCGTCCAATGTTGCCAGTTCACTTTCCTCCTTAACTTCCCTCCTTAGCCATGGACCCTACGCCTACAACAACAATTATCCAATGAAATAGTCAAAGCCTATGCCCTAAAAAGTTTGAAATCTTACATCTTATTTCTAAATTCAGACTAGCAGTTTTTGGCATCTCGGAGACATGGTTGGTGCCTGGATCTCAATTCAGAATCCCAGGTTACTCTTGTCTTCGGGATGACAGAGCTGATGGTTATGCGGGTAGTGCTTTATTAATAAAACGCACTCTTCCATTTACCCGAATCACCCTTCTATCCTATAGTCATCCATCCAGATATAAATATTGTAGCGGCCAAAGTTTTTGACATCTCCTTATCTATTTGTACCCACATCCAAATAGTTCTCTTATTCCAGATATCCGTAATATCCTTCCCTCCGTTCCTCCTCCTGTAGTTTTAATGGGTGATTTTAATGCTCATCACATATCTTGGGGTGGAAGTCATAATGACTTCTTTGCCTGGTCTGTTATAGATGTGTTTGATAGTGCTAATCTTTGTGTCATTAATGATGGATCACCCACACGCAGAGTGTTTGCTTTCCAAAATCCAATAACTGCAGTAGATCTTACAGTCTGCTCCTCTAATATATCTTCCCTTATATCCTGGTCTATTCTCTAGCTCTACGCATGGTAGCGACCATTTCCACATAGTTTGACAGCCTCTATGGCGCAGTGGGCGAGTAGCCAGCTGCGAAGCGTGAGGCTGTGGGTTCGATTCCCACACAGTGACAAATGTTTGTCTAATCCACAAATATTTGTTTCGGGTCTGGGTGTTGTTGGACCGCAAGTCCCTCGTAGTTCCTGATACCCACGATACAGGTTAACCTAGTGTAGGGTCGGGACTATGTGTGTGACTGTTGGATGTATTTATTTATTTATTTTATTTATAGTTCTTAGCATCACAAATAGAGTAACTCCTACTATAGATTGTTCCCCCGCTTTAAAGTACAGACTTTCTAAGGCAGACTGGGACGCTTACTCCACTTGCCTTGATGAAATTATCAATTCTCTCGCCAATTTAAATAATGATAACCTCATTTCAAGCTACTCAGGTTATGTGGAAGCTATTATTACTAGTGCAAGTAACCATATTCCTAAAAAAAGCAACATAGCCACAAAATCTCAACTCCCTGGTGGAATGCAGATTGCACGGCTGCCATTAGAGAGAGAAAAGAGGCTGAAATAATGTATAACTCTGCAATGAGTACTGGCAACTTCATAAACTTTCGACACAAAACAGCTTAAGCAAAGAAATTATTACCTTCAAAAAAGAAACTTGGATGGCTTAAGTTCTGTGAATCGTTATCCCCCAAAACTCCATCTTCTTTGGTTTGGAAACAAATTAGACGATTTAGAGGTTCATATAATCCTGATAATATCCAATGTAATGATCCTTCATCATGGTTCGATGCCTTTACTGATAAATTAGCCCCTCCCTTTGTACCCAATCTGGATATCCTCCCAGTAACCTCAATCCCTTTCAACCCAGGGGGGGTTGAAACTACTAGATGATATTTTTACCTTTGATGAACTTTGTTTGGCTCTTAATGGCCTCTCTGACTCTTCTCCTGGCTTAGATGGCATTCCTTATTCATTTCTTACAAAAAAAAAATAGTAAATTTTATTTATAATAACAAATATAACAAATACCAGACTCGTGGAAAATACAAATAATTATTCCAATCCTTAAACCAGGAAAAAATCCCTCAGACCCCAACAGTCGAAGACCAATAGCTCTTTCTTCAGTTTTGTCAAGATTGTGGAACATATGATCAAACATCGCCTGGAGTGGTTCCTGGAAAATAATATTTTTTTATCGGATTCGCAATTCGGCTTTAGAAAAGATATGAGCACCCTAGATAGTCTCGGAATCTTTACAACCGATGTCCATATCGCTAATAGGAAAAATTTGTATCTAGTCGGAGTTTTCCTTGATGTCGCTTCTGCTATGACAATGTTCTTCTTTCGGTCCTCAGGAATAAGCTAATTCAGCTGAGGATTCCCGTTAAGTTGGCATATTTCATTTGCAACCTCCTAATGGAACGGAAAATAATTATTAATGTTCAGGGCTCTTTCTCATACCCCAGGATTATCTGGAAGGGTTTGCCTCAAGGATACTGATCCTTGAGGCAAACCGAGCACTGGCTCAGTCCCATTTTGTACAATCTTTATACCAGCGATCTTGATCAGGCTGATAACCAATATTGTTCTATCCTTCAATATGCTGATGATCTCGCTCTCTATGTTTCCTCTAAGAATCTGAGTGCTGCAGAGTCTCGGCTTAACGCTGCTTTGTTTTCCCTGGACTCGTGGCTCTCTAATCATGGCCTTTCCTTATCAGCCCCCAAATGCAATACGGTTGTATTTACAAGGAGGAGAAACATCCCCTCAGTCCAGATTTTTGTGAGGAATGAAGCAATCTCCCAAGATCATAAAGTAAAACTTTTGGGTGTTTGGCTGGACTCCAAGATGTCAGGTGCCCCACATTGTGATACACAGCCTCTAAATGCAACAAAAACATTAACATAATTCGATCCTTGTCTGGTGTATGGTGGGGTGCTCACCCTTTCACCCAAAAGATCCTATACAATAGCCGGGTCTCCACCGGGCGCACGCGCTCGCGCGGCAGCCTCGCGAGCCAAATGCTCGGTCTGTGTGGACGTGCCTCGGGGGCCCGAGGCACGCTCGGCCGAGGCAACGTGCGCCCGTCCGGCCCCCGAGGCACGTCCACACAGACCGAGCATTTGGCTCGCGAGGCTGCCGCGCGAGCGCGTGCGCCCGGTGGAGACCCGGCTAATGCCATCATTCGCAGTAATTTAGATTATGGATCATTTCTTTTGAAACCTGGTAATAAAGGAGCTCTAGATAAACTATGCAAAACCCAATTCAAATGCCTACGTTTAATTCTTGGAGCCATGAAATCCTCCCCTGTTAATGCAATGCAAGTGGAGTGTTTAGTACCTCCCCTTCACTTGCGTAGACAATTTATTTCTGATAAATTTATGTTCAAACTATCTCAAAATTCTCAACATCCACTCCTTCGAAAATTATATCTTCTTTTCAACATTGTTGAAAGTATAGGGTATAACTCTATTTTTGACTTACCTTGCTTGCGTCTTCCTGACCCTATCCATCAATTCCCTTTTAAATTATTTTTTCTTTGCCCTTTAAAGCCCTTACATTTCAACCAAAGGTAATTCTGGACTTTGGTATACAAAAATACTCTGTGGAATCAAATAAGGTTTTTAGTCAAAAGATAGCTTCAAAATATTTAGAGTGTAACAATTTTTACTGATGCTTCTAAGTTATCAAAATTCAGCATAGTTGGGGCTGCAGTGTGGGTACCAGCTTACAAAATAATTTTAAGTTATAAATGTCCTGTAGCCACAGTTTTCTCTGGTGAAGTTATCGCGATTTTGCAGGCTATTAATTTTGTTTTATCTCACAGATTAAATAATTCCATTATTTTATCAGACTCCAAAAGCTGCTTACAATCCATACTTTCTAATCCTTTTAAATCAAAATCTAGGTTCCCAACTATCCTCAAAATCAAAGAATCTCTCTACATCTGTTATCAACACGGTATCAATGTTGTGTTAGCTTGGATACCAGGCCACTCTGGTATTTCAGGCAATGAAACAGTAGACTCTTGTGCAAAACAGGCTATTAGTGTAGGTACTTTGGAACATTATCAGATTATTCCCCTTGATGTTTGTTCTAATATGAAAAATCAGATGATGGATGCATGGAATAGGGAATGGCAGTTATCTAGAAACATGAAGGGAACATTTTATGGTTCTATACAACCAGAAACTCCATCAAAACCCTGGTTTTCTGTTATCCAGTCTCTAGATAAATCTTACACCTCTATAATCTGCAGAATGCGGCTAAATCACTCTTGCACCCCTGTTCATTTGGCTAAGATTAGGGTTAGGGATAATTCTCTTTGTGAATGTGGTCTATATGATGGCGACCTTGACCATATTTTTTTTAATTGTCCCAATCTACGGCTATCATTATATGATATCCTCCCCTCTGAAATCCCCCGTCCCACCTGTATGAAATCCCTCCTTACTCTTACCTTTCCCTCAGTTATTCCCTGTTTATGTAAGTGTGTTAAGGTGAATGGTATCAAACTCTTAAGGTTATATGTGATATATCTACATTTTATTATTTATGGTGTTCATCTTGTACTTATTTGTTCGTCTCTGTTGTAGTCTCTATTTAGTTGTAGATGAAAGTCAACTTGGAAACTATATGTCAAAATTCATATGTTCGGTATCTTATTCGGTATAATTTTCGAATCGTAATATCTACGTGACACTGGTAGACACTTTATTTACCTATGAAATTGCCGTTCTGTACGAAAAAAGTTAGTGTTTTTTATTTTTCTTTATTTCTATTATTCAAAGTAACGACACATGCTATCGATGCATCTTCGCTAGTGCAGAGGCAATTTATCAATGCCCTTCTTAACGAAATCGACTGGATGGGAGGCTTATTTTCCGTGATTTACTCGTATCCCAGTGAACACATGACCTCAAAATGTTACAAATACATAGATCATATATCTAAATACATAATTTTACGCAGACATGACGTAATGGTGACTTTATTTAGTATCAATAAATATGATCATTACATATATGATTACAATTATTCAGAACCAACCACACATCACTATTATTAAGTTAAATAGAAGTCACATTGTTAACGACCAAAACTAAATTAATGCAAACTATATCGATAAAAGTTTGCCTTTTGTCTTAATAGATAGCGCTACAGCAAAAATACATCGTGATATGGTTTAGTCGCATTGATTTGGTTAGAGTCACGCATGTTTTTCAAGGAATTGGATTCGGTTCGGACAAATACGGGACCAGTTTAGAACAGTACACAATAGTGGTGTTATCAATATCCTATTAGTGTATTCATTAGTTCAACATTCCACCACCGATACTAGCTTAGCGCATCAGTGCACGCTCACAAGTATATTCGTACACACATCTACGTAAGCGATTTAGGAACAACTTGACATTGTTATGTCAGCTTAACGTCAGTTAGGTAATAATGATGTGGACTGGACATCATACGTACGTCATATTTATTATGTAAAAGTCTGTGTGAAATATTGAGTCATATGTGACTCATATCTTACATAAATCCTCACATAGCGCAATATCATTTTGACGTCCGTTTGACATAAATGTGTTCACTGGGTATTGTGGGAGTTCGTGGGTGATGGTGATCACTTTTTCTTTGGCCGTGTTTCTCCCAATGCTGGACAAAAGGCTATATAATATATATTTATATATTAAAGTGTTTTAATTGAAACAACTATTTGCGCGGGAAACTGGTTTAGTAATAACTTTTTAATTCTACCATAGACAAAGGCTTAAACTTCTTAATAAACACTGCACTCCTCCCCCATTAATCCATAGCCCTGACAATACAAACAAAAAGGAAACAATTTAACTAATTAAAATAATAAAATTTCTTATAATCTATATCGCGTTTTGGTCTAAGAGTTCTTCCAAGACCCCTGTCAGCTTCGGAAGGAAATTCCGGGCTAGGATGACTAACATCTGCTGACAGACTCGCTGACTTTAAATTACTATGCTCTACGACGTCATTTCCGTCAACATGCTCTCTAGCCTCCTCCCATTCCTCCCCCCCTTCTCCAGCTACCTTCTCAGAAGGTACTACATTCTCAACAACAGCTGTAACAGGCTGATGTGCAACCTCTGAATTAATGCTGAGTGAACCGGTTGAAGGCGCTGGGGAACCAATTACTGGAGATGATGGCTGAGAGGATGTTAAACAAGCCTGTGAATGTGCCGAGACTGAAATACTGTCTTCAAGATCATCATTACTTTTATCATTTTTGTGAATATATTTTCTAATTTGGTCTAAATGCCGTATACATGAGGTGTTAAAGTTTTCAAAATAAATCTTAAACATTCTATTACCAATCTTATCTGATATCCTACCTACCACCCATTTAGCCTTACGAGCAGAAAACCATTTCGCCCAAACCATTTCACCGATATTAAAACATCTAGATTTGATGAGAATACTCTTACTATTTACCGGTTCCTGAAAGGTATTACTTTCTGGAGGCAGTACAATGTCTAATCTAGATCTTAAAGTACGACCAAACATATCCCATCCTCGTCGCCAATTAATATATATTTATATATTAAAGTGTTTTAATTGAAACAACTATTTGCGCGGGAAACTGGTTTAGTAATAACTTTTTAATTCTACCATAGACAAAGGCTTAAACTTCTTAATAAACACTGCACTATACCAATCATTTACCACCAGAAAAATAGGAGTATTTGTATAATGGCAACTAGTCTTATATCAAACACAAGTATACAATGTCATGTGTTTCAGTTTATTTGACATAGTATTTACAATGATACAATTTGTATTAAAAATAAAACATTTTTTTAAGATTTACACAATTGTTTATTAATTTTGTTCATTTTCAATGTCTTCTCTTATACTCGTAAGTATAGAGTTTAGAAACTCTGTAGGTTGAGATATATCATTATGATGCCGAGTTCATCCGAAATACCAAACAATTGTCATAACATGAGCACAGCTTCAGACAGTTCTTTTCCCAATTATGCATCTGCAATAATATTCAGAAATTCTATCTTCTCAACTAGTACCTGCTACTTTCAATAATATACGTGTGTTACATACATTTGTTGATACACATTCAAGAAGCAATTCCGCTTAATTATTTCGCCTGTTGTTAACTTCATTAGGTAAAATCCTAGACCTGTTTTTTGTTTCGAGCAGGGATCGAACGAGACCTCAGCGTCAGCCTCAGTCGTACCGCGTACGCATTACAACTGCGCCGCCGAGGCAGTCAACAAATGTGGCTATCCATATTTTCCACATTATCAAAATCAACTGTGTTATTAGTTTTCTATCTTAACAAATCTAACATTTCTGTAATGTACGTCAGAGAAAATTGTGTTTAAAACTCAAATTCTCAAATTCCCAATTATTCCAATCCAAAAGCTAAAGATATTCATTAAGTAGGTAAAATATCAAATAGCTGTTGAGAAATAGCAAAAGTAGTCAGGGTGTATCAATACCCCAATCGTGTGCAAAATCGAAGAATTCGTTGTGATAATGATAGATTATAGAAATTGGACCAAAAACAAGCCCACTGAGTTTGTTTCGCCGGGTCTTCTTAGGACCGGGTCGCGCCGCGTAAAATCCAGTGGTAAGTAAGCCCACTGAGTTTGTTTCGCCGGGTCTTCTCAGGTTGGGTCGTTTTGGATCCGGTGGTAGTTTTAAAACACGCGCCGTTTCGTTAATGCCTATGGTCCATATCGACCTTTAAAACAGAGAAAAAAATAATAATAATACTTAACAATTCTGGACTAATATAAAAATATTGTAAAATTTATAGTTGCCCAGTGTATTTTGACGATGCTATGTATGTTGTGTATATATTAGTTGATATGATTTCTATACTTACTTATGTTTCTTTATTTTGTACTGACTTGTCGTAAGCGCTATTTTAATTGCCTACATGATGAATAAAACTATTTCATTTCATAAAAGTAAGTCACTTTATGCAAGAAAATGAGAGAAAATCTATTCTATTCTATTTTTAGATTATGGTCCCATGGATTTTAGATGATTTCACCAATGTCAAGTATTAAAATAGCAATATCTAAAAATAAATATCAAAACGTAGACATCTTTTCCAAAAAGAGATTGTTACTTTCTTGTATTGTTTACATTAAATCAACGAATCACGAAACAGACAGGATACCACGAATGACAATACCTTGAAAATTTACAGCTTTACATACAGTGTTGTCAGCTATATGATGCAATGGTAGTTATTGTTTTGCGTTGGCATACATCAGTAAAATATATCTACCAACACTGTTTCATTTTTAAATTTTTCTAATAATTTGACTGGTCTAAAATTATTACGGATCCAAGTTTCACTTTTTTAGCACTGTCATTTCCGTATAGTTTGAATGCTAGTTTGATTTTGTTCGAAATAAAAAACCAACGTCCATACAAGAAGTGGACATCTCCTTTACTTAAATCTACCGTATAGTTTTTTATGAATTTATTTTCAAAAATAAAATCCTAACCGGCTGTGAAATTTAAAAAAAATACGGTTTTAATTAAAAAAAATAATTAGCCTTTCTACCGTCGATATAAATCATTTTAGTAGTTTTCGTCCAGTGGTAAATATTTTTTATCATGGATGAATAATAATAAAATTAAATAATGAAACAGAGTAGAGACATATTAATGTAGATTCTAATTGCAGGCTTTCATACTGGCTAACATATATTTGGGATTCATATTGATCACAGGAAAATATATAAATGGCTACATATTAATTTATATAGTTAGCATGTTTATATGTGTAGCATACAAAATTGTATTGCCAGTCGTAAAATGTTTTAAAAATATTCAACAAGATCTAGGCAAGTGAATTTTCAATATTTTATAATAGCATTTTTACCTACTTAGAAGTGTAAGTGGGCCACCAACATCGTAGACCCAAAGCCAACCTCACCTGCACGCAGTACACTCTGCTGATTAACTGACGAGGGAATGACGAAACCTGATTCCCGTTGCAGGTTGTGGGGGTCAGACTGCGTCTTTATAGCAAATACCGTCAAATCTATGGCATGAGAAGGCGGACCTTCGCATTAAATTGGGATAACGCCAGGCAGAAAGAAAGAGTATTAGTACTATGACTATTTTAAGAGATTCTGGATTCCGATAAAGTAAAACACTTGCATTTTACTTGTGATTCGACCATTTTTTTTACTTTTATTTATTAATCCTACAAAGAAAAGACCCACTCAGCCTTTCGACATTTTCATTCAGTTTCGTAACAGTACACCAAGCTTTCGTCTCCTATTACTAGCAATATATAATTGCTAATGATTGCCCTCCGTCGTATTTATTTATCATTTTATCATACCACTCTACTCGCTGTCGTTTTTGAACTTCGATTAACTCATGTGGTGCAAACGTTCCTAGTGTACGTGCAAAATTATACGCACTTGACTTATTCAATGTTGAATGTTGTATAAATTTGCTGACGTGGTTTTTTATCCGATTGAATTACTTTTCATGCTGTTACCGCTGTCCCCGGCCGGCCTTCGCCTAAATCGTCATAGAGCTGAATACATTCACGTTTGAATTCATTATACCAGAAGTAAAGAGCTACGAGATGGGGCTTCATAGACAATCCAAATTTAAGTAAATATTTGGCAACTTCCTTGTTGACTGTGGTTTACCACAGCGAATCTCGAAAAAATTATCGACATAAATTCCGTTAGTTAAACACACCAGTTTCAAATCAACCCCACAAAGAAAAAAATGACTTAAAATGTATACCCAGAACATACAAACATAATATCATACAAGCTAAAACAGCAAATACTTTATTATTATCCTTAAGTGAATTCCAGAAACTTCAAGAGTTCAATATTATATAAATAATTTATTATTTCAGAATCTGAGTGTGAATACGAGGGCCTTATTCCTGAAATATCGGATTTAGACATAAAACTATTGTCTATTGAACCTGAACATAATCAAAACTATGACGACAAACAGAGTTATGGTAAATTTTTATTCGATTATTTTTAATTAATCACAGTCCATATTTACAAATGTTTGTATATTATTGCAGATTACTGGAAACCGAATGATATACCACTTGAAGAAGGGAGTGATAGTTCTGAAAATAGCAGTTCCCTTGTAACTAACTTTTCTATGGATAAAATACAAACTCTTGAAAAAGACGTCCAGTCATCAGATTCTAGTGAAGATGAATATATACCACTAGGTAAGTAAACACTAAACATATACACTACAACATGAACTAGAACCAACAACGAATTTGTTGTTTTTTATCGTTGTACATATTTTAACATATTTCCTATTATTAAAATAAATAGGTACTTATTACTTTAAAAATAATCTAGTAAATCGAAATCATATTTTTTATTTTCTTAAAGCTTTATGGCAACCAAAACGTTACTTTTCTAGACTACTTATTCAGTAGGTACCAAGAAATAAGACTTTACTAAAACTTCTCAAAATAATTTTAAGAGCTCTATAAAGGGGCGTGTTACTTACAGTTTCAAGTTTAATTAACTCTTCTCCGCAGCGTGATTACGTTTAACCGTATCCTAAGGGACTATAGTCTACATTCTACACTATAAATAACTACATCCAACATTTTTCTTCATAAAATTACTTTTTCCCGGCGCGAACCTAGAGTTAAAAATAATAATCCAGTTTTGACGTCGAACAAGCTTTTTAACACAAAAGTTTCAAAATGAGTCTTATCGTTTTAGCAATTAATATGAAAGAACGATTTAAGGTAGTGAATTCTAAAAAAAAATGTCAAATTACACCACATCATACTCAGAAATCTATATACAAGGTTAGTCGGAAAGGGTCTAGGAAGCTGGAAATCCATAAAAGATTCCAGATTCAGATCCATTGCTGTTCAAAGATTTTAGAAAAAAATACGTACACGCAACCCTAAGACCAGCTGTTTTCATTTGGGGTCATATTTAGGGTCACGAAACACAAGAATTGCACATTTAGCGGACATTCCGACAGGCGGAAGCTGACAAACGGCTTAGCGGTAAAGCAAAACGTCAAAGAGTTCGCCGATACAAGTAAATATGTAATAAAAGAAATAGACACGACATTTCTTTGAAGTGAGTCACGAGCGGCATAGCTGTTGTTATCAGACTCATCAAATACGTACAACTTTAGATGACTCCACGACTGTATCCACGAAGTCGTAAGTAGAGGTCCAAGTGCACGCATAGTTCACCGATCTTATTTCCGTCCTATGATATGATAGGTGCGAGCCCATCCTAATTAGCCATACCGGGCACAAAATCCAGTTTCAGGCAACATGAGTGCATTTTTTCAAACAGAATTCTAACTCAAATGTGATTGCCCGACATGAGATTGAACCCAGACCTCGTGATTCCTAACGCCTAAATACGCTGCTACTAGACTAATATGGCGACTTAACAATAAATAAACAATAATAATTGCTAATAAAATACTACGTAGCCGATAACAATGTCCTTTCTTCGATATTTTAATCACTGCATAGCGCAATTCTCTGAAAGGATTATCAAAGCTGAAAGCAACACGGCGGCGCGTTAGGCGAAATCTTTTGACGAATGCCGCTGTATGCCTTTCGCCTTCACTAAAGTATTAATTCATTGCGGTATTCCCTGACGAAAGGTCGATTTTTAAATATTTGTTTATGGAAGTGATACGCGATCATTATTTTATATTATTAATACATTTCTCTTCTATATTATTATTTATCGTTGTTATTCGTTTATTATTCGTGTGTTAGCAAGGTACTGACAATTTCGACGGAGTATACCAATGCAGAATATTACGACATGATGTTGTGTGTCGATAAATGTGATGGGGTTCTTTGTATGGCCCGCGAACTGTACGGGCAACGGTACCCCAACTGTCCGTTACCACCGTACCGCTCTTTTAATAATTTGACACATCGGTTGTTTTCTACGGGATCAGTTCAGCTACCTCGTTCTGAAGACAAACCCGTGCCTTCTGCTCGTGCACGCACGGAACTCGAAGAAGATATTCTTGAGTACTTCCGGGAAGACCCTAGATGAAGTACTTTTCAAGCCGGACTAACTTATGGTATTTCCCGAAAGGCCGCCTGGCATATCATACGACGAGATGGGCAAAATGCCTACCATTTTCGACGAACTCAAGAACTAGTTACAGGCGATTATGCGCCAAGGCTTGAGTTTTGCCGGTGGTACGTTACTCAGGTGATTGAGAGCTCAAATCTTGATAATAAGATTTTATGGACAGACGAAGCCACTTTCACGAGAGGTGGAATAGGTAATATGCATAAGTAATGACCATTACTGGGCACATGAAAATCCTCACGTTTCCAAAGTTGACAGATTCCAGCATCGGTGCGCCATCAATGTGTGAGCTGGGATAATTGGTACGCGACTCATAGGTCCAGTATTTTTGCCAAGGAGACTCAACGCAGAGAACTATTTGACCTTCCTCAGAACGGAATGGAATGGAATATGGAAGAGCCTCTTGAAGAATTGCCTCTGGCCGTCTACGACGGGGTTGTTTTCCAGCACGACGACGCCCCAGCACACTTTGCTCGAGACTGCAGAGCATACCTAAATGAGCTATTTTCTGTGTAGATCGGTCGTGGTGGGCCTGTAGCCTGGCCTCCTCGTTCCCCGGATCTCACTCCGATGAACTTTTTTTTGTGGGGTCACGTGACATTGGCATTTGGCATTGTGTATGCAGAGGAGTCCAGCAATGAACAGGTAATGAGGCTTAAAATAATATCTACGTTTGTGAAGATAAGAGAATCCCCGCAGATGTTAACAAACGTAATGGCATCAGTACAAACGACGGGCCTCTATGTATCAGCCGGCAAGGACATCATATCGAACCATTTCAGTGATGTGACGTTTGATTCTACTGAATAAATCGGTGAGCGGTTATAACCGTTAAGTTTTTAGTGAAATAGTACTATGTAACAACATAAAGAACTAAGTGCGTATGTGTTGTGTTATGGGTACATAAATTGCTTGCTTTGTATTTCGCCGCCGATAGAAGTAGGCAACTTTTGATTTTAGGGTTGTGCGTTTTTTAAATTAAAAAACAATTTTAGATTTTTGTATGAAATTAAAATATGAGCTTTATGAGATAAGATATTCATGTAAGAAATTGTTATCAGCGTTACTTTAAGTTGGCCAGAGCTTTATACAGGTTTTCAGACTAACATTGTATATACAACGTGTTACAGAAAGGTGTGGTCATATTTTAGTGTCATTACACACTCCTTATAAGTAAGTACCTGTGTACCGGATCATATCTAACCAAGACATCCTAAAATTTCACGTTAATTTTAATCACTCGTTTATTAAGATCGATAAGATTGATGACATCACTATTAATTATAATGAATGACACTCACTTTTTAATAAACTTGAATAAGATTTACGTAATTCTACGGACATACGTACGTAACTTGTAATTTAAACACAAAATACCTGAAAGACTGTTTGCTGAAGACGATATAGGTACCATCCTCTGAAGTATTATAAAGATTTCATTGTCGGATCATCCATCTATGAATTTCGCTTAATACAGTCGACGAGCGTCTTATAAGCTATTATCAGTTCCACGAACACAAAATACCAATACATAATACTTGTTTTTAGTCAAATACAACATATTTTTTGAACTCGTAATCATACTTCATAAAATCAGAAATTGCCGAACTGACTGCGTCAAATAAATATTGACATTTGACAATTGTTTAATGTTTTTTTAATTATAAAATAATTAAATAAAAGGAGGTCTATAGTATAATTGTTTATCATTTAGTGTTGTCCAAAGTTGAAAGTCGATATCGACATGTTACTCATTCGATAAAAAAGAAAATTCTATAATTATTGTCCAAGCAATGCAATCGGATTTGATACTATGGGAGATAAAATACTAATACCCTACACTATACATTGCTTAAATTTGCCCGCCCCTTTCTATAACACGTTGTATAAAAGCGAAATACCACTCACTCACTGATTAATCACGATTTCTCAAAAACTACTGAAGCTGTGATCATGAAATTTGGTCAGAGGGCCAATTCTGCTATTTTAACTGACACTACGAATGAATTTTAACCGAACTGAGTTTAGATTTTGAATTAATAAAAAATATGGCATTCTGCTCCTTTAGAAATTCGATATCATCTCAGTTAAATTGCATTTACTGTCAATTCGATCAACTTTCAATGTCTTTCTTTTGTTGAAATGATGGCTTCGCATTATTATGCATTTCGCCAATGACAAGTATTTTACCGAATTTTACGTATCAGCTGCCATAGACTAAATTCTAGAAATTAAAAATGACCTAAGCGACAAAATCAATGTTACCAACTCACAATAAAATACCCACAATATGACGTAATTTCAGTGATTAAAAAATTACGTAACAGGAGGTTATGATTTTTTAATTAATTGATTTGACTAATTCCATGTATTTTATTTATTTAATTAATTTATCTATTCCATGGCATAACTGAAGGAAAACGGCACAACAGCACCACTGAGACAGTCCTTTCCGGAAATAACCACAATCGCAATTATTTTATTGAAATCTGAAATTCTACCGAATTACGGTTTTTTTATTTTTATATTAACACTGCTGAGGACATATTTATACTAATTATAAATTGTGCGAGAGTTTTGGCGGGAATTTTGACAGTGCGATTGATCTCTAATTTAATCTACACTAATATTCTAGAGAGAAAAGATTTTTTTGTATTTTTGTATGTAACAAATAAACTTAAAAACTACTGGGCCGATTTCAAAAATAATTTGGCCGTTAGAAAGCTACATTATCACTGAGTAACATAGGCTGTAAACTCATTTCTAATACTTTACTAAAATAACGAGCACACAAAGTCGAACAATTTTGACTACTTTTAGTTGCTTGCAGTAAAGGAGAATAAAGTTAACTGAATTTATCTGCAGTTAACTCACAGTCACTTCACCTCAGTGTTGCCAAGTCAGATTTTTGAAAATACCGTGTTGTCCACATTAAAATACGGTATTTGCGCCAAAAATACAGTGCTTGATGGAAAAAAATACAGTGTATTTTACAGTGCAATAAAATGTCATACAAAAAAGGAAATAATTAAATTATTAAGTAAAATATAAATTTATTTTAAACTTTATATCCTAAACTAACTTAACATTTTATTTGTATATATCGATCGCTGCAGAAATGGATGGCTGCGATGATGATGATATCGGTTTAGTTTTTTTAATGTGTTTAATCAAAGAGTTTTATGTATACTACTAGACAAGCTGCGCGGTACATAGAAATTGTACCACTAAGTTGCAGTCAATTGACCGTAACTAAATATTACCATCTCGCTTACTCTCAACTAGAACCCCTATTGCACTCCCTGTTTGTGAACTGTCAAACTCCCGCGTTATGTGACGCAGATTTACTTCTAAATAACCTGTCTATTAAACAACAATAATACGAAATTTTGACTGTAAAAAAATACTGTATCCTCCATACACTGTATTTATAAAAATACGGTGTCCAGTAGATGGTGAAAATATGGCAGATTTGCTGTCATTACAGTGCACTTGGCAACACTGCTTCACCTTTAGTCACATTTCGTTCTCAATTAATATTTTGACTTTTGTCTATGGACGAAATGTATTTTAGATAGTTAAGTGTCAAATTTATTGTTACCAGAATGCCGTTTTGGTTCAGTCAACTTGTATTCTACTTTCGATATCATTGCGATCTAAGTTCTTGAATATTGGTTTAACAGAATACCATTTGCAACTTTCTTGTCGCTGAGATTAGATCGGAATGATATTTTGAACATTTAAAATTACGAGAATTGGGCCTCTGGTGATAGTTTGTGTAACGTAGACGTCAGCAAGGACGGATTTTTGGAAATTTACATTTTAATGGGATAAAAGAGGGGTTTGTACGTTGCAAAAGGGGGGAGGGGGGATTGAACTTTGTATGGAACGCAATACAACTGTGAAACTATGCACGAATATTGGTTATCACAAATAATAAAATATGTGATTCACATTTTTCCTATTTTCCACTTGCAAAAGGGGGAGGGGGGGTTAAACTTACTCCCTCACTGATTAATCACGATTTCTTTTGAAAAATAGAACTACTGAAGCTGGGATGAAATTTGGTCAGATGATAGTTTGTGTGATGTAGACGTCAGCTAAGAACAGACTATTGGAAATTTACATTTTAAGGGGGTAAAAGAGAGGTTTGTACGTTGTATGAAACTTTTTTATGGAAGGGAATGAGACTGAAATTGAGCACAAATATTGCTTATCAAAAATAATGGAATTTGGAGTCTTCTTTTTTTGGAAAATTCCACTTACAAAAGGGGGAGGAGGGTTTGAATATTGTATAAAACTTTTTTATTGAAAGGAATACGACTGTGAAATTAAACAAAAATATTGCTTATCATTAATAATGAAATATGTAATTCACTTTTGTGTAAAATTCCACTTGCAAAAGGGGGGATTTGAATTTAGTATGAATGTATTTATTTTAATTTTTAAACCAGTTGACCGATTGGGGTCATATTCACACCGTAAATTTGTTTTGTGGAAACATTGGTTTATAACTATTAATCATCACGCTACGACCCATGGGAGCGGAGCAGTAATCTATACATAGAGCGAAATACCACTCACTGATTGATTTAACACGAAATCAAAAAACTACTAAAGCTAGGATCATGAAATTTGGTCAGATGGTAGTTTGTCTAAAGTAAGGGGTCCGCTACGAAAGGGTTTTTGGAAATGTACATTTCAAGGGGTTAAAGCGGGAGGGGGTGTTTTGGAATTTTCGGATGTTCGTAGATCAATCATGCATTAACGGCTGAATGGATTTGAGTAAAATTTGCCATACAGGTAGACCAAGACAAGAATTACAACATAGGCAACTTTTAGCCCAGAAAAAGACTTTTACGCGGGCGGAGCCGCGGGTAAATGCCAGTAATTTATAAGCATCGAAAACAGTTTTTTTTTAAATAAAGCGCATTTTCAGATCAAACCAAGGAGCCCCTGCTACAAACAACTTTAGAAGTTGGAGAACCTTCTAGCACTTGGAGCAGCAGTGCTTACAATGCTCTATGGAATTTTACTGGAGCTGTAGCAAACATGATGCACACGGATACCAGCAAAAGGAAGAGAGTATCCAGTATTGATTCATCAGATGGTTTTGAAATGATCGATCAAAATGACTTTACTTAAAAACATATCTTACAAATTAGAAATAGGATAATAATATTACTACTTGATAATATCTTATTTATTACACTTCTTAAAACATGAAATTTAAATGTTACAAGACATGTTTTCTAATTTTGCCAACATTTGCTGGTGCTGTTGTTTTAATGCCTTCAAGCGCACACTATTCAACACATTTCTGGCCACAAGTGCTTCTAACATGGGTCTTGACATCTGTAACATGGGTTTTGTTTTCATTTAAATATTTATATAGTTATTAATAATAATTATTTTCTTCTATGTATCATGTTCATCAGTTATAATAGTATACAGTACCTTATCTACAATGTGTCCAATAGCAATAGTCCTCACAGCTGCATTGTGTTGCTTAGTGAGAATATCATCAGTTTCATTTTGGCTCACTTCATTATTGAAGGCTTCATCTTCTTCTTGCTTTAATATTGCTGGAAGCTGGGTCAGTGTCTTAAAAGAAGGAATTTATTAAGAAATAGGAAAAGTATTTCAAGGACAGGAACAACATCCTCCACTGTAATTACCATGATACCAGGTACCAGGTCTTATAACTGGCTAAATAAAATTTATCTTGCAGAAATCATGCATGTTTTGGTGTTTGAAAGTAACCGCACCAATAATTTTGTTTATAGGAAGTCTTACTTGCATCCAGTAAATAAATGTCCCTTCATTATAATATAGTACCATGTATTTACCATATTTTATAAACAAAACATTTGAAGATGACCCGGGAGAGCAATTATGAAGCATGAAGCTGGATTAACCCTCCAACTTAAAAAAATGATTTTGAAAATTGTCTGTGTTTGGTTAACACTTGGCAAATTTATGCCCAATTTCAATAATGTATTTGAGACAACGTCTAAAACACGCCTTTAAAAAAACGTATTTTTATATAGCAGAGGCAGGCAAACCAGCATGTGTTAACCTGATGGTAAATTATCTCCACCGTCCAAGTACATCCTCATTACCTGAAGAATTATGGACGCATTGTTGACCTTACCTTAGGAAAGGGATTGTGAAAGGGAAGGTAAATTGGGCCTCTGGAGTGTGGTAAAACCTTGCTGTAGACAGTTTTGTCTACATCATGAATGTGCTGGCTGGATAGGGTTGTTACCACTGTCACAGAAAACCGACGTAAAATAGTGGCTATCTGCTGCGTTTCGTACTGAAAGATATCCGGAGGCCCAAATCCCCTCCCCTTCTCAATCCTGTAATCATCCCTTTCCTGTAAGGTCGGCAACGATTCTTTGGGTATTGTGAGCATTCATGGGCCGTGGAGATCGTTTATCATCAGGTGACCCAATTGCTTGTTTGTCGACATATGCTTAATTGACAATGAGATTCAGAGGTGAATCTATAAGTGTACAGTATTTGAGAACGAAATATGATCAATAACCTGTAGGTCTACTAATGGCCGTTCCCTAAATTCTATTTACTAATAGATTGCGTTGTTTGAAAAGGTTTTATTTATTTAACTTTGTTAAATTTCAAAATACCGAGTGTAAGGGAATTACTTCCGAAAACGAAGACAGGTGGGTAGTACTGGTGTTTAAAGATACGATACTTACGCGATATACTTACAGAGTATTAGAGCGCGGTAATGCGCGCAGGTCATTGACCCCGACTTTAGTATTAGTACTATGGCAAGTACACAGCAAAGGAATAGCGTGTACCGTATATGATAATCCCCTCACACCCGGTATATTAAACTATAGTTGCGGGATTTTCAAACTCCATATTTCTGGCGCCAAACAGCAGTGTATAAGCACTTTTGTGTTTCAGTTCGAAGGAAATTGAAGCCAGTAAAATTACTAGGCATTATTCAACCTTGTCTCGGGGTGATGTGAGCAGTACAGTACCATGCAGTGCTTTGTAATTGGATTAGGTTGTTTGTGGTGTGTCTGTTTATGAGCGAGCAGGCGAATACCATCAAGAGAGCTACCCGCTCGTTTAGTTATTGAGGCTATAAAAAAGTTGGGGGCGTCTCCACCCAGGGCTGCATAAACCTGCAACCTGCATTGTAGATTGTGTGACTCAAATAATTTTCGGAACCCCTGCTATAGTTAGTGCATTTCCCAAACATGCGAACACGCATAATTCCTAACCCCACTCTGCTTGAGTGTTGTTTCTATTGCTTAGTATTACCTGAATAGTACATAATACTATGTACTTGAGAAATAATATTTTTCCTTCTTTTTATTTCTATTGATGAAAGTAAGCACACATGCTATCGATGCATATTTGCCAGTGCAGTAGCAATTTATAGTTGGCCTTTTTGAAGAAATCGGCCGGACGGAACTACAAATTAATTCTTCAATCGCATTTTGTATTGCCTCTCGGGTATTGTTTTTTTCTCGCCTAAAAGTTGGCTAACTTATGTATAATTGTGTTATTTGTGTTCTGATTGAGAACCTCGCACATCTGCAGCCAGTTTTGGTCAATCCCTCGTTCCCACTACTCCTGCACGACAACTCCCGACCTCATACTGCACAACAGACTATCTCCAAGCTACAAGAGCTAGGATTGGAAGCTCTCCCGTCATACGCCGTACTCACCTGATCTTGCGCCTACATACTTTTTTTTGGCGGGAAAATTTACTACCTGAGAGAATAGATACGCAACTTATCGATATCGGTATCATTTGAATTGAAAAAGTGGCTGTCATTTTATTTGATTTACTTCCAAGATAGTAAACCGAGACGCGCCCTATTTAAAAATGGTAGATCCGATGTTAGAATTAAAAAAGGTGAAGACTACAAAATCGATATCGTAGCCGCAAATACGTAATTTAGACCCGAAGTTACCATTTGCTTTTTAATGCGGAAATCATACATAATCGGACCATCATGCTTCTTCGGATTTGCCATATCTATATCCACAAGGTCCTATTTTCTGGGGGAATGCATAGTATATAAAATAATGTTTTCCGTGTAACCAAACGGGCAGAGCCGCGGGCAAAAGGTAATAAATACTTCATAAAATGGTAGTTTTTCATGAAATATACTTAAATATGCTTCGCTCGCCGTTCTGAACGGCAATTTCATAGGTAAAGACCTATTATTATACCTTTAAATAAATGCGAACATCACTCCCTCGCTCACTAATCAATCAAAACTACTAAAGCTAGGATCATGAAATTTAGTCAGTTGATAGTTTGTGTAAACCCTACGGGCTTGTTAAGAATGGTTTTTGGAAATTTACATTCCAAGGGGGAAAAGGTGGAGGGTGGAACTTTATATGAAACTTTTTATGGAGTGGAATAAGACTGTGAATATGAGTACAAATTGAGTTTAACATTTTTGTAAAATTCCACTCACAAAAGGGGAGGGGCTTAGGCAGGCGAGTTAAATTTTGTATACAGACAGACATACACACGCACGCACACACCAGACCAAAGGGTCAATTCTAATTTTTAAACTTCACAAATCTTAAAGACAAAAATAAAACTTATCAATGACGACCGGCTAGCCGCGTCGCGGCTGCCTTACGCGCGCCAATTGCATGCTGTCTATCTTACGCATCGCGCATAAATAGGTACCTCACGTATTTTAATTGATGCGTCGCTTGAGCTCTGTGCTTGCCATCAAGATATTAGTACCTACCTACATGATTAAAGACTGCGCGTCGCGTCCACGCTCATTGATCAGATTTGAGGCTTGAAAAATTTGACTACTATATAACGAATATGCAAACAATAACCGGCTTTCCGAGCCTCGTCGGGCACTTGGAAAAAAAAGTACCTACATATTACAATATTAAAACTGCGTTTTAATGGATCATCATCATCGCTCTACGCATTTCCCAAGTCTTCTTATATTTTTTATCTACCGTATACAAATTCAATTCTTGCCTATGTCATCCTATACAAAGTAGGTATACAAAGATTGCAGAAGCTATGGACAAAAAAATTAAGGTATTCATCTGTAAATGGCCGAAACATTTAATTATAACATACGACTTTGTGTCAGTTTATAATATTTAAATATTCTCTAACAAAATTTAGTTAGTTTCCTACCTAGAAAATTCCAAAACAAAATGATAAAATACAAATAGATGCTGGATTAGAACCCGAGATTCGAGGGCCAACGAGTAAACTCCCAAACCGATACGCTAAATTACATAGACCTTTATAACGAAACTATAATAGTGTTTCATAAACGAACTGCCAGTATATGCCTATAACGCATTTACACCTATGCCATCACCTACAAGTTTTTCACTGTTCGATAGACAGCACTACTACGACGGGTCATCTACAAGAGTTTTATCGATTGATTTATAGATGGCACTAGTAAGACAGGTATACCATTACAATTCAGCTAGTTTATTAACGCCATCTAAACTATATAATAGAACTACTATGTACCGGAGAACATAGTTAGTTTTACGTAAGTTCAGAACTAATCTATTGAGTTAGCAGTCTATGCTTTTCTATTTGTCTATGCAAAGAGGCAGTACAAAATTCCTTTGAAGAGTTTGTTAGCCGGGAGTCTAGCCGATTTCTTCGAGAAGGGCATCGATAAATTGCCACTGCACTGGTAAAGATACATCGATAGCATGGGTGGTTACTTTGATAAATAATAGTTATTTACCTATGAAATTGCCGTTTTGTACGAATAAGGTTGCTTTTTAACCGACTTCAAAAAAGGAGGAGTTTCTCAATTCGGCGAGTTTTCTTATGTATGTACATAGATTTCTCCGCCAATTAGGGATCGATTTTGTAGGAAAAATTACAATCGATAGGATTTAGCTTCGATGTGGTCCAAATTTGGTTAAGACCTGATGACAGACTACGCACTACGCAGTAAAAAATTGAAACTCCTAAACGGATAGTGGACTCATCGCGAAAGTGTTATTATATTAGAATTTACATGCCATAAGAGTACCTAAAAATTTTAACAAAACTTAAAACCAGACTACATAAAAAAAATCTAAAGGTCTCTTGAAGTCTGTTTTTAAGTTTTGCTAATTTTCCATCTTTATTTCTATTAAAAATGGAATGGATAGAATCTTTTTTGCTAAAGAGCCGCAGTTTCATAGGTAAGGGACCTATTATTAAAAGCATGCACACAGACCACGCATTGAAATACACGCAATATAACCTGGATGTAATACACAAGTCGTCATGGCTATTGTTTTTGTGGTGACAGGATGCTTAGAATGGCGAGTGAAGTGATCAACTTTTGACGGCTGAGTTATTTTGCGCATATTGTATGTATTATGTAAATTGTATACTAATACTATTGTACTGGATCAGGGTACTTGAGTCTTTATGAAATGCAGTAAACTCCTAATCTTTTTAGGAGAATTCAACTTTCATGTCCATACTACAATGAAGTTTTTATATGCATCGTACTTATGAAGTCCGTAACTACTACTAGTAGTAGTAGACTAGTAGAACTGATCATTGTTACTAATAGATAATATTCGGACTCATTACAAAACGTGACGAGTTTTACAACAGTCTCTATGGTAACCAGTTTGTTTAAGCCCCAGTATTAAAGTTAAACTACATTTGTAATAAGTTACTATGGTAGCCCATTGTAACTGCTTGGCTTGAGCCTAGTCTTAAAAGTAGCTCTTATTGTGTTTTGTAATAAGATCGTTTTTCGTAATAAGTTGTTTAATGACAGAACGTAACATTGGTTGTCAATAAAATATGAATTTCGATGTATATATCATAATATCTCTCCATGACGATAAAATTATGCTCAACAAATTTTGGATAAAAGTGCCAAGTATCTTACACCTACAATTTGGGTTTAGAATTATTGCGTAATTATCCAATCATAAATACAATCCTGCCTATAAGGTCCTAAAATTCTCCATAAAAATCTTAGTACCGAAGTCTAAAGTCTACCAATCTTATTGAGTTTGCTTTTTATGCGTTTCTAATAATCGTCCTGAACCACATAAAATATTTTTATAATAAATTATTTTAATCTATGAATTATATATCATGTATGATGGATGTACTTACTTCAAAGTTATTTAGCAATAAAGAATCATTGTTATTTACTATTTCCATTTCAATTTCCTTTCTACTTTGACTGGATCCCTCAGTAACTGATTGAAAACAAGTTATTTGTACCTAGAACAAAACAAAGAACAAATTTGATTAAGATAAATTTATTTTGTTATGGTGTGTTTTCTTTATCTGGGGTATTTTAGGTAATTTTTTTTGAATAATAATATTTAATCACCAATGAGTAGATAGATATTGAGCAATAAAAATACACCCGCCATGCTGACGTCAATATGACGGCTGTACATTATTATTCTCGTTTTATTAAAGGTACTTTTTTATCAGAGGTACTAAATAGTACAATTTAAGTATTTTTTTTTGGTTTAAAACATAACTGAATTCGATATGGTACACCCGCCATTTTGATCCTTAAATTTTTCGATATATCGAAATCTATGTGGATAGTTTTTTAAAATTATAAACATAAATATCATGGGGTGACGAGCGCAGTATAGTGCCATGTTGTAATTCAAATATCCATGTGGTGTTGCTACTGTTCATGGGCAGGCTTGGCGCTTACAATCATGCGCGCAACCAGCTCGTCTCGTCATTGAAGAAACGTCGAAAATGGACGCGTCTTCAAAATAATAAGTTTTTTTTTATAGCAGGGTCACCCTATGGTAAGTGATCTCCACAGCCCATGTACGTCCACAATACCAAAAGAGTTATGGGCGCGTTGCCGACCTTAAAGGACAGGGATAATTAAGGGATGGGAACGGGCAGGGGGTTTGGGCCTCTGGATATTCACCGTACGAAATGCAGCCAGCAAGCTGCTACTTTACGTCGGTTTTCTGTGAGAAAGTGGTAACGATCTGGAAGAGCTGGCCCATTCATGTTGTACACAAAAGAGTCTACAGTGTGGCTCTACAACTCAAGAATTAATAAACTATATGTGATGTTTTGCACATTTGTACGTTGCACAGCATAAGTGGCTCAATTCAGACTTTAACTGCTTGTTTACAATGTTACACCATCTTACTCGCCTTATTATAAGGGCCGATCCAGACATGTGTCAGGCTCGGCCATCTCCATGAGCTTTTCGTGTTATTTACATGTACAAATTATGTACATGAATACATAATTTTACTATCATATCCTAAATACCTTAATACTATTTAAAGTTATATGATGAACTTACTGATGGAGCCTTGGTAGACTGATCCGTGAGAAAAACTGCAAATATGATTCCAACAAAACTTAAATCCATCCTTTGATACATGGATTGAGTGGAAAGATCTGTAAGAATATTTATTATTCAATTTGGTTTTAGTCATGCACCCTTGCCTTTATCTCACTACATAAGACGTATACATTATTTTATTTATTATTTATAATTATTTGCAATCCATACTTCCAAGTTTTATTTTTCAACATTTCATATCATTTAATATAATCAATATTTATAGAAGTATACACTATACTAGCTTATTGCACAATAAAAGTCTGTTTAATAATGTTGAGCATAAATATTTAAGAATTTAGATTTAAGACACTTACCAACATGTGATGGCCAAACAGTGATGTGTGGATGAGAGTGATACCATCCCACTACTCGTAGAGGTCTTCCTACTTCAGCTGCCAGCTCTTCTGCTCGCAAGGTAGCCTGAACTAATTGTTCTTCAGAAATTTCTACTCGATCGGGTTTCTTATCTAAGCGTCGCAATATCACAGAAGATACTATTGTGACTAGAGTGCCATTGTTATTTACCTATTGGAGAAAATGTATTGGGTAAATTCTAGAATAGCATCCTAAGTTATTTTCTATATGCGGCCAGTACAAACCAAAATAAATATACAGGAGTGTGCTGCAACAAAACTATGTTGAGCTTGTAGCACTCATTTCAACATACCTTGTGTTTGCCGCCAAATAGTGGTAATGCAGAACATCTAAGAGCAGAAAACACGCCTACGGTGTTACGAGCCGCAAGGCTGAGTATAATTCAGTATTGTATGGCCCGCAGTCAAACTGTTATGGGATAATTAACAATACCACTTAACTTAGAAAAGTTATAGGCTATGGGGCTGGTTTCTAAACGGCGACAAAAAGTTACTACTGTACCAACTATTTACTGTTTCGTGGAATAAACAATAAAAATCAAATTACCTCTCCTATTAGTAGTCCCATTATTTCTTCCTTTTCCGTTGATAATGCATGTTGAACACACACTAAAGCCACGTCTGATGAAAGTAATACTTTCTTTAGCATCATACTAACACGTATTGTCTGACTAACCTCAGTGTCTTGTGCAATATAAAATAATTGTTCTGTGCTCTTGTATCAGATAATCCCTGTTAAAAATGTACAAGTTTTATTTCTACCACTACAATTTTTCCGTGCTTCATTGTTACGGCCACAGAACAATTATTATACTCTAGGGAGCACTAGAGAGTTACGGCTCAAGGATCGACACTCAAGTCCGATTTTTTTGCATAAATCATAGGTAGTTTTCATAAAGCTTTATTTACTTTTTACATCGTTTTTTTTTTTGTTTGTTTGTTCCATAAGTAACCAGCTAAGATCAGAGACCATGCTGCCAAGTCATTAGTTATATCTTTTTTTATATTCCAAGAACGATGAAACAGGGGTGTGGCTGATTTCAAGGTCTTGCTGGAGTTTTGGTGATAATTCCTTTCAGTTCAATGCTTCTTAGACGACTTTCTTCAAGCGAATCGAAAGAACAAGGTCGACAATCGACAATGATCAAAAATCACCTAAATCCACTTATTTCAATGTTTCCATACACTATTCATCATCGTTAATGATTATTGCACAAAACCACACCACTTTTATACAACAAACACAACTTTAAACCAGTTTAGGAAATAATTAAAACAAGAGAGCCACCGCACTGTAAGAATTCCCGCCAAAACTCCTTTTTTTTTTCTTTATATGGCTACAAGCACTGAGTTGCTGTGCTACGCCAACGACAATAAAGTTAGGGAAACATATTAACACGGGAAAAGGGAATTATGCATTCGGAATTTGGAAAAATTAAGTCAGGAACGATGGAAAGAGGACAAATGAGAAAATAAATAAAATATTAATAATATAGGTAATAAATTAGACTAAACACCAATTATAATTTAATATTATTTTGCAAAATAAATGAGGATATGGCTATATAAATATTTACATTAAATATAAGTAAGGAAGAAATACAAGAAGGAAGAGGAACTTTCATGGATATTAGTTGACTTAGGAAAGAACAACTATCATAACGTGGACAAGCGAAGAAAATGTGATTAAGATCACCCACCTCCTCACCACATTCACAAGCTCCAGTGCTAACAATACGAAGTCTGGCAAGATGAGCTGGCGATGATACATGACCCAAGCGCATTCTTATTATTGATGTCGTAGAACGCTTGCCATGTTTCAACTTAGAAAACCACGGCTTATCTGGTATACCTAACTGAACTTTAGAATATAATTTTCCTTTCATTTTACTGCTTTCTCCCCAACACTTGACCCAGGAATCCCTGAGAAAAATCCTAGGAAGTACAGCCAAATCATCGCAGTAATTTAAATAAGGATATACATCCCCACTTGTGATCGCCTCATTAGCCAAACGGTCCGCTTTTACATTTCCATTTATGCCAGAGTGACCAGGGATCCAGGATAAAATAACTATAAAGCCTTTAGAAAGACACTCTAAAAGACTTTCTCTTATACTCATTATGACAGTAGAGTGAGACTTTGATTTGAAAGGAAATTTTTCAATGGCCTGAAGGGCGCAATAAGAATCCGAAAAAATTACAGTTTTATTAAGTTTGGTAAGGAGAATGTATTCCAATGCCTTATAAATTCCATAACATTCTGCCGTAAAGACTGAAGTTTCTGGAGGGAGTTTTATTTTTTGTATAATATTATAGCGAGGATGGTATACCCCCACGCCACCAAAATCTGTCGAAGAGTGTTTTGATGCATCAGTGAAAATATGGTGAAACTCAAGCCATTTCATGCTTGTTAATTCATTAAAGTGAGTATTAGTTTCAGGGTGTTTTTTATCAAAACCTAATGAATAACAAATCACAGGAGAGAGTAAAAGTGATTTAAATCCAACCATAAATAGTGGGAGAGAAACGGAACGATGAATAGGTGCCTGAAAACTTATAAATTTACGAAAACTAATAATCAAACAGGGGAGTGGTTTTCTACTCCAAAATGAAGAAGTTGCAACCTGTTCAGAAAGACTTTGGAGTTTTGGAAAAGAGCGTGATGAGAAAATTGTAGGGCTCGAAACAAAAATCTATCTGAGAGATACTGCCGTCGCAATTTAAGGGGAGGTTCTACACACTCAACTTCTAGGGCATTAATGGGGCTGGATTTCATCGCACCAGCAATTATTCTAAGAGCCTTGTTTTGAATTTTGTCTAGTTTTTCAAAAGCTGCTAAATTACCCGGTTCTAAAATAAATGTGCCATAATCTAAAAGACTTCTAATCAAAGCGTTATATATTAACCGTAATGAAAAAGGGTGCGCCCCCCACCAAACACCTGAAAGACATCGTAAAATATTCAGATTACGCTCACATTTGGTAACTAAGTAATCACAATGTGGGGAACCTGTAAGTTTTGAATCCAATATAATACCAAGAAACACTTCACTTCACTTCATTCTTAATAGGAATGGGACATTTTTTGTATTTCACTTCGATTAATGGAGTAATACGTTTTCTGCTAAATAAAACTAAAGAGCTTTTAGAAGGGGAAAGGTCTAAGCCATTTAAAGTCATCCAAGACTCTAAAAAGCACATAGCCAATGACATTGAGGCACAAATATTAGTAGTTAACTTATCTGAAGGATAAAGAAGAAGATCATCTGCGTATTGCAGGATTTTGACGGAACCATTTAAAGCTGATTCCAGGTCATATGTATAAATATTGTATAGTAGGGGACTTACCACAGATCCCTGGGGCAGACCCCTCGAAACAGTTCTAGAGAATTTAATTACATCATCCGGACAGATACTAATAAATCTTTCTCTTATTAAATTAGCAATAAAATTAGACAACATAATAGGAACGTTAAGATCATGCATTTTCCTTATGAGGACCGAGGAATCACATTATCGTATGCAGAAGTGATATCTAAAAATGTTGCAACTACTGATTCGCTTTCAGAAAAAGCCAAGCGAATATCAGAAACAAAAATACTGACACTATCTATAGTACTTTTCCCCTTGCGGAATCCGTATTGACTATCTGATAACAGACGATTACTTTCAATATACCACTCCAAACGATTCTTTACCAGATGTTCGGCAAGTTTCAACAGCACAGAGGATAAAACTATGGGACGGTAAGAAGAGGTTTGAGATGGAATCTTACCAGGCTTTAAAATAGGTAACACAATTTGTGATCTCCATGACTCAGGTATATTACCAGTTAACATAATAGAATTTACTAATTTTAAATAATAAAGTAGAACTGTTTCACTAAGTTTACAGAAAAATTAGTAAGGAATACCGCCTTCACCTGGGGAAGAATCTCTGACACTACTTAAAACACCTTTGAGCTCCGATATTGAAAATAGGGAGTTTAAATCATCATTCGTTTTTGGTATTGCAGAAAGACAAAATTGTTCTGGAACAGTAGGAGGGGCCAAATTATCCAAAAAATCTTCCGTTAAAGAAGGAGAGAGTACACGGACGGAGCTGTCACTAAAGGCTGATCGAAATCTTCTTATATTACGCCAAACAATTGATGGACGTGTATCAGGAGAAATAGAATGACAAAATAATTTCCAGCCTTCAGATTTTTTCCTTTGAAATAAAGTTTTCGTCTGTTTAGAAACTAATATGTAGTAATCAAAATTCTCAGAAGTCATATTTTTACAGTAAGCCCTT